>OX589588.1:0-600000 GCA_951329385.1 Polia nebulosa
GTCCCGCTCTTGACCATGGGCGGGGTCGACATTGGCATGTCTGAGGAAATAAAGATACTGGGGCTCACTGTGGATCACCAGCTCACCTTCAACTCACATGCTGCTAACGTTTGTGCAAAGGCCATTGCTTTTTACAAACAGCTGTCCAGAGCAGCCAAGGTGAGCTGGGGTCTACACCCGGAGGTGATACGCTCGATTTATACCGCGGCGGTCGAGCCGGTGGTATTGTATGCAGCTAGCGCATGGGCGCCAGCGGCTAAAAAGATCGGAGTGCAAAAACTCCTGTATTCAGTCCAGCGGGGATTCGCTCAGAAGCTCTGCAAATCCTACCGCACCGTTTCGCTAAACTCCGCACTCGTGCTGGCGGGGATACTCCCACTCGACCTCCGGATACAGGAAGCAGCCGCACTGTACGAGGCAAAGAGGGGAGTACCCCAGCCAGCGCTTGCGGGACGGGAGGTGGAGCGTGTGGTGGCATTTGCAGAGACTCCGCACCCGGCGAAACATACGGCCATGGGGTTCGTGAGCTTGGTAGATCAGTCACATGTGGAGTCCCACAACAGCCAAGAGGTGAGGTTTTTCACCGATGGCAGCAGGATTGCGGGCAAAGTCGGAGCAGCACTGTCCCTTTGGGACAGGCATGCCGAGATTAGGTCCGTCAAACTTAGCTTGCCAACGTGCTGTACTGTCTACCAGGCGGAACTCCTGGCCATATGCGTAGCTACACGCCAGATACTGCGTCGCGGGGAGGGAACCTTTGGTATTTACAGTGACTCGAAGGCCGCACTGGAGACGGTCACAAACCAGGGTTCCCTCCACGCGCTGGCAGTGGAGGCGAGGGCGAATCTCAATGTGGCTTTATCCCAGAGCAAAGATGTCTCTTTGTTCTGGATAAAGGCACATGCTGGACTGGAAGGCAACGAGCGCGCCGACCATCTGGCGAAGGAAGCTGCACTACATTTAAAAAAGAAACCGGACTACGACCGCTGCCCGGTTTCATTCGTCAAGCGGCTTATCCGTTTGGAGTCGCTTGACGAATGGAATCGTAGGTATAAAGCTGGAGGAACAGCGTCGATCACCAAGATCTTCCTCCCAGACGCAGTTGACGCCTACAGATTGGTGCAAAAGATTAGACCAGCAGGGGTAGTCACCCAGATTATGACAGGGCACGGTGGGTTCTCCGAATACTTGCATCGCTTCAAGTGTAAGGAGAACCCATCGTGTATCTGTGAGCCGAGTGCGGTAGAGTCGGTCCCGCACATCATATTTGAATGTCCTGTGTTTGCAAGGGAAAGGTGTGATCTGGAGCAAGAACTAGAGACAGAACTAAATCTAAATACCATGAGCGAGCTGTTTAAGACAGCAAAGACAAGAGAATTAGTCTTAGAATACTGTATTAGAATAGCAAATAGAGTCATACAACGAAATAGGAAAATTTAAAAAACTGTGCTTTCATTACATGTAGGCTTACAAGAAATGCTAAGCACAGATTTACACACGCATTTAACTAGAGTAATAAATAAACAAAATAGAAATAGAAATAATTACAACACTTTTTCAAAATTAAAAATTAAAGTCAATTTTAGGTTAAAACCCAGTTCATTCATCCGTACAGAATTGAATCGCAAAATAGACAGACAAGGTCTCTGACGACGTCAGGGGACAAGTAGCGCGGCAGGAGTGTGGTTTTAGTCAGTAAGAGTCTGACACTGTTCGGGCTGGCTCGCTCGCGAGTCAGCCCGTTCGTCCATGAGGATTTCCCACTCCTGCCAAAAAAAAAAAAAAAAAAAAAAAAAAAAAAAAAAAAAAAAAAAAAAAAAAAACCTAAACTAACCTAACCTAACCATCGATTTCTCAGCTTCCAGGAATGCGATTTTGACCTAGTTTTTTGCATAGTAAGTATAAGACAGGCAAGCTCCTGCTATCCCGACGATAGAAATAGACCATCGCGGCTTTATTTTTCGAATACCTCAAAAATTGTAATTTTTTCAAAATTTTTATTTTCAAAATTAGTTATCTTAAATTCTACTCGATAGATTCTTTTGGTTTAAACTCTATAGGACTCCACCAACCCTTACCTGTGTCCCGGTGCGTGTTTCGCGTATCCGAGTCCTGGTTTTGGAACAAATTTTCCAAATTTTTCTCAAAAAATCTAGTTTTTTGCCCATTTTCAAAAATTTTTGTTCTAGATAAATTTTTATTGTTATAAAATCCGTTAGCCCGTGCGGAGACGCAACTTTTGACACCCCACACGTGAGCCTAGCTCTCACGAAACGTCAAAAAATTCCCGATTGTTTCTTCGAAATACGGGTTTTCCACCCCCTCAGCTAAGGCCCTTAAGGCAAAAATTCCGAAATTAGTATAGTTCGCTGGATCTTACGGGGCTGCGTCTTTTGACACCTCTCCCGTACGTCTAGCGTACTGGGCACCCTTAATATTCGAAAAATCTGCAAATCTACTGAATTTGGTCGGATTTCCAGAAAATCCACCTACCTGGACTAGCTCAAAACATAACCATCGATTTCTCAGCTTCCAGGAATGCGATTTTGACCTAGTTTTTTGCATAGTAAGTATAAGACAGGCAAGCTCCTGCTATCCCGACGATAGAAATAGACCATCGCGGCTTTATTTTTCGAATACCTCAAAAATTGTAATTTTTTCAAAATTTTTATTTTCAAAATTAGTTATCTTAAATTCTACTCGATAGATTCTTTTGGTTTAAACTCTATAGGACTCCACCAACCCTTACCTGTGTCCCGGTGCGTGTTTCGCGTATCCGAGTCCTGGTTTTGGAACAAATTTTCCAAATTTTTCTCAAAAAATCTAGTTTTTTGCCCATTTTCAAAAATTTTTGTTCTAGATAAATTTTTATTGTTATAAAATCCGTTAGCCCGTGCGGAGACGCAACTTTTGACACCCCACACGTGAGCCTAGCTCTCACGAAACGTCAAAAAATTCCCGATTGTTTCTTCGAAATACGGGTTTTCCACCCCCTCAGTTAAGGCCCTTAAGGCGAAAATTCCGAAATTAGTATAGTTCGCTGGATCTTACGGGGCTGCGTCTTTTGACACCTCTCCCGTACGTCTAGCGTACTGGGCACCCTTAATATTCGAAAAATCTGCAAATCTACTGAATTTGGTCGGATTTCCAGAAAATCCACCTACCTGGACTAGCTCAAAACATAACCATCGATTTCTCAGCTTCCCGGAATGCGATTTTGACCTAGTTTTTGGCATAGTAATTATAAGACAGGCAAGCTCCTGCTATCCCGACGATAGAAATAGACCATCGCGGCTTTATTTTTCGAATACCTCAAAAATTGTAATTTTTTCAAAATTTTTATTTTCAAAATTAGTTATCTTAAATTCTACTCGATAGATTCTTTTGGTTTAAACTCTATAGGACTCCACCAACCCTTACCTGTGTCCCGGTGCGTGTTTCGCGTATCCGAGTCCTGGTTTTGGTATCAATTTTCTAAATTTTTCCTCAAAAAACTGGTTTTTTGCACACTGTGCAAAATTTTTGTTCTATCAAAATTTTTATTTCAGCATAATTAGTTAGCCCGCACGGAGACGCAACTTTTGACACCCCACACGTGAGCCTAGCTCTCACGAAACGTCAAAAAATTCCCGATTGTATCCCCGGAAAACGGGTTTTCCACCCACTGTGCAAAGGCCCTTCAGGCGAAAATACCGAAATTAGTATAGCTGGCTAGATCTTGCGGGGCTGCGTCTTTTGACACCTCTCCCGTACGTCTAGCGTACTGGGCACCCTTAATATTCGAAAAATCTGCAAATCTACTGAATTTGGTCGGATTTCCAGAAAATCCACCTACCTGGACTAGCTCAAAACATAACCATCGATTTCTCAGCTTCCAGGAATGCGATTTTGACCTAGTTTTTTGCATAGTAATTATAAGACAGGCAAGCTCCTGCTATCCCGACGATAGAAATAGACCATCGCGGCTTTATTTTTCGAATACCTCAAAAATTGTAATTTTTTCAAAATTTTTATTTTCAAAATTAGTTATCTTAAATTCTACTCGATAGATTCTTTTGGTTTAAACTCTATAGGACTCCACCAACCCTTACCTGTGTCCCGGTGCGTGTTTCGCGTATCCGAGTCCTGGTTTTGGAACAAATTTTCCAAATTTTTCTCAAAAAATCTAGTTTTTTGCCCATTTTCAAAAATTTTTGTTCTAGATAAATTTTTATTGTTATAAAATCCGTTAGCCCGTGCGGAGACGCAACTGTTGACACCCCACACGTGAGCCTAGCTCTCACGAAACGTCAAAAAATTCCCGATTGTTTCTTCGAAATACGGGTTTTCCACCCCCTCAGTTAAGGCCCTTAAGGCGAAAATTCCGAAATTAGTATAGTTCGCTGGATCTTACGGGGCTGCGTCTTTTGACACCTCTCCCGTACGTCTAGCGTACTGGGCACCCTTAATATTCGAAAAATCTGCAAATCTACTGAATTTGGTCGGATTTCCAGAAAATCCACCTACCTGGACTAGCTCAAAACATAACCATCGATTTCTCAGCTTCCAGGAATGCGATTTTGACCTAGTTTTTTGCATAGTAATTATAAGACAGGCAAGCTCCTGCTATCCCGACGATAGAAATAGACCATCGCGGCTTTATTTTTCGAATACCTCAAAAATTGTAATTTTTTCAAAATTTTTATTTTCAAAATTAGTTATCTTAAATTCTACTCGATAGATTCTTTTGGTTTAAACTCTATAGGACTCCACCAACCCTTACCTGTGTCCCGGTGCGTGTTTCGCGTATCCGAGTCCTGGTTTTGGAACAAATTTTCCAAATTTTTCTCAAAAAATCTAGTTTTTTGCCCATTTTCAAAAATTTTTGTTCTAGATAAATTTTTATTGTTATAAAATCCGTTAGCCCGTGCGGAGACGCAACTTTTGACACCCCACACGTGAGCCTAGCTCTCACGAAACGTCAAAAAATTCCCGATTGTTTCTTCGAAATACGGGTTTTCCACCCCCTCAGTTAAGGCCCTTAAGGCGAAAATTCCGAAATTAGTATAGTTCGCTGGATCTTACGGGGCTGCGTCTTTTGACACCTCTCCCGTACGTCTAGCGTACTGGGCACCCTTAATATTCGAAAAATCTGCAAATCTACTGAATTTGGTCGGATTTCCAGAAAATCCACCTACCTGGACTAGCTCAAAACATAACCATCGATTTCTCAGCTTCCAGGAATGCGATTTTGACCTAGTTTTTTGCATAGTAATTATAAGACAGGCAAGCTCCTGCTATCCCGACGATAGAAATAGACCATCGCGGCTTTATTTTTCGAATACCTCAAAAATTGTAATTTTTTCAAAATTTTTATTTTCAAAATTAGTTATCTTATCCCCACACGTGAGCCTAGCTCTCACGAAACGTCAAAAAATTGCCCACCCGCCCACCCGGTGGTCTTTTAAAGTGTATAGTAAAAGTCGGGGAGAAAATCGATAAATTTTTAAATTGACAGAATAGGACTTCAAGTCTACTTTTAGTGGACTAAAAATTAATTTGACACTAGACGTGATTAAAAACACTTAGTCACTACATTATTTGACGAGTTTATTTTATTTTACTTTATATTCGTGACTGATCTTCGTTTACAGAGATCTAGTTTTATATTATATTGGCGCGTATTGATTTTCTATATACTTGGCTGATCCCCCCCTTTACAGGGATTCAGTCAAATACTTTTATATTGTCCTCTGACCTTAACGCGAAAATGATCCGTACACCGGGTAAGAAGGACGCAGACTCGCAGGGCTCCGGGAGCTCGCCGCGATCGGCAGAGAAGACTGGAACCTCACTGCCTAGCGTGAGGCGCAGTATTGGGGAATGGGAGGCTGGGAAAGCAGAGTCGAAGGCTAAGTCCCCGGCCGACCCAAAACCTGTTGCAGCTCGTTCAACCACGCATAAAATCTCCAGCTCTCTGGGGGCGCGGCGGGTTTCCGCAGACGCAGCGGGACCCAGTAACAAGCCCGAAACTTCGAAGTACCCCAACCTGACGGCGGAGGCGAGAGCTTGCCTAAATAAGGCAAAGCTTCACTTGGGCAACTCTCGCAACCTAAAAACGGAGATAAAGACGGAGGTGCTTGGGGCTATAAACCGGTTGTATGAGATTGTCAAGGAATCGGAGAAGAGTAGATTGCCCGCCGCGACACTTGCAACCACTTCGGAAACGGTCGTGACCTGCCAACCTACCCTTGTCGAGGAACAGAAAATTCCGGTGTCGACCACAGTTGTTCCGACAGAGCTCGTGAAACAGCTCATGGAAAACCTCCAGCAGCACAATTTGGCGCTGGAGGAATGTCAGCAGCATACGCGTGCCCTGTCGGAACAATTAAAACAAACTCCGCGCTTTGTTGCAGACCAGGGGCCGACCTTCGCCGAGATGGCTGCCGCCCCAAGACAGCCACACCAGAAGCCTCTTCATTCAGTGGTCGTCTCATCTGTTGATGAGAACGACACTAGTGAAGGGGTGATAGGAAAGCTGAGGGTGGCGGTCGATGCTCGGAATGAAGGAACGAGGGTTGAGCGACTGCGCAAGGCGCGAGATCAAAAGGTCGTCGTCGGGTTCTCCACCAAGGAGGAGATGGTGGCTGTAAAAGACAGGATCCGGAAGGCAGGAGGTCTCCGGGTGGAAGAGGTCCAGAATAAGGACCCCCTCATCATCCTCAAGGATGTCCTCTCCTGCCACACTGATGGCGAAGTGACCCAGGCTCTACTAACCCAGAACGCCCACCTGCTGGGTGATGTTGCCCAGGGTGATAGGAGGTTAACGGTAAAGTACCGCCGTAGAACCCGAAACCCACACTTGAGCCACATCATCTTGCAGGTGTCCCCGGCGGTATGGCAGAGGCTGACGGCGGCGGGTCGGGTGCACGTTGACCTGCAACGGGTGCGGGTAGCCGACCAATCGCCGTTAATCCAATGCTCAATTTGTCTGGGGTATGGGCACGGCAAGAAGTACTGCCGGGAGACCATCCCGTTGTGCAGTCACTGTGGGGACCCACATGTGAGAGCGGATTGCCCGGCTTTTGCTAACGGTATTGCACCGCATTGTCGGAACTGCCAAGTCGCAAAGACCGGGAAGACAGACCACAGTGCGTTCAGTAGTGACTGCCCAACGCGGATGAAGTGGGACAGCCTAGCAAGAACCAGTGTGGCATATTGCTAAAGTTGCCCCTGATACCCACCAGTACAAAGTGGTCCAGGCCAACCTGCATCGGAGTCAGCTGGCCACGAATGAGCTGATGTTGGAAGCTAACAAGCGGAAACTTGCCGTAGCGTTGCTCCAGGAGCCCTATGTGGGTGGGGTGAGAAGGATGAAGGGCTACCGGGGCGTAAGGGTCTTCCAGAGCTCTGAGGGAGGAGATGGGACTGTAAAGGCAGCTATAGCTGTCTTTGACCATGATTTGGACATCATGCAGTACCCGCAACTCACCACAAAAAACATCGTTGTGGTGGGAGTCCGAACCAGAGCCTGGACGATCACGCTGGTGTCCTTCTACTTCGAGCCCGGAAAACCCATAGAGCCATACCTGGAGCACCTCAAACGAGTGGAGCAAGACGTAGGTCCTAGCAGGTTGGTCATTGGAGGAGACGCTAACGCGAAGAGTACCTGGTGGGGCAGTGGCGACGAGGATCCGAGAGGGGAGCAAATGAGTGGAGCACTGGAGGAAATGGGGTTGCAGGTGCTCAATGTGGGGGACATCCCTACATTTGACACCATAAGGGGAGGCAAAAGGTACAGCAGCCGCGTGGATGTGACGGCCTGTTCGGCGGACTTGCTGGACCTGGTGGACGGCTGGCGAATCGCGGAAGGACTCACGAGTTCCGACCACAACGGCATCTTTTTTGGCATACACTTACAAAAATCAAAGGGAATAAACATTGAGCGCACCACAAGATTGTATAACACTAAGAAGGCTGATTGGAGACAGTTTCGTGAGAAACTTTCTCGAATCATGCTGGAAAATAAGTTAACAGTTACAGAACTTACAAACATAAATACCATAGAAAAATTAGAACACACCATAAACACATTCACACAAGCCGTAACTGACACATGTACACACACTTTACAAATCAAAAAGAAAACAGAAACACTTACCTTGCCGTGGTGGTCCAAGGAGCTCGCGAGGATGAAGAAGCTGGTCGCCACTAGGAAACGCAGAGTCAGGAACGCAGCGCCGGTCCGGAGAGAGATGGTGGTTAGGCTGTACCTAATAGAAAAGAAAAAATACGAGGAGGCTGTAAAGAGAGCAACTGAGGAAAGTTGGAAGCAGTTTTGTGGAAAGCAGGACAAGGAGGGGGTCTGGGAAGGTATATACAGGGTCATGGGAAAGGTCGCGAAGAGAGAGGAGGATCTGCCCCTACAGTCCGGAGGCGAGACACTGGACGCGAAGGGCTCGGTGAGGCTGTTGGCCGAGACGTTCTACCCCGAGGACCGTGAGGAAGACGACAACATGGACCATCGCCAAACCCGACTACTGGCAGAAATGGTAAACGAGTGGTGTCATGATGAACGGCATGACCCACCGTTTACCCAAAGCGAGCTGGATAGGTCCATGAGGTCGTTCAACCCAAAAAAGGCCCCGGGAGCCGACGGCCTCACTGCCGACATCTGCTCTCAGGCTATTAAATGTGACCCGGAATTCTTCCTGTCGCTGCTGAACAAATGCCTGGCGTACCACCACTTCCCGAAATCCTGGAAGGAAGCAACGGTGGTTGTACTCAGAAAGCCAGGCAAAGACTCGTACACCGAACCGAAATCGTACAGGCCGATTGGGCTCTTGCCTGTACTAGGGAAGGTGTACGAAAAGATGCTGGTTGCTCGTCTCAAATTCTACTTGCTCCCCAGGATAAGTACTCGTCAATACGGCTTTATGCCCCAAAAGAGCACCGAAGACTCCCTCTATACTCTCGTGCAGCACATCCGCACAAAGTTGGCACAAAAGAAAATCGTCACGCTTGTGTCACTGGATATAGAGGGAGCCTTCGACAGTGCATGGTGGCCTGCCATTAAGGTACGATTGGCTGAGGAAAAGTGTCCTGTAAATTTGAGACGAGTAGTCAGCAGCTATCTCAGCGACAGGAGGGTCAACGTGAGATACGCCGGGGAGGAGAGCAGAAGGTCGACTAGCAAGGGATGCGTCCAGGGCTCCATTGGGGGCCCTATTTTCTGGAACCTTATACTGGACCCTCTCCTTAAACAGCTGGAAGGTAGAGGCTACTACTGTCAGGTATTCGCCGACGACGTCGTAATGGTGTTCGACGGCGAAACTGCGGTAGAAATCGAGGGACAGGCCAATGCCGCTCTGGAACATGTTCGAGCGTGGGGTGTCCGAAATAAGCTCAAATTCGCGCCGCACAAAACCTGTGCGATGGTGTTAACGCGAAGGCTGAAGTACGACACGCCGCGCTTGAGCATGGGTGGGATCGACATTGGTATGTCCCAAGATATAAAAATCCTGGGCCTCACGATAGACGCGAACTTGACCTTCAACAAGCACATAGCTATCGCCTGTAAGAAGGCGATAGCTATCTACAAGCAGCTGGCCAGGGCGGCCCGGGTTAGCTGGGGTTTACACCCTGAAGTTATCCGGGTCATATATACTGCAGCCATTGAGCCAACACTGCTGTACGCCGCAAGTGCATGGGCACCAGCCGCCAACAAGCTAGGGGTCATCAAGCAATTAAATGTGGTCCAAAGAGGGTTTGCGCAAAAGCTGTGTAGAGCCTACCGCACGGTCTCCCTTAACTCGGCACTGGTGCTGGCCGGGATACTCCCACTCGACTTGCGCATCCGCGAGGCGGCTGCGCTGTACGAGACCAAGAGGGGGGTGCCCCGGCCAGTGCTAGGAGGCAGGGAGGTTGAGCGGATGGCTCCAGCGATCGAGTCCCCGCACCCTGCGGAGCAAACCACACTGCAGTTCGACAGCCTGATAGACGAGGAACGATACCGGAACCACAGCGATTTCGCTGTGCGTATTTTCACAGACGGCAGCAAGATTGAGGGCAGGGTCGGGGCGGCGCTATCCTTGTGGAATAGCGCCACTGAAGTAAAGGCCCTCAAGCTTGCTTTGCCGTCTTACTGCACCGTCTATCAGGCGGAGCTATTGGCCCTACACAGAGCGGCTGGTGAAGTACTCAAACGAAGGGAAGACACGTTCGGCATTTTCTGCGACTCCATGGCGGCGCTCCAGTCGGTGGTCAATGCGAGTTCCCCCCATCCCCTGGCAGTGGAAACTAGAGACACCCTCCGTCGCTGTAAGCTCCAGAACAAGAGTGTCTCCTTGTTCTGGATCAAGGCCCACGCAGGATTGGAGGGCAACGAGCGAGCCGACCAACTCGCAAAGGAAGCCGCCTTGGGGTCGAAGAAGAAGCCGGACTACGATCTGTGCCCCGTTTCATTCGTCAAACGGCAGATCCGTATGGAGTCGCTTGACGAGTGGAACGGGAGATATAAGTCAGGGGCAACAGCCTCTGGCACTAAACTGTTCTTCCCAGATGCGGTTGCGGCGTATAGGGTAGTGCGTAAATTTGAGCCAACTAACCTCACTACCCAGATTCTCACGGGGCACGGTGGGTTCTCTGCATACCTGAAACGCTTCAGGTGTAAGGAGAACGCATCGTGCGCCTGTGAGCCGGGACAAAACGAAACAGTCACCCATGTTCTGCTCGAGTGCCCGATCACAGCGAAAGCGCGGTACGAGGCAGAACAAGACCTCGATGAGAAACTGGCTATCGTAAATTTACCAAAATTAATGGAAGACAACAAAAAAAGAAGTAGATTTTTAGATTATTGTATAAAGATAGCATCAATAGTAGTAAGTAGAAATAAAATAGTATAAGAAAACCAAGATACTTAATTATATTATAACAATATAGTTTAGGTGTCTTAACAAAATACAATGTAGTAAAAAAAAAAAAAAAAAAAAAAAAACAATAATCTAAACTATAACTATACACAAATTATTAAGAGGTAAACATATATATTATACGAACAAAGTTATATTAAGTAGGAAACACACGAAGAATAACAAAATACAGTCGATTATCTAGTTACAAGCGTAGGACACATATTATTGTCAGAAATAATAATTAAAAAGAAATTAAAAACAAACTCAAAAATTGCAAACACAGCGTCCGATCCTGTCAGAGGACAATCAGCGCGGCAGGAGTGTGGTTTTAGTCAGTAAGAGTCTGACACTGCCCAGACTGGCTCGCTTGCGAGGCAGCCTGGGCGTCCATGAGGATTTCCCACTCCTGCCAAAAAAAAAAAAAAAAAAAAACCTAACCTAACCTAACCTTTTTTTTTTTTTTTTTTTTTTGCCGGGTGGAAAATCCTCATGGATGTCCTTCGCCTGGGGCGGGCGAAGGGGTCTGTCAGACTCTTACTGACTAAAAACCACCCCGGTGTTCCCTCATATACTTGACTCCGGGGCAACGGGTGCGAATGGGACTTCCGCTGCCCCGGACTAGTACCGGCCCGCTGTCTGCGGGCCTCATCCCGTGGTGAGGAGTGAGGTCTCAACCCCCCTTTACGTCTAAGAGAGGCGCACGTGGAACACTACGCGCCGCCATCTCGGGTCTCGGTTGATGGGCCAACGGACGTCCCCGAATCCGTCGACCCCGGACCGTTTTTAGGGGGGCTGAAAGAGGGCGTTGTCCGCCCTTCTTCGACGCCCGGTGCGCCTGGTTCGGGAAGGGAGTGCACTAGTCATCTCCCTCTCCCTTTCCGCAGCCTCCTTCTGCGAGATGACATTCTCACAGAAGGAGATCACCGCATCCCAAGACTCTGGACTGCCGACCATGGAACAAACCACAGCCGGCAGCGACAGGTCGCCTCCGACTTCCGAAATGAGGGCACGACGCGGCTCCTCCCATGCAACACACTCGGCCAGCGTATGCCACGCCGTGTCCTCCGGACAGTGGGTGCAGTGATAGCACCGAGCATTCGGCTCTCTGTTCAGACGACACAGGTACTTCCCGAAGCAGCCATGCCCCGAAAGCACCTGCGTCGCCCGAAACGTCAGGGAGCCGTATTTCCTCCCGAGCCAGCGGTCAAGTACCGGCCGGACCGCCTCGATTGTAACGAGGCCAGCGGCAGGATGCAAAAGCCTTCTCCGCCACTCCGCCACCAAGACCTCGCGGAGCTGCGACCGACGCAGCTCGATCTCGCGCTGCATCGGTTCACCGCCCCGCGTGCGCACCTCCTCGCGCCACCGGTGTAGTGTTGCGAGTGCTTTCGCCTCCAGGTCCCAGGGCGGGGATCCAGCCAGTACGCAGGCCGCCTCGTAGGAGATCGTGCGATATCCTCTGATGACTCTGACGGCAATCGCTCTCTGAGGTTTACGCAGTATGGCGATGTGGCGGGCCGTCAGGTCAGCAGCCCACACTGGAGCTCCATAAAGGGCCATCGATCGCACGATCCCCACGTATAATCGCCTGCAGGCGGTACTCGGGCCCCCTAAATTCGGAAGCAGCGTTGATAGCGCACCCGCCGCGCCCATCAACTTCGGCACCATCCGCTGAACCTAACCTAACCTAACCTAACCTAACCTAACCTAACCTAACCTAACCTAACCTAACCTAACCTAACCTAACCTAACCTAACCTAACCTAACCGTCCGCGGCTTCCCCCCGCGACGAGCACACGCTTCCAAGGTTGCTCCACGCTTAAAAGTTTAAAAATTTATCGCAAAAAATTCAGAAAAGTGGTATTTTTCAACCGATTCTGACAGTGTGAACCACCAAATTGTGCGGAAAAGTGCGGGCTACCCGATGCAAAAAAGCGCGCAAGTGTAAGTGCAAAATTGGAAGCAGAAAACACGAAAAAGTGGAAAAAGTTAGAAAAACAAAACTTAAAATAAATACGCTGGCGGAACGAGATCGACGACATATACTTTTTATGGTGCCAAACGACGCGTCTTGTTGACGCCCACAAATTGGAGCTGCTTCCCGATTTTTCCGGGCTTCGCCCGTAGAGGAAATCGGGAAAAACAACTCACCACGTGGCCACGTGCAACAGCTTGCGGTGGAGTGCGGTGAATATCATCAGGCGGCATCAAAGCAGGACGTCGAGACCAGCAGTACGACGCTTCGACCAACAAAAAAGGTTCAGTGGTTCTGGAGATATTTAGTTTTCAAAATTTACAGAAATTTCAAAATTCAATAATAAATTATTTGTCGCGACGACCCCCCATTTTTAATTTAGTTATCGAAGGTCCTCAGTAAAGACTATACGGGTACAAAATTTTAGCTTTTTATCTTCTCTAGTTTTTAAGTTATAAATTTTTGAAATTTAAGGGTGGACACGAGGGGTGTCAAAAAGGGGATTGTTGTCTCCGGAATCACTACCCAAAAATTAGATTTAGTTAGATTTATAAGTGTAGTTAAGTTTTTACTGTTTTTAGGTTGGTATTTTTACGCACCAGTCAAAATTGTTAAATTTAAGGTGTTTTTTGTGCTTTAAAAATCAGGGGTCAGCTTTTCAAGAGTAAGCCTACAAGATCTGGATTGGTCTCTTCAAGCCCAATCCAAAGAGCCCAAACTCGACCAGTTTTGGTCTACAGGGGGCAAAAATAGACTAACGGCCGCCATTTTGGGCGCCATATTGAAAAGCTTTCTCCAGTCATAGCTCCGGACTCGCTGGGCTTGGAAAGCTGCGGTTTTCTTGTCTGTGTGGGGAAGGGCAATACCCTTCCTGTCTGCCCATTTTCAGGCGCTTTGTGGCTGTTGGTTTTCAGGATCCTGAAAACCACCTTGCACGCTAGAGCGGGTTGAGACGGGCCGAATAAACCCAAGCACGGACGTTCTACGATCATTGGGAGGGAAGATGGCCCGGGTTTGGTATTGACGTTGACAGTTCGCGGACTGTCAAATTCTTTTTCAGACCCGCGCAACTCCCGAACCGGGGGTCGTGGAGCGTTCGGGTTTTCTTTTGGGGCTTCGGCCTGACCTCCCCTACCTGGCTTGTGCCTTTTCAGGGGTTTTCAGGACCTGAAAATTTTTCAGTCTGAAAGTGTTTCAGGCGGATAGACCGCGTCGCGCCCATTTAGGGAAGTCCAAGCGCGGACGATCTGCGGCCACTAGGAAGGAGGATATCTCGGGTTTGGGGTTGACTTTGACAGTTCTCGGACTGTCAAACGAAATTTCAAACTCGGATAACTGCCGAACCGTAGGTCGCAGAGCGCTCGGGTTTGCGCAGCGGACATTGGTTAGCCCTTCTCTACCTGACGGGTGCTTTTTCAGGACCCTTCAGGGCCTGGTGTTTTTGCGGCCTGAAAACTGCATAGGGGGATAGATCGCGTCGTGCCCATTCTGGGGAACCCGAACACGGCGGTGTTTGGACGGGAGGTTCCGGAGAAAATAGCAGGTGGCCAAATTCTGGGAAGAACCCTGTGTTGGTGGCCTAGAATTTGAGCAGCTCTATCTCAGGAACCCCTTGGGCTAGAGTAGCCGAGTTTGGGTTTATCTGGAGGGGCTCGGCGGGGCCTGTCGCCCGGTGGGTAGAGACCGACTCTACATAGAGTCAGAAAATTTTTTGTAGCTTTTCTGTTTAGTTTGACGAAAGACGGTCTCACAGGCTTTTTGAGACATCGGACGGTTATCCAAGTCCAAAACTTGTTATTAAGAAAGTGACAGAGCATAGCTCTACTTACAAGGATATCCTTGATATTTATAGGTATTGGACTATTTTCTCGCAGAGGCTATATTTCTGACAAGCAGAACATTGACAACTCCGTTACATTTTCATTCTGAATCTGACCCGCTAATATTATTATTAGTGGAACTGACGGGGGTGCAACTGTTGGCCTCTCGGCCGCGTACGCGCAACACTTGACAAGATATTCGGAATCTTGTCTATAGGCTGTTGCAATTTATTATTAGTGTTCATTGACCATATATTATACTATTTATACATTTTATACAAATTATACACATTTACACATTTTATTAGACAAGGGTACTCTTTACACTACCCTATTTTGACGTCGGACTAGTTCGAATCTGAACCCATACCAACATGATGGGGATACGCACACCTGTTAGCTCACAAGCAAACCGGCCTAACAGAAGCCCACCTAACACTACAGAGGAGGCCGGACCCTCCACGCAAAGCGTAAGGAAGAGTGTGGGTGAGTGGGAGGCTGGGCAGCCAGCGAAAAAACAAACCCCTCCTATTAAATCTAGGTTTGAGAAGAAACCGACAGACGACATCCCGCGTAAGATGACGCTAGAGACGTCACGGCGGACATCAGTAGAGATTGTTAGCCTGAGTCCACCGGTGGCAAAGACAAGAGTTGCGGAGGCTAGAGCCTGCCTAGTGAAAATAAAGGCACATTTGACGAATTCCAAAAACATCAAGAGGGAGATTAAGGAAGAAGTTAAAGCTCAGGCAGATCGGCTCTACCTGCTCGTCAAGGAATCCGAGCAGGACAAAGGAAGAGCTCCGCCCGCGATGGCAGTAAATGAAACGAAGGGAACACAAACGGAAAAGGGGGAAGAAGAGAAAAAAGCAGTTTCTGGCACGGAGGTGGAGTGCTTGAAAAAGGCATTGGAAGACCATAGCCGCAACTTGCGTGAGAATAGTGAGAAACTTGATAGCTTGAAAGAGGCGCTCAAAAACAACGAACAGCGTATGGAGAAGTTCTCCTACGCCAGCGTAGTGGCAAGCCAGCCTATCAAGCAGCCGCTAAAGCAAACGGCACTCCACTCCATCGTTGTTACCTCCGCAAAGGATACAGAAACCGGGGACGAAATTATAGACCACATCAGGAAAGCGGTGAATGCGAAAGAAGGATGGGTTACAGTAGACAGAATCAGGAAGGCGAAAGACAGAAAGGTAATCTTAGGATGCAAAACAATAGAGGAAAGGGAAAAGGTAAAAGAGAGATTGATGAGCGTGGCAGAGGTTCTAAGGGTCGACGATGTAAAAAACAAAGACCCGCTAGTAATTCTTAGAGATGTATTAGCATACAACACGGACGAGGACGTCATCAAAGCTCTTCGAAACCAGAATAGAGATGTCTTCGAGGAGCTAACGAAAGAGGAAAATCGTGTTGAGGTGTTGTATAAAAAGAAAACCAGGAACCTCCACACGCACCACGTGGTCCTCAGGGTCTCCCCAAAAATTTGGAACAGACTGCAGGAGAGAAAGACCGTCCACATCGACCTGCAAAGGATCCGAGTGGCCGATCAGACTCCACTGATCCAGTGCTCTCTATGCCTAGGATTCGGGCATGGAAGACGACTCTGTAGGGAGCAACTGGAGAAGTGCAGCCACTGTGGGGGCCCTCACATGAGGACGCAATGTGCGGAATGGCTGGCCGGAACAGCTCCATCATGCTGCAACTGTGTGCGTGCGAAAGAAGAGAATGTAGAGCACAACGCATTCAGCGATGAATGTCCAGTTAGGAGAAGATGTGAGGTTCTGGCCAGAGCCAGAGTCGCATATTGCTGAAGTGGTCACTGGCGAAAGGGCAGGCACCCCAACCAGAAGATACGCAGTAGCCCAAGCCAACCTACAAAGGAAGGAACTGGCAACCACCGAACTCTTTTTAGAGGCCAGTGAGCGGAACATCGCGTGGGCACTGATTCAGGAGCCGTATGTGGGAGGGGCTAGGAGTATGAAGAGCTACCGTGGTGCGAGAGTCTACCAGTGCGAGGTTGATGGAAGTGGGACGGTAAAGGCGGCAATAGCCGTCTTTGATAATGACCTGGATGTCATTCCGTACCCGAAACTCACCACTAACAACTTCGTTGTGGTGGGGATCCGGACCAAAGCCTGGGAAATCGCAGTAGTCTCCTATTACTTTGAGCCAGATCTCCCCATAGGGCCTTACCTGGATCAGCTGACCAGTATAAAGTTGGAACTGGGCACCGGACTACTGCTGATAGGCGGAGATGCTAACGCAAAGAGCACCTGGTGGGGAAGCACCATAGAGGACCCCAAGGGAGAAGAGATGTCCGGGACCCTTGAAGAGTTGGAGCTTCAGATACTGAATACTGGCGACACGCCGACCTATTACACGGTAAGAGGCGGCGTGGTATATAAGAGCCATGTGGACGTCACGGCATGTTCGCTCGGTCTTTTTGACATGGTAGACGGCTGGCGGATCGATACAGGGGTAACGAGCTCGGACCACAACACTATCTTATTCTATATAAATTTAAAAAGGGAAAAAGGGATGAACATAATTAGAACGACTAGAAGGTACAAAACTAAGAAGGCAGATTGGGAAGTTTTTAAAATTAAGTTAGCAGAATATAAAATTGCAAATAGCATTAGTTTAAATAGCATAGAACAGATTAACCATAAAAATGAACTAGAACAGTTGGTAGTAAAGTACAATGATGCAATCGAGAAGGCATGTGACGATGCCATCCCGAAAATTAATGTTAAAAATAAATTTACCATCCCGTGGTGGTCCGAGGATCTCGCCTTAAAGAAAAGGGAGGTCACAAGGAAGAAGAATCGTGTCCGCAACGCCGCACCGGTCCGCCGAGCGATGGTCGTAGGCGAGTATCTGAAAGCAAAAGAGGAATATGAGTGCCAAGCCAAGAAAGCCCAAATAGCCAGCTGGAAAGCGTTCTGCGAAAAGCAGAACGGGGAAAGCATATGGGAAGGGGTTTATCGAGTAATTAGAGGGACCACCAGGAGAAGAGAAGACCTGACCCTATCGAGCGATGGTGCATTCCTGAACCCGAAGGAATCGGCAGCCTTACTTGCCGACACTTTCTTTTCTAGGGACACAGCAGAAGAAGATAACGCAGACCACAAGCTCATTAGGGAAGCAGCCGGTCGGGTAAATGAGTGGTGTCAAGATGAATATCTTGACCCACCATTTGCTCCGCTGGAGCTGAAGACAGCTGTGGATCGTTTCAATCCCAAAAAAGCCCCTGGAGGGGATGGGTTCACGTCGGACATCTGTAGTCGAGCGATCTACCAGGACCTGGACGCATTCCTTGCCCTGTACAATAAATGCCTAGAACTGGCGCATTTCTCGGACATCTGGAAAGAGGCAGCGGTGGTAGTCCTCAGGAAACCGGGCAAGGAAGATTATACGAACCCCAAGGCATATAGACCGATAGGTCTCCTGCCGGTCTTGGGGAAGGTCCTGGAGAGGATGGTAGTGGCGAGAATTAAATGGCAGCTCGTGCCGCGGTTTAGTACTCGTCAGTTTGGCTTTATGCCCCAGAAGAGCACCGAGGACGCCCTCTATACTCTAATAAATCACGTGCAGGACAAGTTGAGGCTGAAGAAGCTAATTGTCCTGGTGTCATTGGATATAGAGGGCGCCTTCGATAGCGCCTGGTGGCCGGCAATCAAAGTCAGGCTGGCTGAGGAAAAGTGCCCGGTAAACATCAGGAGGCTACTAGACAGTTACCTCGACTGCAGAAAGGTAAGGGTAAGGTATGCCGGGGAGGAATGCACAAGAGAGACAAACAAAGGCTGTGTCCAAGGGTCAATCAGTGGTCCCATATTTTGGAATTTGGTATTGGACCCGCTGCTGAAAGACCTGGAAGAGAAGCGTTATTATGTGCAGGCTTTTGCAGACGACATTGTTTTGGTCGTCGATGGCGACACAGCGGCCGAAGTCTCCAGAGCTACCAATGCAGCCCTCGCCCATGTTCAGAGTTGGGGCGTCAGAAATAAGCTAAGGTTTGCACCGCACAAAACCTGTGCGATGTTAATAACCAATAAGCTTAAGTACGACACCCCAATTCTGAGCATGGCCGGGGTCGACATTGGTATGGTACGGAGCATGAAGCTGCTGGGCCTGACCATTGACGACAAACTAACTTTCAGCAAGCACACCAAGGACGTCTGCAAAAGGGTGGTAGACATATACAAACAACTTGCAAGAGCGGCTAAAGTCAGCTGGGGCTTAAATAGGGAAGTAATACACACGATCTACACTGCTACTATTGAACCGATAATTACGTACGCGGCCGGAGCCTGGGCTCCCGCTACGAAAAAGCTGGGTATACGGAGGAAGCTAGGCTCTGTCCAACGAGGATTCGTCCAGAAGCTCTGCAAATCTTACCGTACAGTCTCACTGAACTCGGCGCTGGTACTGGCTGGGATACTACCTCTAGACCTCCGCATACAGGAGGCAGCAGCCCTGTATGAGGCAAGGAGAGGGTCGTTCCGGTTTGTGCCGGATGACCGGGAGATCGAGAGTATGGTGAGGTTTGCAGAGACATCTCATCCTGCCAAACAAATGGCTTTGGAGTTCGTGTGCCTGGCGGACCAACAGCTTGTGGACAGCCATAATGTGCAGGCAGTGCGAATATTCACTGACGGCAGCAAGATTGAGGGGAGGGTCGGCGCCGCATTATCGCTATGGGATAATGAAGGTGAAGTCCGGAACCTCAAGCTTAGCCTCGCCGCGTACTGCACTGTCTACCAGGCGGAACTACTAGCCATTTGCAAGGCAACGGACGTGATCCTCAAGCGTAAGGAGTTGAGCTATGGCTTGTACAGCGACTCAATGGCAGCATTGCAGACGTTGGCAAGCCATGGCTCTCTCCATCCTCTGGCGGTCCGCGCACGAGCTAATTTGGCTCAGGCGTTGGACCAAAATAAAGTTGTATCTTTCTTTTGTGTCAAGGCCCACGCGGGCCTGCCGGGGAACGAGCGCGCGGACGAGCTGGCAAAGGAGGCAGCATTGTCGTCACGGAGGAAGCCGGACTACGACCAGTGTCCGGTCTCATTCATCAAGCGTCAGATCCGTTTGGATTCGCTTGTTGAGTGGAACCGGAGATATGTGTCGGGCGAGACGGCCTCGGTGACGAAAATGTTCTTTCCGGACGCCGTAGCAGCCTACCGTATTGTTCAACGGGTGAGGCCGACAGGCGTACTCACGCAGATCCTAACGGGGCACGGTGGGTTCTCAGAATACTTGAACCGTTTCAAGTGTAAGGAGAGCCCATCGTGCGCCTGTGACCCCAACATAGTGGAGTCGGTCCCACATGTTGTTCTTGATTGTCCTATTTATGCGTTAGACCGGTACAATCTTGAGCAAGGACTGGGTGAACGACTGCATAGGGACACTGTTGCGAAGATAATGTCGGGCAAGAATAGGGATGCACTTATAGCCTTCTGTGAGAAAATAGCTTATAAAGTGATAGATAAAAATAAAAATGATTGAGAAACTATGTTTCATAATATATTGTATATATAGTAGTGTAAACATAGAACCTAAGCACAAAATTGTTAAATAGAATAAGCAGTAGGTTAAGATAGTGAGGAATATGTTAAGTAGAATTAAGTAAAATGTAATTAAATTAAGAAAGAGTGTATTGTATAGATTAAATAGGTAAATATTAGTTCGTTAAGTCAACGTATGTAAATTAAAACAAATTTGGTAGAAATTATTTCCCTGTGTTCAGTACTAAAGTAGTAAATAAAGAAAAGTAGACTATTAGATATTAGCTCAAGTGGGAGTCCCACCCACAGAATGAATGGTGATGGATAAAAGAAAGACATAGTATGAAGCATGGAAGTACGAGAGGCATGTAAAGCGAGAACTGGTATGGATGAGGATCAAGATATAAAATAGGCGCCAATTTCGTTGGTGGACCTAGTCTGGAAAAAAAAAAAAAAAAAAAAAAAAAAAAAAAAAAAAAAAAAAAAAAAAAAAAAAAAAAAAAAAAACCTAACCTAACCTAACCTAACCCAGTTCCCCCCCGGCTCTTGTGGCGGTCGGATCATTTTTGAAGTCGCTCCGCGCTTAAAAATCGAAAAATTGGTAAAAAGTGCTCGGATTTTGAAAAAGAAAGTGTCGGTGTGTAGAGGAACGTTGCCTCCATACCCTAAAGTGAAATCACAACTTGGATTGCAGTGCTGTGTAGTGAAAAAGCTGAAAAACCTATACTTTATAGGTTAACTAAGAAAATAAAAACTACAATCGCATGCGCTGCCGAAACCAGATCGACGACCCCCCTTTTTTATTGAAGAAAAAGGAGGGGATTGCCCCCGTGCAACATACGGACGCCCCAGAAGGGTGAAAAAGCCAAGCCATCGGGAGTTATTCAGCAAAATCAAAAAACACGTGGTGCTGAAAACATCGAAGACGCAGAGGCAGACGTCTGAAACTTTGCAGCCTTCATCTCTTGCAACAATACAGACTAACGCCGCAAGTATTTTTGACGTACCTGTAATAGCTGATTTTTGAAAAGACTTTGAATTCTCAAAGTTTGGACCTATATATCTCCGGAGGGAATCAAAATTTTGAAAATCTTCAACTGCAGTCTTTGGCGCGCTCATTAGAAGAACAGGACCTGAAAGTTCTAGATTTTTTAATTCAGCGGTTTTTTAATTATAAGAAATTTTAGTAAAAATTCACATTTCCTGAAATTTTTCCTTCGATTTTCAGGTTTTTTCAAAATTGTTTATTGTGCCGTAAAGAATTAGATTTGTACTATTTTTAGATATTTATTTCAGAATTTTTGAGTGGTGGGATCCTGAGATATTGAATTTTATATGTTTTTTGTCGTTTATTTAAAAATAAATAGATTTTAGCAAATTTTGACATCGGGACCGGGTCCAATACATATATTGTGACCCATATAAGCCCAAACACGGGTGTTATACCTTCAAAATTGGAAGATTGACGAAATTGCGCCATTTTGGTTTTTTAGGTTTTAAAGTTTAAAGAGCTAGGGATCCACTGAGCCGATTACTATCGGATTTTCTTTGTAAATTGAGGCATTTCGAGGACTATAGACTGTGTAAGGTTTCAGGACTTTTCAGCCTGAAAAATTTTTTGTCGCTGAAACTGTTTTCAGGGGAGACCTGAAGTGACGCCGAGCTGTACATTTCAAACCCGGACCTTCTCCGACGAAGGGTTCCGAAGTTACGGGCTCTTAAACTTTACTTTTGACAGTTCGGCGGCCATTTTGTTTAGCTTCGGACCGCAATAACTCCTGAACTGGAAGTCGTAGGAAGTTGCGGCTTTCGATTTCGACCACAGGGGCTCCTTGCCTTCCTTACCCTGTATTTTCAGGCGGTTTGGAGCTGGAAATTCTTGGGGTCCTGAAAGCAGTTTCAGCTGATAGCTGAGCTCGGGCTGAGTTCGGGGAGCCCAAACTTGGTGGTTTTGCGACCATCCGAAGCGGAGATAACACCCGTCAAAAAGTGACTTTGACAGTTGTGCCGCCATCTTGGTTATTACTTAAACACCTATATCTCCGTGACGGTGCGTCGTAGAGCGACGGGATTTTGGCTGTCAGTGGTAGCGGACTGAGGCCCAACGGGTGGGACGATTTTCAGCAGCTTTTTCGGGTGTTAACATTTTTTGGCCTGAAAACGGTTTCAGTGGATAGGTCTCACCGAGCCAAGTGCAGAAAGCCCAAACACGGCGGTTTTTGGACCGGTAAATGATAAATGATAAATGATAAATGATGTTTATTCAGTAAATAGGTTACAAGGAACACTTTTACACGTCAATGTTTTTTGTCAGTTTAAGCTAGATGAGGCCGGTGTTTCCTAGCTGACTACCCTGAGAAGAAACACCGAAACAAACTCAGAGGTCAAAGTCTCTTTTAGTGTTCAAATCCATACAATGTGGACTGGTTAGATCCTATGAGAACCATGTACGTTTATGTCTGGGAGGAGCTTTATGAAGAAAGCAACACACGAATTCGAGTGGACCTGTCCAGACAGTGCAAGCATTTGTCAGTCATCGCGAAGCTCAACTCAGAACTCTGAGGTGCTCAACGAACCGACGAACAATACCAAAGTAAGGACATTTGAGTAGGCCGCAAAAAATACTCAAACTGCCAGACAATCATAAAATCTACATGAATATAACGACATACATAGTTCTCGGTTCTTCGGTGGTTCCGAAGATAACCCATATAAACCACTTTTGGTTTTAATTTTGGGAAAAAACCAGGATTTTTAAGTTGGCATAACTCCGGAACCCCTTGGTATAGCTGAGCCGAGTTTGGTATCATTTGAAAGGGCTCGGGGAGAGCTATCCATTGGTCAAGACGAATTGACTCTACATAGAGTCTTGAAAATTTTTTGCGTCTATTTCAGTTGATTTTATTAATATTTAATTGTAGATAAATTAATTAATATTAAGAATTTCTTCTATCTCTCTTCTTTACACCTTTTTCTTTACTACATTTTATTATACGTTTGTCAAGTTGACAAAAAACTTTTATTGATCTTTTGACGCAACCCCGCGATTTTTAAAAAATGTTTGGAGTAGTAAGGAGTCCGGCTAAAAAGCCGTTGTCATCTCGCGAATCGCCAAGCGATGACGAAAGGGCCGGTCCCTCGAAACCAAAAACGCAGACCTCTAACGTGAGGAGAAGTATAGGGGAATGGGAGGCGTCAAAAATGACGCAAGACTCACCGAACTCGCCACGAAAAGTGGCACCGCCAGCGCAGACGAGGACAAAGTTGGGCCCCGTCGCAAGCGAAAACAGACCGAACCGAAAGTCCGCCGAGATGCAATTCGGCCCTCCGAAGCAAAAGAAGGAGTACCCTGATAGGGTAACAGAGGCACGGGCCTGCATAAAAAAGGCTAAAGTTGCTCTAGGTGAATCCAGAAATTTGAGGGCCGACATCAAAGCGGATGTCACGCAGGCGGTGGAACGCTTGTTCCAACTGGTGAAGGAAGCCGAGACGGCGAAAAGGACACCAGGGACATTAGAGAACAGGACAGAGGAAACAGAGACTGTAAGGGTAGGGGAAATAGGGAACGAATCGGATAGTATCACTTGGTTGCGCTCCGCACTAGAGGAGCAATCTCTAATAGTGAAGGAGGGCAACCGGATGATAAAACAGCTACAGGTGGCACTGCAGGAACAAAAAGAAGTGCAGGAGACACGTGACGGGGGAGGGCGCGGTGACGGAGATATTCTTGAGGGAATTAAAAGGCTCGAAGAGACCACAGAGGAAACTCGAAAAATGGTCTCCGAAATGAAGGAGAAGGCTCCCACTTACGCAGAGGCCCTGACAACACCCCAAAACATCTGGAGTCAGAAACCAAGGCACTCCGTCATCGTGTCATCTGATGTCACATTGGACACAAGTGCAGAGGTAGTTGGAAGGGTCAAGGAGGTACTGGATGCAAAGAAAAGTGGCTTGCAGATTGAGAGGGTCCGGAAAGTGAAGGATAAGAGAGTCATCTTGAGCTTTAACAACAGGGACGAGATGACAAAAACTACAACCCAGCTCAAGAAAGACAAACACTTAAAAGTGGAAGAAGCGAAAAACCGAAACCCACTTGTCATAATAAAGGATCTCTTGTCGTACAACAGTGACGAGGACATATTGACAGCCATAAAAGTCCAAAACCGTCGCTTGTTTGAGGACCTGACGGCCGAGGAGGCGACTGCCACGGTGCGGTACCGGAGGAGGGCACGGAACTCATTAGAGAGCCATGTCGTCCTGGAGGTGACACCAAAGTTGTGGCATAGGCTTACGGTGGCTGGCAGGGTCTTCATCGACCTGCAATGTGTCAGGGTGCAAGACCAGTCACCCCTTATACAGTGCACGAAGTGCTTGGCATATGGCCATGGCCGAAAGCTGTGCACTGAGTGGGTAGACTTGTGCAACTATTGCGGTGGGCCACATCTTAAGGCTGAATGTGCGGAGCGGGTGACTGGTGACGGGCCGACGTGCAAGAACTGCGTCAAAGAAAAGCTCGATGGCGCAGGCCACACGGTATACAGTCAGCAATGTCCGGTGCGTAGGAAATGGGATGCCTTGGCACGAGCCGCCATAGCTTATTGCTAAGGTGGTCCCCGGGAATACGCGAACGGCGGCTGCTCATACATACGTTGTGGCACAGGCGAACCTCCAACGCAAGCAATTGGCGACTAACGAGCTTATGCTCGAGGCCAAAAAACGCAAAGTTGCCGTCGCACTGGTCCAGGAGCCGTATGTGGGAAGTATAAAGGCTATGAAGTCGTACGGGGGGGCTAGAATCTACCAGGACGCGGGCGGCAGCGGAGGCACTGTAAAGGCGGCGATAGTGGTGTTTGATCACGATATCGACGTTATACAGTGCCCAAAATTCACCACCAGTAACACCGTGGTGGTGAAGCTGCGAACGAATGAGTGGGAGATTCTCGCCGTCTCGTACTACTTTGAGCCTGGCCTTCCCATCGGGCCATACTTGGACCACATTACAAGAGCGATGAAAGAGTTAAAGCCCAGAAAGGCTATCATTGGAGGGGATGCCAACGCCAAGAGTGTGTGGTGGGGTAGCGGCGTTATCGACGACAGAGGAGACGAGCTGGCTGGAATGATCGGAGAGCTGGATCTCCAGATACTCAACCGCGGGAACAAACCCACCTTCGATACCATAAGAGGAGGACGAAGGCTAACAAGCCACGTGGACGTCACCTTATGCACGGAGGACTTACTCGACCTAGTGGAGGAATGGACGATTGCTGAAGACCTGACGAGCTCGGACCACAGCGGAATAATGATAAAAATTAAATTAAAAAAAGGGAAGGGTATTAGCATACAAAGAACTACTAGGATATACAACACCAAAAAAGCTAATTGGGAACTTTTTAATTCAAAAATGAACCAATTAAAAATAGAAAATAGAATAAATAAATTACAGGTAGACCAAATAAATAACAAAAAACATTTAGACGATTTAATAGAAAAATACACAAAAACAATAACCGAAGCCTGCAATGAGGCAATACCTAGGAAAAAGCAAACCCAAACACTCACCTTGCCGTGGTGGTCCGAAGAACTCGAGAGGATGAAGCACGAAGTCGCTACTAGGAAGAGGAGAATCCGGTGCGCGGCGCCCTCACGTAGAGAAGGTGTGGTTGCGTTGTATCTGGAAGAGAAAGCAAAATACGAGACAGAAGTTAAAAAGCGATCCACGGAGAGTTGGAAACAGTTCTGTCAAAAACAAAATAGGGAAGGGGTATGGGAAAGTATTTACAGGGTGATAAAAAATACCACAAAAAGGCAGGAAGATCTACCACTAAAATGGAACGGGAAGGAAGTGGGACAGGAAGGATCTGCGAGACTACTGGCAGAGATTTTTTACCCGGAAGATGCAGAAGAGGAAGATACTCCATACCATCGTCGGATCAGGGCTCTTGCTGACCGCGTAAACGACTGGAGCCATGACGAGATCCATGACCCAGCGTTTACGTCGGAGGAGCTCAGGTTCGCGACGGGGAGTTTCAATCCTAAGAAGGCACCCGGAGCAGACGGTCTTACAGCCGATATCTGCCAGCGATTGATAGTGCAAGATATGGAGTTGCACTTATCAATCTTTAACAAGTGCTGGCAAATGACCCACTTTCCAACGGCGTGGAAAGATGCGACTGTGGTGGTGCTGAGGAAACCAGGAAAGGATAGTTACACCAATCCTAAATCTTATAGGCCAATCGGACTTCTTCCGGTAATGGGTAAGATACTAGAGAAAATGATGGTAAGAAGGCTGGTTTGGTACCTGGCGCCCCGATTAAGTCCACGCCAGTACGGTTTCATGCCACAGCGAAGCACGGAAGACTCCCTCTATGACCTGTTGGGCCACGTGAGAGGTAAACTCCAAGAGAGGAAGCTTATCACGGTGGTCTCGCTGGATATAGAGGGAGCCTTTGACAGTGCTTGGTGGCCGGCCATAAAGGCTAGACTGGCGGAGGAAAAGTGCCCCGCGAACCTTAGGAGGATTATGGCTAGCTACCTAAGCGACCGCAAGGTAAGGGTGAGGTATGCCGGCCATGAGTTCGTTAAGGGCACCAATAAAGGGTGTGTCCAGGGATCGATAGGCGGTCCCATCATGTGGAATCTCGTATTGAACCCATTGCTGGAGAGCCTTACGCAGCGTGGCGTCTACTGCCAGGCCTTTGCGGATGATGTGGTTCTGGTGTTTGCCGGGGAGACTGCGCAGGAGGTCCAGGGACAAGCCAATGCCGTTCTTGAACATGTTCGGGAGTGGGGTGTCATGAACAAGCTTAAGTTTGCGCCACACAAAACTTGCGCAATGGTGGTGACCAGAAAGCTTGGACATGACACGCCACATCTGACCATGGGAGGGATCGACATTGGAATGTCCTCGGAGATAAAGATCCTGGGACTCACAGTGGACGCCAAGCTGACCTTTAATAGCCATGCGGTTAATGTCTGCAAGAAGGCACTTGGCGTCTACAACCAGCTGTCGAGAGCCGCCAAGGCAAGTTGGGGTCTCCATCTGGAGATAATCCGGATTATATACACCGCGACAGTGGAACCCATCATCACATACGCTGCTGCCGCCTGGTCCTCAGCATCGAAAAAGCTGTGTGTTCAGCACCACTTAAACGCCGTCCAGAGGGGATTCGCGCAGAAACTGTGCGGAGCGTACCGCACGGTCTCACTCCATTCGGCGCTAGTACTGGCTGGAATACTCCCACTTGACCTCCGGATTCAGGAGGCAGCTGCCCTATATGAGGCAAGAAGAGGGGTGTCCCAGCCGGTGCTGGCGGGTGGAGAGATCGAGCGTAGGGTGGAGTTCTCTAGGATGCCTCACCCGGGTGAACATATTGCGATGGAGTTCGTGAGCTTGGTAGACCAGGAACAAGTTGACAACCATAACAATCAGGCCATCCGAATTTTTACTGATGGGAGCCGGATAGAGGGCAAGGTCGGCGCCGCACTATCCCTATGGAATAGTGCAGAAGAAGTGAAAAATGTCAAACTCAAACTGGCCCCATATTGCACCGTCTACCAGGCAGAACTCCTCGCAATATGCAGAGCCACGGAGGAAATCCGGAAGAGAAGTGAGGTGAGTTACGGGATATACAGCGACTCCAGGTCAGCCCTGGAAACCGTAACAAACCTCAGCACTACGCACCCTCTGGCAGTTGAGGCCCGCAAGAACCTGCGAACTATTGAAGACCAGAGCAAAACTGTGTCCTTGTTCTGGGTCAAGGCACATGCGGGACTTGCTGGTAACGAGAGGGCGGATGAACTGGCGAAGGACGCAGCGCTTAAATCAAAAACCAAACCGAATTATGACCTGTGCCCAATTTCATATATTAGGCGACAAAACCGTATGGTATCGATCGCAGAATGGAATCGAAGGTATCGGCATGGCACTACGGCAAAAGTAACTAAACTGTTCCTCCCCGACGTTATTGTAGCATACAAATTAGCGCGACAGATGGTTCCAACCAATGTTACCACACAGATATTGACGGGGCACGGTGGGTTCTCGGAGTATTTGAACCGATTCAAATGCAAAGAGAATCCATCGTGCATCTGCCAACCCGGGACGCCCGAAACGGTAGAGCATGTTCTGGCTGAATGTCCCATTCATGCCCTAAAGAGAATTGAGCTGGAGAATAGAGTACAACTGAAACTAGTCGCAGAGAATTTTCAAAGGCTTATTTCAAATAAACAAACTAGGAAGGAATTTATAGAATATTGTGTAGACATTGCCAAAATTGTCATAGGTAGGAATAAATAGAATAATAAAGTTTATGTTAGATATATATTAGTATAATATATTGATTAGCATAATTATAAGAATTGGTGAATAATATTAGAAAATAAGGTGTTATAATTATAAGGCAATAAAATAAGTAGCTAAATAAAAATAAACCTGTTAGAATAAGTAGAGTAGGTCTGTAACTGTATTAGTATAAGTAAAGTAAGTTTGCATATGTAATAGAATAAGCTAATGTAGAACAAATTAAGTAAACCAAAATGAAATGTCAACCTGAAACAAAATGTATACCTAGAAGATAGAATAAGAATAAAGATAGTAAGGCTTTTCCTTAATAAAGAAATCCTGCAGTCCCAACCTATCCCTAATGTTGATTAAGGACTCTAATAATGTTAGAGGTTAGCTCGCGGGCCGGGCCTTGGCGCCCGGACAGGAAAAAAAAAAAAAAAAAAAAAACCTAACCTAACCTAACCTAACCTAACCTAACCATCGATTTCTCAGCTTCCAGGAATGCGATTTTGACCTAGTTTTTTGCATAGTAATTATAAGACAGGCTAGCTCCTGCTATCCAGACGCTAAAAATTGACCATCGCGGCTTTATTTTCTGAATACCCCACAATTTGTGTTTTTTACAAAATTTTGATTTTCAAATTTAGTTATCTTAAATTCTACTCGATAGATTCTTTTGGTTTAAACTCTATAGGACTCCACCAACCCTTACCTGTGTCCCGGTGCGTGTTTCGCGTATCCGAGTCCTGGTTTTGGTATCAATTTTCTAAATTTTTCCTCGAAAAACTGGTTTTTTGCACACTGTGCAAAATTTTTGTTCTATCAAAATTTTTATTTCAGCATAATTAGTTAGCCCGCACGGAGACGCAACTTTTGACACCCCACACGTGAGCCTAGCTCTCACGAAACGTCAAAAAATTCCCGATTGTATCCCCGGAAAACGGGTTTTCCACCCACTGTGCAAAGGCCCTTCAGGCGAAAATACCGAAATTAGTATAGCTGGCTAGATCTTGCGGGGCTGCGTCTTTTGACACCTCTCCCGTCTGTCTAGCTTGCTGGGCACCCTTAATATTAAATTAAATCTGAAATCCACTAAATTTGGTCGCGTTACCTAGAAAATCCACATACCTGGAGTAGCTCAAAACATAAACATCGATTTCTCAGCTTCCAGGAATGCGATTTTGACCTAGTTTTTTGCATAGTAATTATAAGACAGGCTAGCTCCTGCTATCCAGACGCTAAAAATTGACCATCGCGGCTTTATTTTCTGAATACCCCACAATTTGTGTTTTTTACAAAATTTTGATTTTCAAATTTAGTTATCTTAAATTCTACTCGATAGATTCTTTTGGTTTAAACTCTATAGGACTCCACCAACCCTTACCTGTGTCCCGGTGCGTGTTTCGCGTATCCGAGTCCTGGTTTTGGTATCAATTTTCTAAATTTTTCCTCAAAAAACTGCTTTTTGCACACTGTGCAAAATTTTTGTTCTATCAAAATTTTTATTTCAGCATAATTAGTTAGCCCGCACGGAGACGCAACTTTTGACACCCCACACGTGAGCCTAGCTCTCACGAAACGTCAAAAAATTCCCGATTGTATCCCCGGAAAACGGGTTTTCCACCCACTGTGCAAAGGCCCTTCAGGCGAAAATACCGAAATTAGTATAGCTGGCTAGATCTTGCGGGGCTGCGTCTTTTGACACCTCTCCCGTCTGTCTAGCTTGCTGGGCACCCTTAATATTAAATTAAATCTGAAATCCACTAAATTTGGTCGCGTTACCTAGAAAATCCACATACCTGGAGTAGCTCAAAACATAAACATCGATTTCTCAGCTTCCAGGAATGCGATTTTGACCTAGTTTTTTGCATAGTAATTATAAGACAGGCTAGCTCCTGCTATCCAGACGCTAAAAATTGACCATCGCGGCTTTATTTTCTGAATACCCCACAATTTGTGTTTTTTACAAAATTTTGATTTTCAAATTTAGTTATCTTAAATTCTACTCGATAGATTCTTTTGGTTTAAACTCTATAGGACTCCACCAACCCTTACCTGTGTCCCGGTGCGTGTTTCGCGTATCCGAGTCCTGGTTTTGGTATCAATTTTCTAAATTTTTCCTCAAAAAAACTGGTTTTTTGCACACTGTGCAAAATTTTTGTTCTATCAAAATTTTTATTTCAGCATAATTAGTTAGCCCGCACGGAGACGCAACTTTTGACACCCCACACGTGAGCCTAGCTCTCACGAAACGTCAAAAAATTCCCGATTGTATCCCCGGAAAACGGGTTTTCCACCCACTGTGCAAAGGCCCTTCAGGCGAAAATACCGAAATTAGTATAGCTGGCTAGATCTTGCGGGGCTGCGTCTTTTGACACCTCTCCCGTCTGTCTAGCTTGCTGGGCACCCTTAATATTAAATTAAATCTGAAATCCACTAAATTTGGTCGCGTTACCTAGAAAATCCACATACCTGGAGTAGCTCAAAACATAAACATCGATTTCTCAGCTTCCAGGAATGCGATTTTGACCTAGTTTTTTGCATAGTAATTATAAGACAGGCTAGCTCCTGCTATCCAGACGCTAAAAATTGACCATCGCGGCTTTATTTTCTGAATACCCCACAATTTGTGTTTTTTACAAAATTTTGATTTTCAAATTTAGTTATCTTAAATTCTACTCGATAGATTCTTTTGGTTTAAACTCTATAGGACTCCACCAACCCTTACCTGTGTCCCGGTGCGTGTTTCGCGTATCCGAGTCCTGGTTTTGGTATCAATTTTCTAAATTTTTCCTCAAAAAACTGGTTTTTTGCACACTGTGCAAAATTTTTGTTCTATCAAAATTTTTATTTCAGCATAATTAGTTAGCCCGCACAGAGACGCAACTTTTGACACCCCACACGTGAGCCTAGCTCTCACGAAACGTCAAAAAATTCCCGATTGTATCCCCGGAAAACGGGTTTTCCACCCACTGTGCAAAGGCCCTTCAGGCGAAAATACCGATTTTAGTATAGCTGGCTAGATCTTGCGGGGCTGCGTCTTTTGACACCTCTCCCGTCTGTCTAGCTTGCTGGGCACCCTTAATATTAAATTATATCTGAAATCCACTAAATTTGGTCGCGTTACCTAGAAAATCCACATACCTGGAGTAGCTCCCCCACCGAGTGTTTCTACGTTGCCGTCGTGGTGGGGCTTATGGGTCTCCATGATCCTGGGGACTTCCGGCATGAGTGACTAACTTGGGCCGGAAGGCTCCAGGGGAGAGGCCCGACTAAGAGGAACACACCGGGGGTCGCGTCCATTGTCAGTCGATCATCGTCGACTGCCAGTGGATGCGACCTCCACCCAATCCTAAGCTTGGAGGCGTGGCTATGGGATGCGTACCGGAGGGATGTCCGGATGCTAGCGCCTCACAAGAGGGCCGCGCCGTTGGGAGGCTTGAGCAAGCGGTTCGAGCCTCCTAACGGCGTGGAACCTGGGGGATTCTTCGTCGCTGCTCTCTGGTACGCATCTGTTCATCAGATGCGACCTTGAGAGCGGCGCCGATTCTGGGGAGGGCCCATAAGGGCAGAGTGTGTGAGTGAGTGAGTGAATGAGAGAGAGTGAATGCGGAATATGCGAAATGCTAGAAGAAGATATAGAGGTTGAGTAGGGGAGTCAGGGACCACACCCTTAAAAGGAACAAACATGACAGACAAGATTGAAGCGAATGTAACTACCCAGGGCGGCAACCACCTTCAAGAAGGTGGGGGAACCGCTGCGCTCCACGGAGCGTCTCGCCCCCATTCGTATACTGGGGGGGGCGACTTTGGTCTTCCGCATGCCGGCGACGGCATCAAGAGCCGAGGAGGCTCCACAAACGACGACCTGTATCCGCTTGTCGGGGACAATCCCGACAACACGAGCCGAGGAGGCTCCAGATCATCGCCTCCATTCGAGGAGATGATCAATTTCTGCTTTAAGACGCCCGACAAGCCGCAGTCGGGCGAAGAAAGCCAAATCCAAGTCGGCAAGGAGGTGGAGCGTGGTGCTGCGTCGGAGTCCGACGCAGCACTGGCAGCAGCTCCGGGCTCTGGGAGTCCGGAGAATGAGGGGGAAGTGGGTGCTTCCGGGGGAGTCGTGGGTGAATGCTCGCGGTTCTTCCGGAACCAAAAGCGCTCCAAGTCGGGGGATGGCGGGGAGTCGTCCTCTGATGTAGAGGTGATGGCCCCGCCTCCCAAGATCCCCACCGGTCGGAGGGGAGGAGGAGCGATCCGGAGGCCCAGCAAGGCCACCAAGGCGGGCAGGAGAGCCGCAAGGCTCGCCAAGGAGGCGCGCCACCCCGCTGCGTTGGGGTCTTGTGCCTCGGCCTCTGGGTCCTCGGGTGGAGAGCCGGACGCCGCTAGCTCCAACTCGGAGCGAGCGGCCAGGCTTGCGGAGGTCGTGGAGGCCGCCATCAAGGGTGTGGTGCAGAAGAGGCTGCCCACATCCAGAAACAGGGCCACCTCCGAAGCCACGGCCTCCATAGTGGCGGCGGCAGAGGCGAGTTTCGGCGGGCCTCCGTCTGCATTGGACGAGACGTCCAAACTGCGGGCGGAGGTCGCCCGCCTGACCGCCACTACGGAGCTTCTGGTTAAGGAGAACCAGAAGCTCCGGGCAGACCTGGCCGAACTCCGAGGAGGTCACCGGAGGGACGCGCAGGAGGAGCTCCAGCACGGGCCGAGTCAGCCCTTGCCCGCCGCGGAGAACCAAGTTCTCGACCTGGTGCGGCAGGAGCTGGCTGCCTTCAACAGGCGGTTCTCCGTGCTGGAGGGCATTGTGTTGCGCCCTCCGCTAGCGGCGAGCCAGCCGGCCTCGGGCCAGCGGCAAACGCGCTCGTTTGCCGCCGCCGCGGCTGCTGCGCCCAAGGGTGCGGCGGGACGGGCCGACCGCGGGGCAGTGCTGAAGCCCGCGGGGCCGGCCCCGTCTAAGGCGACGAAGGCGCCAAAGGCGCCGCCAAAGCCACCTGGGAGGGTCCCAGCAAAGGCGACAAGGCGGCCGCCCCAGACTGCCCCGCCTTCTGAACCTCCTGCGACCGGGGCTGCCGAATGGCAAGTGGTCGGGGAGAAGAAGAAGGCGGGCAAGGCGGCAAGGGCGGCCAAGCGAAGGGAGAGGCGCAAGCGGCAGAAGGAGCGAGCCGCCGCGGCTAGGCTCCGCGCCCCGAAGTCCGCAGCTGTAGTGATCACACTACAGCCGGAGGCGGTTAAGAGGGGCGTGACCTACCGCGCCGTGCTCGCTAAGACGAAGGCGGCGGTGAGCCTCGAAGAGGTGGGGTGCGCCGACGGCGTCCGGGTGAAGGTCACCAAGACCGGAGCCCGGATGCTGGAGGTCCCCGGTGCCTCCAGCGGCCCAGCCGCTGACGCTCTGGCCGAAAGGATCAGGGCGTTGCTGGTGGACGAGGCCCGGGTGTCCAGGCCCACGAAATGCGCTGACATCCGCATTATGGGCCTGGACGACTCCGTGACGGAGGGTGAGGTGGTGGCCGCTGTTGCCAGGACTGGAGGGTGCCCTGCTGAGCAGGTGAGGGCGGGCACCATCCATCCTGACACTGCGGGGCTGCAAACCATCACGGTGAGCTGCCCCGTGTCAGCGGCCAGAGCCATCACCGCGGGGGGCCGGAGGCTTTTGGTGGGCTGGGTTTCAGCGCAGGTTAAGCTGCTAGAACCCAGGCCTCTGAGGTGTTTCCGCTGCCATGTGGGCGACCATGTGGCGGCTAAGTGCACCTCGGAGGTGGACCGCAGTGACCACTGCTTCCGATGTGGTCAGCCCGGTCATAAGGCCGGCTCGTGTAACGCCGCGCCGCACTGCATGGTATGTGCGGCGGCAGGCAAGCCGGCCGATCACCGGGCTGGGAGCAACCACTGCGCTCCACCCGCCAAGGCCAAGGCCAAGACCAGAGGCAAGGCCAAGCCCTCCGCCACCGCCGTCACCGTCACCGCCGCAGCAGCCGTCACCGCCGCTTCCGCTGCTGCCGCCCCCATAGCCGTCGTCGTCGCCGCCGCAACCGCCGCGGCGGCGGGACCCTCACAGGGGGCTCGGGAGGAGGCTGTAATGGAATGCCAATAACGGCCCCATTACGCCTCCTCCAGACGAATCTCAACCACTGTGCCACTGCTCAGGACCTGTTGTTCCAGAGCATGGCGCAGTGGTCGATTAACGTCGCTGTGGTCGCCGAGCCGTACTATGTCCCGCCCAGGGATGACTGGGTGGAGGACCTGGACGGCTCGGTGGCCATCATTTCGTCGGCCGCCGCCGGTACCCCGACCCTTGAGGATGTCAAGAGAGGTCGGGGTTGCGTAGCAGCACGGTTCGGGGATATAGTAGTGGTAGGGGTGTACTTCTCCCCGAACCGATCTCTCGCCGAGTTCCAAATCTCTCTCGCGGAGTTGAGAGACGTCGTTGTCGTCGGGTACCGTTCCCTCCCTGTGCTCGTCCTCGGGGACTTCAATGCCAAGAACTTGGCTTGGGGTTCCCGGTACACGGACGCACGGGGGAGGATGGCGGAGGACTGGGCCCTAGAGACGGGCCTGGTCAACCTGAACCGGGGTTCTGTCCCCACGTGCGTGCGGTGGCAGGGCGAATCGGTGGTGGATATCTCATACGCCAGCCCCGCCCTGTCACCGTGCGTAGTTGACTGGCACGTCATGGAGGAGGTGGAGACGTATTCCGATCATCGGTATATCCGGTTTGACGTCTCCGCCCAGACCTCCAGCGCGCCGGTCCGACAGACCCCGAGTGGTCCGCGTTGGTCGCTGAAGCAGCTGGACCGGGAGCTACTCCTGGAAGCCTCGATCGTGCAGGCCTGGGTGACATCACCGGACAGGCCTGCCGACATAAACGACGAGGCAGAGTGGTTCCAGGAGGCCATGTCCGAGATCTGTGACGTGGCAATGCCCCGGGTCCGGCCTTGTGCTCGGCGCCAAGTGTACTGGTGGTCGGCGGCGCTTACGGCTTTACGCCAAGCGTGTATTGCCGCGCGACGCCGGTACACCAGGTATCGCAGGCGGCTCCGTAACCGCACGCCGGAAACGGAAGCCATCGAGGCGGAGCTATACGAGGGGTACAGAGCGGCGAGGACCGCTCTCCGAGCGGAGATCTTGCGGGCCAAGAAATCGGCCCGCGAGGAGTCGCTGGAGGCTCTCAACAGAGACCCGTGGGGGCGCCCGTACAAAGCGGTGCGGCAGAAACTCCGCCCATGGGCCCCCCCGCTGACGCAGAGTCTCCGGCCGCAGCTCGTGGAGGGCGTGGTGAGCGCTCTGTTCCCCTCGCGAGGGGAACATACCCCTCCGCCTATGGCTCCCCCTCCTGCGGTACCTGACGCGGACCAATCCGACGACGACGACGTTCCCGAAGTGACCGAGGTAGAGCTGAGAGCGGCGGTGCGTAGGCTGAACGCCAAAAGCACCGCCCCAGGACCCGATGGCTTTCATGGGAAAGCCTGGGTCCTGGCCTTGCAAGAGGCTCTCGGGCCTCGACTCAGAGGGCTTTTAAGCGCATGCTTGGAGAGGGGCCAGTTTCCACGTCGGTGGAAGACGGGGAAGCTGGTCCTGATCAAGAAGGTGGGGCGCCCTGCGGACTCTCCGTCCGCTTACCGGCCCATTGTGCTGCTCGACGAGGTGGGCAAGCTCTTTGAAAGAGTAATTGCAGACCGCCTCGTCGGGCAGATGGTGCGGGTGGGGCCGGATCTGGCGGAGAGCCAGTACGGCTTCCGCAGGGGGCGCTCCACGGTGGACGCCATCATGCGCGTACGAGCCCTCACGACGGGGGAGGCAGTTGCCCGGGGCAGGGTCGTCTTGGCGGTGTCTTTGGACATCTCCAACGCCTTCAACACCCTGCCCTGGAGTTGCATAGTGGAGGCACTCCGGTATCACCGGGTGCCGCCCTACCTCCGTCGCGTAGTCGAGGCGTATTTGACGGACAGAGCCGTCATCTACCCCGGTCATCAGGGAGAATGGAACCGGCGAGAGATGTCGTGCGGTGTTCCACAGGGATCGGTCCTGGGGCCGCCTTTGTGGAACATCGGATACGACTGGGTGCTGCGCTGCGACCTCCCCATTGGCGTCAGCGTAGTGTGCTACGCTGACGACACGCTAGTCTTAGCGCAGGGGTGGTCGCACGAGGCGGCGGCCGACCGTATGACACGCGGGGTTGCGACAGTCATAGGGAGGATCCGGCAACTGGGACTCGAGGTGGCTTTGCACAAGTCCGAGGCCATGTGCTTTCATGGCTATCGGAACGAGCCACCGGAGGGTTCCCAGATCACGGTAGGAGGGGTTCGCATCGGCGTCGAGGGTACGATGAAGTACCTGGGACTCGTCCTCGACAGCCGGTGGAACTTCGTCGAGCATTTTCGACGTTTGGCTCCCAGATTGGACAGGGCCGGGGCCGCCTTGAAGCGGCTCCTACCCAATCTGAAGGGGCCAAACGCCTCCTGCCGGAGGCTCTACGCGGGGATCGTGCGGTCCATGGCCCTCTACGGGGCACCGGTGTGGGCGCGTTCATTGACGCAGCGTTCAACGCGCCAGATGAACGCGGCCCAGAGGGTCATGGCCATCCGCATCATCCGCGGATACTGCACGATCTCCCGTGAGGCGGCGAGCCTCCTTGCCGGACTGTTACCGTGGGATCTGGAGGCAAAAATCCTCGCGCACCTGTACGAGTGGCGCGAGGAGGCTAAACGCCGGGGCGAAACTCCGCTGCCGCGACAACTCGCGGCTCGGCGGACAGAGCTCCGGCAGGATCTCATGGTGACATGGAGAGAGCGACTGTCGCAACCCAGCGCTGGGCACGCCACCATCGAGGCGGTAGTGCCCCTCTTTGAGGAGTGGCTGGAGAGGCGCCATGGCGCCCTCACCTTCCGCCTGACGCAGGTGCTCACCGGACATGGCTGTTTCGGGAAGTACCTGTGTCGTATCAAGGCGGAGGTGACCCCTGCGTGTTTCCATTGCGAGGATCGCCCCGTGGACACGGTGGAGCATACGGTGGAGGTTTGCCCCGCCTGGGCAGAACACCGCCGTGTCCTCGTGGATGCGATAGGCGGCAGCGACCTCTCGCGCCGTGCCCTGGTTCAGGCCATGGTACGGAGTGAGAGGGAATGGGGGGCCGTCTCCAACTTCTGCGAAGCAGTAATGCTCGCGAAGAGGGAGGCGGCACACGTTAGGGAGATTCAACAGAGACCGAATCGCCCTAGCGCCCCCAGCAGCAGCCGTCGCAGGAGACGCCGGGGGCTGCGAGACGATCTCCGGCCACCGTAGACCCGGGCCTGCGGACGGCGAGTAGCGGGTAACTCGCCGTCCGATCAGCACCAGGCCCGAGAGTCGACGGCGCGTAGTGTTCCACGCGCGCCTCAAAGAGTTGTCAGCAAAGGACGGGGCCTGCCACGGCCAGTGCCTGCCCGGGGGTGGAGGATAAATTCGAAAGAGTTACCTCGCCCCCGGGCGCGTAGGGCAGGGAGGAACAGGGGTGGGTTTTAGTCAGTAAGAGTCTGACACGCCCTTCCGCTCCACCCCAGAGCGGAAAGAGTCATTGGATGATTTCCCACCCCCCAAAAAAAAAAAAAAAAAAACCTGGAGTAGCTCAAAACATAAACATCGATTTCTCAGCTTCCAGGAATGCGATTTTGACCTAGTTTTTTGCATAGTAATTATAAGACAGGCTAGCTCCTGCTATCCAGACGCTAAAAATTGACCATCGCGGCTTAATTTTCTGAATACCCCACAATTTGTGTTTTTTACAAAATTTTGATTTTCAAATTTAGTTATCTTAAATTCTACTCGATAGATTCTTTTGGTTTAAACTCTATAGGACTCCACCAACCCTTACCTGTGTCCCGGTGCGTGTTTCGCGTATCCGAGTCCTGGTTTTGGTATCAATTTTCTAAATTTTTCCTCAAAAAACTGGTTTTTTGCACACTGTGCAAAATTTTTGTTCTATCAAAATTTTTATTTCAGCATAATTAGTTAGTCCGCACGGAGACGCAACTTTTGACACCCCACACGTGAGCCTAGCTCTCACGAAACGTCAAAAAATTCCCGATTGTATCCCCGGAAAACGGGTTTTCCACCCACTGTGCAAAGGCCCTTCAGGCGAAAATACCGAAATTAGTATAGCTGGCTAGATCTTGCGGGGCTGCGTCTTTTGACACCTCTCCCGTCTGTCTAGCTTGCTGGGCACCCTTAATATTAAATTAAATCTGAAATCCACTAAATTTGGTCGCGTTACCTAGAAAATCCACATACCTGGAGTAGCTCAAAACATAAACATCGATTTCTCAGCTTCCAGGAATGCGATTTTGACCTAGTTTTTTGCATAGTAATTATAAGACAGGCTAGCTCCTGCTATCCAGACGCTAAAAATTGACCATCGCGGCTTTATTTTCTGAATACCCCACAATTTGTGTTTTTTACAAAATTTTGATTTTCAAATTTAGTTATCTTAAATTCTACTCGATAGATTCTTTTGGTTTAAACTCTATAGGACTCCACCAACCCTTACCTGTGTCCCGGTGCGTGTTTCGCGTATCCGAGTCCTGGTTTTGGTATCAATTTTCTAAATTTTTCCTCAAAAAACTGGTTTTTTGCACACTGTGCAAAATTTTTGTTCTATCAAAATTTTTATTTCAGCATAATTAGTTAGCCCGCACGGAGACGCAACTTTTGACACCCCACACGTGAGCCTAGCTCTCACGAAACGTCAAAAAATTGCCCGTCCGCCCACCCTTAATTAATTTTTAAGCTATATACAATAAGACAGAAGATTTTGCAAAAAATTTTATTTCAAAATATTTTAATTTTACATTAGTCTACTTTTAGTGGACTAAAAAATTAATTGACACTAGACGTGACTAAACATTTTAGTTACTACATATTTTGACTAGTAAACTTTTATCTTAAGTTATATTTTGACTGAATCCCCTCTTTACAGGGATCTAGTCCAATAGATAATAGTTTACGTGTTTTTGACCTATTTTGATTATAATTGGCTGGTCCCCCATTTACAGGGATCCAGTCAAATAATATTCGTAGTTGTCCTCTGAAGTTTTAAATTCCTGTTCGACTCCATCATGTTGCGCACGCCGGGCAAAAAGGACGCAGACTCGCTCGGCTCCGGGGGCTCGCCGCGATCGGCAGAGAAAGCCGTGACCTCACTCTCGAGCGTAAGGCGCAGTATCGGGGAATGGGAGGCTGGGAGAGCAGAGCCAAAGGCTATGTCCCAGCCTAATCCAAAGTCAGATTCCACACCACCTACCACGCTGAGAAACCCCGGCCCTCTGGTGACGCGCCGGACCTCTGCGGGCACTGCGGGACCTTCAAAAAGACCAGAAAATAAGTACCCCAGCCTCACAGCAGAAGCGAGAGCTTGCCTGAATAAAGCGAAGCTTCATTTAGGTAACTCTCGCAACTTGAAGACAGAGATAAAGACGGAGGTTCTGGGGGCAATAAATCGGCTCTATGAAATAGTGAAGGAGTCGGAAAAGTCGAAACTTCCTGTCACCGCTGTATCCACAACAGCTTCCGACCAGACCAACCTGTCCTCTCCCGATAATGCAACCGAGGCGAACAGGGATCTCGTACAACAGCTGGAGGTAAATTCCGCTCTATTGAGAGAAAACCTCAGTAAAATGGAGTCGCTGCGGGATGCTTTGACGATAAGAGATTCTGTTGAGGAGAGAACATACGCGTCTGTGGCTGCTGCGCTCAACAGCCAAACCGGGGCACAGGCTCTGGGACGAGCGACGCTTCACTCCGTGGTTGTCTCTTCAACAGAAGAGACCGAAACGGGAGACGAGGTGCTGGAAAGGGTGAGGAAGGCGGTCGATGCGAAGGAGGGATGGGTGAAAGTCGAGAAAGTGAGAAAAGCGAAGGACAGGAAGATTATAATGGGGTGTCACACAAAAGAAGAGCGAGACAAGATCAAAGAAAGATTGGAAGCGGTCGGGCAGGGCCTCGTCGTCGAGGAAGTGACGAACCGGGACCCGCTTCTGGTTCTAAGGGACGTCTTACTGATTCATAGTGATGAAGAAGTGCTAAAGGCCCTAAGGAACCAGAATCGGGAACTGTTTCACGGCCTCGAGGGCGAGTCTCAAAGGATATCCATTAAATTCCGAAGGAAGACGCGCAACCCCCATTTGAACCACATTGTGGTCAGTGTATCCCCATTAATCTGGAGGAGGGCCATCGAAGGCGGAAAGTTACGCATCGACCTCCAGAGTGTACGCGTCGAAGACCAGACGCCACTGGTGCAGTGTACCCGCTGCCTGGGCTACGGGCACAGCAAGCGATTTTGCAAACAGCCAGCCGATCTGTGCAGTCACTGTGGCGGTCCGCACTTCAGAGCGGATTGCCCGGACAGGCAGATCGGCGAAGCAGCGGTGTGCGTTAACTGCACCAGGGCAAAGATGGGGAACACTGGGCACAATGCTTTCAGCACAGAATGCCCCGTACGAAGAAGGTGGGATGCACTCGCTCGAGCCTCAATAGCGTATTGCTAATGTTGCCCCTGATACCCACCAGTACAAAGTGGTCCAGGCCAACCTGCAGCGGTGTCAGCTTGCCACCAACGAGTTGTTGCTGGAGGCTGCCAAACGGAAACTTGCCATAGCGTTGCTCCAGGAGCCCTATGTGGGTGGGGTGAGAAGGATGAAGGGCTACCGGGGCGTAAGGGTCTTCCAGAGCTCTGAGGGAGGAGGGGACTGTAAAGGCAGCAATAGCTGTGTTTGACCATGATTTAGATATCATACAGTACCCGCAACTCACCACAAACAACATCGTTGTGGTGGGAGTCCGAACCAGAGCCTGGACGATCACGCTGGTGTCCTTCTACTTCGAGCCCGGCGAGCCCATAGAGCCATACCTGGAGCACCTAAAACGAGTGGAGCAGGACGTAGGCCCCAGCAGGTTGGTCATTGGAGGAGACACAAATGCAAAGAGTACTTGGTGGGGTAGCGGCAACGAGGACCCGAGAGGGGAGCAGATGTGTGGGGCACTGGGGGAAATGGGTCTCCATATCCTCAACGTGGGGGACATCCCAACCTATGACTACATCAGAGGAGGCATTAGGTACCGCAGCCACGTGGACGTGACGGCCTGTTCGGCGGACATGCTGGACCTGGTGGATGGCTGGCGAATCGTGGAAGGTCTCACGAGTTCCGACCATAACGGCATATTTTTCGGCATTAATTTAACAAAATCTAAAGGAATAAAAATCGAGCGCACCACAAGAAAATACAACACAAAGAAGGCTAATTGGAGGCAGTTTCGTGAGAAACTGTCTCAAATTATGCTGGAAAATAATCTAACAGTTACGGAAGTTAATAACATAAACACCATAGACCAATTAGAACACACAATCAACACATACACACAGGCCGTAACTGAAACATGTACACACACAATACCAATAAAACAGAACAAACAAATACTTACCTTGCCGTGGTGGTCGAAGGAACTCGCTGGGATGAAGAAGCTGGTCGCCACTAGGAAACGCAGAGTCAGGAACGCAGCGCCAGTCCGGAGAGAGATGGTGGTTAGGCTGTACCTGGAAGAAAAACAGAAGTATGAGGAGGCTGTGAAGAAGGCCATAGAAGAGAGCTGGAAGAAGTTTTGCGGCAAACAAGATAGAGAGGGGGTCTGGGAGGGGATCTACAGAGTGATGGGAAGGGTCTCAAAGAGAGAAGAGGATCTGCCTCTGCAGGTGGAAGGACACACTCTGGACGCGAAGGGCTCGGTGAGGCTGTTGGCCGAGACTTTCTACCCCGAGGACCGTGAGGAAGACGACAACATGGACCATCGCCAAACCCGACAACTGGCAGAAATGGTAAACGAGTGGAGCCATGATGAACGACATGACCCACCGTTTACCCAAAGTGAGCTTGATAGGTCCATGAGGTCGTTCAACCCAAAAAAGGCCCCGGGAGCCGACGGCTTCACTGCCGACATTTGCTCTCAGGCCATTGATTGCGCTCCTGAATTCTTCCTGTCGCTGTTAAACAAATGCCTGGCGCACCACCACTTCCCGAAGTCCTGGAAGGAAGCAACGGTGGTTGTGCTCAGGAAGCCAGGCAAAGACTCGTACACCGTCCCAAAATCCTACAGGCCGATTGGGCTTTTGCCTGTGCTAGGGAAGGTGTATGAGAAGATGCTGGTTGCTCGTCTCAAGTTTTACCTGCTCCCCAGGATTAGTACTCGCCAATACGGCTTTATGCCCCAAAAGAGCACCGAAGACTCCCTCTATACTCTTACGCAGTACATCCGCGAAAAACTGGCACAGAAGAAGATTGTTACGCTTGTGTCACTAGATATAGAGGGAGCATTCGACAGTGCGTGGTGGCCCGCCATAAAAGTACGATTGGCTGAGGAAAAGTGTCCTGTGAATTTGAGACGAGTAGTCAGCAGCTACTTCAGTGACAGGATGGTGAGCGTGAGATACGCCGGGGAGGAGAGCAGAAAGTCAACCAGCAAAGGGTGTGTTCAGGGTTCTGTAGGGGGGCCCATTTTCTGGAATCTGCTTCTGGACCCTCTCCTGAGGCAGCTGGAGGATAGAGGTTACTACTGCCAGGCATTCGCCGACGACGTCGTAATGGTGTTCGTCGGCGAATCGGCAGTAGAAATCGAGGGACAGGCCAATGCCGCTCTCGAACATGTTCGAGCGTGGGGTGTCCGAAATAAGCTGAAATTCGCGCCGCATAAAACTTGTGCGATGGTTCTTACGCGGAGGCTGAAGTACGACACGCCACGTTTGAGCATGGGGGGGATCGACATTGGTATGTCCCAAGATGTCAAAATCCTGGGTCTCACTATTGACGCAAAGCTCACCTTTAACAAGCACATAGCTATCGCCTGTAAGAAGGCGATAGCTATTTACAAGCAACTAGCCAGGGCAGCCCGGGTGAGCTGGGGTTTGCACCCGGAAGTCATCCGGGTGATATATACCGCAGCAGTCGAGCCAACGCTACTGTACGCCGCAAGTGTTTGGGCACCAGCCGCGAACAATTTAGGGGTCATTAAGCAGCTAAATGTGGTCCAAAGGGGGTTTGCGCAAAAGCTGTGTAGAGCCTACCGCACGGTCTCCCTTAACTCGGCTCTGGTACTGGCTGGGTTACTCCCGCTCGATTTGCGCATCCGCGAGGCGGCTGCGCTGTACGGGGCAAAGAGGGGGGTGCCTCAGCCAGTGTTGGGAGACAGGGAGGTCGAGCGAATGGCTCCAGCGATCGAGTCCCCGCACCCCGCAGAGCAGACCACACTGCAGTTCGGCAGCCTGATAGACGAGGAACAATATCAGAACCACAGCGACTTCGCTGTGCGTATCTTCACAGACGGCAGCAAGATTGAGGGCAAGGTCGGAGCGGCGCTATCCTTGTGGAATAGCGCCACCGAGGTAAAGGCCCTCAAACTTGCTCTGCCGTCTTACTGCACCGTCTATCAGGCGGAGCTATTGGCCCTTCAAAGAGCGGCTGGTGAGGCGCTCAAACGCAGGGAAAGCACGTTCGGCATCTTCAGCGACTCCATGGCGGCCCTTCAGTCGGTAGTAAACGTGAGTTCCCCCCATCCCCTTGCAGTGGAAACCAGAGACACCCTTCGCCGCTGCGAGCTCCAGAGCAAGAGTGTCTCCTTGTTTTGGATCAAGGCCCACGCAGGATTGGAGGGAAACGAGCGAGCCGACCAACTCGCGAAGGAAGCCGCCCTGGGGTTGAAGAAGAGGCCGGACTACGATCTGTGCCCCGTTTCATTCGTCAAGCGACAGATCCGTATGGAGTCGCTTGACGAGTGGAACGGGAGATATAAGTCGGGGGCAACAGCCTCCGGCACAAAGATGTTTTTCCCTGACGCGGTTGCGGCGTACAGTGTTGTGCGTAAATTTGAGCCGACAAGCCTCACAACACAGATTCTCACGGGGCACGGTGGGTTTTCTGCATACCTGAATCGCTTCAGGTGTAAGGATAACTCATCGTGCGCCTGTGAGCCCGGAAGGGACGAGACGGTCCTACACATTTTACTAGAGTGCCCGATCACTGCTAGAGAGCGGTACGAAGCGGAGCAAGGCCTAAATGAGAAGCTGTCTGTAAATAGTTTATGTAGTTTGATAAGTGGTAAAAAAAGAAAGGAGTTTTTAGAATATTGTAGTAGAATAGCAATAATAGTTAACAATAGAAATAGGATAGAAAAAGTAAAATAGGATACTTATTTATATAATGATTATATAGTTTAAGTACCTAAATAATAAGAAAAAAAAAAAAAAAAAAAAAAAAAAAAAAAATACAATATTCTAAAATAAAAGAAAGTTTTGTCAAGCTAGTAATTAAGTTTTATAGTATTATAGTAGAGTTGTTTTTAGTAGTTTTGTTGTTTTGTCTGTCCAGCCCTACGCTTACGACACATGTCATGTAGACAAAATGTTAAGTCGCTAAGTTGCTAATCGCAAACATCAGGCTCTGATCAAGTCAGAGGACATCTTGCGTGGCAGGAGTGTGGTTTTAGTCAGTAAGAGTCTGACACTGCTCGGGCTGGCTCGCTCGCGAGTCAGCCCGTCCGTCCATGAGGATTTCCCACTCCTGCCAAAACAAAAAAAAAAAAAAAAAAAAAAAAAACCTAACCTAACCTAACCTAACCGAGTCTGAGTCCAACCGTGCCCGAGAACACCACGTTTTCGCAGAGCTCCGCTTTGAAAAATTCGTTTTGGCGGTATTTTTTAAAGTTATCAAGTTCTTTTACACATCAAAAGTTTCGTCTCAGTGCCGCGCAAGTGCTAGTGAAAACTCCGTGAGCCGGAAAGCTCCGGAAAAAAAGTTATAAGTGGAAAACCATAAAAGTGTGAACCTAGAAAATCTTCGGAGCCCTATAACTCCGGAGATAGATCGAGGACCCAGAATTTTTATTGCACCATATTGTGAGGCGCGCAAAGAGGCATCCTTTAACACGAATCCTGCTGCGCGCTAGTGAGAAGATTAGTTGTAACATTGTTTTGAAATTTTTTTGTTTTTATTTTAGTAGATATTAAGTGTTTTGTCATTTTTCCAGATTTTTTGAAAATTTTATATCTAAAACTATAAAAAACTTAATGTTTTTATAACTGTCGTAAAGAACACTATTTTATACAAATTTCAAATTTTTTTCCAAAATTTTATGTGTAGGGGTTCCAAAGTTATTAAATTTTAAGTGAATTTTACAATTTTAATCAAAATAAATAGTCCTAAAAATATTTTGACCATTCAGATAGCTTTGGAACACTGACTACGTTTAGTTTAAGCCCAAAGACGCCCCCGATAGCTCCAAAAACGGAGAAAATAGACTTTCGCAGCCATCTTGGTTTTGTTGGTTGACGGACTTAACTGCGATTATCTCCGGATCTATTGGGTGCAGAAAGCGCGGATTTTCGCAGTTCCCAGCGGAATACACGCAGAAACAATTCCTGTACAGTTTCAGGCGTTTTTCAGGCCTGAAAATTTTCAGCACTGAAACCGGTCGTGTCGGATAGGGGGGGTCAGGCCGGGCACTTGGTCCGAGACCGCGTCTCTCTCCGACAAACGGGAGCCGAGTTATAGCCACTCAAAGTCGGCTGTTGACATTAGGGCGGCCATTTTGGAAAACTTTAGCCCAACGTAGCTCCGAGCTCGGGGGTCGCAGAGGGCTGCGGGTTTCGCCTTGGTGTTCGGGGGGGCAACCTCTGTCCGGCCCATAGGTTTTCAGGCGAATTGGCGCTGAGAATTTTCAGAATCCTGAAAACCATCTAGCGTGACGGGGCGAGACGAGCCGAGCCAAAAAAGTCCAAGTGCGAGTGTTCTGTGACCAGTGCAAGGTAAGTTATACCGGGTTGAAAATTGACTTTGACAGTTCTCGAGCTGTCAAACCCCTTTTTCAAACTCGGATAACTCCCGAACCGGAGGTCGCAGAAGGCTCGCGTTTCCTTTTGGGACGTTGGTAGGCTCCTCCCTATTCGTCCGTTGAGTTTTCAGGAATTTTCAGGAGTCGTCTGAATTTCAGACTGAAAGTTGTCCTGGGGGACGGATCTCTCCGAGACCGGTAAGGGGATCCCAAGCACGGTGGTATTCGGTCGAGCGGTTCGGGAGAAAACCACGTTTAACCAAATCTGCAACCAAATTGGGTTAGCAACCAGGAATTTTGAACTGTGTTTTCTCTCGAACCCTTTGGAGTAGGTGCGCCGTGTTTGGGTTCTTTTGAAAGGGCTTGGGGAGAGCTGTCTATTGGTAGGTAGAGATAGACTCTACATAGAGCAAAAATTTTGTTTTTGAAATTTTTCTCTTACGTGTCGACAAAGGACGGTCTCTCTGGGCAGAGACACTATATAGCTTAATTTAAGAATAGTTTTAAGGTTTCTCTATCTCTCTTCTTTACATCTATTGACTTTTATATTAGTATTTTTTAACATTTGTCAAATTGACAAGAAAAATTTACGGACTCACTAACTGCACACCATGTTCCGCACACCACAAAAACAAGAACTGCAAAAGGACAGCTCGCAAATCATAGACGCACAGGCCTCGAAAGTGGAGGAGACGACGATGGCTGGACCAGAAGAATCGAAGCCTCGAAATGTCCGAAAGTCTATTAAAATAATAGAACAAGGGTCAGCAGCTGCAAGACAGGGGCCAAAGGCTCCAAAAACAACAAAGACGGCCCTGATGGGCGAAAAACCGATGATAAATCAGACGATGCAGCCTGCTCAACCCGAAAGCAGTATTCCCTCGGGAACAAAACATTCCCCACAAAAAACACCAACTAACACAACACAGCAGGCCTTAAATACAGCCACAGTAATAAAAAAGAAGACTCAACCTCTGCCTACGCCAAGCCCAATAAAAACTAGTAGCGCAACAAAAACAATTTACTCAAACAGATTGGCAGAAGCTACTGCAATACATAAAAAAGGCATGGAAAATCTTAACCGATTCCAGAACTTGAGAAGAGACGTCAAGCTGGAAGTAAAGAAAGCTTTAGACAGGTTGTATGAATTGACCAAAATGGTCCAAACCGCAAGAAGATTAGACGACAATTTCGAGAGGGAAAAAACAAGTGGAACATCAGTGGAAACCCCAACGCAATCAGATATAAAGAAAGACACAAAGGAGCAAGGAACAAAAGATAAGGAAAGGAAAGGGGACGATGACCAAATAATTAGGATAATTGAAGAAAACAATAGACTGATAGCTGAAAATGGAAGAAAAATGGAAGAACTAAAGATGATAATAGAAGGGCAAAAGGATATCATAGAGAAGACAACTTACGGGAGAGTAGTGGCAGAAGGACTTAAGGCCAGATCAGTGCCAGAACGGACAGCACTGCACTCCGTAGTTGTAACATCTAAGAATGGTGATGATACAGGGGAGGAAGTCCTAGAGAAGATAAGAAAAGCAGTGGACGCAAAAGGAGGGTGGATAGAAGTGGAAAAGGTCAGAAAGGCAAAAGATTGAAAGGTCATCATGGGTTGTAAAACCCAAGAAGACAGGAGGAAGGTAAAAGAAAGACTAGAAGCAGCAGGAGAACACCTCGTTGTGGAGGAAATGAAAAACAAAAACCCGCTCCTGATTCTTAAGGACGTACTGCTAGTACATACGGATGAAGAAGTGTTGAAAGCCCTTAAGAATCAGAACCGGAATGTTTTACAGGACCTCGACAACGAGTTGGACACTGTAAAGATAAAATACAGGAAGAAAGCCAGAAATCCACACACCGGCCACATTGTAGTGACCGTGCCCCCTGCTATATGGAGAAGAGCGATGGAAAATGGCAGATTGAAAATAGACCTCCGATATGCCCGAGTCCAGGACCAGTCCCCTCTGGTACAATGTTCCAGATGCTTGGGATATGGACATGGGCGAAGGTTCTGCAAGGAGACGCAGGACCTCTGTAGCCACTGTGGTGGACCGCACTTCCACACAGAATGCCCAGACAAAGTAGTCGGAGAGGCACCAGAATGTGTAAACTGTAAAAAAGCCAACGTGGAAGACCGGAAACATAATGTTTTCAGTCCGGGATGCCAAGTGAGGAGAAAATGGGATGTAATAGCTAGAGCGTCCATAGCATACTGCTGAGGTTGTCCCGGGGAGCATTCAAACGTATAAAGTCATCCAAGCAAATCTTCGGAGAAGCCAGCTAGCCACCAATGAGGTGCTCCTGGAAGCCCAAAAACGAAAAGCATCAATAGTGCTGATGCAAGAACCTTATGTAGGAAAAGAAGGTAGAGTGAAAAACTATAAAGGGGTAAGAATCTACCAAAACTCAAGCACAGGGGAAGGGCCCATAAAGGCAGCGATCGCCATATTAAATAAAGACTTCGACGTAATACAGTGTATAGACCAAACCACTAACAACATTACAACGGTCAAAATAAGAACGAAGGCTTGGACAATTACCACCGTGTCATATTACTTCGAAGCAGAACAACCAATAGACCAGGACCTAGAACGTTTAAAGACAATAAACAGTAAGGCAAGAAAGAAATTAATTATAGGAGGCGACGCAAATGCCAAGAGCACCTGGTGGGGCAGCGGGGCTGAGGATCACAGAGGAGAGCAGATGAGTGGAGGAATTCTAGAGATGGGATTGCACATCCTTAACAGCGGTGACCTCCCAACGTACGACACCATACGTGGAGGAAAAAGGTACAGCAGCCACATCGACGTGACGGCATGCTCAGAGGAGATCCTAGATCTGGTAGATGAATGGAGGGTGGTAGAGAGTATGACGAGCTCGGACCACAGCGGCATAATCTTTGGACTAAAACTACAAAAATCGAAAGGCATCAATATAGAGAGGACAACACGCATCTACAACACCAAAAAAGCAAATTGGGAGCAATTTCATGAGAAATTGCTCCAGATTATGCTAGAAAAACAGTTAACAGAAAGTGAAATAGGAAAAATTAACAACACAACAGAATTAGAGCAAACAATAATTAAATATAATGAAGCAATCACACTAGCATGCAAGCAAACAATACCCAACAAAAATAAAAAATAAATACTTACAATGCCGTGGTGGTCTGAGCAACTCGCAACCATGAAGAAGGAGGTCACTACCAGAAGAAGGAGGATCAGGAACGCTGCGCCGCGCCAAAGACAGAGGGTTGTCAATCTGTACCTGGAAGAAAAAGAAAGGTATGAGCAAGCTGTTAAGAAGGCGATGACGGATAGCTGGAAGGACTTCTGTGGGAAGCAAGACAAGGAAGGAATGTGGAAAGGAATTTATAGAGTAATAGGGAGAACAACGAGAAGGGAAGAAGACCTACCCCTAAAAAAAGAAGGCGTAGAACTGGATGCGGAGGGATCAGCAAGGTATCTGGCCGAAGTCTTCTATCCAAGAGACCTAGAAGATAGCGATACCCAACAACACCTGCAAATAAGAGCCCTAGCAGAAAAGGTAAACGACGAAGGTCATGATGATCATGACCCGCCTTTTACCCCAAATGAACTTGAGGTCGCGGCCGGGTCCTTTAACCCTAAATAGGCCCCTGGAGAGGATGGATTCACGGCAGACATTTGCTCCCACGCCATTGCAGCAGCCCAGGGATACTTCCTAGCACTTGTAAACAAATGCCTGGCCCACCACTACTTCCCAAAGACCTGGAAAGAGGCGATAGTGGTTGTGCTGAGAAAGCCAGGTAAAGAAAGTTACACAACACCTAAATCTTACAGGCCGATAGGACTCTTGCCCGTGCTAGGGAAAATCTATGAGAAGATGCTGGTGAGCCGCCTCAAGTTTCACATATTACCCGGAATCAGTGCCCGCCAGTTTGGATTCATGCCACAAAGGAGCACTGAAGACGCCCTCGTAAATCTTATGAACCATATTGACGCTAAATTGAAGGAGAAAAAATTAATCATGGTAGTCTCCCTAGATATCGAGGGCGCCTTTGACAGTGCATGGTGGCCGGCTATTAGGACTAGACTGGCGGAGGAGAAGTGTCCTGTGAACTTGAGGCGGGTCATCGACATCTACTTGAGCGAGAGGGCAGTTGAGGTAAGGTATGCAGGGGCGAGCCACAGAAGAGGCACGGAGAAGGGTTGCGTCCAGGGATCGATAGGGGGACCAATTCTTTGGAATCTGCTGTTGGATCCGTTGCTAAAACAGCTCGAGCAACTGGGATATCGCTGTCAGGCCTTCGCGGATGACGTGGTGTTGGTTTTTAGCGGTACGGAGGCCCGGGAAATTGAGAGCCAAGCCAATGCCGCCCTCGAACATGTTCAAGCGTGGGGTGTCAGTAACAAACTAAAATTCGCGCCACACAAGACCTGCGCTATGTTAATTACAAAACGACGGAAATATGACACACCGCGCTTGAGCATGGGAGGGGTCGACATTGGAATGACCAATGAAATCAAGATCCTCGGGCTAACTATCGATAATAAGCTGACCTTTAACTCCCACGTCACAAACATCTGTAGAAGGGCTATAGGCATCTACAAGCGGCTAGTAAAGGCGGCCCGGGTCAGCTGGGGGTTGAACCCCGAGATAATCCGGACGATTTACGTGGCGGCTGTGGAGCCTGTAATCTTATACGCATCGGCCGCATGGGCACCGGCAGCGAAGAAGTTGGGGGTGCAAAAGCAGCTAGGTGTTGTGCAAAGGGGCTTTGCACAAAAAATGTGCAAGTCGTACCGCACTGTCTCGCTAAATGCGGCACTATTGCTGGCGGGCACGCTCCCTCTGGACCTAAGAGTACGTGAGGCTGCTTCACTATACGAAGCCAAGAAGGGAGCGCCCATGAAAGGGCTAGGTGATAGAATGCTGTGTATAGTAGTAATTGGAGTGCAGATTTAAAAATGTTATCACTTAAAAGTAATCCTGATCACAACTTAGTCTGTATTCTGTAACTGTACCTCTTATAAATAAATAAATAAATAAATAAATAAATAGGGAAGTGGAGCAAATGGCATCAAAGATGGACGCCCCACATCCCGCAGGGCAGGTAAGGTTAAAATTCGACAGCCTGGTAGACGAAGATCAATACAATCACCACAACAATTTTGCTGTGAGAATCTTTACGGATGGTAGTAAGATCGGGGGCAAAGTTGGAGCGGCAATGTCGGTATGGGATAGTACGGCAGAGACAAAGGCCCGCAAATTTGCCCTCTCACCGTACTGTACCGTCTACCAGGCGGAATTACTGGCCTTATGTAGAGCAGCGGAGGTCGTGTCGAAGCACCGGGAGAACACGTTTGGCATATTTAGTGACTCAAGAGCCGCTCTCGAGACCGTCACCAACACGAGCGCCCCCCATCCATTGGCGGTTGAGACGCGACGGCATATCGCCAACTGCATGAGTCAAAATAAGGAAGTCGCATTATTTTGGATCAAGGCACATGCGGGATTGGCCGGGAACGAAAGAGCCGACCAACTGGCGAAGGACGCGGCCCTGAAGTCGCTAGTTAGGCCCGAATATGACCGTTGCCCTGTCTCATTCGCAAAGCGTTCGATACGTGAGCAGACGCTCTGCGAATGGGACAAAAGGTACAGAACAGGAGAAACGGCCTCTGTAACAAAAATGTTCTTTCCGAGCGCGATAGAAGCTTATAAAATAATCCGCAAAATAAAGCTGGACGGAGTCTTGACTCAGGTGTTTACTGGGCATGGTGGATTCTCCTCATACTTGAATCGCTTCAGGTGTAAGGAGAGTCCATCATGCATATGCGAACCAGAAGCGGACGAATCGATTGAGCACCTAATCCTACACTGCCCCGTGTTCTCCAGGGATCGTTTCGAACTGGAACAGAAACTCAACATAGCGTTAAATATAGAAAATATGCCAGAAATAGTTAAGAGCAGAGATAGAGAAACATTCTTTAAATATTGTAGAAAAATAGTTTGTATATTAAATAATAGAAATAAGTCAGATTAAGAAAAGTATGTTCACGATATATAATATGTATATAGATGTGAACATATGCAACAAATGTAAAGATAGTTAAGAATAATAAAAGAAAAATGTTTAGAAATAAGAAGTATAAAATAAGATGATTAGAAAAATAAAATGTGGAAACAAAGCAAGAAGTGATGTAAAAAAAAAAAATAAAAAGAAGAAATCCCATATCCGTTCTCCTTAGTTAAGAAGTTAGCAAGCAAATAGAAAAAGAAAGAATTTATGTTAAAATAGTTAAGAATAATATTAAGTAAAGAAAAATGTTTATAAATAAGATTGTTAAAAATTAGATTACTAATAGAATAAAATGTGCAAATAAAATAAAAGAAAATATCCTAAACCCACCCTCCCTGGTTAAGCAGTATGCAAATTAGCAATAAAGAAAGAAGCAGACTAGATAGATACATAGACAACAATTAAATAGGAATAGAAAAGATAGATGGTCAGTCCCCGACCTCGAGTGCGAAAGATGATGAATGAAAGAAAGAAACAGTATGAAGCATACAAGTACGAGAGGCATAAAAGCGAGAACTGGTATGAATGAGTAGAAATAATAAGCGTAATTATAGGCTCCAACAACGTTGGAGGTAGTGCAGTAACAAAAAAAAAAAAAACCTAACCTAACCTTTTTTTTTTTTTTTTTTGTTGCCGGGGTGGAAAATCCTCATGGATGTCCTTCGCCCGGGGCGGGCGAAGGGGTCTGTCAGACTCTTACTGACTAAAAACCACCCCGGTGTTCCGTCCCACACTTGGACCGGGGATCGTGAGAGCTAGTACGACTTCCATGATCCCCGGCTAGTGCCGGCCCGCCTGTGCGGGCCACCTCTGGCTCGCGGGGAGAGTGAGGTGTCCTCTCCCCGCGACGTCTAATAGGGGCGCGCGTGGAACACTACGCGCCGCCGCCTCGGGTCCTGCTGGATGGGGGGCGGCGGACGACCCCGAGTCCGCCGGCCCTCTGGACCTATTTAGGGGGGCTGGAAGAGGGCGTTGTCCGCCCTCCGCCGACGCCCGGTACGTCTGCTGCGGATCGGGAGAGTGGCCACGGCCTCCCTTTCCCTTTCCGCAGCCTCCTTCTGCGAAATTACGGCTTCACAGAAGGAGATCACCGCATCCCACGACTCGGCGCTCCCGACCATCGAACGTGCGACAGCCAACCTAACCTAACCTAACCTAACCGACCTAACCCAGGGGTAACCGATAAAACATCACAAGTACAACATTAGCTCCGCGTTAAAAATTCGCTAAAATTAGACGCGTTGAGTTACTAGCGCGAAAAGTTACCAGTGGAATTGTGAAGTGCCAATACATCAGGATACGTGTGGGCAAGTGTCTACCTCTACGGGTTGCGGAGCAGGACCCTGGGTACTTTAACACCCTATCGCTTTACCAAGGTTTGTGGAGTCGATTTACAAACATTAATCCAAAGAGACGCGGCTGAGACCTATCCAGGGACACCAAGATCGGCAGAATCGGATCAGGAACTTGGGAGTTATTAAGGTGCGAAAAACGCCAAAACACGTGGTGTTCGTGGAAAAACCAACCTCACTTTTAGCTCCACGTGCTTCAGTGACACGGGGCGTGACGTACATCCATCAATCCCAGCCCCTACTGGAGACTCCGAAGCCGGCCGAGGAATCTGCCTGCAGACTAGCGACCAGCGTGACGACTCCACAGCTCATCACCAGGTTACCCTCGAGGGTACACCTCAGCCCTTGGTCCCACCCCCCCCGAGTTTGGGCTCACCTGACTCGGAACACCAAGACCTTGCCTGAGCCACCGAAGGACCCCTCACCCCCAACCTCCCACCACCTTCAGTCCCCCCCCCCTCCTCAACGTAGACTTGAGTAAGGGAACCCCCCCCAAAAGCCCTTACCCCTCAACTTACCGTCCCCCACCCCTCACCCCTATCAACTCCCCACGAGTCCACCCCCACCAACCCCTTTTCCTCACCCCCCTCACCCTAAATATACTCCACCCGAGACCTTCCCCCCCCCTCCCCCCTCTCAAGGCTACCTCACCCCCCCGCAGCTTAACTTTGCACCCGTTGGAGCTACAGAGCCGATTGAATTGGGCTCATTTGAAAGGGCAAGAAAAGTTCTTTAACTTGGCCCCTACAGAAACTCAAATTTCGGCACACCACACAAGCAGTGACCCAGTGGCACCACGGAATTCCACTGACGACCACCACCAGCGTGCACACAGGGCTCAGAACATCGGGCCCTTGCAGTTATCGGGCTCCTCATCGGTCAGCAGACGCAAACCACCAGCGCAGCATCCGTGAGTCCATCAACAAAAAAAAAAAATAATAATAATAATAAAATTATTAAATATATAAATATACATAATACACATTTATAATATAATATAGTTATATAAACTGGTGTTGAAAAATGTCATCCAAACAGTCCATAATAACCTCCCGTAAAATGACCACGGACACCGCAAAGGCCACCAAATCCCTAAGGGAAAAAGTCCTGAAAAATACGGCGAAGTCAGTGGTCTCGGAGAAGTCGGCGCATCCTCCGCAAAAGCCACATGTGCCGAGGGCGGCGTCGGAGCCGGACGTAACAAGCAGGGTGCCGCCACTGCCGTCGGCGCCTGAGACCCATACTCCGGAGGATCGCGCTAGGATTTCAGAAATCATCATAAACTGGGAGCAGTGTGGCGTTTCTCCCCCCCGCCAGATCATCTCGGACGAGGAAATCTCGGTGGCCTCCACAGAGAGCCAGGCCGACCGTCCAATGAGTGGACGGCCGAGCCTCCTCTATAGAACACCGAGAAGGGGCACAGGGGTAGAAATGGACCTAGCTACCAGGGAAGCTAACGACCTCCTCCAGAGAGGCAAGGACGCCTTGGAAGCTGCAGGCAATATGAAGAGGGAGTGTAAGGCCACAGCCCATGAGTGCCTTCAGGGCCTGTACGAGACAGCCCTATCATTGGCAGACTCGAGAGCACGCCACAAATACAACCTCGACAAGGAGCGCTCTCGACACGCTCAAGAACTTTTGCGGGTCGAGAGAGCTCACACTCGCGAGTTAATGGCAATGAAAGTGGAGCTCTCACTCATGCGGACTGACGTCTCGGAAACAAAAAAGGAGGCGAAAGGGATAAGGGAATGGCTCGGTCATGAGACCCTTGAGGCCTTAAACGGCATCAAGGAACTCAAAGGTGAGGTCTCATCGGCGAGCCTCAGGAACCAGAAAGAGCACGAGAGGACGAGGCTGGAAAGCGCAAGAGCCCCGGGAGATCCCAAAGGGGATTCCATGGGGGCGGGCCTGTCACGCCTCGATACAATTATAACCAGTATCTCAAACCAGCTGGACGTGCTCCGTAAGGCTCTGGAAAGGCTCAAAGACGACCTCGACCGGCCCAAAAACATCGAGGTGGACCCGAGTAGCCGAGAGACGGACCTTCTCACGACCCGAGATTTCAAGGAAGCAATAGGAAGCCTGCAGCTGCAACTACAGGCCATCGTCAACAGGCCTGTGGCTTCCCCTCCACCACCACAGCCACCACTCAACATAGCACAACACATGAAACCCATATCGGAAAGGCTGGAGATAGTTTCAGCAGATCTCCGCGTACTGCGCGACAAAGAGCCGCTAATCCAGGCATCCCCGGTGCTGAATCTGGAAGCGGAACTAGCAGTCGCGGAGGTGAAAAAGACTCTCCAGAATATAGAGAAGGGGGTGGCGGCCCTGGGCAAAAAGCACAGACAGCCTGAAAAACAGCAGGGCCCAAAAACCTTTGCCCAGATCGCCAGTGTACTCAAACCTCCTAAACCACCCACACAACCTAATCACACCCTGATCATCTCGTCCACGAACCCGAAGCATACTGGGGACAACGTGATCGAGAGGATAAGGACTGCTCTGGATCTGAAGACCAGCGGAGCCCGAGTGGACACGGTCCGGAAGGCGCGCAATCAGAAAGTGGTTCTGAGGTGCGCGAGCAAATCGGACTTGACCAAGGTGAAAGATCAAGTGCGTTCTAACGCAGGGCTTCAGGTCCAGGAGCCGAAACCCCAAAACCCTTTGGTCTGCATAAAAGGAGTGCTGTCCAGCTACAGCGATGGGGAGATCGTCGATCTCCTAAAGGCGCAGAACAAACATCTTCTGCAAAACGTCGATGTCGATGGACAGACCATAAAGGTGCGCTACAGGAAGCGCGCGAGAAACCCCCATGAGTGCCACCCCGTTCTGGAGCTCTCTCCGGAGCTCTGGAAGCGGTACACGCAGGTGCAAAAGGTCCATGTGGGCATCAAGCGATGCTCGATTGAGGACCAGTCCCCCCTTGTCCAGTGCACAAAGTGCCTTGGATATGGACATAACAAGTCCATATGCAAGGCCGCAAAGGAGATCTGCAGCTACTGCAGTGGAATGCACAATTCGAGGGACTGCCTCACTCGGGCTGATGGCAAACAGCCCACTTGCATAAACTGCAAGGTGGCACGCAGGTCGGATGGTGACCTGGCACACACAGCGTTTAGCGAAGACTGCCAGGAACGCCAAAAATGGGATGGAATAGCTCGCTCGCGCGTTTTCTACTGCTAAGGGCGACCAGGGGAACACACAAACTAGCCAACCAGTCACCCCCAATAACTCATCAAGGCCGACGGCAAGATTACGGTTCATCCAAGTAAATCTTCAGCGCTCCAAGCTGGCCACAGAAGAACTCCACTTGGTGGCTCAGGCTAAGGGAATTTCAGTAGCACTTGTTCAAGAGCCCTATGTAGGAAGAACCGGTGTGATGAAACAACACCCCGGCACGCAAGTCATTCAGTGCAGCCTCAACCGCCAAAAGCCAGTAAAGGCGGCGATCGTTGTTTTCGGGAACAATCTGGGGGTCATCCACGACCCACAGCTTGTGACCGAGAACATCGCCACCGTTTTGCTGAAGGTGGGCCAGCTTAGCTTTGGAGTGCTATCGGTCTATTTTGAGGGTGCTCAGGACATCGAACCCTACCTTTCCGAAACACAAAACACCATACAGAAACTGCACACACACAACATTCTGGTGGGAGGAGACGCCAATGCCTGGAGCCAGTGGTGGGGAAGTGTTTCCGAAAATCATCGCGGGGCCGCGTACTGCTCATTCCTCAATGAGCGGGATCTCCACATCCTAAACACGGGCCAAACGCCGACGTTTGAGACCTACAGAAAAGACAGGTGGTGCACCAGCATCGTCGATGTGACGGCGTGTAGCCAGTCATTGTTGGGCAAGGTCGACGAGTGGCGTGTAGAACGGTGTCTAATAATATCGGACCACAATGCAATTACCTTCTCCATGCGCTTAGAAAAAGCTTTGGAACCCCTAAGGCCAATCTCAACGCGCATCTACAACACCAAGAAGGCAAAGTGGTCTGACTTCTGCACGCACTTTAAGACCAGCCTAGCGGACAGTGACATCACACCTGCCAGAATCTCGAGCATCGCGAACCCTAAGGATCTGGAAACCATCATCACCACATATACGCAAAACATCCACCGCTCATGCGAGGAAGCAATCCCAAGGCTGGGGTCGCCTAAACACGACGCCAAGCCTCCATGGTGGAACCCTTCTCTTGACCGCCTCAAAAAAGAGGCAATGACAAAGAAGAGAAGGATCCGGAACGCGGCTGCCAGCCGGAGAGACTTCACCATCCAAGAATACGTCTTGGCTAAAACCGCCTACACCGCAGCGGCGACGGAGGCAGCCACAGCTAACTGGAAGGAGTTCTGCTCGAAGCAGGACCGAGAGAGCATGTGGGACGGCATCTATAGGGTACTAAGGAAGACTGCCAGACGACAGGATGACGCCCTCCTGAGAAATACCGCAGGTGAGACGCTCAGTCCAGAACAGTCAGCGGATTTTCTGGCAAAAACCTTTTACCCCGACGACTCAACAGATGCCGAACAACCATACCACAAAATCCTGAGGAAACTAGCAGAGGAAAAGAACCCTCAGGGCCTGTCTGCCAACGATCCACCCTTCACGGCCGCGGAGCTGGAAATGGTTCTTCAGAACCAAAATCCAAAAAAAGCACCCGGTCCTGACGGATTAACCGCAGACATCTGCACAGCGGCAATAAACTGCGACAGGGAGGTGTTCTTAGCGATAGCCAACAGGTGCTTCTCGCTTGCCCACTTCCCGAAGCAGTGGAAAGTTGCCCATGTGTGCATTCTCCGCAAGCCAGGAAAAGACGACTATACCAGCCCAAAGTCGTACAGACCAATAGGTCTGCTCTCGGTCTTAAGAAAAATCGTCGAGAAACTCCTAGTTGGCAGACTGCAGCATCACTTCCTCCCAACACTACACAAAAATCAGTACGGTTTCATGCCACAGCGCGGGACCGAAGACGCGCTCTATGCTCTAGTGGGCCATATACGAGCCGAAATCAAAGCCAAAAAGATCGTGCTTTTGATATCATTGGACATAGAGGGGGCCTTCGATAACGCATGGTGGCCAGCACTCAAAAGACAGATGGTGGTCAAGAACTGTCCCAAAAACATCTACGCTTTCGTCACCTCATACCTGGAAGACCGGAACATCAGGGTAAACTACGCCAGAGCAACTAGTGAGAAGGGTACCACGAAGGGTTGCGTCCAGGGCTCTATTGCCGGACCAACGTTCTGGAACCTTATCCTGGACTCGCTCCTTCACAAGTTGGCTAGCATGGGAGTTTACTGCCAGGCCTTTGCAGACGACGTTGTCCTGGTTTTCTCGGACTTCACAGCCGGTCCCCTGCAGCAAACAGCCAACGATACCCTAGACATAGTATCAAAATGGGGCGTACAAAATAAGCTTCGCTTCGCCGCGCACGAGACCAACGCGATGGTGCTAACTAGGAAGCTTAAGTACGATGTCCCGGTACTCTACATGTCGGGCACGCGGCTGAACCTGGTCGAAGAGGTCAAGCTGCTAGGTCTTACGATAGATTCTAAACTCACCTTCAACGCGCACGTGTCTGCGACCTGTAAAAAGGCTGCAGACATCTATAAGCAGTTGGCACGCGCAGCAAAGGTGACTTGGGGTCTAAACGGAGAGATAATCAGGACGATATACGTGTCGGTGATAGAGCCTATCGTGATGTATGCAGCGAGTGCGTGGGCCCCCGCAGCCGATAAACTGATGACAAGAAATCAGTTTGACTCACTGCAGAGGGGCTTTGCGCAAAAGATCTGCAAAGCATACCGCACGGTGTCTCTGACATCGGCGCTTATCCTGTCAGGCCAACTCCCCCTAGATCTCCGGGTAATCGAGGCAGCTACCCTATTTAAAATCAAAAAGGGACATTCCCAAGATTTTATACCACCGGGCCGTGAGCTGGAGTGTGATTTACACCACTCCCAAAAACCCCACCCAGCGCTACTCATAACAACGGAGTATGCATGCCTGAAGGACCTGACTCCTGAAACCCTGGAAAACCAACAAGTAATCGGTCCCCAAATATACACCGATGGCAGCATAATAGAGGGGAAAGTCGGAGCTGCCCTAACTTGGTGGGAAAACGGAAAGGAGTCGAGGTTCTGCACTTTTGGCCTAGAGCCACACAACACTGTCTTCCAATCGGAAATGTACGCTCTCTACAGAGCTGTAAGGATGGTGAGGGAATCTAGGGCGTCCTCCGTAAGCATTTTGAGTGACTCAAGATCGTCACTTGACCTGCTGAGGAGACCGTCGGTCACTCACCACCTGGCTCTCCATATTAAGAGATATGTACGAGAGATCAGAGAGGAGGGCAGGGAGGTGAGGCTCTTTTGGCTCAAGGCCCACGTGGGAACCGCTGGGAATGAGAGAGCGGATGAGCTGGCCAAGGAGGCTGCCCTAACAAAAGAGACAGCAGACTACGACAAGGTTCCCGTATCGTTCGTGAGGAGCAAGATACGGGAGGAGACTATAAGGAAGTGGCAAGCGCGATACGAGTCCTCGAGTACAGGAGCGGTCACAAAAGCGTTCTTCCCAGACGTCCTAGCGGCGAAAAGGACACTGAGAGACGCAGCCCTCACACCGGTCCATGTACAAGTCTTAACAGGACACGGAGGATTCTCAGCGTATCTGCACCGCTTCCATCTCAAAGATAGTCCCTCGTGCGTCTGTGACCCCAGCTGCGAAGAAACAGTCTGGCACCTGCTCTTCGAGTTCCCAAGATTCAGCCACGACAGAATGGAGCTGGAAATAAAGCTAGGCACCCAGCTAAGCCTGTCTACACTCCATACCATCATGGGGAGACCGGTTACAAGAGAACCATTCTTGGCATTCGCGAGCAAAGCCGCTGTCGTTGCGGCGGGAGCTAACAAAACGGACGCAACCTTGCGTAGTCGACACCGACTACCACCTGTGACCACACCCTCAAGCACAGCAAACACAGCGCATGCAATTGCAATACGGAGCACAACACATACACCACACACCACAACACAGGTCACGAGCACAATCCAACAGACAGCAACGGCGGTAACAGCACCAGCCGCGTATCTCCATCTCAAAAACAAGAAACAGCAGTGGAGAGGTTCTTTAAAAAAAAACCAAAAGAACCAACGCCGCAAAAGCCTATCCCGACAAGAGCCGACAAAGGGCAAGTCAGCCCGCCGACCCTCGCAGTGATCTCAGGCACCACGGACCACGTGAAGAGCGCTTTCCTCGAGTATGTAGCAATCGTGAGAGCCACCAGAGAGGTCAATCTCATGACATGCAGAAAGATCATGCAGACCTTCCACAGAGAAACGGAAGGACTGCTAAGGGTACTGCTCGAGGAAGCAGAGGCTGCGGTGTACGACAACGCCACTTCCCAAGTCATCAAAGGGGAAATGACGGGGTCGTACATGGCAGCCTACAGCGCGAAGAGCGGTTTTGTGGCCCTGGATGAGGAGGAAACGGAGCGCTCGGGCAAAATAAAATTTAGAACTCCGGATGACGATCCGATGGTGGTTACCGCCAAATGTACCAAAGTAATGCTGGACGATAGGATCCTTGAAATGGCTCAGTCCATTTTAGGGACTTCAGACAAGCCAGCATCGCAGGAGATTTGGGCGGTACCCAATATCGGGTGGGTGAATGGGGTTCCGAGTTGCGGAAAAACAACCCGGGTGGTGAATCACTTCGATGAGGGGAAGGACGTCGTAGTCACCACGACAGCCGAAGCTGTCAAAGATCTCAGGCAGAAGCTTGCGCAACGCTTAGGAGATCGGGTGAAGACAAAGGTGCGCACTATGGCCTCAATTTTAGTCAACGGGTTCAGGGAGCAGGAGAAATACCACCGTCTTATAGTAGACGAGGCGCATGAACCACTTTGGGGCCATAGTTATGGCAGTAAAGTTGTCTGGAGCAGACTAGATTGTCCTCATCGGAGACATAAATCAGCTTCCATTTTTATTTACCAAAGAAGGACGACGAAGGGGTGTGTGCAGGGGTCGATTGGCGGTCTGATCCTCTGGAATCTGGTGCTGAATCCTCTGTTGAAGGGGCTCGAAGAGCGGGGTTACCACTGCCAGGCTTTTGCCGATGACGTGGTGCTCATCTTCGACGGGGATACAGCACTGGAGGTCCAAAGACAGGCCAATGCCGCCCTTGAGTATGTTCGAGAGTGGGGCATCAGAAACAAACTGAAGTTCGCACCACACAAAACATGTGCTATGGTAGTGACAAGGAAGTTGAAGTACGATGTCCCGCTCTTGACCATGGGCGGGGTCGACATTGGCATGTCTGAGGAAATAAAGATACTGGGGCTCACTGTGGATCACCAGCTCACCTTCAACTCTCATGCTGCTAACGTTTGTAAAAAGGCCATCGCGTTTTACAAACAGCTGTCCAGAGCAGCCAAGGTGGGCTGGGGTCTACACCCGGAGGTGATACGCTCGATTTATACCGCGGCGGTCGAGCCGGTGGTTTTGTATGCAGCTAGTGCATGGGCGCCAGCGGCAAAAAAGATCGGAGTGCAAAAACTCTTGTATTCAGTCCATCGGGGATTCGCTCAGAAGCTCTGCAAATCCTACCGCACCGTTTCGCTAAACTCCGCACTCGTGCTGGCGGGGATACTCCCACTCGACCTCCGAATACAGGAAGCAGCCGCACTGTACGAGGCAAAGAGGGGAGTACCCCAGCCAGCGCTTGCGGGACGGGAGGTGGAGCGTGTGGTGGCATTTGCAGAAACTCCGCACCCGGCGAAACATACGGCCATGGGGTTCGTGAGCTTGGTAGATCAGTCACATGTGGCGTCCCACAACAGCCAAGAGGTGAGGTTTTTCACCGATGGCAGCAGGATTGCGGGCAAAGTCGGAGCAGCACTGTCCCTTTGGGACAGGTATGCCGATATTAGGTCCGTCAAGCTTAGCTTGCCAACGTGCTGTACTGTCTACCAGGCGGAACTCCTGGCCATATGCGTAGCGACACGCCAGATACTGCGTCGCGGGGAGGGAACCTTTGGTATTTACAGTGACTCGAAGGCCGCACTGGAGACGGTCACAAACCAGGGTTCCCTCCACGCTCTGGCAGTGGAGGCGAGGGCGAATCTCAATGTGGCTTTATCCCAGAGCAAAGATGTTTCTTTGTTCTGGATAAAGGCACATGCTGGACTGGAAGGCAATGAGCGCGCCGACCATCTGGCGAAGGAAGCTGCATTACATTTAAAAAAGAAACCGGACTACGACCGCTGCCCGGTTTCATTCGTCAAGCGGCTTATCCGTTTGGAGTCGCTTGACGAATGGAACCGTAGGTACAAAACTGGAGAAACGGCGTCGGTCACCAAGATCTTCCTCCCGGACGCAGTTGACGCCTACAGAACTGTGAAGAAGATTAGACCAGCAGGGGTAGTCACCCAGATTATGACAAGGCACGGTGGGTTCTCCGAATACTTGCATCGCTTCAAGTGTAAGGAGAACCCATCGTGTATCTGTGAGCCGAGTGCGGTAGAGTCGGTCCCGCACATAGTATTGCATTGCCCGGTCTTTGAAATAGAAAGGCGTGAATTAGAGCAGAAGCTGGAGACCGAACTCAACTTAAATGGTATAGGCGATTTAATAAAAACAGGGAAAACTAGAGACTTGATATTGGAATACTGTATAAATATTGCAAATAGGGTAATAAATAGAAATAAGAAAATTTAAGAGCTATGCTTGCAATATAATAGACGTATTATATATTATGTTAAGCATAGAACAACACAAGTATTTAATTAGAGTAATAAACAAACAAAATAGATATAACAAAAACTACAACATTTTTCTAAATTAAAAATCAAGGTTAATTTCAGGCTAAAATTCAGTTAAATTCATTTGTACAGATTTCAATTATAAAATCGATATACAAGGTCTCTGACAACGTCAGGGGACAATTAGCGCGGCAGGAGTGTGGTTTTAGTCAGTAAGAGTCTGACACTGTTCGGGCTGGCTCGCTCGCGAGTCAGCCAGTTCGTCCATGAGGATTTCCCACTCCTGGCAAAAAAAAAAAAAAAAAAAAAAAAAAAAAAAAAAAAAAAAAAAAAAAAAAAAAAAAAAACCTAACCAAGGTTGCTCCGCGCTTAAAAGTTTAAAAATTTATCGGAAAAAATTCAGAAAAGTGGTATTTTTCAACCGAATCTGATAGTGTAAACCACCACATTGTGCGGGAAAGTGCGGGTTACCCAATGCAAAAAAGTGCGCAAGTGTAAGTGCAAAATTGAAAGCAAAAAACACGAAAAAGTGAAAAAAGTTAGAAAAATAAAACTTAAAATAAATACGCTGGCAGAACGAGATCGACGACACATACATTTTATGGTGCCAAACGACGCGTCTTGTTGACGCCCATAAATTGGAGGTGCTTCCCGATTTTTCCGGGCTTCGCCCGTGGAGGAAATCGGAAAAAACAACTCACCACGTGGCCACGTGCAACAACTTGCGGTGGAGTGCGGTGAACATCATCAGGCGGCATCGAAGCAGGACGTCGAGACCAGCAGTACGACGCTTCGACCAACAAAAAGGTTCAGTGGTTCTGAAGATATTTAGTTTTCAAAATTTACTAAAATTTCAAAATTCAAAAATAAATTATTTGTCGCGACGACCCCCCATTTTTAATTTAATTATCGAAGGTCCTCAGTAAATACTATACGGGTACAAAATTTTAGCTTTTTATCTTCTCTAGTTTTTAAGTAATAATTTTTTGAAATTTAAGGGTGGACACGAGGGGTGTCAAAAAGGGGATTGTTGTCTCCGGAATCACTACCCAAAAATTAGATTTAGTTAGATTTATAAGTGCAGTTAAGTTTTTACTGTTTTTTGGGTGGTATTTTTACGCAGCAGTCAAAATTGTTAAATTTAAGGTGTTTTTTGTGTTTTAAAAATCGGGGGTCAGCTTTTCAAGGGTAAGCCTACAAGATCTGGATTGGTCTCTTCAAGCCCAATCCAAAGAGCCCAAACTCGACCAGTTTTGGTCTACAGGGGGCAAAAATAGACGAACGGCCGCCATTTTGAGCGCCATTTTGAAAAGCTTTCGCCAGTCATAGCTCCGGACTCGCTGGGCTTGGAAAGCTGCGGTTTTCTTGGCTGTGTGGGGAAGGGCAATACCTTTCCTGTCTGCCCATTTTCAGGCGCGTTGGGGCTGTTGGTTTTCAGGATCCTGAAAACCACCTTGCACGCTAGAGCGGGTTGAGACGGGCCGAATAAACCCAAGCACGGACGTTCTACGATCATTGGGAGGGAAGATAGCCCGGGTTTGGTATTGACGTTGACAGTTCGCGGACTGTCAAATTCTTTTTCAGACCCGCGCAACTCCCGAACCGGGGGTCGTGGAACGTTCGGGTTTTCTTCTGGGGCTTCGGCCTGACCTCCCCTACCTGGCTTGTGCCCTTTCAGGGGTTTTCAGGACCTGAAAGATTTTCAGCCTGAAAGTGTTTCAGGCGGATAGACCGCGTCGCGCCCATTTAGGGAAGTCCAAGCGCGGACGATCTGCGGCCACTAGGAAGGAAGATAGCTCGGGTTTGGGGTTGACTTTATTTATTTATTTATTAAAACTTCATGCAACACAAGTAAGTCAGGTCACTAGGCCCCCATAACAATTTATTACTTCAGAAATATTGTGCTGGAGACCTTTTGTTTAAAATCACAATAGTATTTTTTAATTGAATCATTATTATTACATTTTCATTATAGATATGATTGTTACAACAAAATATATATATATCTATATATATTTGTAATTAGGAAACATGCAAAGAATGTGTGAGAGTGTAAGGTATGTGTATGTGTGGGTGTGTGTACATATGTTGTGGAAGTGTAAATGTTTGTATGAGGTTGTGTGCGTCATAGGGGACATTATATTAGGAAACGGTAGTAAAAAGATCTTCAGTTTGGGCATAATCTAAGGAAAGCAGCCATTCAGTCAATGTGCTTTTAAAAGTTGTTTTGGTTAGGATATGTGATGAGAGTAGATTATTCAGTTTGTTGTATAGAAACGGCCCAAGAAAAAGAAAGAAATTTCGTACAAATTTAGTTTTAACTGGCCTAGATTGGCATACGTTCCTGCTTCTATTCCGTACATTAATGTTCTGGGAGACACAAACGGGGATAAGAGATCGTTGTTTTAAAGCAACATGAACAATAAAGAGCTGACGAATTGAGAGGACATTAATGAAGATTTATAAACTTCTTTTGTGGGATGACGGAAAGGAAGAGATAGTGCCACTTTTAGTACCGCCCTCTGAGCCCTTTCGAGAGGCAAAAGGTTTGTTTTAAATGTACCACCCCAAGAAGTAATGCAATATGTCAATAGCGATTGGCACAATGCACAATAGACAGATAGTAGCTGCTTGGAGTTCAGAACGGACCTAAGACTCCTAAAAACATATATAAGTTTGCGAATTCTACCAGTGAGACAACTAATATGAGCGGCAAAGGTAAGTCTAGAATCCAAAGTAACACCCAGGTATTTAATAGTGTCAACCTTCAGCAGTTTGGGACAGGGGCAATCACCGTTAAGGGGAAGAGGACAGGTATGAGCACGTATTGTGTATGATTGGACGGATGGGTGCTGATTATTTTTCAGTATGAAGGTAATGAATTTTGTTTTTTCTGAATTTAAAGTGAGAATATTATTTTTTAGCCAATCACTCACAACATTAAACCCAGTCTGAGCATAGTGATAAACGTTTTCCCATGAGTCTGCTTCAAAAAGAAGAGCCGTGTCATCTGCGAAAATAATTAAGCGCCCATTTTGAAGATGAAGGTTACAGAGGTCGTTAATATACACTAAAAATAATGTAGGCCCCAGAATGCTTCCTTGGGGAACCCCAAATGTGATTGGAAGGCTGTCGATAATTTGACTGTCAATTTTAACAAACTGTGTCCGGTTAGTTAAATAATCTTTGAAAAGCAACAACTGATTTCCTCGGATACCAAGGTTTTCGAGTTAATGTAGCAAGATTGGAACCGACACCGTGTCAAAGGCTTTAGCCAGGTCTAAGAAGATAGCTAAGGTCTTTTTTTTTATCATCCAATTTGGAAACAATGAAATTAGTTAGCTTGTGTACGGCCATGGCCGTCGACTTATCGGCACGAAAACCAAATTGGGACTGCGAAAGTAGGTGATTTGACTCAAGATATTTTATCAATCTGTTGTTCAAAAGTCGTTCCAGGATTTTAGATAAGGCGGGCAAAATAGCTATAGGTCTGTAGTTATTAACACAGTGTCGGTCTCCACTCTTGTGAACAGGATGGATGAGTGCTTTTTTAAAAGGAATTGGAAAGGTACCGGATTCTATTGCCAAGTTGCAAACATGGGTGATGGGAGTTACTAAAAGATTAATATGAGTAATGAGAAAATTTGAGGAAATTTTGTCCCAACCGACGGCACAATCGCGTTTCAGGGAGGAGACAATCGAGGCTATTTCATTTTCATCAGTGGGCAAAATAACCATGGAATGAGGAAAAGTAGAATTGGTAGGGGGGTACACGTGGATTTCTTGTTGTTGTTATTTTTTGAGTCAACGTTGTGCCAACGCTAGCAAAAAAGTGGTTTATCTTATTAAGGGTATCAACGGGCGGGTCATGTGGGCATATTAAGTCTGACGGAGAAAGCTTTGGCTTTGATCGGTTCGAAATTTTATTTATGACTTTCCAAAGGCGTCGGTTGTCCCTTCCCGCCTTCTTTACTTCCTCCCTTTCAAATTCTCTTTTAACTTTTCTTAAGATTTTGTTGCAATAGTTTCGGTATCTTATGTAGGTTGTCTTTAGTATTGCATTTTCTGGGTGTTTTTTTAATTTTTTGTGAAGATTGTCTCTGTTTCTTATACACCTCAAGAGACCTGGGGTTATCCAAGGTTTTATGATTGTTTTTCGCTTGGATGCGGTAATGATTTTAGTATTTGACTCAATTATAGTTTTTAGTAAGTGGATCAAGTTGTCAGCTGCTTCGTTAGCATCATAGGAATCCAGAACAGAGAGAAAATTTTTGTTTTTTAAGTCGGAAAGTATTCCATCTGAATCTATCCGTGAGATCGTGCTTTTGGAGTGCATTGGTAATGAAAGTTTTAGTGTAAGAATAACGGTATAATGATCTGTGAGAGTTGTTTGAGCCACAAAAACATTTGCCTGTAACTTAGTTTTAATAATAAAATGGTCTAGACATGTTTTACCATGTGTTGGAATAACGTGAGAAGGTAGTAATCCGTGAAAAGAAGTTAGGTCAAGGTAAAATTGAGCATTTTGATCATGATTAGAAGTACTGATATCTATGTTAATGTCACCCGTGAAAATAATGTTTTTATACGAGGAATAGTTAGTCAAGATTTCATTTAGAGATTGAAGGAAGTTGGATATATTTTTATAGGATGGTGGACGATAAATAGCCAAAACAACGGTGTCATCACAGATTTGTATTACCAAACAATTTGCATCCCGAAAGATGGGTTCTATAACATTCGCTTGCAAACCATTTTTAATGTAAATAACTACACCCTCATTTTGTGTATTATTTCTACCAGTTGAGTAGCAGCTATAGCCATCCAATACGGGGAGATTTGGTGAACAAAGTAACCAGCACTCCGTGAGAATAACTATGTCCCACACAGTTCTCGATTGTGCCAATAGGATATTAAAACCAGGCATATTACGATTTATGCTTCTTATGTTTTGATTCAGAATTTTGAGCCGAGTTTCTTTATTTGGAATGAGTTCAAAGCAATCGGTGAGGTTACATGTAATTGAGTCAGCCACTGATAGTTTGTCGATGTCATGGTGTATTATATTAAAATGATCGAAGAGTATAGTTTGAACTATTGCACCAAAGTATAATGGCCATGTCTACAAAATTAGTAGCCACTCTACAACATGATCGGAAGACCAACACAAATTGAAGTAGCAAGTAAGGAATTTGTATGCAAAAGACAACTGTGGTTGTGTCTTTCGTATAGTACCGTTTCCTTTTGAACAGAGAAATAAATGTGATGTGTTGTGTGTATGACTGTTGAATGATGTAAAAAGTTATACTATAATATTGTAGCTTAAAAACATAAACAAACATTAAACAGCAATAAAAAGAAAACATGCAGGTAGTTCAAAAATATGACCAAATAGTCACTTTTCGATTTGATTAGCCAAGTCCAATTCAGAGTTTACAGTGATGCGTGGAGCGCCGTCTTCCTTACGTATGTAAACCTTGCCATAAGCAGACCAACAATGTTTATATTTGTGTTGTGAGGCAAACTCTCTTGCTTGGAAGAAAATCTTACGAGCTTTTGCGGGTAGGTTGTCGGATATGTAAACCGGTACCTGCGGGCCCGGGACACGCAGGTGGGTGGAGTTCAACTTAGAGTTCTTATTCATTTTATTAAAATTCCTGACTGATTTTAGTATTTTTGATTTTAGTAAGACTGTGGTGAAATCAACTATTATATTGTTTTTCATAGAACTTTTTGAGTTGATCCTATAAATGTCTTTTACATCCGATTCAGTAATAGGCAGATCAAAAACACTACCAATATTTGTGACAGCTTTTATTAAATCCGATTGAGATTCATTTTCTATTTTAGGGATATTTTTTATTTCAATACTAGTCATTTTTTGCTGTTTTTCTAGTTGGTCCACCCTATCTTCAAGTTTCCTAATGTATTCTCGATTTTGCCTCCTCTCAACATCGTATTGTTCCATGGTACTAAACATGTCATCGTACTTTTTAGCGGTAAAGTCTACAGACTGTTGTAATTTGCTGTATTGATTTTTTATGTCTTGTAATGTCGACTCCATGTTTGAGTAGAATCTAATTTGTTCCTTTTTTAGGTCTTTCATTACACCCGAGATTTCATCCTTAAATTCGTTTATACTGAGCAGATTGTATTGTTCATAGCGTTTCCTTTTCTTGCGACTAGCGATGTTTGACGAATCCGAGAGGCAGACTTCACTTAGTCCCGAAGACGCACTCAAGTTTGGCTCAGATTGGTGGTGGACTGAGGATTGAATATTTGGTAAGGCTGGTGATACTGGTGGAGTGCGCTTTAAAGGCATTTTTGATGATTATTATATTTTTTTTTTGTTTAATAAAATTTTACAATTTCGAAAAGAGATGTCTTCGCTTGGGTTTGAACTCGGGACACTCCAGTTACAGCCGCGCGATTCGCAACCGCGCCAAGCGAGTAGTTACAGAAGTTTGCCAATTTAGTTGCCACTATCGCCTTGGTGTTAATGAAAGTGCGCGGTTGACACCAGTTCTTTATCAGCACTAATGAGTTCAAATTTCAATTTATGTTTAAAATTTTAAAGTACCGACCGTTTACAATGTATCTTTTGATTTTAGGAGTGGTTCCAGTTCGTATTTCACTACAGTTTTTTCACAGATTATCACTTGAGCACTGAAGTTTAGTGTTGTAGGGTTTTATAATATTAAAAAACACTTTTTCACCGAATTTTGAATTAAAAGTTCACGGAGCACTGGTAGCACGTCTGTTCACAAAAACGTCCGGGCAGGGGGGGGTCAAGACATTGGTTAGCCCTTCTCTACCTGACGGGTGCTTTTTCAGGACCCTTCAGGGCCTGGGGTTTTTGCGGCCAGAAAACTGCATAGGGGGATAGATCGCGTCGTGCCCATTCTGGGGAACCCGAATACGGCGGTGTTTGGACGGGCGGTTCCGGAGAAAATAGCAGGTGGCCAAATTCTGGGAAGAACCCTGTGTTAGTGGCCTGGAATTTGAGCAGCTCTATCTCAGGAACCCCTTGGGCTAGAGTAGCCGAGTTTGGGTTTATCTGGAAGGGCTCGGCGGGGCCTGTCGCCCGGTGGGTAGAGACCGACTCTACATTGAGTCAGAAATTTTTTTGTAGCTTTTCTGTTTAGTTTGGACGAAAGACGGTCTCACACGCTTTTTGGGACATCGGACGGTTATCGAAGTCCAAAACTTGTTATTAAGAAAGTGACAGAGCAAAGCTCTACTTACAAGGATATCCTTGATATTTATAGGTACTGGACTATTTTCTCGCAGAGGCTATATTTCTGACAAGCAGAACATTGACAACTCCGTTACCTTTTTCACTCTGAATCTGACCCGCTAATATTATTATTAGTGGAACTGACGGGGGTGCAACTGTTGGCCTCTCGGCCGCGTACGCGCAACACTTGACAAGATTATTCGGAATCTTGTCTATAGGCTGTTGCAATTTATTATTAGTGTTCATTGACCATATATATATACTATTTATACATTTTATACACATTTACACATTTTATTAGACAAGGGTACTCTTTACACTACCCTATTTTGACGTCGGACTAGTTCGAATCTGAACCCATACCAAGCAACATGATAGGGATACGCACACCTGTTAGCAAACAAGCAAACCGGCCTAACAGAAGCCCACCTAACACTACAGAGGAGGCCGGACCCTCCACGCAAAGCGTAAGGAAGAGTGTGGGTGAGTGGGAGGCTGGGCAGCCAGCGAAAAAACAAACCCCTCCAATTAAATCGAGGTTTGAGAAGAAACCGACAGACGACATCCCGCGTAAGATGACGCCAGAGACGTCACGGCGGACATCAGTAGAGATTGTTAGCCTGAGTCCACCGATGGCAAAAACAATAGTTGCGGAGGCTAGAGCCTGCCTAGTGAAAATAAAGGCACACTTGACGAACTCCAAAAACATCAAGAGGGAGATTAAGGAAGAAGTAAAAGCCCAGGCAGATCGGCTCTACCTGCTCGTCAAGGAATCCGAGCAGGACAAAGGAAGAGCCCCGCCCGCGATGGCAGTAAATGAAACGAAGGGAACACAAACGGAAAAGGGGAAAGAAGAGAAAAAAGCAGTTTCTGGCACGGAGGTGGAGTGCTTGAAAAAGGCATTGGAAGACCACAGCCGCAACTTGCGTGAGAATAGTGAGAAACTTGATAGCTTGAAAGAGGCGCACAAAAGCAACGAACAGCGTATGGAGAAGTTCTCCTACGCTAGCGTAGTGGCAAGTCAGCCTATCAAGCAGCCGCTAAAGCAAACGGCACTCCACTCCATCGTAGTTACCTCCGCAAAGGATACAGAAACCGGGGACGAAATTATAGACCACATCAGGAAAGCGGTAAATGCGAAAGAAGGATGGGTTACAGTAGACAGAATCAGGAAGGCGAAAGACAGAAAGGTAATCTTAGGATGCAAAACAATAGAGGAAAGGGAAAAGGTAAAAGAGAGATTGGTGAGCGTGGCAGAGGTTCTAAGGGTCGACGATGTAAAGAACAGAGACCCGCTGGTAATTTTTAGAGACGTATTAGCATACAACACGGACGAGGACGTCATCAAAGCTCTTCGAAACCAAAACAGAGATGTCTTCGAGGAGCTAACGAAAGAGGAAGATCGGGTTGAGGTGTTGTATAAAAAGAAAACCAGGAACCTCCACACGCACCACGTGGTCCTCAGGGTCTCCCCAAAAATTTGGAACAGACTGCAGGATAGAAAGACCGTCCACATCGACCTGCAAAGGATCCGAGTGGCTGATCAGACTCCACTGATCCAGTGCTCTCTATGCCTAGGATTTGCGCATGGAAGACGACTCTGTAGGGAGCAACTGGAGAAGTGCAGCCACTGTGGGGGCCCTCACATGAGGACGCAATGTGCGGAATGGCTGGCCGGAACAGCTCCATCATGCTGTAACTGTGTGCGAGCGAAACAAGAGAATGTAGAGCACAACGCATTCAGCGATGAATGTCCAGTTAGGAGAAGATGTGAGGTTCTGGCCAGAGCCAGAGTCGCATATTGCTGAAGTGGTCACTGGCGAAAGGGCAGGCACCCCAACCAGAAGATACGCAGTAGCCCAAGCCAACCTACAAAGGAAGGAACTGGCAACCACCGAACTCTTCTTAGAGGTCAGTGAGCGGAACATCGCATGGGCACTGATTCAGGAGCCATATGTGGGGGGGGGGCTAGGAGTATGAAGAGCTACCGTGGTGCGAGAGTCTACCAGTGCGAGGTTGATGGAAGTGGTGTAAAGAAAATATTTCTTCCACCGGCTAGCGTCAGAGATACTTTTGGCCTGAGACCCTGTTACCTATCTTCGGGTTTTGTGCATGAGGTATGTATGTAGTAAATAAGAGTCCTTAGATTTGGTCTTCACAAATATCACGTTTATTTATAGCACTGCAACACACTATATAGCACTCCGTTCTCAGAAAATTATATGTTCAACTTACAATTTATGTCGAAACACTTTTACCACATCGTTCGAAGATTATGGGTCCAGTTCAGAGGTCCTCAAACGGCATCTACGCCGTGGTCATCTAATCTTGGGCATTTCTGGACACGTGGGTGCTTGTGTTCAGAACCCTTCGCTATTGTCAAAACTGCATAATTCTTCCTAAATATGACGTGACTATGATTCGACCATTTTTTATAGTTTTTTCCTTAAAATAAATCTAACGTAGGAACCCTGCCAACAAATAGAAAGATTTGATCAGACTCCTGAATGCCACGCGCTTAAGACTTAGCATCAGCACAGAAAAAACCCAAAAAAAATACTCACAGCGTCCTACATCCGAATGCTTAATGCATTTGAACTTAACTCTGGTTCCAGCTACCTTTCGAGACATCAGTTAAATACTTTCTTGGTTTTTTCCAACTCACAGAGGTTATGACACATCTACGTATCAGAGCCAAAAAAAATGACCGTCGTCCATATTTCAAGGACGGCGTTCCGTTACCACTCAAATGTCAAATATTCCATTTCACAGTTTAACATATAAATTTAATTAGGCATTATTTATTTCTGAATTACATTTAATACATAGTATCAATATAGTAGGAACTGTTGTGTTTATTTTATTAGATTTTATAACACAATTTCCATATTCAAGATTTCAAATAAGTTGGTCAACCGCCATCTGGTGTCTCTACGTGGCACTTATTGATTCGACATTCGCAGCACTACATAAGTTCTCGGCCAGATGGCGCCACAAACCCCGAACATGCGAGTACACAAATTCTTTAACTATTTTTTTTTTAATTGTTACAGTGGGACGGTAAAGGCGGCAATAGCCGTCTTTGATAATGACTTGAATGTCATTCCGTACCCGAAACTGACCACTAACAACATCGTTGTGGTGGGGATCCGGACCAAAGCCTGGGAAATCGCAGTAGTCTCCTATTACTTTGAGCCAGGTCTCCCCATAGGGCTTTACCTGGATCAGCTGACCAGTATAAAGTTGGAGCTGGGCACCGGACTACTGCTGATAGGCGGAGATGCTAACGCAAAGAGCACCTGGTGGGGAAGCACCATAGAGGACCCCAAGGGAGAAGAGATGTCCGGGACCCTTGAAGAGTTGGAGCTTCAGATACTGAATACTGGCGACACGCCGACCTACGAGTATTACACGGTAAGAGGCGGCGTGGTATATAAGAGCCATGTGGACGTCACGGCATGTTCGCTCGGTCTTTTTGACATGGTAGACGGCTGGCGGATCGATACAGGGGTAACGAGCTCGGACCACAACACAATCTTATTCTATATAAATTTAAAAAGGGAAAAAGGGATGAACATAATTAGAACGACTAGAAAGTACAAAACTAAGAAGGCAGATTGGGAAGTTTTTAAAATTAAATTGGCAGAATATAAAATTGCAAATAGCATTACTTTAAATAGCATAGAACAGATTAACCATAAACATGAACTAGAACAGTTAGTATTAAAGTACAATGATGCAATCGAGAAGGCATGTGACGATGCCATCCCTAAAATTAAGATTAAAAATAAAGTTACCATCCCGTGGTGGTCCGAGGATTTCGCCTTAAAGAAGAGGGAGGTCACAAGGAAGAAGAATCGTGTCCGCAACGCCGCACCGGTCCGCCGAGCGATGGTCGTAGGCGAGTATCTGAAAGCAAAAGAGGAATATAAGTGCCAAGCCAAGAAAGCCCAAATAGCCAGCTGGAAAGCGTTCTGCGAAAAGCAGAACGGGGAAAGCATATGGGAAGGGATTTATCGAGTAATTAGAGGGACCACCAGGAGAAGAGAAGACCTGACCCTATCGAGCGATGGTGCATTCCTGAACCCGAAGGAATCGGCAGCCTTACTTGCCGACACTTTCTTTTCTAGGGACACAGCAGAAGAAGATAACGCAGACCACAGGCTCATTAGAGAAGCAGCCGGTCGGGTAAATGAGTGGTGTCAAGATGAATATCTTGACCCACCATTTGCTCCGCTGGAGCTGAAGACAGCTGTGGACCGTTTCAATCCCAAAAAAGCCCCTGGAGGGGACGGATTCACGTCGGACATCTGTAGTCGAGCGATCTACCAGGACCTGGACGCATTCCTTGCCCTGTACAATAAATGCCTAGAACTGGCGCATTTCCCGGACATCTGGAAAGAGGCAACGGTGGTGGTCCTCAGGAAACCGGGCAAGGAAGATTATACGAACCCCAAGGCATATAGACCGATAGGTCTTCTGCCGGTCTTGGGGAAAGTCCTGGAGAGGATGGTAGTGGCGAGAATCAAATGGCAGCTCGTGCCGCGGTTTAGTACTCGTCAGTTTGGCTTTATGCCCCAGAAAAGCACTGAGGACGCCCTCTATACTCTAATAAATCACGTGCAGGACAAGTTGAGGCTGAAGAAGCTAATTGTCCTGGTGTCATTGGATATAGAGGGCGCCTTCGATAGCGCCTGGTGGCCGGCAATCAAAGTCAGGCTGGCTGAGGAAAAGTGCCCGGTAAACATCAGGAGGCTACTAGACAGTTACCTCGACTGCAGAAAGGTAAGGGTAAGGTATGCCGGGGAGGAATGCAAGAGAGAGACAAACAAAGGCTGTGTCCAAGGGTCAATCGGTGGTCCCATATTCTGGAATTTGGTATTGGACCCGCTGCTGAAAGACCTGGAGGAGAAGCGTTATTATGTGCAGGCTTTTGCAGACGACATTGTTTTGGTCGTCGATGGCGACACAGCGGCCGAAGTCTCCAGAGCTACCAATGCAGCCCTCGCCCATGTTCAGAGTTAGGGCGTCAGAAATAAGCTAAGGTTTGCACCGCACAAAACCTGTGCGATGTTAATAACCAACAAGCTTAAGTACGACACCCCAATTCTGAGCATGGCCGGGGTCGCCATTGGTATGGTACGGAGCATGAAGCTGCTGAGCCTGACCATTGACGACAAACTAACTTTCAGCAAGCACACCAAGGACGTCTGCAAAAGGGTGGTGGACATATACAAACAACTTGCAAGAGCGGCTAAAGTCAACTGAGGCTTAAATAGGGAAATAATACACACGATCTACACTGCTACTATTGAACCGATAATTACGTACGCGGCCGGAGCCTGGGCTCCCGCTACGAAAAAGCTGGGTATACGGAGGAAGCTAGGCTCTGTCCAACGAGGATTCGTCCAGAAGCTCTGCAAATCTTACCGTACAGTCTCACTGAACTTGGCGCTGGTACTGGCTGGGATACTACCTCTAGACCTCCGCATACAGGAGGCAGCAGCCCTGTATGAGGCAAGGAGAGTGTCGTCCCGGTTTGTGCCGGATGACCGGGAGATCGAGAGTATGGTGAGGTTTGCAGAGACATCTCATCCTGCCAATCAAATGGCCTTGGAGTTCGTGTGCCTGGCGGACCAACAGCTTGTGGACAGCCATAATGTGCAGGCAGTGCGAATATTCACTGACGGCAGCAAGATTGAGGGGAAGGTCGGCGCCGCATTATCGCTATGAGATAATGAAGGTGAAGTCCAGAACCTCAAGCTCAGCCTCGCCGCGTACTGCACTGTCTACCAGGCGGAACTACTAGCCATTTACAAGGCAACGGACGTGATCCTCAAGCGTAAGGAGTTGAGCTATGGCTTGTACAGCGACTCAATGGCAGCATTGCAGACGTTGGCAAGCCATGGCTCTCTCCATCCTCTGGCGGTCCGCGCACGAGCTAATTTGGCTCAGGCGTTGGACCAGAATAAAGTTATATCTTTCTTTTGTGTCAAGGCCCACGCGGGCCTGCCGGGGAATGAGCGCGCGGACGAGCTGGCAAAGGAGGCAGCATTGTCGTCACGGAGGAAGCCGGACTATGACCAGTGTCCGGTTTCATTCATCAAGCGTCAGATCCGTTTGGATTCGCTTGTTGAGTGGAACCGGAGATATGTGTCGGGCGAGACGGCCTCGGTGACGAAAATGTTCTTTCCGGACGCCGTAGCAGCCTACCGTATTGTTCAACGGGTGAGGCCGACAGGCGTACTCACGCAGATCCTAACGGGGCACGGTGGGTTCTCAGAATACTTGAACCGTTTCAAGTGTAAGGAGAGCCCATCGTGCGCCTGTGACCCCAACATAGTGGAGTCGGTCCCACACGTTGTTCTTGATTGTCCTATCTATGCGTTAGATCGGTACAATCTTGAACAGGGACTGGGTGAACGACTGCATAGGGACACTGTGGCGAAGATAATGTCGGGCAAAAATAGGGATGCACTTATAGCCTTCTGTGAGAAAATAGCTTATAAAGTGATAGATAAAAATAAAAATGTTTGAGAAACTATGTTTCATAATATATTGTATATATAGTAGTGTAAACATAGAACCTAAGCACAAAATTGTTAAATAGAGTAAGCAGTAGGTTAAGGTAGTGAGGAACATGTTAAGTAGAGTTAAGTAAATGTAATTAAGAAAATGTGTAATGAGTAGATTTAAGTAAAATGTAATTAAATTAAGAAAGTGTGTATTGTATAGGTTTAAATAGGTAAATATTAGTTCGTTAAGTCAAACGTATGTAAATTAAAACCAAATTTGGAAGAAATTATTTCCCTGTGTTCAGTACTAAAGAAGTAAATAAAGAAAAGTAGACTATTAGATATTAGCTCAAGTGGGAGTCCCACCTACAGAATGAATGGTGATGGATAAAAGAAAGACATAGTATGAAGCATGGAAGTACGAGAGGCATGTAAAGCGAGAACTGGTATGGATGAGGATTAAGATATAAAATAGGCGCCAATTTCGTTGGTGGAACTAGTCTGGAGAAAAACAAAAAAAAACCTAACCCAACCTTTTTTTTTTTTTTTTTTTGTTGCCAGGGTGGACTCATGACTCACTCGACATCCATGTGGACATCCTCATGGATGTCCGCCCGGGGCGGGCGAAGGGGTCTGTCAGACTCTTACTGACTAAAAACCACCCCGGTGTTCCGTCCCACACTTGGACCGGGGATCGTGAGAGCTAGTACGACTTCCATGATCCCCGGCTGGTGCCGGCCCGCCTATGTGGGCCACCTCTGGCTCGCGGGGAAACCTTTTTTTTTTTTTTGGTGCTGGGGTGGAAAATCCTCATGGATGTCCTTCGCCAGGGGCAGGCGAAGGGGTCTGTCAGACTCTTACTGACTAAAAACCACCCCGGTGTTCCTTCCCACACTTGAACCGGGGATCGTGAGAGCTAATACGACTTCCATGATCCCCGGCTAGTGCCGACCCGCCTGTGCTGGCCACCTCTGGCTCGCAGGGAGAGTGAGGTGTCCTCTCCCCGCGACGTCTAATAGGCGCGCGCGTGGAACACTACGCGCTGCCGCCTCAGGTCCTGCTGGATGAGGGGCGGCGGATGACCCCGAGTCCGCCGTCCCTCCGGACCTGTTTAGGGGGGCTGGAAGAGGGCGTTGTCCGCCCTCCGCCGACGCCCGGTACGCCTGCTGCAGATCGGGAGAGTGGCCACGGCCTCCCTCTCCCTCTCCGCAGCCTCCTTCTGCGAAATTACGGCTTCACAGAAGGAGATCACTGCATCCCACGACTCGGCGCTCCCGACCATCGAACGAGCGACGGCCGACAGCGACAGGTCGGGGCCCACTTCGGATACGAGGGCACGGCGCTGCTCCTCCCATGCGGCACACTCTGCCAGTGTGTGCTGCGCCGTGTCCTCCCGACAGTCGGTGCAGTGATGGCACCGAGCGTCTGGCTCCCTGTTTATGCGACACAAGTACTTCCCGAAGCAGCCATGCCCCGAGAGCACCTGCGTCGCTCGAAACGACAGGGAGCCGTGCTTCCTCCCGAGCCATTCGTCGAGCACTGGTCGGATCGCGTCGACGGTAGCAAGGCCGGCGGTAGGGCGTGAAAGCCTATCCCGCCATTCTGCCATCATGACCTCGCGGAGCTGTGACCGACGCAACTCGATCTCGCGCTGCATCGGTTGACCGCCCCGCGTCCGCACCTCCTCGCGCCACCGGTACAGCGAGGCGAGGACTCTCGCCTCCATATCCCAGGGCGGAGATCCGGCCAGTGCACAACCCGCCTCGTAGGAGATCGTGCGATATCCCCTGATAGCCCTGACGGCCATCGCCCTCTGCGGTCTTCGCAGTGTTGCGATGCTGCCGGCCGTCAGGTCAGAAGCCCACACCGGGGCCCCGTACAAGGCCATGGATCGCACGATCCCCAAGTACAACCGCCTACAGGCGGTGCTCGGGCCCCCCAGATTGGGAAGCAGCGTTGCGAGCGCGCCCGCGGCGCCCATGAACCTAGGTGTTAGCCGCCGAAAATGAGGGCCAAAGTCCCACCGGCTGTCGAGCACCAATCCTAGGTACTTCATGGTAGACTCGACAGCAATTTGGACTCCCCCGACCACGATGTGTGATCCCGGCGGCGGCGCTCGTCGGGGGCCATGAAAAACTACGGCCTCCGACTTGTTGAGGGCCACCTCCAGCCCCAGGCGTCGTATGCGACCCACCACCTGTGAGACCGCAGATGTCGCCAGCAACGCTGCCTCCCTGTACGAGCTCCCCCGGGCCGTGACCAGCGTGTCGTCTGCGTAACACGTCAGGTCCACTCCCGGTTGGAGCTCGCCCCTCAGCACCCAGTCGTAACCGATGTTCCACAGGGGTGGGCCTAGGACCGAGCCCTGCGGAACACCGCACGACATATCACGACGGCCCTCACCGTCGCGTCCCCTGTAGGTGACACACCTTTCCGCCAAATAAGCCCCAACGATGCGGCGGAGGTAGCGGGGCACCCTGTGGTACCTTAGTGCCTCCCGAATACAACTCCAGGGCAGGGTGTTGAAGGCGTTGGATATGTCCAAGGACACCGCCAGCGTCACCCCGCCCCGAGAAACCGCTTCCTCCGCCAGGACTCTAACCCGCATTATGGCGTCGATTGTGGAGCGCCCATGCCGAAAACCGAACTGACTGTCGTCCAGATCCGGCCCCTCTCTGTACAAGTGGCTGTCGAGGCGGGCAGCAATTATCCGCTCAAAACGCTTACCCACCTCGTCTAGCAGCACTATGGGCCGGTATGCGGACGGCGAGTCTGCTGGGCGCCCCGCTTTCTTGAGCAGGACCAGACGACCTGTCTTCCACTGAGCGGGGAAGCGGCCCTGCTCAAGGCAAGCTGAGTAGAGTCCTCTCAGCTGGGGCTCTAGCTCCTTCAGAGCGAGGACGAGCGCGCGGCCCGGAACTCCATCGGGTCCCGGGGCCACGGTTTTGGCCCGGAGCCGCATCACGGCCGTCCTCAACTCTGGTTTTGTCACCTCAGGGACGCTCTCCTCATCCTCCGACTCCGTGGCTGTGGGCAAAGCCATCGGCGGCGGAACGTGCTCTTCTCTATCAGGAAAGAGAGCAGCGACCACTTCCTCCAGCAACTGAGGCTCGTGGCTCTCAGTGAGTGGGGGCGCCCAAGCACGAAGTTTCCCTCGGACCGCACGATAAGGACGCCCCCATGGATTTCCGTCTAGGGTCGCCAACATCTCTTCCCTGAATCGAGTTTTGGACTCGCCGATGGCCAGCCACAGAGCCTTCTTCGCCGCACGGTACACCTCACACCGCTCGGCTTCTTCTTCAGGAACCCGACGACGTCTCCTCCGGTATCGGGTGTACTGGCGCCTGACCGCTACGCAGGTCCTGCGCATCTGCGCGATTTCGGCGGTCCACCAGTACAACCGGCGCCTTGTGGGTTGTGTGCGGATGCGGGGCATGGACGCGTCGCAAATTTGCGTCATCGCCCCGCGAAACCACTGCACCTCCTCCTCGACGTCGACGGGTTCGTTCGCCACTGACTCCCGGACCCAAGCCTGAATGATTGCGGCTTCTTCGAGAAGCTCCCTGTCGATCTGCTTAATGGACCAGCGAGGACCGTCCGTTTGCGGGGTCGATGGTCGGCCGCCACCCGCGGTCTGGGTGGAGACGTTGAAACGGATGTACCGATGATCTGACAACGTCTCCACCTCCACGGCGACTCGCCAGCCATGGACACGGCCTGCAACAGCGGAGCTAGCGAACGAGACGTCCACTACAGACCCTCCCCGCTGCCGCACGCACGTGTACTCCGAGCCCCGATTCAGGACGGTCAGGCCGGTCGCAACTGCCCACTCCTCCAACACCTCGCCCCTATGATCGGTGACCGGGGATCCCCACGACGCAGGCGTTGAGATCCCCGAGCAATAGCACCGGGCGAGGGTGGAACCGGCCTATGACGGCACCCAGCTCGACGAGGAACCTCTCGAAGTCGGCGAGACTCTTGTTAGGCGAGAAATATGCCCCAATGGTGATATACCCCCCGCGACAGCGGCCACCCAGCCGCGTCCTCGGGAGGGAATGCCAAGAGTCCCGCCAATGATCAGTTATCACGAGGAGGGACAAAATACGGCTCAGCGACCACAGCCACGTTGATCAACCACTCCGCCATGCTCTGGAGCAAAAGATCCTGAGCTCTGGAAGAGTGGTTGATATTTGCCTGGAGAAAATGGAGTTGTGCCATCACTGGCAGTCCATTTCTCCGGCATCCCCTTCTTCCCTGGGTCGGGAGTCAGCTGCTTGGCTGCCGGGCTGTGGGAGGGGCGCAGGTCCTCCGACAACCCTTTTCTTCCTGCCTTGCTTGGGGGCCTTGCAGGCTTTCCCCCCAAGTCTGTGCTCCGCAGGCTTCCCTGCAGCTGCACAAAGGCTGCAATTTGGTGCCGTGAAGCACTGGGCCGACTTGTGGCCGGGCCGGCTGCAGCGATAACAGAGGTCGCTGCGGTCTGTGTCTGCAGTGCATTGTGCCCGGACATGCCCTTTGCCTAGGCAGCGGTAGCACTGCATAACCCTGGGTGGTAGGAGCTTGACACTCGCTGACACCCAGCCCACCAGCAACCTTCTGCCATCCGCGACCTTGGTTGCAGCCGCCACCGGGCAACGTACCCACACCGTGCCCAGCCCAGCCGCACTGCAGTGTATTTCGCCCGCCTGGACACTCTCGGGCGGACACCCGCCACTTCGGGCAATGGCCACCACTACCTCTTCCGGGGTCACGGAGTCGTCCAGCCCACTTACTCGCAATTCAGCGGTTTTAGTGGGCCTAGACACCCGGACATCCTCTGGTTTGAGGACTTCCCGCAGTTTGGCGGCCAGCATGTCCGCCCTTTCTTGCCTGGCAGCACCGGACACCTCAAGAATTTTGGCTCCTGTGGCTGCCGTCCTAAACCCAAAGCCGGCTGGGGAGGCAAAGTCGCTGAAGTTCAGCTTTGCCTTTACCTCCGCCAGGAACGATTTGAAGGTCACCCCCCTCTCCGAGGCCTCAGGCTGCAGTGTTATGACTACAGCCTCAGAGCGTGGGGTCTTGACTCTGGGTGGCCTAGTGCCCTTTGTTGGTGCCGGGCTCTTGGGAGGCGCCGGGCTCTTGGGAGGTGCCGGGCTCTTGGGAGGTGCCGGCTGCGCCACCCTCTTTTTGCGGCTCCTTTTCACGACCGTCGTCCAGGCCTCCTGGGCGGGAGTCGTGGTCGCTGGGAGCGCAGTTGATTGGGAAGGGGGTGCGGACGCAGTCGCCGCGGGCTTCCCGTTCCCCTCCGTGGGTTTTTTGGCCCCATTCACGGTCTTTCTGCCCGCCTGTACGGGCCCTGTTCCCGCGGACCCCTCCTTCCTCCGCCTATCCGCTGCAAGCGGTGGCCGGAGGTTTTCAGCCGGAAGGAGTCGCGACTCTATGGCCTCTAGACGGGCAGAAACCATGCCCCCGCACTGCATCATGCAGATTCGGGCCACCCTCTCGATATCATGGTCCGACATCGCAAGTGCAGGCGGTTGCGAGGCTGCAGAGGCCGTCAAAGGTGGGGCAGGAGGGGGGCCAGTGGCCGTTGAAGCTGCTTGCTGGTTCTGATGACCCCTTTGAGCGGCAAACTCGCGCTTAAGGTCCTCCAGCTCGGTTCGGAGACGGCTGTTTTCTTCCCACAGCTTCTTCGTCTCCTCCGAGGTCGTACGATCAAGGAGGATCTCCATCGCCTCCTTGATCCCTTCTGCTGCCTCTTTAAGGGCACGGGTGAACGTGCCCTTCAGATTGCCCGACTTCGTGGCCACCTTCAGGATCACGTCCACACCGTCCGAGATCTGGCGGTTAAGGGGCCTCTGCCGTAAGGCTCGACCCTGTAGCCGCTTGGGCAGTTCGCCGCTCCCTTGCCTGACGGGCCATTTCGGCGACTTCGTCCGTCGCTACCGCCTTACGGCCCTCTCGCCTCGCGGCATTGAGGTCCGCCTTAGTGCTAATTAGTGCAGCGGTCTCACTCCGCTCCACTCGCATAGCCCCGTCGGAGTCGCTCACTCCACTGGCTGCCGGCGTATCAGGGCGCTGCTTTAAAAAGCGACCTCGGGAGTCACGTGCTGTCACCGGAGCGGGCGCTCCTAAAATTGTCGCGCGACCTCTTCCCCTTTTTGCCGTAGTAACCTTAGCGGCCGGAAGGTTTTCCTCGCTGGAAGACAAACTTCCGGACCCCGCCAGGTTGCACCTATCACCGCGAGAACGCTTACCCAAAAATTTTGAGGAAACGTTCGCGCCACGTCCGCCACATTCCTTGTCGGACGCACTCAAAACTAGATTTGTCACGTCCTCAAATGATTGAGTCCGTGACTGCGTTTGTGAGCCTCCTCGGCTCTTGTTGCCGTTGCCGGCAAGTGGAACCTCCGCCACTATGCTTGGCACTCCCTCATCTTCTTTGTTTGATTTTAATTTATTATTTTCCGTGTAGTTCCCACGAGTAGTAGGGAAGTATATGTCCACCTAGGCAGAGCCCTTTTACCCAGGTAAGCCTACATACTGTAGAGTGCGGCAGGTGCTCTACAGGGGAGGCGCTAACGACTGGACTCCCTCCAGCCATTCATCCCCTCGCCGCGCCTCTAAACTTGGGATTAGGTGGTTTTTTATCTTAGAGGTATCCTTCCTCTGGGCCAGGCGGTTAAGCCAAGCCCCCGACGGCGGCATTAAACATGCCTCCGTTCACTGTCCGGCTAACCCGACTCAGCGAACCCGTCGAAAATTCTCTCCTAGAGGGATTTCCCTGTAGGAGAGATACGCCCGCCGCATTAGTGCGCCTGCACCGCTGCGGCATAGTCGCATCCATGCCAATCGACGACCGTCGATCGATCAGGAGCGACCCCTCCTGGTGTCCCTCTTAGTCTGGTCTCTCACTTTGGACCTTTCCGGCATGAGTAACTCTACCGGCAGAGCCCCAAAGATCATTAAGACACGCAAGCCCCACCACGACGACAACGTGGGGACACATTCGGGGGGTCGCGGGGAAACCTAACCCAACCTAAGAGTATATAGATGTAAGCATACAAAATAAGCACGGAAAAAAAAATTGTAAACAGATAAGCAGTAGAATAAGAACTTAATTGTAAGTAATATAGTAGTAAGTAATAAGTAGCCATGTAAGAATGTAATTGAAATAAGAAAATTTTTTTTGTAATAATTTTAAATGAAATTCTTACCTCTTGTCTTACAGCCTCAAAAACTTGAGTATTGATGCCCGTGTGAATATTCAATTCAGCAATTCAGCAATCATTTTGTTTAAAGTCGTTTTCGATGGCAAAATAAATATTTTGTGTAGAAATCTGTAGCATTTTGGACTTTGTTTCATAATTGACAGAGCAATCAATTTTTCCTCATTAGAGATCGTCTTCCTCTGGTTTTCTTTGTACTTTGCTTAATTTGCATCCACAAAAACTTTTTTGCCAAAGGATTCAGCTTCTCCGTAAGATTTTCAAATGATTTTGATTTTGAAAATTTCAATGCCCTTTTGGCTCTCTGGGTGAAATGTAATTGTCTTCTTGATTTTTCAAATTCTTTGTAAAGCTTTGCACAATTTGGAGTTAGTTTATTTTTCTTATATATGACACGTTTCCTCCTTTTCGGTATGCAATAAGAAGTATCTGTGTCAATGAAAAGGTTACTTATTAGTATAAATAAATAAATATTCTGCACTATTTTATTCTATAGTACTGAATGTCATTTTCTATTTTCTACATACCTATGCTACAACTTTGGATAAACTCTAGAATGTAGATTACTGTCTACAAAGGAGATCCAAAAAATCCCAAACAAAAAACCCCAGGCCCGGTGCAAAGATATGTATCTCAGATTTCAGAGAAATAATAGAGAAGTATTGGAAAGTGTCGCTATTGCTAAATTCGGTGGCTAACATTGTTTTTTTGCCCGATGAAGTTTCATCTTTCTGTGTTCTGTGCATAACTAATATATTGACAACCTGAGTAGGTATTTTTATTTGTGGCACACTTATGTGTATATATGTATATTATTTATATAAAAATGCAATATTTGCATTATAGTTTCTGCTTCCCCTACTATATTTAGAATAGCTAGAGGTGTGTAGGGATCATCAGGGTTTTTTTTTTCATTTTAAACCCTGTATAGACAGAAGTAGATTACAATAAAACCTTGGCATTTGAAGTAGTGTCACGTATATTTTATATAGGCATTGGCAGTTAATAGCGCCTTCATATATTTTATATATGAAGGCGCTATTAACTGCCAATGGCCTTGAGTGGTTAGCTTGCGTGTTCTGTGCTGAGCTTGTTGGCAACTCCAACAAACTATATTTATCATTCATTGTTAATTTTCTGTTCCTTGTGTCAAACTAATGTCAGTCAGTAAAAAAGTCTGCAATAAAATCCGCTCCATTCACGTATCACGAACAAGCCTGCTATTTTATTTCCCTGCTTCTACACCAAAAAACTAAAGAACCAGCCCTGCTGCAATCTTCTATCATAAAAAGTGGTCCTTCGAAGGAAGAGGAATTGGTGCAGAGGCACGAAAAGCTAAATACGTCGTGTGGTTTTCTACGACGTCCGGGCTCAGGCCGTGTCGCCTGCTACAACGTGCGTGAGTGCAAAACCAATCTCGGATTCAACTCATCAGTCGCTGACTGCAAGGAGGTATTTATAGGATAATTCGTCATAAATCCTCGCTTTCAAGCCTCCCAGGTCCGAGGGTCGCATGACGCGATAACAAAGGCTACCTTTGTTCGTCATCCAGAGGAAGCCATTTTGTCTTGTTGTATTATAGCGTGGGCCCATATTTGAGCGCGCGCGCGCTGACGCAACAACATGACGCTATAGCTGCGAGCCAATCAGCACTCTCGTCGTGTCAACGTCAAGCAACATCGTACAACCCTATTGGACGAATCTTCACGGAAGCAATTCAAACCTCAAACTTCATTCATTCGTTTCGTTCAGTTCTTCACTCAATGCAGCAGAAGAAAAGATTTCTACAAGACGCCATCTTTCTTGTGCTTTGTTCACTGTGCTTGTAACTACGCATTATCGTATGTTAAGTTTAAAGTGTGAAAAACTAATTACTGTAATAGTTTTAGTTAGTATATATTATTATAGCCAGTTTATGTTGTGTAAAAATAATACTAAAACGAGTATTAATCCCTATTGTAGTGTTAACTTGTAAAAGATGGATGAGGCCACGTTAAAGGTAACGAAGGCCTCACGTGGCTATAATAAGGCTTCAATTACAAGACTGTGTCAATTCGTTTCAAACATGGAAGATGTGCAGCTCAGTAGTGTGACAACATTACAAGCAAAAAGGGCTAGAATTATTGAATTATTTTCCGAATACGAAACCTATAATAAAAAGTTTCTCGCAATAGATGAAAAAGACTGTGAAAATGTCGAGGAGTGTGAAGCAAAGTATTTCCATATTCTAACAGTGCTCAATGAGGCGATCCTCAGTAAATCCTCGCCAAACGTAGATAATTCATCAGCATTTAAGGCAAAATTACCTACAATCCATGTGCAAACTTTTTCAGGAAAATATCATACCTACACATCACAAGCTTACCAACTCGAGAGGAGCAATGAGTCTGATCCAACGGTGGTTGAATTCCTGTTGTTCCTGGAAAAAAGGGCCTTGTCATTGGAGAATGCAGAACCTAGCACGACAACCAAGGCTCACAAGGTAGTGACAAACATGGCAACAGCCTCTGCAACCAACTCTTGCGCTTACTGTGTTGCTACCGGAGCCAATAGAAGTATTGCAGCAAGCCGCTTCACAATTATGTGAACAAACAGTTCAGCAACAACACCTGCAACCCCGCTTCATCAATACAAGGTTTGGGCATGCCATAGCTGGCGCTTTAAGAAACCGTGCAGTCTCTGATAAAAGTAAGGTATCACTTCTTTGTATTCATAATAAATCTGAGTTAGAACTTAACAAAAATTTACAACAGTTTTGGTCAACTGAATCTGTTCCACAGTATTTTAGTGAGAAAGGTTCAGAATATGATTTATGTGAAGGTATTTTCAAAGAAACCACCATAATAAAAGATAAAAGGTTTCAGGTTAATTTATCATTAAAGATTTCCTTAGCGGAGGTAAAAAATACCCTAGGAAATTCTTTCGATTTTGCACTATACAGGTTTCTAAGCTTAGAAAGAAAATTGCATAAAAACCCACAATTGCTTTCTGATTATGATAAATTTATAAGTGAGTATGTTCAGTTAGGTCATGGGCATTATGTTGAATTTAATTCACTAGATTTTAAAAATAATCCCATATATTTTATGCCACATCATGCTGTGTTTAATGAGAATAGCAAAAGTACTAAAACTAGAGTGGTTTTCGATGCATCTATGAAAACTGACAGAAAGATTTCACTAAATGATATCTTACTTAATGGTGCTCCGGTGCAAAAAGAACTTTTTGACATTATGCTTTTATATCGCTTGGGTGACTACACATTTACTACAGATATACGCCGAATGTTTCGTTGCGTTAATGTTAACCCAGAACACGCTGTGTTGCAAAATATATTGTGGAGAAATAATGTTAATGACAAAATAAAATGCATTCAATTGGACACCGTTACTTATGGTCAAAAGAGCTCAGGTTTTTTAGCTACTCGCTGTTTGCATGAACTTGCTGAAACTCATAAACGAGAATACCCACTGGCTTCATATATTTTAAATAACTGTACTTATGTTGATGATGCTTGCTATTCCCACTCCGATTTAAACGTTATTAAAGAAGCAAAACAACAGTTGTGTGAATTATTAAGTAAGGGTAGGTTTGAAACCCATAAATGGGCATCTAATTGTCAGCAAATTTTAGATGACATATCTCCTGACAAACAACATTTTGATAATTTTGATCTTCAAAAGGATAATTGTTTCATGAAAACATTAGGATTAACACTTAATGTAAGAAAGGATTGCTTTGTATTTTCATGTCCAGAGCCATTTAATATTGAAAATCCTACAAAAAGACAAATATTAAGTTACATTTCCAAATTCTTTGATCCATTAGGATTTATGTCTCCAGTTATAGTAAAAGCAAAGGCGTTTATCCAAAAATTGTGGTTAGAAAGGTTAGACTGGGATGACGTCCCTCCAGAGGGGCTAAGACTGGAATGGCTTTCATTTGTTAAATGCTTGATGGGCATGCAACCTTTATACATTGATAGAAATATAAGAATTTGCTGATGCTTCTGGCTCTACAGGCTATGGCTGCTGTGTTTATCTTCGGGTGGCGAAGGATTCAGGTAAGGCTTTATCTTCCTTACTCTGCTCTAAATCCCGAATTAACCCCCAAAGCAACAATTCACTCACCATACCGCGATTAGAATTAAATGCAATGCTTTTGCTTACTAAGCTGATCAATAGAGTTTATGACACGTTAAGCCTTAAAATAAATATAAGTGGTGTTTATCTATATTCCGATTCTCAAATTGCACTTGCGTGGCTAGCTGCAGAGCCAATTAAACTTCAAGCATATGTAGCTAATAGGGTTAAGTTAATTCAGGAGCAGACATCTAGATGGCGATGGCTGTATGTGGCGAGCAACGAGAATCCAGCTGACTATGTCAGCAGGGGAGCCATCCCTGATGATCTAATAAACTGTAAGTTATGGTGGCATGGTCCAGAGTTTCTGCTGGACATTATGTATGGTTTTAATAATAAACTTACCTTATCACTCTTTGAAAATTTGCCTGAAATAAAGAAGGGTACTGCATTCTCTGATTCCAAGGTTGCCTTGATTACACAAAGTAAATCTAATATCTATCTGTTTATTGATAAATGTTCTGATTTAAATAAAATGATCCGTGTCATGGCATACGTATTTAGGTTCTGTTATAATCTAGATAAGAGGGGTACACCACTATCTCCTCTTGAGTTGGAATATGCCTTGCATAAAATTATACAGCGCGAACAGAGCATACATTTCAGTCAGGAGTTGAATCATTTAAATTCAAAAGATGAAAATATAAAAGGCCCTTTAAAACCCTTACATCCCTTTATTGATAAAGAGAATATGTTAAGAGTAGGTGGTAGAATTGAAAATTCCGAGGTCTCATTTTCACAGAAACACCCTATTATTTTACCTAAACAATCTCGTGTTACTGATTTGATTGTTTACCAGGAACATGTAAGATTATTGCATGCTGGACCAAAGTTATTATTAGCTAGTCTTAATGAAAAATATTGGATTGTAAATGGTTACAGACATGTTAAAAAGGTTATTCATAAATGCCTACTTTGTTTCAGAATCAAAGCCAAGTGTGCTAAGCAACTAATGGGTTCCTTGCCATCACAAAGAGTAACAGCTTGTCGTCCTTTCCAAAAGATTGGTATAGATTTTGCGGGACCAATAATAATAATAATAATAATAATAGTCATTGTGCCGATAGTCGTGACGGCCAATGGCTTAATTGCCAAGAGCCTCGACCAACATCTCAGGAGGCTCTCGTTAGGCAGTTGGATCAAGGGCTTGATCCAGAAAGCAGTACTCCTGGACACGGCTCGTATTGTTAGGAGATTCCTTTCTCAGGAGCCCTGACCACCGGTAGCTTGGACCCTATTCCCGATACCGGTGGGCTACTACTTTTTATATTTTTAAATGTTTTTGTATTTATTTATGTTTTTATATGTAAGTACCTAAATATTTGAAAATGTAAAGTGTATGTATATAAGATTAAATAAATGATATAATAATAATAATAATATTTTATTTTCTCACTACAATATACAGTTATAATCAAACATTTGAATGAGTATAGGAAAACAAATTAATTACAATATACTGTAGGAGACTGGTACCTAAGCTAGGCTCTAGGCCTGTGTTTCAGGACACCAGGTTCCCACCCCTTAACTTTTACATAACTTAGATTGTATATTAGCGCGCTGACAATGTAGTAAAAATAATAATTACTATTTAATTAATTTTTAGGACAACATTTTGGTCCACAATATTTGTTAGTAATTCTTATACCTACGTTAGTCCATGAATCATAAAATTTAAATTAAAACGAAAAAAAAAAAAATTAAAATATTCAATAAATTAAAATGTCAAAAATTAAATTAAAAAGAAATTAAAATGGTTAATAAATTGGGATGTCAAAATTAAAAAGAAATTAAAATGGTTTATAAATAAAGATGTCAAAAATTAAAAGGAAATTGAAACGGTTAATAAATTAAGATGTCAAAAATTTAAAATTCATTTCGATGAAAATATGAAGACAATAATATTTTTAATATTAACTAAAAAGTAGTGTTAGTGACATGCGAAGTGTATATGAGTGTGTGTGAATGTGTGCATGTGTGTGTATGTGCGTTTGTGTTGTTCTAGTTACCTAAGAATGATTAGACTATATTAGTAAGCATGTGCTCGGTATCATCATAGTTTAGCTTTAATAGCCATTCAGTTAGCTGTTTTTTGCATTCATATTTTTTAAGATTATATATGTTTATCAGTTTGTGAGTTTTATTGTAAAGATGACTACCCAAGTAACCAAAGAAGCGTCTAGCAAAAGTTGTTTTTAGATGAGGGTGCCGACGTTTCACTGGATTATACCGCCTTTTTCCACTAGACAGCGACGGGTCATACGTTAAGAGAGAGTGTTGTTTCATTATGGTGTGAAGTATGAATAGTTGTCGGACTGTGAGAACTTTGCTCTCTTTGTATAACTGTTCAGTGGGAAATCGATACGAACGAAAGGAAGCGACCTTCAGGATAGCCCTTTGAGATCTTTCCAGTTCCAGTAGGGTAGTTTTCGGTGCTCCACCCCAGGAGATGATGCAGTAACTTATTATGGACTGAGCAAGGGCAAAGTACACTGATTTCAAGACGTCTTTCTCGACTACGTGTCTTAGTGTTTTAAATACATATATTAGTTTACGCAATCTATTACTAAGGATGTTAATGTGCTCTTGAAATCTCAGTTTATCGTCAATTGTTATTCCAAGGTACTTTAATTTTTCTGCCTTAGACAGAGTCACACAGTCACAACTACCTGTAGGTGCATCTATACAAGTGTGAGCTACAATAGCTTTCGCTGGTCCATTGGTTTTCAGACAGAATGACATGTATTTCGTTTTGTCAGTATTAAGGGTCAGCCGATTTTCCTGTAGCCACCTGTACACTGTGTTGAACCCTGATTGTGCAAGTTGATAAACTTCAACCCACGATCTTGCGCTGAACAAAAGTGCAGTGTCATCAGCGAAACTGACGATTTTACCACCAGTGAGATTGAGCGCACCCAGGCCGTTGATGTAGATGAGGAAAAATGTAGGTCCAAGGACTGAACCTTGAGGAGTTCCGTAGGTAAGTGGTAGCTCTTCACTGATGAATTCATCTATCTTGACTCTCTGGGTGCGCTCACTCAGATAATCTTTAAAAAGAGCCAGCGGCAGCCCTCTGATTCCCAAGCTTTCCATCTTATCTACAAGAATTGGAACACAAACTGTGTCGAATGCCTTCGCAAGGTCCAAAAATATACCCAAAACTTTATCCCCACTATCCATTTTTGTGACTATATAGTCTGTAAGAGCATGTACCGCATCAGAGGTCGATTCAGCTGAACGAAATCCAAATTGAGTCGGTGCAATTAAGTTATTATTTTCTAAGTAGCTCATTAATCGGTTGTTCATGACTCGTTCTAATATTTTAGAAAAAGCTGTGAGCACAGCTATTGGCCTATAATTATCGACACAGCTCCTGTCCCCACTCTTGTAGATCGGATGGACTATTGCTTTTTTAAACACATTGGGAAACTTTCCCGTGGAGATGGCAAGATTACATATGTACGTCAGGGGAGGCACAATTAAAGTTCCATGCTTTTTCAGTAGGTCACTAGAAATTCCATCCCACCCTGCACTATAGTTATTGCGAAGTGATTGCAGGATTTGTTTTACCTCCTCCTCATCTGTTGGTAGCATAACCATAGACTTCGACGCTTCCGGACGGATCACACTTTCTACAGATGTTGGCATAGTTTTTATATTTTTAGCAAGTTTTTCACCTATTTTAGCAAAGAATTCATTCACACAGTTTACGGAGTCTTGGGGTGTACCCAATGTGGTTAATAAGTGTGATGAACTATTGACTTTCTTTGTTGATCGACCTGTAATACTATTCAAAGCAGACCATAATTGTTTATTGTTTTTTCCAGCTTTTTTTATTTCATTTTGTTCAAATTCAATTTTGATTTTCTTCAATAATTTGTTACAATAGTTCCTGTACCGTGTGAATGAAATTTTTAAAATGTCGTTATTAGGCGCCTGTTTAAACTTTCTATGCAATACGTCCCTATGTCGAATACACCGAAGCAAACCAGGCGTTGTCCAAGGCTTTAATATTTGTTTGCGATTTGGAAGTTGAACAGTCTTGGAGTTTGCGTCTATTGCGTGCCTTAATAACCGAATCATTGTTTCCCCCGCCAAATGAGGATCCTGAGTCTTGTATACCTCACTAAAATCTAGTTGTTTTAAGTCTGCGTCTAATTGTTCGTAATTAATACGGACAGAATGTTTTTTTATGATTAATTTAGACATACGTTTTGATAAAAATAATGTAACTGTCTCATGGTCCGTTAATGCAGAATGCGCTAACAGAGTTGAAGCAGGTAACCGAGTTTTTAGTATAACATGATCTAAACATGCATTTTGCCGTGTTGGTATCGTGTGAGCGGGCAGCATGCCGTGTGAAGCCAGCAAGTTTAGATATGTGTTTTTAATGGAATCATGAGACTGTTCATGTATATTAATATTTATGTCCCCTATTAGGATAATATTATTGAACTGCGATAGTCCATTTAAGATAATATTGAGAGAATTTAGAAAATTACTCAGGTCTTTGTAACCTGGTGGGCGGTATATCGCTAGGAGGACAGTAGTTTTGTCAATTATTACTTGGAGACAGTTAGCATCTAATAAAGGCGGTTCTTCCGCAATGACTTGCAGTTTTTTGTGCACATAGACGACTACACCTTCATTTTGGGTGCGATTGTTTCCGGTAAAGAAAAAGTTACAGTCTGTCAACTCTGGAATATTATGAGTAATGGGAAGCCAACACTCTGTTAGTGTAATTATGTCTAATTCAAGTCTTGTCCTAGCCAATGAAGTCTCAAATCCCGTTATATTTTTGGTTATACTTCTTATATTCTGGGTAATGATTTTAAGTGATTGATTTAGTGGGAAATTAGAGGGGGTACAATCCTCTAGGTCACAAGTCGATGATTCGGATACGGATATAGCATCCAAATTATTTAGATTATGTTGTGTGTTATCGAATTTTAATGTAAAGTAATTTCAAATTAACATTTTGGCTTAGTACGCTACAGTACATTAAATCTATCAGGTTTATAAAGTTACAATATAAATGCAATAATATTTTAATTTTAATTGTGTTACTGGTAGCTTCGTTATATTTATTTACAATATTTAAGAGAAATATAGGTAACCCATTTGTGTATAAAATATAAATATTATAGTATTTCGTAATTTCAGTTAGTTTTAGAGTTAGCTTTAGTCGTGTAAAGTATTGTGTAGGTGTATAGTAGAATTTAAAATTAGTGTTTTTTATTAGTGTGATATTGTATCTTAAAACTAGTGTTACTAAAATATTGTTAAAAAAATTAGCATGCAATATGTTAAGCTTTAGTCATTTTTTCTTACGGAGCTTTGCAAGATCTTCGTCAGATTTGATAAGGTGGCTAGGTAGTCCATCTTTCTCCCGTATATACACCTTGCCATTCATAATCCAACACTGTTCATAGCCGCATTCTATCGTAAGTTCTCGGGCGCGAAAGTGCAGGCGTCTAGTCATTGCCGTGAGAACTTCATTGATAAATATGGGAAGTCTGCGTCCTGTTCCTGTTATATGGGTTGTATTTAAGCGATTATCCTTGTTGTGTTTATTGAAGTCTCTAGATGACTTCAGGAATTGTTCCTTAATAGTTGCCGACGTAAATTCCACCATAACAGCACCCTCTGTACCAGACTTGTTCTTGAATCGGAAGATGTTTTTTATTTCTGTTGAACTCACAGGTTGGTTGATGACTTGTCCTAGCTTTTTTACAGTTTCAGACAGGGAGTCCCGAGTTTCCAGGGTTGACGCCGGCAAATTTTTAATTTCAAGACAGGCCACCTTTTGTTGCTTTTCTAAGAAGTCCACTTTAGATTCAAGCGCTTTTATTACTTTTTGGTTACTGCTACATTCCATTTTTAAATGGTTTATTTCAACCAGAGCATCATCATATTTTGCAGAGAGAAACACGATTGTCTTCTGGATTTCATCATTTTGGGACCTAATTTCAGAGTTTTGTAAACTGATCTCAGCATTTTGAGACCGTATATCTTCGAGGGATAATTGTAAGGAATCTATTTTACTGCTTTGTTCATTTTGTTTATTAACCATTTCCGAAAACATACTCTTCATTTCTTTCATCATTTCCTCTAATTTCTCCCATTCTTCTGCACCATATTTCCTTTTTCTTTGAGTTATGTTTATGTAGTTACCTGTACTTGTATTAGCACTCGAAGCCGATTTCAGATCTGATGCAAGCAGAGGTGTAGGTGAAGGTGGAGGCGTGCGCTTAATTCCAGAAAGCATAATGCCAGAAAATAGCAATATTCAGAAAGCAGTTTTTTTTTTATTTTTTATTATTTTTCTTTAGTAATTTTAGGCAGGAGTATGTATGAAATCGATATCGTGTACTCACTTAGTAGTTGCAAAGTGTGATCTCGCTGGGCAGTAGTGGCCGCAGACTATATTCACCGCAAGCCGCATGCAGCAGTAGAAATCTTCCGCACGGTATGGAGGTATCCTACAATACAAGTTAAAAACTCGCGTGTTAGACGTGCTATACAAACAAAAGGATATGTATGTGTATTTGTTTGCTTCGTCACGAAGGCAATACACCTCGAGATAGCTTCGGACTTAAGTACTGATTGTTTCCTTGCTTGTTTTAAACGCTTTATAGCACGACGTGGATTACCCACTGACGTTTTCTGTGACAACGCAGGTTGCTTTAAGGGGGCAAGGAACGAATTGGTTGAGCTATATAACTTGCAAGCCTCACTTGATCATCAGGCATTGGTACAAGGATATGCAGCCAGGGAAGGCATAATTTTCCATTTTGTACCTAGCTATTCGCCCGTATTTGCTGGTCTTGCTGAGGCGGCAGTTAAAAGTATGAAATTTCACTTGAAACGTATCATACAAAATTATGTCTTAACATACGAACAATTAAACACCGTCCTATGTCAAATAGAAGCAGTTTTGAATTCGCGACCACTATTACCTGTTACAGCTTATAATGTAGATGATTTTTCTTATTTAACCCCAGGTCATTTCTTGATAGGTACATCTTTAACTTCTTATCCTGAAAATAATACTTATGATATGCCTGTTATCAGATTAAAGTTTTGGGAAATTTGTAATAGGGTGAAAACTCATTTTTGGAATGTATGGCACTAGTACAGACTGTTGTCAGCATTACCTGACCCACCCTAAAATCAAACGACTTTGGACCCTCTGCATGTAACATTAAGGTTTATTTAATTTATATGAGCTTATCAGACAAGTGCTCGAGCACTCGATGAACAAAAATACAATAATAACACAGACACGCAAATTTGATCTTTAACACGTAACGTTAAGGTAAACCCACCCAACAAAGTCGGAGCCACCGGCATTATAATTATATGTTTTTGTTAAGCTATTTTGATCATTATCTCGTTAACATTAAAGTTGAAAAGCTTTTAAGTTACAATACATAATTACAACCCAATCTTTAATTTCGCGTATTCTTAACAAGTTCTTGTGGCTTAGCGGTTTGATGCTGGATTGACGACGAACAGCATGTGGGTTCGAAAACACAGTCCACCTATACATCAGTTTCTTTTTTAATTTGTTTTAATTTCTACAATATTGCTTGCAATATTAAAGAACGACCAATATGATTTTCGCCTAATAACTTATCTTGTAAACGGGTGGGTAATTTAAAAAAACTTTAAGTTCACAGAATTTATATTTATCAAGAATGGTTGAATACGAAGTAAAACATTTACTTCGTGAGGTAGATCATAAATTCATCTAAGTAACAAAATTTACACTACGCCTAATAGCAGTGACTGCGCACACACATTTGTAAATCGTTTAACTCGCTATGTAATATAGCATCATGTCGCAACTTGACGACTATACCAAACATAAAATAATATTTTTACATGAACAGAATGTTGGAATTAGAGAGATTGGTCGCCGACTTAATATAGCAGTAAGTGTTTTTTTATACCTATTTTATTTTATTGATTGTGATGAATGAACGCGTAGTTGGCTATTTTACCATTATATTCACTCCTTACAGGTTACATACACGGTTCCAAAAATGTTTATTTTTGTTTTAGAGAAATACGGTCAGGCTATGGCTAAGACGTTATGGAGACAATGGAAATATTCAGCGGATTCGTCCAGGAGCAAAAGGCATTAAGTAAAGTCCCGAATTCGAACGCCACCAGGCTATTGTTTCAAGCCACGTTGAAAATCCATTTTTGCCCATTTGTGCAACCGCAATAAACCACAATATTTCAGTGGAAACAGTAAGAAGGCATTTACACGTTCCTGGGATAAAGAATTATAAACCGGCACAGAAAATTGCATTGACACCTGCTCATCGTGCAGAAAGGGTCCGTTTTGCCCAGGAATATTTAAATTTTAATTGGGAAGAAAATATTGTGATCTTCACCGATGAAAAATCATTTAAATCGGACAAAGATGGACGTAAAATCTTATGGCGGAGGAAAGGAGAACGTTACAACGAGAAGTGCTTGCTACCTTGTAGAACCAGCGGTAGAATAACCCTGGGCTACTGGGGCTGGATGTCGTCCATGGGACCTGGTGAATTGGTGGAAGTTGGTGGTAGGTTTAATAGCAGTTTGTATTTGGAGATTCCGCGTGACGTCATGCTGCCGACTGCGAATTGCCTATCCAACGTCACATATTTATTTTATGCTCGATAACTGCTCCATCCATCGTGCAGGCATTGTGCGGGAATGGTTAGCTGCTCAAGAAGGTGTGACAGTTATTAATTGGCCATCTAAAAGTCCTGATTTGAACCCTATAGAAAATCTATGGGGTTAAATGGTTTTAAATTGGGACACAACGGAAGTGTGAAACAAACACAACTTGGCTGAGGTCGTGACATCGACTTGGGAGCACATGAGAGGCAAAGATTTGTGTTGGAACATGGTGCGCGGTATGCGTAGCCGCTTACAACAAGTCATAGCAGGGGACGGTGTGCCACTCCGCTACTAGTTCATCTAGTAGGTATATTTAAACACACCATGTAAGTAAATGCTCAATGGATTGATTGTTCAACCATTAAAATGTTGCAGATTATGTGGTGATGTTATTGTTATAAACAGATTTTTTCTGTTTAAATAACATGTTTATTCACTACATATAGGCAGCTATAAATTTGTAAAGCATTTCACAGATGAATTCATTTTCTCGATAACAAACTTTTAAGCATAAGCATGCCTTTTTTAATGTTTATATGGCATACTAATATAAAAAGTATATTAATTTGGAAATATATGAGCATTTACTTACTTTATCTTACTTAAGTGTTTTAATGAAATAATAAACATTTTAAACTTGCAATTTTTTAGTTTTATTTCTATACAAACTGCCCGTTTAAAAAGACAATACCCTACGTCGTCTATTAAAGAAATGTAAAAAAGTGTAATAAAATATCAAAATTTAGGTTAAACTTGGTTTCGAACGTAGACAACGATGAACATCGCACTACCTTAGTGACCACAAGACCAACACAACTTTTATATGCCGCATTGAAATTTGATCTTAGTTGTAATGCTAGACGCAATATTCAAAAAAATTTGAACCATGTAGTATACTATCATAAAGTTTATTCTTGCACAGCACGAGCAGCCATCTTCTCCTCGTGCAAATTATTTTGTATTTTAAATAATCACTCCATAGTAGCATTTGAATACCAGCTTTATAATGAATACGAATATTTATTTTTCAACTACCCACTTATTACAAGTTATGTGAAAATATTACCATTTTAAAAAGTTTATGTATACCTAGTCTGTAGTTCTTTACAATAATACATGAAATAGTTTTGGAATATAAATTTTATATTGAAAGCAAAACAATATCTTTGTCGCAGGTTTTGATCTCGAACCTCGTTTTTCTCAGTCTTACACACAGACCACGAGACCAGAATTACTTGAACACAATCATTAAAATAAGCTATTACACTTATCATATTATAACAAATAGTTATAAAATTTAACCTAATCCTAACATTTTAAAGATCAAATTTGCGTGTCTATATTATTATTGTATTTGTTCATCAAATCCTCGAGCAGTTGTCTGATAAGCTCATATAAATTAAATAAACCTTAATGCTACTTGCAGAGGGTCCAAAGTCGTTTGATTTTAGGGTGGGTCAGGTAATGCTGACAACAGTCTGTACTACCTTAATGTACTGCAGTCGAGGCCCAAATGGCGTGACAGTGTAAATAATGTAAAAGTAGGAAGTTTAGTTATTCTAAGGGAGCCTAACTCTCCTCCATTATCATGGCCTATGGCTAGAATTGTAAAAGTGTACCCAGGCCAGGACGGAAAAATCCGTGTGTTTGATGTTATGACACCTAACAAAAAGATTTATAAGCGTTCATTGTCTGGTATTTGTTTACTGCCTCTAGAAGAGTAAATATGTTATTTTTGTACTACATATTATTAAGTTTTAGTTATGTAAGTTACGCTTTACTATGTACGTGATTAGTATATCCCTAAAACTTGTAAACATTAAAAATAAGATACTAAAATTTATGTTATGAATGAAACTATGAACTGTATGTCACTACAATTTAGTTTCTAGACCTAGTAGTACAGTGTAAGAGCTAAATGTTAGCTAATAAGTTTTGTTTACTTACAATGTGGTACCTACATACTCAATGTAAGCATTGTAGTTTTTGAATATAGGTTTAATTTTTTGTTCAACTTCCTATGTTATTAAGACTGGGGTTGTTATGTAATTGTTTTTTTTTTTTTGTTTATCTTAACTTCAGTAAGTAATTGAAAACTTTTTTGTGTATATCAGTTGGTATATGTTTATTAAGGTATGTAGTCCTGTAAGTGCTTAACTTCGCCCCCCCCCCAGCATGTTGGCAACTCCAACAAACTATATTTATCATTCATTGTTAATTTTCTGTTCCTTGTGTCAAACTAATGTCATTCAGTAAAAAAGTCTGCAATAAAATCCGCTCCATTCACATATCACGAACAAGCCTGCTATTTTATTTCCCTGCTTCTACACCAAAAAACTAAAGAACCAGCGCACATAACGCGTCGTACGTCCACCCAATAATAGGACTTGCCCATCAGGGAACGCTGTCCGTAATTAGACGCATTAATAATTTATTACACTTATAACAACTGGTATTAAAATAATACACTTACGACTAAATTATACATAATTAAAAGATCTTTGAAATTGTGAAGGTTTCATAAAAATACGCTACATAGTTTTTGCGTGATTCTCAATTTTTTATCCGCGTTAGACAACTTTACAAATTAGTTACACTATGTTATAAAATAAAATTTCAAATATAAGAATATTTCATGATCAAATTAAGACGGAGATTGTCTAGAGTAACATATATTTTTTTCAAAGAATTAAGACTAGTCGTTTAGACGTAATGTTCAATTAAAAACCATTAAAAGTCGTATAACTGCGCCTTTTTTTTAATACATTGTTACAAGAGTTGTCTTAGTCAAGTACTTCAGTCATCCAAATCTATCAAAACAGAATCTAAACCTATAGCTGGGTGGTCCAGATCATGTTCATTGTTTCTAGATCAACCCAGACAATACATAATGGCAATAGCGAACTATTGTTACTCTGAAATCTGATAATTATATTTCTTTTGCGCCGAACCTGGGCCAATTTCGGTGATCTCCTTTAAACTGTTAATCTTATTTCAATAATGCTTCTTACCAACTGTAATTGGGGGTTGCTGTGAATCTTGCTCATAACTGGATGTGGAAGGCAGTGCAATTTTCATTTCTGCAATGGAAATGAGAACTTTGCTTAATTGCTTAAATAATAATTTTTGAATTATGGGAGATTAAGAAAGGCAATATATTAATTACCTATTATTGTAATCGGGTGCAACATTACTTTTTTTTTTTTTGGTGGAGTGGGAAATCATCCAATGACTCCGCTCTGGGTGGAGCGGGAGGGCGTGTCAGACTCTTACTGACTAAAACCCACACCTGTTCCTTCCCTGCCATAGTGCCCAGGGGTGCGGTAACTCATTTTCAGAATTTATCTGCTACCCCTAGGCATGCAGGCACCGGCCACGATGGGCCCCGTCAGTGGTGGCTGACACTAATCTCTCTTTGAGGCGCGCGTGGAACACTACGCGCTGTCGACTCACGGGCCTGGTGCTGATCGGACGGCGAGCTACCCACTGCTCGGCGTCCGCAGGCCCGGGTCTACGGTGGCCGGAGATCGTCTCGCGACGTCCTACGCCCAGTACGCCCAGTACCTCTCCTGAGGTGGTAGCGGCCGGGGCCGTGAGGAGCACTCCGTTGAGCTTCCCTCACGCGTTCCGCCTCCGCCTTCGCGAGCATTACTGCTTCGCAGAAGGCGGAGACTGCTTCCCATTCCCTCTCGCTCCGTACCGGCCGCTCTGGCCTGAACCAGGGCCGGGAGCGAGCGGTCGCCGCCAACTATCGCATCCACGAGGACACGGCGGTGTTCCGGCCAAGCGGGGCAGACCTCCACCGTATGCTCCACCATGTCCTCTGGGCGATCCGGACAGTGGTAACACCCGGGCGTTTCCTCCCGCCTGATTAGATGCAGGAACCTCTCAAAACAACCGTGTCCGGTGAGGACCTGCGTCAGGCGGAAGGTGAGGACTCCGTAACCCCTCTCCAGCCACTCCTCGACGAGGGGCACTACCGCCGCAATGGTGCTACATTACTTTATCAAGCAAAGTAACAATTTTATACCAATAAGTTACTAAAAACAAATTGATTTGTTTATCTTACCACAAGTTGTACGGGATTGCTTTGGATCATTTTCATTACCCAATGTGGAAGATACTGGTATTCCAATCACATCTGAAATTAAGGGGAAATAATATTATTGGAAAGCATTACAATATATTTAATGTAATTGTACTAACACTGACATAATTTCTGACACATTTGAAAGTTACTATTATGCAATCAATTCTAATTCTCAATATTTACTATTCCTTTTACTAAATAGTGGAAGAAAATGATCTGAAATTTTGATATTACTCGCTTTACTCAATGCACATTTTACATGCTGTCATTGCCAGTAATTGGTGTAAATTTATTTCATACAATAGTAATACCACTTAGTAAATAAATAAAATAATAAGTTGATGTAAAAACGAAATATTTTTTTTTATTAACAAGTAACGAGTGACTTACCAATTTCAGTCTTTTTACGTTTATTTTCATTATCTTCCTTACAGTAGGTATGATCACAATGTGGTCTTTTTCAGAGAACAGCAACAGCATGCGTATTGTCGCTACATTCTGAAAAAACATGAACTTTTATGAAATGATATTCAATAGTAGCATTACTAAACTCAACTCCACTCAACTAACAAGTTTAATTATGTCAATGACCAATAATAGCTCAACAGTTTTAGTACATGTGTTTGTGTATGTTTGTTACTTCTCACATCTAAACGGCTAAACGGATTTCACAGACTCTAATCTAATTGTAATGGGATATAATCAATTAGATTACCTGTCTATGTTATGACCTGGATTAATACAAGTTTTTATCCGCGGGGCACAGCTAGTACGATAATAATAATAATTGTAGAAATCCTTGCTTACCGGTTTCAGGAATACCACTGGCTATCTCACTTTCAGTGAATAACGTCGGATAGGCGCCCAAACAAAGTCGAGGTCTATCGCGGCTTGATCCCAGAAACCTTTTTTCGAAATGTTTACGACACACATAGTGCTTGCGAACCTGTTCGTAGCTAAGGCTTCGTAATCTGTCGCAATTAACACAATCTAACCACTTTTGGAGTCCTATCTCAGTTTTTGGAAACTTATGCTACGTGACGTCTTCACGCCTACTGTTGCAGTTCACAACACAACACTTGTGGAACATATTGCAAATGATAGCAAGATGTTCTACCACAACGAAAACAAACCTTCAATAATTGAGAGGATAAGTTGCGGAAATTAATCGACGCAGAACTTCACTCATCAACTTTTTGCCGCTTTGTTTTGAACAACTGACTTACTTGACTTAGACAGTAGGTAGGCTAGGAACTAGGAATGAACGAACGAACAAATTATGAGAAGAGAACGAACAAAAAGTCAATTTGATATAGTTGCACCATGGACAACATGGTATGGAATTTATATTAGGAGATTAGGTACCAGCTGTGAACTCACATGAGTGTCACTCTACGAGTATACTAAATTGCACGTGCCATTCACTGGAACGTGTGCCAAATATTAAATATCTTGGTGTTACAATAGATAGCAGTCTCAACTTCAAAGAGCACATATGACTGCTGAGCGGTAGGATAAGAAAACTCATATATATATATATATATATATTTAAAAATATAAGGCACGTTGCAGATCCTTTTTTTTTGGGGTGGGAAAACATCCAATGACATTTCTCGTTCTGGGTGGGGTGGGCGGGCGTGTCAGACTCTTACTGACTAATACCCACACCTGTTCCTTCCCTACCTGAGTGCCCAGAGGAGCGGTAACTATGTTACGAATTTATCCGCTTCCCCTAGGCATACGTTGCAGATTCTGAGCTCCTAAAACAAATTTATTACGCACTTTGTCAGTCGCTTCTTACGTAGGTATTGTATATCATCATGGGGAGGTGTGGTAAAGACTGCGTTAAGGCCGTTAGAAATGCATTTCATTTTAAACCATTATACTTTCCTACTGCTACACTATATCAGCTTTGTGGAGTCATGACTGCTAGACAGTTATTTATAATGAGTATCATTCTACTACAGCATAGCAAACAGGTATATGACCCTCGAATCCTCCAAAAACGAAGAGCAGACTTGGTATGTGGTGGAATAACTCTCTTTAAAAGTAAATTTAGCCAACGCTTCGCAAACTTCATTGAACCCTTACTTTACAATAGAATAAATAGAGCTCTATATAGAGCTCTGTGAGCTGTGTTGTTTTGTTAGCGGCTACGTATATACGTAGCCGCTAACAAAAATTCAATGAAAAAAAAGGTGTCTGATACTTACAAAAAATAAATTATAAAGCCACTGAACTTCTACTGCATATAGCTAATAGGTATATGGCCCACGAATCCTCCAAAATAAATGATAAAGCCACTGAACTTGTACTGCATATATCACAATGATGATGGTGAGTATCATTCTACTACAGCATAGCTAATAAATTATAAAGCCACTGAACTTCTACTGCATATTATAGCACAATGATGATGGTGAGTATCATTCTACTACAGCATAGCTAATAGGTATATGGCCCACGAATCCTCCAAAAACGAAGAGCAGACTTGGTATGTGGTGGAATGACTCTCTATAAAAGTAAATTTAGCCAACGCTTTGCAAACTTCATTGAAAAGGGTTCAAAAGTTCTTTACAATAGAATAAACAGAGCTTTACATATGTAGCCGCTAACAAAAATTCAATGCAAAAAAAAGGTGTCTGAATATTTACACAAAAATTAAATTATGAAGAGACTGAACTTCTACTGCATATACCACAATGATCACGATAGCATTAATTTGTTTGACTGATACTTACAAAACTCCCACAGATCACACGCATAAACGTCCAAATGTTTAACTTTCTAATGTACTACACACACACACACCCTCTCTGAATTCACACATTCACACTTCATTTCACTTCCTACCACAGAATTATCTGTACCTAACCAAAACCTAAAATAAAAACATGTTTTAAGGTAAAATATTACATTAATTGTACTAACGGAGTTTAGCAACTTAACAAATTCACTATCACTACCTACATGTTATAAAACAAATCCCCCGCCGCGTCTGTCTGTCTGTCTTTTTGTGATAAACTTTAAAACTAATGAACGCATTTTCATGCGGTGTTCACCAATAGACAGAGTAATTCATGAGGAATGTTTATGTATGACTTGTAAGGGTGCAAAGCTAGGGCAGATCGCTATATTACAAAATAAAACTTTATACAGTTGTGTAGCAATCCGTTTGCCGATAAATAATTTGCATATTTCACTACAACAAAAGTTTACGTCATTTTGTCTTCGTAACATTGTCATTAGGCTATAGTCTAGTGACTCACTGGCCTAATCGTTCAGACTCATCCCACTAGTAGTCCATAAATGACGGATTTGTCATAATGGCAAAACTAACAGAAATAGCACGTTACCAAATTATTAAGTGCGGGCGTCGATATACGAGTAGTTTCATGGTCACAAAACCGGCCAAGTGCGCTGACATGCACATGGCCGTGTGGCCACGCGCAGTGTAGGGTTCCGTAGTCACCCGTTCTAACATGCGGACTTTATATAAATCTTGCGGCATCAATAAACAGAAAGCCTCGTCTAGGCTTTCTGTTTATTAATATAAGTATAATAGTTGAGTTCACTTTTTTATGTTTAAACTAAAAACGAAAATATAAACTTTTTAAAAAAATTGAACCGACTTCCAAAAGAAAACAAAACAAGTGAAAAATAACTTTAATTTCGGAATTCGGTGTTTCTGGTTTTTTTAGGTAGGGTATCGTATTACCCAGTAACTGGGTTGTGGAGGTCAGATAGGCAGTCGCTCCATGTAAAGTACTGGTATTCAGCTGCATCCGGTTAGACTGGAAGCCGACCCCAAGATAGTTGGGAAAAGGCTAGGCAGATGATGGTGTTTCTGGTTTTTTTTTGACATCAACTTCCGAAATTAAAGTTATTTTGCACGTTTTTTTGTTTTCTTTTGGAAGTCGGTTCTATTTCTTATAAAAAAGTTTTTATTTTTCACTACTTTTTTGTAGTTTCTCACTAAATTGTGTTAAGGCTAGGATATTCGAGCGCAGTAGGCATTTAGCGTTACCTCAGTCCCCGCGCATCAAGTCGCGCGAACGCGTATTTCAAATGAACTCCCAAAGTTTGCGTCTCAGTACAAAATTGTAACTGTAGGTTAACTTTGTTTTAGGGAATTTATGTTAGTTTATTTTTGTCTTTTTTTGTTATTTTGTTTCTTATTTCGTTTGTTTGTGTACCTGATGGTGGACTCTAAAGTTAAATCTCATTGACGGCACTATGTAGAACCATCGTGTTTAGACTCATTTTAAAGAGTTCATGGAGACCTTGGTGACTGATGATGTGACTGACTTGATGGTGGACTCCGTAGGTAGGTATAGGATATCATTGACAGCGCTACGTAAAACCATCGTGTTTGAACTCAATTGAAAGAGTTCACGGAGACCTTGGTGACTGATGATGTGACCGATCTGATGGCAGACTCCGAAGGTAGGTATAGGATCTCATTGTCGGCACTACGTAGAACCATCGTGTTTGGACTCATTTGAAAGAGTTCATGGAGACCTTAGTGACTGATTATGTGACCGACCTGATGGTGGACTTAGAAGGTTGGTATATGACTCATTTGAAAGAGTTCATAGAGAACTTTATGACTGATGATGTGACCTACCTGATGGTGGACTCCGAGGGTAAGTATCTATTGATGAGTATACTATTGATGGAGACTTCGCGTACACGGGTAAATCAGCCGTGGACATCTCTGCCGGTGTTCTGGTTGGTAGACCGTACGGAGGTGTGGCGCTGTTGTGGAGGAAGTCGTTATTTTCGTCGGTATCGGTTATAAATTGTGCTAGTGATCGTGTCGTGTGTATTAAAATAGCGCAGGGCGAGCGAATTTTGCTAATATTTAGTGTATACATGCCTACTGACTGTGCCGAAAATCGTACTGAGTTTACGAGTTGTTTGAGTGAGATTATCGCAGTGATTGAGGATAGTGAGGTGGAGTCGGTTTTTGTGTTGGGAGACTTTAACGCGCACCCAGGGACTCGATTCTCACGTGAGTTACTTTTAACCTGTACTGATCAATCATGGTCTTGCATTGATATAGAACTTTTGCCGCAAGACTCGCATACTTTTGCTAGCTCCGCCAACGGTTCTCTCCGCTGGCTGGATCACTGTGTTGTCACTGAGGCCGCCTGACATTTGGTGAATAATGCGTCTATTTTGTACGGCGTTTATGTGTCGGATCATATTCCGTTATTAATAGAGTGTAACATTAATCTAGTTAAACCTAAAATTATTGGATCCCTCATTTCTTGTAACAAAGTTGTATGGGGTGAGAGGGATTTAGGACAGATAAATAAGTACTTTGATTACTGTAATAGCAACTTAAAACAAATAGAATTTCCTCCAGAATTTTATAAATGTGCTGATTATACTCGTATGTGTCACATAACTGAGCATCGTGTGGTGATAGATAGACTATATAATAAATTAATTTGTATTTTGAAAAAAGGAGCTGAACTCACGCATGTACATGGAGGTTCTTTTAAAAAACGTGATAAAGGAAATTATGTAGTAGGGTGGAACAAACACATTCGCGAGGCTCACCGCGATGCCCGACTGTGTTATCAAATGTGGCTGTTATACAACAAACCTACTCGTACTTCTGGATTAATTTACGAAAATATAATAACAATAATAAGTTTATTTCAGAAAATACACATGTAGAAGGATCAAATACAAAACAGTTTTGCTAAGGTTACAGGTTGTACTAATGAAAAACATTGTATCACAGGTACCAGCGCCTTCCATAACAATTTAAGAAGACAGTAAAAGAAAGTAAATAAAATAAGATGGAACAAATAAATTAGACTAAAATTAGGTTTGATACTCGTATCTACGAATTACAATACAATAATTTGATCAATATTTAAAAATTTCAATGTTATAATGATGATAATTAATAATTACTACATATAATATAATTTAATTGATTTATAATTAGATTTATTTATAATTCAACTTATTTATAATTTGATTTATTTAGAATTTAATTTATTTATAATTTAATGTAATTAACAATCAATAAATAAAATTTACAATATTTTGCTACTATTCATACATGTCGAGCATTTGTGTGTGCGCGTGATGGTGCGCGGGTGAGTGTATGCAAGCGTCGCGTGTGAGCCGAGCACCTATACTAATAGATTGGTTTGAGAAGGTCTTCGGTCTCCTGGTAACTTAATCTCTGTATTAGGCTATGTATTTTATTTTTGCATTTGTTTCTAGGAAGATTATATATGTAGGTTATTTGATTAATACGGTTGTAAAGACGAGAGCTTATAATATAAAAACTTCTACTGGCGAGAGCGGTTCTGTGCGGCTGTATAGCACATACTAAGTCCCTCCTGCGCCTGTTGCTGGCCTTATATGGAATTGTAGCGTGCGTGCGCATGACGGTCTGCAGCACAAAGAGCTGTCTAACTGTGAGTACAGAGCTCTGTTGATACAAAGCTGAAGTAGGGTATCTAATAGGCTTCTTTAGAAGCACTTTTAAGACTGCTCTTTGTGCCCTCTCCAATCGTATCATATTTGTAGCAAACGTACCACCCCAAGCTGGTATGCAGTACATGAGTATTGATTGTACCAAGGAAAAATACTCAAGCTTTAACGTCTCTAGGTCAGCTGAAGATCTCAGTTTTTTAAAAACGTATAGGACTTTTTTTGTGCGGGAAACTAAATTACTTATATGTTTTTCCCAGTTGAGATGGCAGTCGATTTGCACTCCAAGATACCTTATGTCGGATGCGCGTAATAGGGGTAGGCAGTCGCAATTGGGCATGGAGCGACGACAGGTGTGAACACATATTTTAAGGTCATGTGGTGGTTGAGACGAGGAATTTGAGGAAAATGTAATAAATTTAGTTTTATCAGCATTAAGCGTGAGGAGGTTGTCATTCAGCCAGGAGATTACGGTAGAGAGGGCTTTTTCAGTTTCACTACTGGCTAGCTGCCAGTCTTTGGCCTGGACTATCAACGCTGTATCATCTGCATAAGTAACAATTTTGCAGTTATTAATCGAGAGTTGACACAGGTCGTTGATATACACTAGAAATAAAGTGGGCCCGAGCACACTGCCCTGCGGCACTCCATATGTGAGAAACTCTTCGCAGCTAGTAACATCGCCAATTTTCACACATTGAACACGCTCAACGAGGTAACAACGAAGAAACTCTAACACTGTGCCTCTTACGCCTATCGCCTCGAGCTTGTTCAGAAGAATGGGAATAGAGACTGTGTCGAAAGCTTTTGACAAGTCCAAAAATACTGCTATGGTTTTCAGCTTATTATCTAAGGATTGAATCACAGTGGTTGTTAAATCAATTACAGCGTCTTCAGTTGATTTACCCTTAATAAAGCCGTATTGATTTTTAGAAATGATGTTGTGTTGAGTGAGATAACTAGTGAGCTGTTCATTTATCAACTTTTCAAAAACCTTAGAGATTGTTGTGAGTACTTGTAACGGAACGTTACATGACTATTCATGATTTTTAATTATTTTCAAATGAATGTTACGAATGTTGTTCTTTGTGTGTGTACGCCTCGGAACGCGGGGGTGCGGAGTGCGGGGGGAGTGTTCGCATACCATATATGTGATTAGCGCGCCCGCGCACCGGGGTCAGTCGCCTCTAGGCTGATGTCAGAGCACACGTATTGCATCCTCGTATTACGACCTCTCGAGCGCACTAGCCGAGGCTATCGTAATCCTTTTTTAAATAACTAGTAGGAAATTACCCATACATATTTTTGAAAATAAACCAACTCTCGGTGGAGTGCCTTCAAAGTGCCATTTATCCCCAGATAATCCCGAATTAGGGTAAGTTTTGAATAGCACACAAATTATATAATTTCATATCATTTTCTTAACTGTTGTGTATCTATTTATTGGCAGTTGAACACATTAAGTAGGTATTTGCTGTATTCTATAGTGATATTGCTCATATCTAGTATGCACCGTTACTATTCAAAATGCTTTTAAAATGCTACATTTGTGCCGTTAAAAATAATTCTTCTTCTACCTTCGCTTTTTCTTTTATAAAACATAATTATAATATGATACGTAAATTTTCAAATTTTAACCGTTACTGCTTAATTTATTCCTTACCCGATTGCGGCGTAACCCAAAAGAAGGGTATAGTGTTATTTTACTTTCTTTTGTGCATCTAGTCGCTTAATTATCCATGTAAACTCCGTTCTGGTCAGTTCCGTCACGTCAATACTACTACAACTGCATAGGCAATTTCCTTGATGACGTCGGCGGACCTAGACCAGGACGGCGGTTTTAAGGGCCCGTACTAAGACCCGTGAAACCATGGTTTCCGGCTAGTTTCCGTCGGATCAAACGTTGGTGTCCGCCGAGCAAGTCGGACAGCCGCGCCGTATCTTCCGGACCTCCAATTCTCCGAGCTCCGTGCGCATCACGAATATCGGCCATTTACCATCTCCGGCCTGGGCGACTTCTGCGGGATTATCTCAGGGAAGTGCCTATCACTGCAGGGGTGACAACAAACGGGCCGATGAACCCACGACTTATAAATTTGTGAGCCTCCTGTTGAGCTATATTAAACTTTTATATTGTGCACACTCGTTTTATTCCATATTCTTGGTAGGATAAAACGGGTGGAGGTTACATACTGAAATTGGCCTATAGTTTCCGACACAGTCTCTTTCGCCACTCTTAAAAATAGGGTGAACAATGGCCTTCTTAAAAACACTAGGGAAGGTCCCAGTAGCTATCGAGAGATTAAATATGTGCTTTAAAGCTGGTATTAATATGAGTCGGGCCGATTTGAGCAAGGACGCAGGTATGCCATCTCAACCGACTGCACAATAGTTTTATAGACTGAGAATGACTGATTCTATTTCATGATCAGATACCTCAAAGATACCCATCGAGAAACACGGGCTTTTCACGGTGAGAGACGCGGCAGACGCAAGATTGCTTGAGCTTTGGGCATTATCTAGAATTTTGTCAGCTAGTGTGCTCCCTATGCTTGAGAAGTATCGATTGACATTATTTATTGAGTCTTTGGGGTTATTACACTCGCCCAGTAAGACGTTTGCTAAGGACTTTTGCTGCCTCGTATCAGTGATACTTTTGATGGCATTCCAAGTCGCCTTTGAGTCACCCCTAGCCTCCTGAAGCAGGCTTTGATCATGAGTAGTTTTAAGCTTTTTCAACAAGTTGTTAAGAAAGTTACGATAGCGTTTGTAGGTAGTACTAAGTATCAAATTGCCGGGATCTCTTTGAGCATTATGGTGCAAAGCGTCTTTATTTTTAATATATTTCAGGAGTCCAGGGGTAACCCAAGGTTTTATGATCCTTTTTTTGTGTGGAATCAAAACATGTTTAGTGTGTGATTCTATTAAGGATGAAATTTTGTGGATTAAAGACTCAGCCGCTTTGTCAGCCCATTGATATTAAATAGGTAGGATAGGTCTATTTTCTGTAAGTCATCTATAACCGCTTGTTGATCCATACACCTAACGTAATGTTTTGGTTTGGGTGAAATATTTTTTGTTCCGATACTTATTATAGTTGGATAATGGTCAGTGATCATTGTCTCCAAAACTAGAGAGGTTGCACTTTTATTCGTCTTTAACATGACATGATCAAGACAAGATACACCCCTTGTAGGAAAAATATGAGCAGGTAACATGCCATGAGAAGATATAATATTCAGGTATTCATCTGATTGGTTATTTAGATGCTCTGTTATGATGTCTATGTTTAAATCACCGGTGACTGCTAAGGTTTTGTAGTGATTTAGTGAAGCGAGAACATAACTGAGACTTACAAAGAAGTTGTCAAGATTCTTTTGTGCAGGGGAACGATATATTGCCACAATAGCAACTTCATCGCTAGAACATACCAGACAATTAGCGTCAAGTAACAGTGGTTGGAAAACTTTATACTTTAGATGCGATTTTACATACACAATCACGCCATCGTTTTGATTACTGAAGGATGATTGGTAGACTATATAGCCATCCAAAGCAGGCAAACCTGCAACCTTGCTAAGCCAGCACTCTGTCAGCACAATTATGTCGCAGGGTACATTGCATTGCGATTCACCGCTGAAATCGGATGCACCTGCACTGTACGTGGAAATTATTATTTAATTTACGCCGAACGCGGCGAGTGCCGCTGCCACCATGCGTTCGGAAGAACTCGTGGCGAACGAGGTCCTGGCATTTTTGCAGTACCAGCTAAATGTCATGGATGAGGTCAGTGTGACCCAGATCTGCATATCCAACTTTAATGAAGAGGAGATACGCAGCGCTAAAACACTGCTGTACGAGTCGCTGCACATAGCCGACCGAATGCCGTCCCGTAGAAGGGATGAAAAAGGAGAGAGGAGTCTCCAGGACATTATTAAAGTGTTGAAGGAGACCGACCCAGACGACGTACCGACTTTTGTGGCGAAGGATTTGCGCAAGCTGCCCCCCGTCACATTCGACCACGTCGACGTCACCAGACTGCTGCGGGACATCACAACCCTCAGATCAAGTCTTGCCGAGATGCAGTTTAGGTTCGAAGCATCGCAATCCACCAGCAGTGATCTACGTACCGAGGTAGCAGACTTACGCAATACGGTATGTAGGTCACACGAGCCAAGTATCAACGTCAACTCAACTCACGGCGCGCTCAATGCATCGCAGCTGAGTTTCGAGTCAGCAAAACTTGACTCGTCGCCGGCCGCCGTCACTGCAACTGCAAGCGGTGCACAAGCGCTCCCCGCCCTCCCCGCGTCCCCCATTATTAGGGCGCCGACGAATGTTAGTACGTCACGTGTTTACTCGGCTGCCGTTATTGTTACTCCTGCAAAAAAACAGCGGCAACCAAAGCAAGCGAGAGGTGCTAAGGGGCCCTCCGATCATGTTCGAAGCTCGTTACCTGTGGTAACAAGTCAAGGACAGGCCGATGAAGAAGGCTTCATTCGAGTGGTGAAGAAGAAGAAGAAGAAGCCTGCTTCTCGCAATCAGTGCGGTACCGCATTGACATGCCCGAACTTTATACTGTGTCCCGCTATTCCATCGACGCAGCTGTACGTGTCACGTCTGCATAACTCCACGAAGGTAGAGGAGGTCGTGGAGTATATCAAGATGAAGACCAAGTTCACCCTGAGAGTCGATAGGTTGGAGTCGCGCCACAAGATTAACTTCAAATCTTTTGTGATGCGGGTACCGACTCACCATCTAGAGACTTTCTTGAAGGAGGAATTTTGGCCGACGGGTGTCGTGTTTCGGCGTTTTCGCGGACGGCTACATGACACCACGACTCAGCGCAATACGTCGCCGACCTAACGTAGTTGTATAGATTAGATTTTATGTTTTTATCAATATTATGTATTTGTTTATTATTTTTTAAGGTTACTTATGTTGTGTATTTTATCTATGGGCCTTAGATGCCTGAAAATAAAGAATTATTATTATTATTATATTAATAGCGTCTAGGAGAATAGTAAGTTCATTAAAGTTTGCATTTATGCTGCGTATGTTCATATGAAATATATTGAGGTTTTTATGGGCCCTGTTAACATACTGAGTGCAAGTAAGGCGAGAACAAGTGAATGACTTAGAAACACTAATTGATTCCAATTCATCAGATATCCCAGTGATGTTATCCGCAGTGAACTTTAAATATTAAATTACTTGGGAAATAAGTAGCCAGGGCAAGAACCGAAGAGTGATATAGAAGACCAGACCTGTTACGATGACTTGTTTGTGATATAACGTGTGTAACGTGTGTTTAAATGACTTTATCAGATGTTTAGTACGATAAGTAGCTCTAAATATTAATAGACAGATAAAAAGTAAACTATATAAGACATTTAATATGATTGTAATATATTATTAATATGTGTGCATCACGAAAGCTTTTTAAAACTAAATTAAGATATTGTCAAAACAATCTAGAAAAAATTAAAATGGATATGCTAGCATCTTGTCATATAAATAATAATAATAATCAGACTGAGCTCGACGCCCTGGACAGGAGGGTCCGTACGCTGATAACCGCAAACCGGATGCATCACCCACGTTCGTCGGTGATGAGACTGTACATCCCGCGGAAGTGTGGAGGTCGAGGCTTTTTAAATGCTAAGACTCTCCACAACCGCGAGGTGTGCAGCCTCAGAGAATACTTTTAGAATCCGACGTGGGGATGCACCGAGAGGTGGTCGCAGTGGACAAGGGCCTCACCCCGTTGTCCATGGCTAAAGAGGACTGGCGCAAACTTGTAGTACTTACTACTGATGACCGCAAGGAGGTATGGAAAGGCAAGGAGCTTCACGGGCGCTATTATCAGGCTCTTCATGGGCCTGATGTAGATCGCCTGGCGTCCGTGGCCTGGCTACGGTTTGGTGACCTCTTCGGAGAAACTGAAGGTTTTGTCTGTGCGATTATGGACGAAGTTATCTTGACGAACAACTACCGGAGGCATATTATGAAGGATGGGACGGTTGACGTGTGTCGGGCATGCCACCGTCCGGGTGAGTCCATTAGACATATTATCTCTGGATGTTCTCGTCTGGCTAACGGCGAGTATTTGCACAGACATAACCAAGTGGCCAGGATTATCCACCAGCAACTTGCTTTAAAATACAAACTTGTGGATTCTGAGGTACCGTATTATAAATATGTGCCCGACCCAGTTCTCGAAAATGACCATGTCACGTTGTACTGGGATCGGTCTATCATCACTGACAGGACTATTGTTGCCAATAAGCCGGATATAGTGGTGATAGACCGATTAGCGCGCCGCACCATGATAATCGATGTCACCATCCCACATGACGAGAACCTCGTGAAAGCTGAGAAAGAGAAACAAATTAAATATCTTGACTTGGCACACGAGGTTGTCATATGTGGAATGTGGACTTGGCTGTCATTGTGCCGATAGTCGTTACCGCCAATGGCCTGATGGCCAAAAGCCTCGACGACCACCTGTCGAAGCTGTCGTTGCGCGGTTGGATCAAGGGCCTGATTCAGAAGGCAGTACTCCTTGATACGGCTCGCATTGTGAGGAAGTTCCTGTCTCTGGAGCCCTAACCACCGGTAGCTTGGACCCTGCTCCCGATACCGGTGGACTACTATTTTTTATATTTTTAAATGGTTTTTATATGTTTTCTTTTAAAATATTTAAAAATGTAAATAATATGTGTAAAAATAAATACCGAAACATAATAATAATAATAATCGGTCCATCATCACTGACAGGACTATTGTAGCCAATAAGCCTGATATAGTGGTGGTGGACCGAATCGAGAGGCATGCAATGATTGTTGACATTACTGTCCCACATGACGAGAACCTCGTGAAAGCCGAGAAAGATAAACAAATCAAGTATATTGACTTGGCTCGCGAGATTGTCGACATGTGGGATGTGGACTCAGCGATCATTGTACCGATAGTCGTGTCAGCCAATGGCTTAATAGCCACGAGCCTCGACCAACACCTCAGGAGGCTCTCGTTAGGCGACTGGATCAAGGGCTTGATTCAGAAAGCAGTACTTCTGGACACGGCTCGCATTTTCAGGCGGTTCCTCTCTCTAGAGCCCTGACCGCCGGTAGCTTGGACCCTGTTTCCGATACCGGTGGGATACTATTTTTTATATTTTTAAATGTTTTTTATCTTTTTTATTTAAATATTTAAAAATATAATATAATATGTACATCTAATGAATAAACGTAATAATAATAACCCAAGAATTATAGGCCGATTACATGTTTGTCAACGGTCTATAAACTTCTTACATCCATCCTGAGAGCAAAAATGAATCTGCGCATTGAGAATAGTTCAATTATGTCTGCCTCTCAGAATGGATGTAGGAACGGGTCCCGCGGTACTAAGGAGCTACTCCTCATAGACATGGCCATAAGCCAGCAGGTTCGTCGATCCCACAAGGATTTGTCGACAAACTGGATAGACTATAAGAAGGCCTACGACTCTGTTCCACATACATGGCTCATGAGGGTGTTAGAGTTGTACAAAATAGATGCAACTCTTCGCACCTTCCTTGGGTCATGTATGGGGCAATGAAAGACAGTCCTTCGCTATCCAGGATGTCGACCAATCCAGGGGAGTGATGAGCCTATATGGATTAAACGGGGAATATTTCAGGGCGACAGTTTGAGTCCACTTTGGTTCTGCTTAGCTCTGAATCCTCTAAGCACATTGCTGGAGGATTCAGGCCTGGGCTATCGGTTGAGAAGAAGTGGTCAGGCCATATCTCACCTTCTTTACATGGATGATCTGAAACTCTTTGCCCCCAACAATTTGCGACTGATGGAGTTACTGAAGGTAACTGAAACTTTCAGTAGTGCGATCAGGATGGAATTTGGTGTGGACAAATGTGCAGTCATGCATATAAAGCGAGGAGGGATTATGGAATCCGAAGGGATTTAACTCTCGGATTCCATAAACCTTAGATCCCTCTCCTCGACCGAAACATACAAATATTTGGGTATGTCGGAAGCGTTAGGCATTAACGTTACTGACATGAAGCAATCGCTGAAGGAGCGCTTCTTTGGCCGCCTGAAAAAGCTATTTAATAGCCTTTTGTCAGGCGGAAATAAGGTGCGTGCCTTCAACGGTTGGGTCATGCCGGTTTTGATGTACTCTTTCGGCATACTCAAATGTACTCAGACCGAGCTAGACGCCCTGGATAGGAGGTTCCGTACGCTGATGACCGCAAACCGGATGCATCACCCACGATCATCGGTGATGAGACTGTACATCCCGCGGAAATGTGGAGGTCGAGGTTTTTTAAATGCGAAAACTGTCCACAACCGCGAGGTGTGCAGCCTCAGAGAATAATTTCTTGAAACCGACGTGGGTATGCACCGCGATGTGGTCGCAGTGGACAAGGGACTCACCCAGTTGTCCATGGCTAAGGAGAACTGGCTCAAACCTGTAATACTCACTACTGATGACCGCAAGGAGGTATGGAAAAGCAAGGAGCTTCACGGGCGCTTTTATCGGGCCCGTCATGGGCCTGATGTAGATTTCTTGGCGTCCGTGGCCTGGCTACGTTTCAGTGACCTCTTCGGGGAAACTGAAGGCTTTTGTCTGTGCGATTATGGACGAAGTTATCTTGACGAATAACTACCGGAGGCATATCATGAAGGACGGGACGGTTGACGTGTGTCGGGCATGCCACCGTCCGGGTGAGTCCATCAAACATATTATCTCTGGTTGTTCTCGTCTTGCTAACAGCGAGTATTTGCACAGGCATAACCAAGTGGCCAGGATTATTCATCAGCAGCTTGCTTTAAAATACAAACTTGTGGATTCTGAGGTGCCGTATGTGCCCGACCCAGTTCTCGAAAATGACCATGTCACGTTGTACTGGGATCGGTCTATCATCACTGACAGGACTATTGTTGCCAATAAGCCGGATATAGTGGTGATAGACCGATTAGCGCGCCGCACAATGATAATCGATGTCACCATCCCACATGACGAGAACCTCGTGAAAGCTGAGAAAGAGAAACAAATTAAATATTGTTACGTCGACCGTATTACACTGGAACGTTCGAGAATGTGGTCGAAGTTTCCAGAAGTTTCCACTAGGTTCGAGAACATTCCATTGTGGTACTGTGTAGAAGTTCATAGATGTTTCTAGAATATTCCACTATAAGATAGTTCGACAATGTTCTGGAAACTTCCATGAACGTATAAATAGGCCGGACGGCGGGCGAGTGAGTCAGTCTGATTTCGAATACGGATGCGAACGGATGCGAATACAAGCGATTGCGAAGAGAATAGTGATTATTAGCGAATTAGTGTTTGTGTTTATAAGTTGTTGAGTTAATAAAGGATATTTAGTTAATTAATTGTTGTAAAATAATTTATCCCATACCCAGCTCGTAACAAATTGGTGTCAGAAGTGAGGGATAAATTATGCCAATTTTACCAAAGGACGACACGGAGGGTATTTGTACAAGGAGTCAACGGCAGCAAGACATGGATCAGAGGCGGTTTGGAGATTCTCCGATACAGACGCCGGGTGGTGTTCAGCCTGCGACAGAGCCAGTCGCTGGCCCATGTGGAGTTTCTTCGGCACCAGCGGTGCCAGACTTGTCTGCGCTAATGGTGCTGTTGCAGGAACAGGCTCGTCACCAAGAAGAGCAGGCCCGTCGGTTGGAAGAGAAGCTTCAACAAGATAAAGAGGAGCAGGCCCGCCGCCAAGAAGAGCAGGCCCGCCGCCAAGAAGAGCAGGCCCGCCGGATGGAAGAGAAGCTTCACCAAGACAAAGAGGAGCAGGCTCGCCGCCAAGAAGAGCAGATGCTCCTCATAAAAGACCTTCATTCAACACTTGGCAAGGAGCTCCAGGTGATGAAGGAGCAGGTTCACCAGCATGAGAATCGTATCTCAGAAGCTGAAGTTCAGATTGCTGGGGTGAAGAAGGCTTTAGGTGAACTTAGGGCTGGAGATGGGGTTGTGCCTTCAGTGATTGCTGCACCGTCGGCACGTGGATTTAAGGTGCCGCCATTCGACGGAACATCTTCATGGTCGGCCTACAAAATTCAATTTGAAGCCGTTATGAAGGCGAATGGGTGGACCAAAGAGCAAGCTATGACCGCGCTAACCTTAGGCCTCCGAGACCAGGCCCTAACCATACTTGAGGCTCTTGGCAAGGAAGTGACCTATGAGCAGCTGCTGGAAGCCTTAGAGTCCAGATATGGTGACGCACACTTGGAGCACGTATTTCGCGCTAAGTTAAGAGATCGTGTGCAACGTAGTGCCGAGAACCTACAGCAGTGGGCCTTGGAAGTTGAAAAGTTAGTTCGGAAGGCATACCAGTCTGCCCCTGCACTCATCAATGGCAATCTGGTACAGGCGTTCATCGACGGAATACGTGACTTGGAAGTTAGAGCCGCTGTAAGACTTGGGCATCATGAGGCACTGAAGGACGCCTTGGCCCATGCCTTGGAAGTAGAGGCAGTGAGGCAAGACCATCGAACACACCGTATCAGGGAGGTTGTGGCATCACCTGTACGCGATCGTCCGCAAGGATATAGCCCTAGATGTTACACTTGTGGAGAAAGGGGTCATCTTCGGTTAAGCTGTCCAAAGCGAGGCATACTGAGAGAAGATCAATCCCAGCAAGGAAGGGCGGCTCGGCAAGTTCGGTGGAGGAGCGCTAGTGGCGCGACATGGCGCACGACCGTGGCGGAGGCCCCTGAAAGTATTAGTTCAAGTGATGTCGTCAAGGTCGGTGCGGCACCCGACAAGTGCATAAAACAGAAGCAAGTGAAGAGTAAAGTGAGTGCAGGTGCGAATGGTGTTGCCAGCGACGTGGCCTCCAAGAAGGACCACTGTGTGATAGTGAGCGCGCGCGATACGGACGATAGGTCCGACCCGGGAATGAGCGGAGTGAGGATGCTAAGAATGGATGTCAACAATGAATGGAAGGAAATCCTACAGCTTGCTCAGCAAAATGACCCGGACCTTAAACCGATCTTCGACTGGATTAAAGCTGGTGCTCCTAAACCCAAGTGGAGTGATGTTGCGGCGTTGAGTTCAATCACGAAAAGTTATTGGGCACAATGGAACAGCTTGGTTATCCAGGATGAAGTCTTGTGCCGTAAATGGGAAAACGCTCGAGGAGACAACTGTCATCTACAAATTGTTGTCCCAAAAGCCAAAGTACCGGATGTTTTACGGCTCTACCATGATGGATGTTCAGGAGGACATATGGGGGTAAAAAGAACTCTACTGAAGATACGAGAGCGATTTTACTGGATTCACTGTCGAGAGGATGTTGAGGACTGGTGCCGCAAATGTACCAGTTGTGCGGCTGTGAAAGGACCCCAGACACGCAGCAGAGGTGCTTTACAATTATACAACGTGGGAGCCCCCTGGGAACGGATAGCACTAGACGTTGCAGGACCATTTCCGGAAAGTGAAAACGGAAACAAGTACTTCATGGTTGTCATGGATTACTTCACAAAGTGGCCAGAAGTCTTCGCCATTCCCAACCAAGAAGCAACAACAGTCGCAGATAAATTGGTTCAGGAAGTCTTCTGTCGTTTTGGAGTACCCTTGGAAATTCACAGCGACCAAGGGAGGAATTTTGAATCACAAGTTTTCCAGGAGACTTGTCGACTGATGGGTACTCACAAGACCAGAACCACTTCTTACCATCCGCAATCTGATGGAATGGTAGAACGTTTCAACCAAACGTTGGAGAGATATCTGGCAAAAGTTGTGGAAAGCAGGCAAAGGGATTGGGACAAGCACATACAGCCATTTCTTCTGTCCTACCGTAGTGCAGTTCACGAAAGTACGACTGTGACACCAGCCTTCGCGAACTTTGGAAGGGAATTACGGTTGCCTGTAGATTTAATCACCGGAACCCCCCCTGATGCCCCACGCAGTGTAACCGATTATGCGAATGACTTGCGTAACAAGTTGAACGATGTATATGAGCATATCAGACAATCCGGCCAACAAATGTCTGGTAAGATGAAGACCCGATACGACCGGAAGGCAAACCATAGAGGTTTTGACGAGGGTTCACTGGTGTGGTTGCATAACCCAGTGCGCAGCAAAGGGAAGTCTCCCAAATTGCAAGCAAAATGGGATGGACCATACCGAATCGTGACCAGGATCAACGATGTTACCTACCGAATACAGAAGGGTTCACGAGGTGCGCCTAAGATAGTCCATGTAGACCGATTGGCGCGATACTACGGGACTAATGACGCTCGGGACGAGCATGTCTAAGGAGGGGGCGGTGTTACGTCGACCGTACTACACTGGAACGTTCGAGAATGTGGTCGAAGTTTCCAGAAGTTTCAACTAGGTTCGAGAACATTCCATTGTGGTACTGTGTAGAAGTTCATAGATGTTTCTAGAATATTCCACTATAAGATAGTTCGACAATGTTCTGGAAACTTCCATGACCGTATAAATAGGCCGGACGGCGGGCGAGTGAGTCAGTCTGATTTCGAATACGGATGCGAACGGATGCGAATACAAGCGATTGCGAAGAGAATAGTGATTATTAGCGAATTAGTGTTTGTGTTTATAAGTTGTTGAGTTAATAAAGGATATTTAGTTAATTAATTGTTGTAAAATAATTTATCCCATACCCAGCTCGTAACAATATCTTGACTTGGCACACGAGGTTGTCGATATGTGGAATGTGGACTCGGCTGTCATTGTGCCGATAGTCGTTACCGCCAATGGCCTGATGGCTAAAAGCTTCGACGACCACCTGTCGAAGCTGTCGTTGCGCGGTTGGATCAAGGGCCTGATTCAGAAGGCAGTACTCCTTGATACGGCTCGCATTGTGAGGAAGTTCCTGTCTCTGGAGCCCTAACCACCGGTAGCTTGGACCCTGCTCCCGATGCCGGTGGACTACTATTTTTTATATTTTTAAATGTTTTTTTATATGTTTTCTTTTAAAAATATTTAAAAATGTAAATAATATGTATAAAAAAAATATACGAAATAATAATAATAATGTTTATTCATCAATCATAAGGTAAATAATAAATACAATTTTGGCTTAAATTTACGTAAAGTTCACACATGTTATGTGCCTGAACTAGGTAATCCTGTGTTTCAGGCGATAAGAGGTAGGTACAATTCTTTTTTCTTGTTAAATAATCACATCTAAAATAAACTTTATATACTAGTCATCTTCAATAAACAATTTAATAAGTTTTGGAAACTAACAAATAGACTAAAACATAGGTCGGTGAGCGTCGCGGGCGTGAGCGACCCCACTGGAATAGCTAATGCTTTTCAAAAACATTTTAATGTAAACTCGTGTTTGTGTGGCTATAGCGAGCCGTCAAATAGCGGCGCGGGGGCGGCCGTGGCCGGGATGAGCCCTGTAAGGTTATCCGCAAAAGAAGTCACGAGAAGTATACAGAATATGGTGAGGGGAAAGTCCCCCGGGCACGACGGTCTTGGCGTCGAACATCTTAAATACGCTGGGGTACACTTACCGCGGGTGCTCGCTATGTTTTTTAATCTATGTCTGAGTCATAGTTACTTACCTGTGGAACTTACTAATACGATTTTTGTGCCAGTAATAAAGAATAAGACTGGTGACGCCTCCGATATCTCCAACTATAGGCCGATATCGCTCGCCACTGTCTGTGCTAAGGTATTGGATAGTCTGCTTGACAAAACTCTAGCTACGAGTAGACATATCGTTCTCGAGGATGGTCAGTTTGGTTTTAGACCGAACTTGTCAACGGATAGTGCAATTTTATGCCTTAAGCAGACTGTCCAATATTATACAGACAGAAAGACACCTGTAATGGCATGTTTCTTGGATTTATCGAGTCCATTACTGTCCCGGCAGATGTGATATCACTCAAAAATCAAAAAAATCAAAATCAAAAGTCATTTATTCAAACTAGGCTGAGAACCAGCACTTTTTGAACGTCAAAGTTCTACATAAAGACAGTCCCCCAAAAAACGCCCGCCCGTCACCACTTCCTAGTGTTTTAGCTGTGAAGAAGAAGTGGCCAACAAACTCCCCAGCAACACATCTGTCTGTTAAGTTTTAAGAACTTGAATCTATATAATTCTAAGCAACAATCTTAACATTATGTAAAACAGAAAAATAAATATATGCCGTCTAAAATATAATCATAAAATTAAATTAAATAATCCGCCACTTGCCAGCTAGCACACTCAATCATGCCATTAAAAACCAACTCAAGCATAAACACTAAACCAAATTAAAGAAGCCTCCATACATAACTGGTGTGCCTGCTTACAAGAACAAAGATTGAAACTATCAAAGGGCTGTGATTCGAAGCCACAAGTGATGAACTAGGGCCATCACACTAAATTTGGTAGACAATTATTATATGAACTCATATAATCTGTTATAACCATAAGCTAAATATGGAGAAAGAACATCAAGTGTAACATTGTCTTGCGTTCAACACAGCGACCAACTATTATTATCTTCTAAGTAGTCGTTGATGGAATAGTATGCTTTCGAACAGAGACTAGATTTAATTTTAGTTTTAAATGCATTAAAAGGCAAGTCAAGAAAAGAACGGGGTAGCTTATTGTAAAATTCGATACCGAGACCCTCAAACGAACCATGAACCCTACGAACACTGTTTAGATATTGGTACAGTAGTCAAAAAAACACAGTTAAGTAGGCGGGCTCATATTCTGATATGTATGGGCTGGATTGTGGGGTGAGGCAGGGGGGTCTGAGCTCCCCCCGTCTTTTTAACCTTTACATAAATAAACTGATAGGTGGGCTCAGTAGCACTAAAATCGGCTATCACGTGGACGGTGTTTGCGTTAACAACATCAGCTACGCTGATGACATGGTGCTACTGAGCCCATCTATTGGTGCAATGAGAAGACTTCTTAAAATTTGTGAAAGTTATGCGGTGGCTTATGGGCTCAAATACAATACCGATAAGAGTGAATGGTTAGTTTTTAAATCGGGTACGTTAACCTACAAACAGCTACCTGTACTCTCACTCTCTGGGACTCCTTTAGGTCGGGTTTCGAAGTTTAAGTATTTGGGTCACTGGGTCACTGATGACTTAAAAGACAATGTAGACATAGATAGGGAGCGCAGGTCGCTGGCTGTCCGTTGCAACATGTTGGCCCGCAGGTTTGCACGCTGTACTGATTCTGTGAAGATAACGCTTTTTAAGGCCTTCTGCCAGTCGTTTTACACGTGCAGCCTGTGGACCAAGTATACCCAGCGGGCATATAGTGACCTGCGCGTACAGTACAATAACGCATTCAGGGTGCTTTTGGGGTTGCCTTGGCGATTTAGCGCGTCAGGAATGTTCGCGGAAGCGTGCGTTGACGGGTTCGCTGCGATCATACGGAAGCGATGCGCTTCCATGATGATGCGCTTGCGCCACTCCTCCAATGGCATCCTGAGTGTGTTTTCAGACCGGTGGGACTCTCCCCTCTTACGAAGGTGGGTAAGAGTTCAAACACACTGATACGTAAACTGAACTCACCATTGAACAAACAGGTCAATGATACATTGGCCATTATTGTTAATTTAAATTTAATACTAACATTAGGTTAAGTCATACTATTACTAACATTATATGGATTTGCTTATCTGAAATAAAAAAATTGAATTGAATTGAATTGAGTAGGATCTCATTGACACCACTACGTAAAACCATCGTGTTTGGACTCAATTGAAAGAGTTCATGGGGACCTTGGTAACTGACGATGTGACCGACCTGATGGTGGACTCCGAAGGTGGGTATAGGATCTCATTGACGGCACTACGTGGAACTATTGTTTTCGACTCATTTGGAAGAGCTCATAGAGAACTTTGTGACTGATGATGTGACCGACCTGATGGTGGAGACCGAGGGTAAGTATAGGATCTCATTGACAGCACTACGTAGAACCATCGTATTTGGACTCATTTGAAAGAGTTCATGGGGACCTTGGTAACTGACGATGTGACCGACCTGATGGTGGACTCCGAAGGTGGGTATAGGATCTCATTGACGGCACTACGTAGAACCATCGTGTTTAGACTCATTTGAAAGAGCTCATAGAGAACTTTGTGACTGATGATGTGACCGACCTGATGGTGGAGACCGAGGGTAAGTATAGGATCTCATTGATAGCACTACGTAGAACCATCGTATTTGGACTCATTTGAAAGAGTTCATGGGGACCTTGGTGACTGATGATGTGACCGACCTGATGGTGGACTCCGAAGGTGGTGGTTATAGAATCTCATTGACGGCACTACGTAGAACTATCGTATTTCGACTCATTTGAAAGAGCTCATAGAGAACATTGTGACTGATGATGTGACCTACCTGATGGTGGACTCCGAGGGTAAGTATAGGATCTTATTGACAGTACTACGTAGAACCATCGTGTTTGGACTCATTTGAAAGAGTTCATGGGGACCTTGGTCACTGATGATGTGACCGACCTGATGGTAGACTCCGAAGGTGGGTATAGGATTTCATTGACGGCACTACGTGGAACCATCGTGTTTGGACTCATTCGAAAGAGCTCATTGAGAACTTTGTGACTGACGATGTGACCGACCTGATGAAGGACTCCGAAGGTGGGTATAGGATCTCATTGACGGCACTACGTGGAACCATCGTGTTTGGACTCATTTGAAAGAGGTCATGGAGAACTTCGTGACTGATGATGTGACCTACCTGATGGTGGATTCCGAGGGTATGTATAGGATCTTATGGACAGCACTACGTAGAACCATCGTGTTTGGACTCATTTGAAAGAGTTCAAGGGAATCTTGGTGACTGATGATGTGACCGACCTGATGGTGGACTCCGAAGGTGGGTGTAGAATCTCATTGACGGCACTACGTAGAACTATCGTGTTTCGACTCGTTTGAAAGAGCTAATAGAGAACTTTGTGACTGATGATGTGACCTACCTGATGGTGGACTCCGAGGGTAAGTATAGGATCTTATTGACAGTACTACGTAGAACCATCGTTTGGACTCATTTCAAAGAGTTCATGGGGATCTTGGTGACTGATGATATGACCGACCTGATGGTGGACTCCGAAGGTAGGTATAGGATCTCATTGACGGCACTACGTGGAACCATCGTGTTTGGACTCATTTGAAAGAGCTCATTGAGAACTTTGTGACTGATGATGTGACCGAGCTGATGGTGGACTTAGAAGGTAGATATAGTATCTTATTAACGGCACTACTTAGAACTATTGTGTTTGGACTCATTTGAAAGAGCTCATAGAGAACTTTGTGAAATATGATGTGACCTACCTGATGGTGGAGACCGAGGGTAAATATAGGATCTCATTGGCAGCACTACGTAGAACCATCGTGTTTGGACTCATTTTAAAGAGTTCATGAAAAACTTTGAGACTGATGATGTGACTGACCTGGTACTGGACTCCGAAGGTAGGTATAGATTCTCACTGACGGCACTACATAGAACCTACTTACCATCGGAGTCCACCATCAGGTCGGTCACATCATCAGTCACAAAGTTCTCCATAAGCCATTTCAAATGAGTGCAAACACGATAGTTCTACGTAGTGCCATCAATGAGATCCTATACCTACCTTCGGAGTCCACCATCAGGTTGGTCACATCAACAGTCACTAAGATGTCCATGAACTCTTTCAAATGAGTCCAAACACGATGGTTCTACGTAGTGCCGTCAATAAGATCCTATAACTACCTTCGGAAGTCCACCATCAGGTCGGTCACATCATCAGTGACCAAGGTCCCCATGAACTCTTTCAAATGAGTCCAAACACGAAGGTTCTACGTAGCGCCGTCAATGAGATTCTATACCTACCTTCGGAGTCCACCATCAGGTCGGTCACATCACCAGTCACTAAGGTCTCCATGAACTCTTTCAAATGAGTCCAAACACGATGGTTCTATGTAGTGCTGTCAATGAGATCCTATTCCTACCTTCGGAGTCCACCATCAGGTAGATGACATAATCAGTCACATAGGTGTCCATACTCCGTCAAACAAATTTCTCAAGAGCGAGTTCAAAACTATAACAAAATAAACAACTTAGAAAAATAATGACTGTAGTTTAGATACTAATAGTTTCGGAGAGCTCGGCCACGCTATAAATATGTATATTTAGATCGATTAGCGGGGGAACGTAGCTAGCCAGCAAAAGCGACATAGGTCCTACCTGGGTGACGCCCGGCGGGCTACTGAAGCGAAGCGCGCAGGTCGCTTTATTTTATAATAATTATAGTAATATTTTGTTAAAATAATAAACTGTTTCGATAAAACTTTTTAACAAAAAATTTAACCGCCGAAAAAGAACTAAAAAGCAAAAAATAAATAAACCTTTTAATTCTTGAGTATTGAACTTATTTACCTACATAAAATATAAAATTTTATATAAACTAATTTTGAGTCGGCGCCAAACAACAGTCTTATTATTAATTATCAAAATTTTATATGTACGTAGAAATGAAGAAGGCTAGATGTAGTTAATTAATATTTTATTACTTGGCGCCGACTCAAAATTAGTATATATAAAATTTGATATTTTATGTAGGTAAATAAGCTCAATACTCAAGACTTAAAAGGTTTATTTATTTTTTGCTTTTTAGTTCTTTTTCGGCGGTTAAATTTTTTGTTAAAAAGTTTTTTATTTTATGATTTTTTGTGACTCGCATCCTCTTTTAATACTCTGAGGCTAATTTCTAATCCTTCATCATTCCTCTTGCCACTGCCGCTGATGATGTAACCATCCTTCCTTGAGGTTCGCAGGATATTGACCAGTTGAGGTTACCTCCAATATTCTAAAGACGTCTTTTCTTCAAAGCATTTTAAGTGGTATCTATCACTAAAACCAGTTTTTTTATATCTAACTTCTATTGTTTAGGAAAGGTATGGTTTCCATCATCAGCTCAGTTTCATGATGTGATGATTCCTAAATGCAAATACCTGATTAAGTTGTGAAAACTAAACAGAAATTTGTGCCCAATTTTAGAGGTTTTCTCTCAATTTTATCAGAATTCCATGATCCGATCCTGATTTCCTTGACATGGGACCACCCTTGAGGTATACCCTATCTAAGAAAAGAGAATCATCAAAATCTGTTCATAAATGACGTAGTGAGAGCTGAACATACGTACAGAAACGCTAAACGTGCCCACAATTTTCGAGGTTTTCTCTCAATTTTATCAGGATTCCATCATCAGATCCTGATTTCCTTGACATGGGACCACCCTTGAAGCCCATCCTATCTAACAAAAAAAGAATTATCAAGATAGGTTCATAAATGACGGAGTGAGAACTGAACATACACAAAAAAAAAAAAAGAAAAAAATATATATACGGTCGAATTGAGAACCTCCTCCTTTTTTTTTCGTCGGTTAAAAAAGGAATCGTAGAATATCATTCTTAACCTCATTGCCTATTTTTTGACATGTTTTTTCGGAGTAAAAGTTGGGTCTACTTCAAGTACGACTTGAAAAAACGATTAACAATTTTGCTGTTTTCGCGATTTTTTGTAATCGATTAAAGTTATAAATATCGTGTTTTGAATCGTAGAATAACCAAGAATGTTTATTAAACTAAAACATATTAAAAATATATTTAAATCATTAAATCAACGAAAAATTATGCTATTTAGTGATATTAGTGCATTAAACCTGAATTTTATTAATTTAATCTGGCGAATTGGGGAACACAAAGACATTTAGAAAATACAAGCAGGTACGAAACATCCAAACGTCCAAAAATCCTGCCCGAAACCCAGGAAGGGCGGGATACGCAGCAAGAAGCTACGACGAGTTTATGTACAGGTACTGTTACCAACCGTACAGAAGACAATATGAAGCGAGCTGCCTCTAATCAGCTGATAAAGAGGTATTTCTATCAGTTTCTTGATTGCTGAGGCAAACCCAACTGCAACAATTTGTGCTGTGCATCAAGCGGAGAGTCCACGCATTGCCAAGGTAACGCATAGAAGGAAGACTGCGCCCCCTGCGGCTGTCACTCGTTTATTGACTATATATTTGGACATTTATTACTTTTGTTTATTTTTTTGGAATATGTGTAAGTGCAGTGTTTTTATTATAGTTCTTTAATATTTGTGTAAGTTTAATCAACTTATTTTATGTTTAATGCCGGCTGTAGCGATGCCGGAACCTGTAGCAGTCAACCTGCCACATCGCTTGAGGTCCAACAGGTGAGATGTCCCAATTGCTCGCAGGCACGCTTTTTTAAAGGCGAACGGGGGCTGAGGATACACTATGGCAAGGTTCACAAACCACATAGTGTTCCTTTGTGCCCCCCAGCTACATCTACACCTCACGAACAGACCTTGTGGAAAACGCTCTCAAAATTTAAAAATTCAACACCAGTTTTAAAAAGAGTTCCTCGGGGTGCAAGACGATCCGTTGCTCTGAGTTTGGCACAATGCGTCCGTCTTGCGACCCAAGAGAACTCAGTAAGTGCCTGGGAGCAATTGCTCACCTTCCCCTACAGAATTCTGCACGTTCAAAAAGATTTGGCAACTAAAAAAACTTTAACAAATCAAATTAAAGAAAATTGTAATATTTCGACCATAATTTTAGATCCAAAATTACCACCATTTAATAACCGTTCACAGAAAAGCCTATGTTCGCATGTGGAATCGAAAATAAGTGAAGGTGACATTAGGGGAGCGGCCAGGCTATTATTCAGCAGTGATGTGGTGGCGCCTTACTCTCCAGAAACAATCTCAGCCTTGGAGAGTAAACATCCAGCGCCTGCGAATGATCTCACTTTCCCCGACCCCCCTGAGACCCCCGTTCCGGATTCATGTGTTTTTAACATTTCAGCCCCCCAATTGCTTGCTGCCGTGGGCTCCTTTCGAAGTGGTTCTGCCGGCGGCCTCGACGGCCTGACTCCGCAACACTTAAAGGACCTATTGAGTTCAGGCGCCGGGGATGCTGGTGAGTCGCTTTTGAAGGAGCTTGCGGCACTAGTCAACCTAATGCTCTCCGGCGGCGTGAACGATGCCGTCGTCGATGTCTTGTACGGGGCCAACCTATGTGCCCTGCGCAAGAAGGACGGCGGCATTCGTCCCATTGCCGTCGGGTGCACCTACAGGCGTATGGCAGCCAAAATTTGTTGTAAACTGTACAGTGACAGACTTACAAACAAATTCCAGCCCCTACAGCTTGGCTTTGGCTCCAGAGGGGGCTGTGAGGCTGCCGTACATGCACTATCTTCCTTTTTAAATTCTGAAAAGGGTGAGGTCATTCTCAAGGTTGACATTAAGAACGCTTTCAACTCTGTCAACAGGGACACTTTGTTGGCCGAGGCAAAAAAAGAACTACCCGAAATTTTCGGTTTTATTTGGCAATGTTACAGGCACCCTTCTAAATTATTATATAAAGAACAGCTTTTAGAATCTGCAGTTGGATGCCAGCAAGGTGACCCTCTCGGGCCAGTCATTTTCAGTTTGGCTATTCATCCAGTCATTCAACAACTAAATTCAAAATTTAACGTATGGTATTTGGATGATGGAACATTAGGAGGTGACGTCGATACCGTTTTAAAAGACTTTCAATTCCTGAAGACTCATTTTCAATCCATCGGACTTGACCTTAACCACTCGAAGTGTGAAATTTTTCTTTGTGACAATACCGAAAGACAATCGACCCTTCATAAATTCAATACAATTGCACCAGAAATCAAAATTTTAGAAAAAAGTTCACTACACCTCCTAGGTTCCCCTATTTTGGAAGAAAGTTTTTCTCCATTCATTGACGGAAAAATTAATCATTTTAATGATATTTCGGACAGACTCACAAAAATAAATTTACATTCGGCATTCACCCTAATTAGATATTGCTGTTTTGGACCAAATTTTATATATTTTCTCCGCTCTTCCCCTTTATGGAAGCATTCACATCTCCTGGACAAAATTGATGAAATCATTCGATGCACTCTTACAACCATTTTAAATGTGGCCTTGGATGACCGAGCGTGGCTGCAAACCACACTACCTATTCGTTTTGGTGGGCTCGGCATCCGCAAAATTTCTAGTATAAGCCTACCGGCGTTCCTGTCCTCGGTCCACAGCACTGAAAAGTTAGCCAAAAGAATTTTGACTTCATCACTGGTTAACTGTGAAGTGCCGTGCTTGACCGACGCAATGAACACTTGGAAAATGGCTTGCCCGGACACGGCGTTGCCCGAGAACCCGTTCTCCCAGAGGCAGTGGGACGAGCCGCTCTGTAGTTTGGTACGGAATAATCTCTTAAATACGTCAACCAATACTGCTGAGCGTGCCCGCCTGCTGGCTGTGGGTGAATGGGAGTCGGGCCTCTGGCTACAGGCACTGCCGTCACCCAACATAGGTACTATGCTGAGTGACACCACCTTCCGGATCGCTACATGTCTGCGTCTGGGTGCTCCTTGCGGAGCTCCACATCGCTGCCAATGTGGTGAAGCAGTCGACCATCTCGGACACCATGGCCTATCCTGCAGTAGGAGCGCGGGTCGTATGGCACGGCACGCCAGCATTAACGACATCATCCGTCGGGCTCTTGTCACCGCCGGTGTGTCAGCCGTTTTAGAACCTCATGGCCTGGCACGTGACGATGGAAAGAGGCCCGACGGGATGACAATAATGCCTTGGAAGATGGGTAGGCCTTTGGTGTGGGATGCAACATGTGTCGACACCCTTGCGCCATCTCATCTTCTTAGCACGGCGGGCTGTGCTGGGGCGGCTGCTACAGGTGCAGAAAACCTCAAACGGCGCAAATATAACAACCTTATTGGGAGTTATATGTTTGAGCCGTTTGGGGTTGAAACACTAGGGCCATGGGGTCCGAGTGCTCATCGAGTTTTCCATGACATCAGCAAACTTTTAGTCGACTCTTCACGTGACCAGAGGGCTGGCCTTTTTTTCGGCCAACGAATCAGCATTGCCATTCAACGTGGCAATGCTGCCAGCGTTCTGGGCACTTTTCCCATTGACAGCGAGGTGGACGAATTTTTTGATGCCCAATGAGCTTTACCACTACCGGATTTTTTATGCCTCTTGTACATATTTTATTTATTAAGTTATTTATTAGTTTAATTAGCTATTTTAATTAGATATTATAATAAATGTGTTACTTTCGAAAAAAAAAAAAAAAATTTACTGAATAAAAAAAAAAAAACTAAAACATATATTTTTATCAGATCTGAACAGAGAATACTTGATTGTTTAATGCTGAACCAAAAATAGGTCGATTCTGAGAATCCTGGCCTTAACAATACATAGACAAATGATCGCAGCAATCGTGAGTCATTTACTATTGGCTATTGAAGAGGGTACTCCCTTTCATCATTCTCCTTCCCTTACCCCAATTTATTTGGGGTCGGCGCAACATGTTTTTTCTTCCATACTTCTCTATCAGTCGTCATATCTGTAGTAACCCCCTTTTTACCCATAGAGGAGAAGAGGGTACTCCCTTTCTTCTCCTAAAATTATTTGTCCAATAATCATTATCCCTAACACGTTTGCTATAAACTTCAGTAACCATAATGTTCAAAACATCAAAATTTAGTTTTACATAATTATTTTTACTTCTAATTCTAAAACTATTCTGTCATAATATCGAGTACTATAATAATTGAATCTCCTAATTTTGCATGAAAAAAGTCAATCATGTCATAATTATTGTATTATACGGCATGTAAACTAAAACTCTGACCGATCCAATAAAGGGGTATTCCTGGTTTAACATACGTACTAGAAAAAGTAGATATAAAAAATATGCGAAAAATATGCGAAATTTAACACAAAATTTGGCAAAATTTCATAAGTTGACAACACTCCACCGGCCGGCGAAATCTTTTTATTTTTACCTATTTTTATTTCAAACGATACCCTGCACTAGCCGCGCTGTAGGCAGAGTGTGCCACCTGAGCGAGACAGAGTGTCTCGCTCAGGTGGCATCTTTGAAACGAATTAGTAGGTGAACTTTGTCGAGCGGTCAGTGTTGCCTTTGATAAGCTTTCTTTTTTTTTATTAATGGTTTTCACTGGGGAAAAATAATTATCTCGTATCCAATAAATGATTACGTATATGTGTACGCAGTACGATACCAAATAATACCCTTCAGGATTGAACAGGGTTTTTGTTACATTTTTTTTTTTGTGGCTTGGAAATCATCCAATGACATCGCCCGCTCTGGGTGGAGCGGGAGGGCGTGTCAGACTCTTAGTGACTAAAACCCACCCCTGTTCCTTCCCTGCCTGAGTGCTCAGGGCTGCGGTAACTCATATTAAGAATTTACCCGCTACCCCTAGGCATGCAGGCACCGGCCACGATGGGCCCCGTCAGTGGTGGCTGACAAACATCTCTTAAAGGCGCGCGTGGAACACTACGCGCCGTCGACTCACGGGCCTGGTGTTGATCGGACGGCGAGCTAGGGTTTCTGTTACATGCTGTATAATGTGTTTTATTCCGAATGTTCATTTATAATAAAATTGTTAGTCCTAAAACATTTGCTAAAAACCGGCGAAGTGTGAGTCGGACTCGCGCATGAAGCTCCGTACCTTCGTACAAGACTATGCGTCTATGTTGCCATTATTAAGATAGAGCAATTTGTTGCTATAGCGGCAACAGAAATACAAATTCTGTGAAAATTTCAACTGTCTACCTATCGTCATTATTAATATCGATCAAAAAAAGCCAAACAAAACACGTTTCTAGTAGAGGAGCCTCCTTACTTTTTTTTTTTTTTACCCCTATAGTGTAATTTAGAATCGCGTAGTCGCGGAGGGGCGAGGCGGCCTACGAATTGAGGAACAGGTAGTTGTAACGCCCGCCGCCGCGGCTGAGGCCGTTTTACATTCGGATGTTCGGAACCCTAAAAATAATTATTCATAATATATAATCAGAATTCACCGCATAAGGAATTCCTACCAAACGGAAACATTTTTTGGCATATGCCATATCGGTACCTATTCATAGCTTTGTGTTTCAGTAGATCAGCGTTTTGTTTTTGTATCCTCCGATTTGTCAGCGGGAGTTGACGTCTTGCTGAAACCTTGTCTGGAGAACAAGATGCATAGCGCGCGTGTGTTGACGTTGTTAGCACTGCTTGTAGAGATGGTGAACGCTTTTTCTTGGGGTAAGTATATACTTATTTATTGAATGCTAAGACTAAAGTAGAGACGGGTTTCTTTTTTTAAACGTTACTCCGTACTTGGAATTTCTCCTATATAATCAGTGCGTTCACAATCATGTAATCTCACATACACACAAGACACTCAGACTCGGAACAACTATCTGTAAACCATACAAATATTCATTGTGAATTTTAAAAGTTTTGGGTTGAATGGTAACAAAATTGGTTGATACTGTGACCGTCCACCTTTAATCCTATTAATTTATTTCATAAAAATTATATTTATTTCAAAACCAAGCACATTGCACACATGGCCGAGTTTTTTATAGAAACACACTTCCATCTGAATTTTAGGATTGACAGGGGAACGCAATTGAAAATGAAATATTCGTTTAAAATAGCGTCACATGATAAAGACCCTTTGAGACAGGAATATTGAATTGTTTTACGGGGAAAGGTCTGATACTTATGTCAGCGCTCGTTGAAAGCAATTATTTATGACAATATTAAGTATTAGTTCATACTTGAATATTATGAGTGTGGTTTATACTAGGGTTTAAATATCAGTAAGTAGAGTGTAAAGATACGTGCGTGAATCTCGGTGGCTGTGATGGTGAATGATTGGGTGAGTTTTAGCTGTTTTATGTGAGCATCAGTTTGTTAATAATCATTTATTCGAGCGTAGTGAGACTATTTCGATATTCTATCATATATATATTGCTCTCATCCCAGATGAGCGATTAGTTTTGGTATATTTTCGCGCGTCATAAACATAGTTGTACTTGTGCACCTGTGCGCACGCGGTGGTGGTGCGCGGTCATTGACCCCAGCTGCCACATAGTTCCTCCCCAGCGAAGCGCTCATACAATGCGACTGTTTTTTTTTTTGTTTTTTTTTTTGGGGGGGGTGGGAAATCATCTTATGACTTATTCCGCTCTAGGGTGGAGCGGAAGGGCGTGTCAGACTCTTACTGACTAAAACCCACCCCTGTTCCTCCCTGCCCTACGTGCCCAGGGGCGAGGAAACTCTTTCGAATTTATCCTCAACCCCCGGGCAGGCACTGGCCGTGGCAGGCTCCGTCCTTTGCTGACAACTCTTTGAGGCGCGCGTGGAACACTACGCGCCGTCGACTCTCGGGCCTGGTGCTGATCGGACGGCGAGTTACCCACTACTCGCCGTCCGCAGGCCCGGGTCTACGGTGGCCGGAGATCGTCTCGCAGCCCCTGGCGTCTCCTGCGGCGGCTGCCGCTGAGGGCGCTAGGGCGACTCTGCCGTTGTTGAGTCTCCCTAACTTGTGCCGCCTCCCTCTTCGCTAGCATTACTGCTTCGCAGAAGGAGGAGACGGCTCCCCACTCCCTCTCGCTCCGTACCATGGCCTGAACCAGGGCATGGCGCGAGAGGGTGCTGCCGCCTATCGCATCCACGAGGACACGGCGGTGTTCTGCCCAAGCGGGGCAAACCTCCACCATATGCTCCACCGTGTCCTCTGACAATGCGAGTGGTGATTAGTTGGTGAGTTGCATACGGCGTTAACGAGCGCACAAGTAGTGCAAAGTGATGTCTCGACACGGTGCCAGCGACCGCCTAGGGCTGCGGTGACGTCAGTTTGCACGATGACGTGTGGGCGCTGTGTTCGCGCTGCGTGCCTTTCACTTTTCTAGCTTAGTAGTGGTAGTGCGCGGCCGTACTCCGCGTTAGCCCAACGCGTAGACTAATATATGTATTGGCCATCGTATGTTTTACAGGGCGAAGCCTACGGTGGGTCTTGAGGTGCGGCCGGATCGAGTGACGTATGCCGGCGGTTCACTATCACGGCTCACTGTTTCTTCGGTGCTATGCAGGAATGCAGGTTTCAGTCGACCTATGCTGATGTTTTTGTGGACGCCTTTGATCTCTATGCTGTACACCTTGTCAGTTAGTCTCTTCAAAACTCGATACGGACGTTCGTACGTGGGCGTAAGAGGCGGGCGTGTGGCATCAGTGCGAATAAAATACGTGCGTACATAGATGTAGATTGTCATGGACAAACATGGCAGTGTTGCGTTGTGCTGCTTTAATTTTTTTCATTGCGGCTGTTATGTTATCGCTGAAATGTGTACTATTTATGCTTGCCGACGTTTCTCAGCACATTTCACCCAGTAGTCGCAGCGCTCTTCCGTATAATGCTTCTGCTGATGATACGTCAGTGTTTTCTTTTATGGCGGCACGTAGTCCTAATAATACGGTAGGCATTTCTCAAGTCCAGCTTGAGTTACGTAATCTTGCGGTTAACTCCGCTTTGAATGTTCGGTGCCATCTCTCAATCATGCCGTTCGCCTGTGGGCGGTAGGCAATAGTCCTGGTTTTTTCAATGCCCATTCTATTCATTAATGTTTTGAATAACAGTGATTCAAATTGTCTGCTTTGGTCACTTGTGATTTTCTCTGGGCACCCGAATCGTACTACAAACCATCGCCACAATCGTCTATGAAGGATGGATCCTTCATAGACGATTGTGGCGATGGTTTTGGCTTCGATGTTGCTGACTGGGAATGCCTCCGGCCATTTGGTAGCTCTGTCAATGATGGTCACACAATACCGTTTACCCTCGGATATAGGTAGTGGTCCAACGATATCTATATGAATGTGTGACAGGCGGTCAGCAGGTGGGTAAACTTGCAGAGGCGATATTGTATGGCGCTGTACTTTTTAGCATCGGCCACTATATTGTCCTTCCCTTCAATATGGCATTTTTGTTGTAAGCTGACTGATGTAGTACAGGTATCTTGTGCGTAGCGCTGTTTCTGTCTTACTGTTTTGTCTCAGTAATACATTTGTTAGTGATTTATGGTCAGTGTAAACCGTGATATCTCTGCCTTCGAATATGCGCCGGAAGTGACGTATGGCCAAATAGATCGCTAGGAGCTCGCGGTCAATAGTGACGTACTTTTTCTGTAGCTCGGTCAGCTTCTTGGAAAAAAGTCCGAGAGGTAGCCAGTAGCCGTCGACGCGTTGTTGCAGCGCTGCCCCGACACAGGTGTTCGAGGCGTCACACATAAGTGACAACGGAGCTTGCACGGATGGGTGTGATAGTGTGACAGCGTCCTTGATATTGTTCTTGCATGCTTGAAAAGCTTCTTCATCTTCGCTGTTAAAGTTCAGCTTCGTTTTGTAGTTTTTCTTGCATGTTCGCAGATATTTATATAATTTTTCTTGCAAGTGTGCGGAGCATCCCAGATGAGCGGGTAGTTTTGGTATATTTTCGCGCGTCGATAAACATGGTGGTGGCGCTCGGTCATTGACCCCAGCTGCCACAGTTATGTACTACTTTTATTTTTTTTCGGATCGGGAAGTAGCCCGTTGTCTGATACAATGTGGCCCAAATAAAGTAACAAATAGCCACTCGCCCGTCTAGAACCAGAATCTCAGCATTTTTAACATGGCTCAGAACCGTTGCTACCTCAATTATGGCTACCGCGGTGTGTTCCCATTAAAATCGGTTTTTGTCTATGGTCCTCAGCTTTTAGTCGGTTTTTCTCTATTATAGACGTTACTCAACTAAATTTTGCGTCAAATAAAACTGGGCGCACTGTTATGCAAGCTACGAGAATACCAGAAAAAAAAGTTAAAAGTTGATTTTCTGTGGCCATTTTCTGTTGTTGCGAAACTGACAGGAGCTCTGCATTTACAATGTAAATACAATTGTATTTAAAACCCTGTGTATTAGTGTAATATATCAAAAGAATCTTCAAGATTCAAGCTTAACGAAAAACTAAACATGCAGTAGGTTCAAAGTGTGTTGAAAACGACAATATTGAAATAAAAAACAAGGGGAGAGCGCCGCGTCCGGCGTCCGTATTTTGTTGATAATTTTGTATGATTTACTAACTAATCTGTTAGAATATTGCTCGTAATATGGAAATTAGTTCATTATTAGTATTTACACATACTTCGACAGTAAAAATAGGACGAAAATATATAGGATTCCATGTTTTAATGACTTCATTCCACAGGTCGTCAGTACTTGCCATAATTCTGGTTTAAACGCTTTTTTTAAATGTCCACAGTAAAGGTTTGTATAAACATGGAAATTACGAGAGTAATGGCTTGTTTTTTTTCAACGGTTTATCCGACTACGGGGATCACAAAGAAGGGTTATTATTTGAGCTTTAGCACGATGTTTTTAATAAAGCGTACTAACCTTAATGTGATGGTTTGGATTGAATGATTTTGTATTTTTTTCCAACGGTTTACTGACCACAATTTGAGTTTAACCACAATATTAATGCTTACTAATGTGATGGTTCAGATTTAATGATTTAGTATATAAATCTTTTTCAACGGTTTAGCCGACTGCAGCAGAAAGAAGTGTTATGATATTTTCGTTGCACTTTTTTTTCTTTCTTGTCTTTCAATGGTTTTGGGCATGAGAATAATGTTTTTTTTTAATGCCTAATTGCTGTCATAAATTAAAAATAAATTGGAATCTAAGACAAGTTTCGATTTCAGGTCTCAGGATAATTACAATAATTACGGTCTGGAAGAAGAGGAGGAGGATGTGTCTATATATCTGAGTTTCGCTAGCTACTTTATTAAAAAGCCTCCTCCTCGTAATCTGTGTAAACCTCGTAATACACCTTACTTTTAATGTGTGTGTAATGTATTTCGTTAAAGTAAATATGTAAATTAAAAAAAGATATCACATAAAAAAAGTTTATTTTTAAATAGGTAATACATTTTTTACAATATTAAACAACTATGTACATTAATCATTGTCTCATTTCAACAAAAATCACAAAATAAACTAAATGTCGAAATTAAAATATAGGACGGGCAGTATGCAGCCATACGTATGAGCCCTACGGGCGGCCATCTTGCCGTATTTTGCCTTATTTTTGCTAGCGCAGGCGGCATGAAATTAATGCGGGAAGGGGTGTTTTGTTTTCATCTTGTGTGCTACTTAAAACCGTCCAAGTAATGACTTATGGGTATCAAAAGAAAGCTTATATAGTCTAGTTTTATAATACATAGGTTTAAAAGACATAAACTACAAAATTATTAGTAAAAACTTAGTAAGAACAAAAATTTTACTGTTTTTCAACCAAAAATCTCAAGTTTAACTTTTTTTTTAAGTACTTAGAACTAGTTTTTGTGACTTAGTTATCACATATGTCAATTCTATATAGTATCAGCTATACACACGTATTTTTACTTGTGTGTAGAAGCAGGAGATTACGAGATATTAAGCTTTAAATTGGCAACGGGACCCGGCGCTTGCGCGGAAAAATACCAGAGCGAGCGAGCGGACGTAGGTTGTCACTTTTTGGCGTCTGGACTGACGTTTGAAAGGATAGTAAAATAGTAGGATTACAATTACCATTGTTAGTCACTTATACACGCACACACGAATTCACTTACACGCACTGACACTCATGCACTTTTGAACTATTTTTCTGCAATGTGACAAAAATGTTCGCTCAAGTGGCAGGGTCGCCTTATAAGGACGGGACTTTAAGGAGAATGAAACATCTCAGATGCCGAGTAAATACTGAATATATTTGATGTATTGATACGTCTTATGAGTACTCACAGAGGTAGAATATAATATACTTATCTACTACATCACAGTATGTGGAACATTTTTGGGGCGACCTACGCCAATTTGCTATTGTTAGTACCAATTGACAACCAAATACTCACGTCAGTTTACTACTCACAGAAATTTGATTTTTTTTTCTTTTTTTTATTAGTACTAGTCGATCATTCAACTTACTACTTATGATGGAAACACCATTTCTAATTTCACTAATTATATATATGTCCACTCGAACGTAGAAACCCGCAGCGTGGTTATTTCTACACGTCTACCCAACGTAGACACCGCTCGGGAGGTCAAACGCGCTTCGTCCACTTTAAATCGGTTTTTATCTGTAGTCGTCAACTTTATTTGGCCATGCTCTATTTGAGACAATAATCGACTAAATTTTGCGTCCGTGACACTAGGCACAATGATACGCAACCATAGCTAATAATTTAAAAAAATGTTTGAAAGTCGATGTTCTGTCATTTTTTCACGTCAGTGCTACAACGGAAAGAGCTCTGCGTTTAAGATGTAAGTACAATTTTATTTAAAACCCTGTGTATTAGTGTATTATATCAAAAGAATCCTCAAGGTTTAAGCTTTACGAAAAACTAAACATGTTGTAGGTTCAAAGTGTGTTGGAACCGAAAATATCGAAACATAAAACCAGGTACTTGGCGGCATGACGCCGCAACAACGCCGTGGTCATTTTCGTAAAACTTTTGTATGATTTACTATCTAATCTATTATAATGGTGCTCGTAATATGGAAATTAGTTCATTATTAGTATTTACACACACTTAGACAGTAAAAATACATCGAAAATAGTTAAGATTCCATGTTTTAAAATTTACAGTCCTCAGGTTGACAATATGCACCGCGGCAATGGCAAGGACGGTTTTTTTTAGTTTTCACAGTAAGGGTTCGTATATACAAGTAAATCGTATGTGTGATGGCATGTTTTTTTCAACGGTTTACCCGACCACGCTAAATGTCCCGAAGGGTTATGGATTTGGGCCTGAGAATTTATGTTTTAATGCTTACTAATGGGTGATGATTGCATTTTTTTTTTGTTCAACTGTTTAACCGACTACGAAAAAAGAGAGTTATGTTTTGAGCTTGAGCACAATGTTTTACTAATACTTACTAATTTTATGGATATAATTGAACGCTCATTTCTTTTTGATTTTTTCAACGGTTTAACCGACTATGAAAAAGGATTTGAGCTCGAGCACAATGTCTTTAATAATGCTTACTAATTTTATGGATATAACTGAACGCTCATTCCTTTTAGATTTTTTCAACGGTTTAACTGACTATGAAAACGGAGTGTTAAGATTTGAGCTCGAGCAAAATGTCTTTAATAATGCTTACTAATTTTATGGATATAATTGAACGCTCATTCCTTTTTGATTTTTTCAACGGTTTAACCAATTACGGGGTACTACTAAAGAGATGACTTTTTTCTTGCAGTTTTTTTTTCTGTCTTGTCTTTCAATGGTTTTGGGCATGAGAACATTGTTTTTTTTAATGCCTAATTGCTGTCTTATATTAAAAATAAACTATGGAATCTAAATCAAGTTTCGATTTTAGGTCTCAAAATTTAATTTGGCTGATCGGAGGCTGGAGATGCGGAGAGCGATGAGTTGGCTGATCAGGGGTCGTCGTTATACCAACCGTGAGTATTTTTATTTGAGATTGGTTATGAGCTTATGGTAAGTAGTATGTAATTTTGTTGTAATTTATATTTTAGATCTTCAAGTTATGAAGAGGCGGCTGGGCGTGGGCGTGGCCGGGGCGTGCACGTGGGCGTGGGCAAGGTCAAGGTGTTCAGGCGTACGTATCTTTTTTAACTATGTATCTTACACAGGCAGAAAATTTCTATGATCGATAATCTCCACGTCTGCGGAGTTTCGCTGGCTGATTTATTTTAAACTAGCTGCGCCCCGCGGTTTCACCCGCGTAAAACGGTATAAAAAATGTTTGTTAATCCAGGGTATAACCTATCTACATACCAAATTTCATCAAAATCGGTCCAGCCGTTTGAGCGTGAAGAAGTAACAAACACACTCACAGACTTTCGCCTTTATAATATTAGTGTGATTATTATAAGTGCCTTGTAATGTGTGTCTATTGTGATCGTTTTAGGTAATTATGTAAATAAAAATAAAAAACATGGTAAAAAAAAATTATTTTTAATGTAAAATACATTTATATTATTATTAAATAACTATGTACATGTATCATTGTCTCATTTCAATAACAATCACAAAATAAATAATTCCTATCAAACTATCTATATTTAATCATGTACATTTATGCGTAAGAGCCCTACGGGCGGCCATCTTGCCGTATTTTACCTCATTTTCGCTAGCGCAGGTGGCATGAAATTGACGAGGGAAAGGGTGGTTTGTTTTCATTTATTGTGCTACATAAAACAGTCTAAGTAAAGACATAGGGATATCAAAAGAAAGCTTATATAATCTAGTTTCATAATAAATAGGTTTAAGAGATAAAAACTACAAAGATATTAGTAAAAACTTAGTAAGAACATATATTTTGCTGTTTTTCAACCCGTAATCTCAAGTTTAACTTTTTTTTGAAGTACTTAGGACTAAGTGTTGTGATTTAGTATTCACATAAGTCAATTCTCTATAGTTTCAGCTATACACACGTATTTTTATTTGTGTGTAGCTGCAGCAGTTTAATAGATATTAAGCTTTAAGTTGGAAGCGGCACGGGGTGCTGGCGCGGAAGGAATTGCCGAGCGGGGGGACGACGGACAAAGTGACAGCAAGGTTTCGTGTCTCCGTATTTCTACGTTCGAGTGGTTAGGACATTATTTTATGTATTTTTTTTTGTTAGTACCAACTGCAGTATACAGTTTACTCATCATAATTTCAGCCAAAAGACGTCCACTGCTGGACATAGGCCTCCCCCAATTGTCACCACAATGATCGGTCCTGTACGTCTCGCATCCTTCGGCTACCCGCGACCTTCACCAGGTCATCGGTCCACCGTGTGGGGGGAGGCCTTCCAACGCTGCGTCTTCCGGTACACGGTCGCCATCCCAGAACTTTTCGGCCCCATCGACCATCTGTTCTGCGAGCAATGTGCCCTGCCCACTGCCACTTCAGTTTGGCGATTCTTTGGGCTATGTCGTTAACCTTAGTTCTCTTGCGGATATCATCATTTCTAATTCTATCACGCAAGGAAACGCCGAGCATTGCCGGAAGCTGAAAGCTTTTGAGGTTTTGGATCTGGATCTGTGCTGGACGGAGCGTAGACTTCCTCAGACGAGACCTTTCCAGCTTGATATTTAGATTCAATGTGCCTCTTACCATGCGGTGATCACTTCCAGTTTTCATCGCGTTAATCACAGAGACATCATTGAATATCTGCTTCTTCGTCGATATGATGAAGTCAATTTCATTTTTAGTTACACCGTCGGGGCTCTGCCAGGTCCACTTCCTGTGCTCACGCTTTCTGAAGAAGGAATTCTCCATAAAACTGGCCAGTATGTGTCCCCGGTGGTTCCGACGTCCAAATCCAAATTGCCCTACTCGCAGCTGTCACCGTCTCGTTTGCCCAGTTTCGCGTTGAAGTCCCCCATGACCACGGTGAAGTGAGTTTTGTAACCATGCATGGCTCTGGATACTTCCTCATACATGGCCTCAACTTCATCGTCGGGGTGTGTCTATGTCGGGGCGTACACCAGTACGACCTTCAACGAATATCTTGACGATATTCTGAGTATTAGGTACGCCACCCTGGTCGACACACTCTCGATCTTCACCACATTGTTCACGAGAGACCTGTGGACGATAAACCCGACACCACCCTGGGACTGCTGGACGCCCTCCCGGAAATAGAGCAGGTTACCGGATTCAAGGATTATTGAGTCCCCCCCTCTCTTCGGACTTCAAATAATCCTACAATACTCCATCGCAACCTGCTCAATTCTTCCTCAAGTTCGGTGATCTTCTCGTCAGTTCGAAGTGTTCTCGAGTTAAATGTTGCCAGGTCCAGTCGTCGGTGTTTGTTGGGGTAGCCGGATTCACTCCGGAGATTCTTCGTACCCCTTGCTTCGCCATGGCTTTGACCGCTACCGGAGTCAAGAGTAGGCAGGCTGCCGGGCACTAGGGACCATCTTTTTCGTGTATGTTTAATTGGGGAGGTTTGCCGTACTCGCCACGCTTGGCACGCGGGTTGGCGATCGCAGTGAAGCTCTGATAATGCACGGAGAATGCTGCTGCCCATTCTCTGGCGAGTCCCTTAGTGGCCTCTTATGACACCCACGGGAAGTGATGGGATGGTGCTATTCTTTTACGTCCGACACCATACGGAACGCAGTTTACTACTTTGGCGTTTTTGGTACCAGTCTATAATAGACTTACTACTCAAGCCTTTAAGGGTGATTTCACATCACTCAATGCAGTGTTTACGTGCCACATTAATAAAATTAATTACCAACCTTCAGTAAATTGACAAATTAACACTTGCTTAGAATATTAGATAGGTATAAAAATAATGACCCAGATCATAATCAAACATGGCATACTTTATAAATACTTGGTTTACGTTGCAGTAATTATATAAAGTGTGGCACAACCACAACGAGCTATTCTCTATTTATGTTTCCCGACATGCATGATTGGAATTGGATCTGTCAAAATACTAGTTTGTAATATTAGTTCAAGTACCTACATGCGTCTCAAATAAGCTAATAGATACGTTATTCTTCATAGTATCAACTGAGTAGGTACTTGTAAGATACGCGTATAACTTGTAAACAGAATTTAAATTACAACATTGTGGGTAGTCGTGTTATTTTAGAAAGGCACACCTTTCTAAGTTTTGCAATCAAAAATTTACCGTAGGTAAATATGTAACAAAAATGATATTAGTAAAATACTTATTGAGCCATTTTGTGCCTATCGTAAATAATTAACCAAGTAGGTATAAGTTGCACGTAAACACAGCTTAGCATTTTGCTAAATTAAGGGATAACATTTCCCGTTGGTTCACTCCTTTGTCTTGTTTTTTTTTTCTTTTGTACGAGTATATGTTTTTTTTTTCTTTTGGTGTAATTACACAAAAACTCATCGCCACTTGTGACGTCCACTTGTCACAGGGGTAAGCACAGATGGTTTAATAAAACAATAGTTTGGTGTCTTGAAATAGTAAACTGGGCGCACGTCCGTCCGTTAAGAGTGACAGCTGTCCAGTGACACTTCTACCCGCGTGGACCTACCTCCGCTTCTATGTTATTTAAACGTCACAGGTGGGTTTGTAATCTAGTCAAAAGATTCTTAAGGAATAATAATTAAGGAATCTTACAAATTCTGATATAATGCTATAAAGGATGTACACGTAGGTATTTAGTCAATACTAATATTATATATGTAAGTAAAGCCTATTAACTATACGGCTTTGTAATGCGTTCTACAATAGATTTTAAAAATACATCCTCTTATCTTTGTTTATATAAATCCCTAAGACGGACACGGCATACTCTAATTGAGAGCGTACTAAGTACGCTCTCAATTAGAGTATGCCGTGTCCGTCTGGAGTCCATACTACAAAAAATATGGTGATATGATTGAGCGTGTTCAGCACAATTTTTTACGAACCATGCATTATAAATGCTACGGGTATTATATGTCGTACCAAAATAGAAAGAATGGCCAAATTTCTAGAGCTGGACTCGACTATTATTTTTCATGTCCCAAAATAAACTATAGCTAGATTGGTTTGTTTTTATGTCGTAAACACTATCCCGTTTGTAAATTATTTCTAAATAACCACGATTTTTTATAATAACGTCAACAATACTTTTGAGGTTAGAATCTACAACTACCTTCTACCCGACTGCGGCGTAGCTTATGAGTCTAGTTAGCGATAAGCGAGAAGGGTAATTAGCGATCTCGTTTCTATTTATTTCGATTTCTCTCAGAGAATTACCCAAAAAATAGGACTTGTAGCAAAGCGCACCAACTCTTTGTTTGTCCATCGATCATTCAATGAAAACTACACCATAGATTGCTCTAACTTGCACAACGTATAGTGTAGACAACAAAGCTGGTATAACATCACACTTGAAGTGGTTCTTGAAAGACTTCCAAGCCTTTTTTGTGGTTTGACTACTTCAATTCTGGCTGAAGAGTTAGTCACTAGATACCTACTGCCTTTCAGTCTTCAGTGCTCAAGTTGCATAGATATTAACACATTGAGTAATGGTTGTTAACAGGAGTAAATGAAGTATAATTGGTAGAGTACTTAAATGAAAGAAATAGGCTTGACAAAAATAATTTTTATTCATCATCCTCTCTTATCACTACACCATCGAGGAATGCTGCTGGCTCTGATATTGTCGTAGTATATTGTCCATTCTTGAGAAATCCAGAAATGTATTAAAAGCGTTAATAAAGGAAAGCGCATATTCCACTTTTCAGCCGTAAATGTTCTTAAACTATTTTTTAAATTGAACAACATATCCCAATCAGTACTAAATGTATGTTCTTCACAAATACGAACATTTATAGGCAAGTAATATTTGTGTTTGCTTAGAGTTGTTGCTCTTAGAGGGTCAGAAATTCTATGCAAATCTCTGTTTTGGCAACCAGAAAAACACAACGTGCTGCAGTATTAGCCGCTCGTCCATACTGCGATAAACTAATCACCTACTTCGTCAGCTTGCTGATCGGTGTCTCCAAACACCGACCCTTGGGGTTGAGGCTCTAGCTTCAGCTCTGGTTCCGGCTCTGGCTCTGGCTCCGGCTCAGGCTCTGGCTCCGGCTCAGGCTCTGGCTCCGGCTCTGCCTGCTGCTCAATATTTTGCTACATATTATGCATTGCAACTCTCTTGAGTCTCAGCCAACAGGGATGACAAAAATGGTCTGATGAAGTTGCCTGAAACAACCATACAGCATTGTCTTATTATAAATCTTTGGGCTCATTATTTATTAAACATAAGGAAATAAAAACATTGTTACAAAACAATATTAGATTGCAGTGATGAATTCACTATAACATAGGACAACAATAAAAAAGATCATAATTACCTGCCGTGGGGCAATTCTATTTTCAAGTTCAATGTGTATTGCTTGTAGCAACTGGGATGGTGTACTCTTACAATAAGGTCACGTTTACGGTTCCGCAGAGAACTTCCACAAAGTATGCAAACATGCATGTGGCCACGGGAAGATGAGGCACCAGGTTCATTACTTAATTCGGAGTTGACATGCTGCATTGCCAATTGTTTACAGGCATCACATAATATGTAGTCTTCTTCAGTGATCTAAAATAAAAATTAGAGTTGTTATATGATGTATGATTGTGTGATGGTTTATATTGGTATATGTACTAAAATGAGTAGGTATAAATACGTACTATTACTGAAGAATTCCTCTCGCAGTTCTTACAAATTACTCTCGTATCAAGATCAAAAACGAGATGGCGGCGAAGTGTTCAATGCGTATGTTACAATTAACACATAGCAATCGCAGGGCTAGTTGTGGCGTCTGCATGATTTCTCTCACAAATATCCAAGAAACAAAATCGGTGTCCAGAAATCTAAAGCACAGAATAATCGTCACAAGTGGTAGTTATCAGTCCGTAAAACAATGCCAAGGTCAAAAATCCAAAATAGCACAAGTGCTTATCACAATTCACAACAAGTAAATCGAATAGGATGCGAATACGAATGATTGCCGGCAAAGAGAATATAATTTCATTGCCGGGGTGTCAACAATGGCGCGGGTCGATGAACGATGACCACAGACAGATTAACTTGTCGATGACAAATGACGTTCCGTTGTACGCATTTGAACAAAACTACTTACTATACACCAACATAATTATTTTTTATGACAAGAATCCAATACATAATATCAGCATATTCGTTGATTTGATGCCTTTTAACTAATTGAATAGAATTACAGTTAAAACTTTTCAGAAAAACGTGAATAATTACAGTCTTTGAATACCAAGTCATTTCAAACGCGAAATGAATCGTCAAGAGGTGCGTTCTGAAACTATTATTTTAAATAATTTAGAAAAAGTTATAAAAACAAAAAAATTGGATAACTTTTTTTTGTGGCTACTTATTGAGATATTTCTTGTGTTATCCCTACCTTAAAAAATAAGGGTATTTTTCATAAATATGGCGTATTGGGAGGCCATCGTTTCGCTGTCGGGTACGATTTGGCCATCCTTCTTTGCTTAACAAGTACAAGCTTGCAACACTGGAAAGTAGACGACTATACTTAGAAGCCGTAAATTTATATAAAATTGTACGAAATAATTTTGACTGCATTGACTTGTCTTGCATGGTATGCTATGTGGTTCCTAGAACCGTCCATAGGCGAAAGGTGCGCGCTGGTATGTTATTTTCAGTGGGCTCCTGCAAGTCCAATTCTGGGATGCGTTCGCCTGTTCGTCGAATGGTCGATACTTATAATAAGACATTCGAACATATAGACATTTTTGCATGTCCTGCCCATAAATTCAAACGCCTTATACTCGAGAAGATTTCATGAGTAATTTTCTTTTTCTTTTCCTTCTATCTATTTGTACCCTACTTGGCTGTATTATTGTTTTCTTTTTTTGTTTGTTATCTGTTGTAGTATCCACGCAATGTGTATAATAATAGTATTGTACTTGGCTTGCCAATGCACCACCGCACTGGCCGACAGTCCGACCTCAACTGCCGTCCCCACCATTCGGAACGTTATTTATAACCACCGACGGCGACGTATGCGCTCATGACAAGTCATAAGTATATCTACATACACTACATTCCTTCCTTATTTTAATTTATATCTAAATACTACCTGTATTAAGTTTTATAGATTTAGGTATACATAATATGTGTACCTATGTATTTTTGAAAGTATTTATTTACTTACAAATATTCTGCATGTTACCATTTTACTCATAAATGGATCGAAAATTTTTCAATCACTTAGTTATGGTATATTTATTTAACTGGTCAGCAAATGTTGTGGACTGTATTATATATTGTAGGTTGTCGCTCTTGGTTATAAAGGCGACGCTTGTTCGTAGGTTATGATGTAATGGTTTGTCGCTTGTGACAATGAAACAACTGTAGTTCTCAGGTGTCTTGATAATATTTCCCTGTTAATCCTGAAGATGTTGCTTTTTCGGGTCTGAATCAGATTATATTACATAATCATATATTTATATTTTTCCAATAATCAAAGTTGAAATTATTGTTTTGATTTAACTTCTTTATATTCAATGTAATATGCTTTGATATTATTATTATCTGAATCTTTCTTCTCCTTTCCTTTTTTTTTTTTAATTGATTCATAATTTATTATTCTTATTTATTACTTGAAGTCGACATTGAAGTACATTTTGGTGATCTGGTTTATCCTTCCAATCAAATTTATATTTGTCTGCCTGTTTTCTAAGCATCAACAATAACATGTACTTACTCAGTTGGTTTCAGTTTAATGGTAGTAGCTCAACCAAGTAAATATTAGAACCAACTATAAACAAATATTTCCCAATTGAATGGAGGTGATTTGCATTGCAACATAGTCTCAATTTGATGAGAAAACCACCACAAAATGTCTAATTTAATGTAGGCGTTTTGTCACTTACGACAATTAGCGATCCTATTTTTAAATTTAGTGGAGGTTGATACCTGTAACCAAATTTTCCAATTTAATGGCGGTAAATTTTTTTTTTTTTTTTGAATGATTCAATGGAGGTTACGTCAAACCATAGAGATTTCTCAATTGAATGGAGGTTACTTCCAATCAAGAAGTTTTTCGAGAACCAATGATCGTTGAGGTAGACGTGTTCTTGAGTGAAGACCGCGAATCGTCAAACGCATGGCAGGACGCCCTCAGGGTGGATGAAGCGACGATCCCTCCAGGATGGCCGCCAGTAGCCGGATGAGAGCCGCCGAGAACCGAGCCGAACGGCGCGCAACCGGACTGGCCGACGTCCAGCAGCAGACCACCACAGGCTGATGATGATGATAATGAAGTCTGACCAATTTAACGGATGTACCTTTTTACCAACATGTTTCCAATTCCACTCCGAAAATATCCACTCCGTCTTCTGGTGATACATTTGCATCTTGTATATTATACAATATTTCCTGTAATTCTAGTCCACCAAAATGTATCAGCAAAGCAAGTTTCTTCTCACTACTCTCTATGCCAGTAGCTTCCAGGTAGATCACAAGTGCCCGCCTCCAGCACTCCCATTTCGTTCCTACTGATGAAGGTCTTCACAATCAAAATTTTCACTATTTTTCCTTAGTCAATATATTCCACTGCTAACTTGTCAATTTAATGACCAGTACATATGTTCTACTGCTGTTACCCGTCAATTTAATGACCAGTAGATATTTTTTACTGATACTGCTTGTTAATTTAATGACCAGTAGCTATATTCTACTGCAATTACTTGTCAATTTAATGACCAGTAGCTATATTCTACTACAATTACTTGTCAATTTAATGACCAGTAGCTATATTCTACTGTAATTACTTGTCAATTTAATGACCAGTAGCTATATTCTACTGCAATTACTTGTCAATTTAATGACCACTAGGTATTTTCTATTGTATTTATGTGCTCTTTGGTTTATTACTTTAGAACTAATCATGTAGCACAATCGTATAATTAGGCATAGGGTCCCGGTTTCGACTCCCAGACCGGTAGGTCGGGCAGGTTCACTCAGTTTTTCCATTGTGAACCTCCCAATAACAGATTGGGGTCCGAACTGGCACCCGGCTAGTGGCTACTGGCATGCTCAACGTAATTGGTGAACTTGGTTGCATCACACATCTCACCCTACCCCTTTGGAGAACGTAGGCGTGATGTTATGTTTATTGTTTTCACTGCTTTACTTTACTTGAGACTACTTTACTGTAGACTCTACTTTACTGGAGACTCTCTTTTACTTTTAACTTGACTAAACTCCACCTTACAGTTAACTTGAGTCAACTTCACTGTTAACTTGACTCAACTTCACAGTTAACTTGACTCAACTTCACAGTTAACTTGATTCAACTTCACAGTTAACTTGATTCAACTTGACTTAACTTGACAGTTAACTTGACTTAACTTGACAGTTAACTTGACAGTTAACTTGACAGTTTACTTGACTTAACTTGACAGTTTACTTGACTTAACTTCATAGTTTAATTGACTAATTTTCACAGTTCTCTTGACTTATTTTCACAGTTTGCTTGACTTAACTTCAGTCAACTTGAAAATAATCGTTATTGTATGCTACATGTTCAATATTTGATTATATAATAAACATACTTCGCAATACTAATATCTTATTCCTGACCTGGCTAAGCTCGTGACCTGGCATACTGAAGTGTATTAACACCCACGGCTAGTAATACATGACTCTGGACTTGAACCCGTTCGTTAAGTTTTCTTTACTGTATGGCCAAAATGCGTTGAACCCAACCTATGGCTTGGCGTGTTTTACTAGTAAGAACTGGCACTTGTAATGCAATAGTCCGATCCTGCAAGCATCAACAGCGTTACACTTTTCTTTACAGATGTTGTAATATTTAGACCCTCCGGGTAAATATTTAAAGACTGTTTCTATTTTTTTCTAGCGCTGCCCTAATGAGGTACTATCACCTTCTAAATCCAGTTTTTCTAATCCCGGTAAATTTGTGGGACATCATGATGAGTCAATCGGGGAGGCCTTTTAATAATTAAATTACCTTTGCTATTTTGTTTAATATGATATTCCAATTCAATGGTAGTACCTTTGGATCAAATATTTCTCATGTGATGGAGGCACCACAGTACCATTATTTTATTTGTATATGTATCCGCAATTTATCATACTGTGAAGGTAGTATGCACTGGATATATATTATTTGTACAAATTCCCACACGATAATTCACAAACAAAACAATGAAGGGTAGTCAATGTATCCCACTCAATTAACAAGTGTATTTATTTTATTGTTTGATTCGTTTTGATGTTGATCTCTTATTTAAAATGATGCTTCTATAAGTATTTTAACAATAATTTTATTGTAAAACAGAAATAGTGCTCGACACATCCCCTTCTGTTTTTTTTTTATTATTATTATTTCCGACTTGGTTTAGTTACATTTGCGCTTCTAAATATGGATAGTAGTTTAATGGCAATACTTCAATATCAATTTAATGATCAGAAAATTCTTCTTTCTTTTATATTGCGTCAATTTAATGACCAATAATGCTGTTGCGGATTTATAATTTTATTATCCTCTGAACATTGTCAAACGGTTGGTTATTTATGACCAGCATTGCTGCTTCTGCATCATAATAATGATGATGTCAATTTAAATAATGCTGCGATTTTATAGAAAAAGGAGCCTTTTTGGCCTCAAGTCTTTTTTTTTTGTTGTTGTTTTTTATTTTTTATTATTAGTTAATTGTCAATCAGTACCTATTTTTGTATCATAATACTGCTATGCTAAACTTCAAAATAACTTCGTTATTCCTTTTGTGCCAATTAAATGACCAGGCACTACGCCCGCTTACATAAAATATAGGTAGGTTACTTGGGATCTATCCATTTATTTAAGTAACGCCGATTGTTAGACTTTGAGTCACTGGATGACTGAACGGTGGTTTGAAATATTTCCATCAATAAATACCACTCCACTCAAACAATACTGCTGTCTATCCTTTCGATAAGTACAAGCATGATATTTTGGGTTCAAAATAACAATCACAAAAATACTCCACGTCTCTGACCACGTCTTAGAGATGTGGTGATGACTATTTTCATAATCATTGAAAAGAAAGTCTGTTAAATTGAGATAGTGTGATATTATGATAGTATTTTACCTCTTTTACTGAGACTATGTTTTAAGAATACTTTTGTTAAATTGTTTTCTTTGAATTTTATAGGTATTGACCTCTGTAACTGATATAACCTATATAAACAGGGTCCTCTGTAAATGAGATAGACCTACTTATACCTGGATATCTGAGACCCTGAGTAAGTAGAATACCTCTTTAAGTGAGACGAATTTTCAGATCCCCCAACATCCCAGTTGTCCAGGTTTCACTAGGTTGCGTGTTTCCCCACTTCAAGTAACATGGGATAAGGCCAGGAAAATAATGATGTCAACTTACGTAGGTTGTTAACAAAACGGCATAGTTTGATATTTGCACCCAAATGACACACACATCACTCACATCCTAGTGTTGTTATCATAAGTTAAGCAATAATCACCACCGTTAAATTTAACGTTTTATACTTTTGAATTATAATACCCATTTGTTAATTAAAATAAAATAATGATTCAAATTATAATGATTCAACTCTAATAACTTATTTTGTATTTATTTATTACATGTTACCTAAGTAGTATAAATTAACTATCTCGTCACTTCACCGATCACATTTCCTTTTTTTTTCACTTTATTTAATATTTTATTTTTATCCTCGTCGCCAAATGTAGTATCCACGCAATGTGTATAATAATAGTATTGTACTTGGCTTGCCAATGCACCACCGCACTGGCCGACAGTCCGACCTCAACTGCCGTCCCCACCATTCGGAACGTTATTTATGACCACCGACGGCGACGTATGCGCTCATGACAAGTCATAAGTATATCTACATACACTACATCTGTGATGCGATAGTTAAGTAGTTTTACATTTTTTTTTATATTTGTTTATTGCATGTGTCCACCTAGTGATTATTTTTGCATAATCCCACAGTTAATCTGTGAACAGCGTTGTGGGCTACAATATTGTTGTTTTCTACCATCCAATATCTGAGTTTTGTTTTATATTGTAGCTGTTTGTTGTTCCAATGAAATAAAAAAAAAATAAAAAAATATATAAATGCGAAAGTAACTCTGTCTGCCCGTCTGTCTATATGCTTGTTACATCTTCTTCACGAACGTCACAGTTGAATGGATTTAGATGAAACTACACACACACACACGGCACACGGGTAGACCATGTCCTGGAATAAGACAAAGGATACTTTTCGCCATGTATGACATGTATGGTTTGGATTTTCGACTTCCACGTGGTATAAGCCGCTGAGAGAAGCCAGTTATTTAATAAAGATTTATTTTTAAATGCACATCAAGAAACTTATCACCCATCTCTTGATTTACATCAATTAAATATTTTTTACATCAAAATAACTTTTTTAAATCAAATATACTGGTTGCGCATCAAATTAACCAAAAATTTTACCATTGCGACGTACATTGTCCAAGAGCGAGTGAAGTGAGCTCGGGAACTTAGGGTACCCCGACACGGAAAGGTTAGCTTCGAAGGGGATGACGGGGGCTACAGTGAGCGACCAAAGCCAGTGAACGCAGCCCCCGTCATTATCTTCGTGTTAGGTTCTTTTAAACCCTGCAGACAGAAATAGGAGCCTCGCGCTGCGGGGCTCCGTCAACCTTACTGTCAACCGTCTTACTTACGACTGTTGTTAGCACCTTTCCGGCTGAACATTCGGCATTGTGTCGAATGCCTAGACAAAGTTTGGGATAAATATAAAATTTCCTTTCAACTATCTCCAGTATCAGAAACACTCCTTTTTAACCGACTTCGAAAAAGGAGGAGGTTCTATGTTTGACTGTATATTTTTTTTAAATTTATTTCCACCGATTTCTTTATCAGTTGTGGACCGATTTTCAAAATTCTTTTTTATCTGAAAGAATATACTCCCGAAGTGGTCCCATATAAATTTTATCGAAATTGCTTTAGCGCTTTTTGAATAACTGAACATTGATGACGTTTCGGTGTTCTCAAATTACGACTATGTTTAAATTCCACTTTCCATGTTACTGGGGTTTTTAGTTCTGGAGTATAACAACTAAGTAAAAAGTGAAATATAAAAAACTTATTTACAAAAAAAAGCGACCTACTTCAAAAAAAAACTTACTTAAGTAGGTACACTAAAAATTAAAAAAACTTTTTACAAAAAAAATACAACCGACTTCCATATATAATACTAAAAAAAGCAAAAAATAAATAAACCTTTTAAGTCTTGAGTATTGAGCTTATTTACCTACATAAAATATCAAATTTTATATAAACTAATTTTGAGTCGGCGCCAAACAACAGTCTTATTATTAATTATCAAAATTTTATATGTACGTAGTAATGAAGAAGGCTAGATGTAGTTAATTAATATTTTATTATTTGGCGCCGACTCAAAATTAGTTTATATAAAATTTGATATTTTATGTAGGTAAATAAGCTCAATACTCAAGACTTAAAATGTTTATTTATTTTTTGCTTTTTAGTTCTTTTTCGGCGGTTAAATTTTTTGTTAAAATGTTTTTTATTTTATGATTTTTTGTGACTCGCATCCTCTTTTAATACTCTGAGGCTAATTTCTAATCCTTTATCATTCCTCTTGCCACTGCCGCTGATGATGTAACCATCCTTCCTTGAGGTTCGCAGGATATTGACCAGTTGAGGTTACCTCCAATATTCTAAAGACGTCTTTTCTTCAAAGCATTTTAAGTGGTATCTATCACTAAAACCAGTTTTTTTATATCTAACTTCTATTGTTTAGGAAAGGTATGGTTTCCATCATCAGCTCAGTTTCATGATGTGATGATTCCTAAATGCAAATACCTGATTAAGTTGTGAAAACTAAACAGAAATTTGTGCCCAATTTTAGAGGTTTTCTCTCAATTTTATCAGAATTCCATGATCCGATCCTGATTTCCTTGACATGGGACCACCCTTGAGGTATACCCTATCTAACAAAAAATTAAGTATCAAGATCGGTTCATAAATGACGTAGTGAGAGCTGAACATACGTACAGAAACGCTAAACGTGCCCACAATTTTCGAGGTTGTCTCTCAATTTTATCAGGATTCCATCATCAGATCCTGATTTCCTTGACATGGGACCACCCTCGAAGCCCATCCCATCTAACAAAAAAAGAATTGTCAAGATAGGTTCATAAATGACGGAGTGAGAGCTGAACATACACAAAAAAAAAAAAAAAAAAAAATATATATACGGTCGAATTGAGAACCTCCTCCTTTTTTTTTTTTTTTTTTTTTTTATATTTGATAGGCTCGCGTTTGACCACTATCTCACCTGATGGTAAGCGATGATGTGGTCGAAGATGGAGCACGCTTGCCTAGAAGTAACCTATTCACTCTTGACTTAAAGACTCCCAGGTTGTATCTTACAGGAAACACAGACTCCGGTAGAGAATTCCACTCTCTAGCCGTACGTGCAATGAATGTTTTCTCAAAACGCTTTGTGCGTATGGATGGGATGTCCACCATGAACCGGTGGCACTTCGCCGTACGTCTTGTGGTCCTTAGATGAAACGGGCTTGGCGGAATCAAATCATGCAATTCCGTCGCACACTCCCCAAAATGTAATCGATAGAAAACCGACAGGCTAGCAACTCGGCGTCTATGTTCAAGACTTTGGAGTTTTGACTCAACGAGTCTATCATTGCCGATGATCCTCTTGGCTCGTTTCTCAATTGACTCAAGGGCATCAAGCTGGTATCTTGCAGATCCGTCCCAAAGATGAGAGCAGTACTCCATACACGATCGGACTTGCGCTTGATAGAGTTGGAGCAGCTGTTCCGGCGTGAAGTATCGTCTCACCTTTGCGAGGACCCCCAACTTTTTGGCAGCCACTTGAGCCTTAGCCTCTATGAAGGGGCCAAAATTGAGGGTAGATGTTAAAGTAACACCAAGAAGATCAAGTCGGTCGGTTATCGGCACGGTTACACCTCGGAAACATGGAGCCGGGTGAAATTGGCTCCTTTTAGCAGAAAAAAGACACGCCTGGGTCTTAGCAGCATTGAACTTAACCAGATTGGCATCGCCCCAATCTGAGACAGCCTGCAAGGACAAGTTCAAGCGCCCAACCATAGCCTCTCGGAGAGACCGGACCTGAGACCCACTAACTCGTGCGTCTGGCACGTATCTCTCGGCAACAGTGCTGTCGTCTGCATACCCAAAGGTACCGGGTTTTAGCAGATCGTTAATATGCAGCAAAACAATGTTGCCGAGAGCACCGACCCCTGAGGAACACCGGAATTAATAGCCAGCAGTCCGGACGAGCAGCCATCTATGACTACTCGGATAGACCGATCCCTCAGGAAATCTGCTATCCAATCACACAATCCAGCGGGCACACCGAAGGAAGGAAGCTTGCCAATTAAGCTGTCGTGCCAGACCCGGTCGAAGGCCTTCGAGATATCAAGGGAGACCGCAAGGGCTTCCCCTTGTTTGTCGATGGCCTCACTCCAGATGTGAATGGCATACGCTAGAAGATCTCCCGTTGAACGATTTCGGCGGAAGCCGTATTGTCGGTCACTTAGGATATCGTTAGCTTCAAGGTATGCTAGGAGCTTACCATTCAGTATACGTTCCATACTCTTACAGAGAACGGAAGTTACTGAGATGGGCCTATAATTTGCTGGGTCAGCTCGACTACCCTTCTTGGGTACGGGTTGCACGTTAGCTTGCTTCCAAGCCATCGGCACTTTTCCAGTCTCAAACGAAAGGCGATATAGGCGTGTCAAGATCGGAGACAACTCAGGCGCACACGTCCTCAGTACAATTGCCGGTATCCCGTCGGGACCACTAGCCTTGTTCACGTCCAGGTTACGCAGTACCCTCCGGACATCCTTCTGATGAATGCGAATGTCTGACATAATTGACTCGCATCCACCAAGAGTACCAGGGGGCCTCGCGCCACCAGGATCTAGACGCGAAGATTCCGCAAACAGAGAGGCAAACAAGCTTGCTTTCTCCTCAGCGGAGTGGGCCAGCGACCCGTCGGGTTTCAGCAGTGGAGGTAGTGAGGGGCGGCAGAAGTTCGATTCAACCGACTTAGCCAGGGACCAAAACGCCTTACTACCAGCTGGGTAAGAAGCAAGTTTGTTCCCAATTCGGCCAATGTGGTCAAACCGAGCCTTCCGCAACACCTTCTTGCAGAACTTGGCAGCCCTATTGAAGGCTCTCTTCTTCTGACTCACGTCACTCGCTTTACGCGTCCGAGCGTCGACCCATGCCAGGTAGGCCGCGTGTTTAAGCGCATCAGCGCGATTGCACTCGGCACCAAACCATGGTCGAGCCCTGCCAGACATTGTTACGTCAGAGAATGGAATGTAGTACTCCATTCCCCGCCGCAACACATCCGTCACGGCGTCCGCGCACGACGAAACATCAGTCGAAGAAAAGCAAGTGGGCCGCCAAGGATAACATGCGAAGAAAGATCGCATGCCATCCCAATCTGCTGACCTGTATCGCCAAAGCCGCCTGGTGCCTCTAGGGCTAGGATCGGGCGGGGAGTAGACGGATACAGATTTCACCAGACAGTGGTCGGAAGTACCTAATGGTGAAGAAATCGACACTGAGTAACGGTCTGGATCTGTTGTCAGCAGAAGGTCCAAGCAATTGGCTGTGTGCGAATCAACATCCGGCACCCTCGTTGCCCCCTGGACCAGCTGGGTAAGATTTAACGCCAGCGCTAGCTTATACGTCTCTTGTCCAGCATGGTCTGTGTACTGGTATGGGAAGAGCCACTCCTGATGGTGGGCGTTGAAGTCCCCCAGTAACACCAATTGGGCTGAAGGGTACCGTTGCTGAGCCACATCCGCCGCTTTACTCAGGTGTTGTGTGAGCCCAGTTGTCCCCAGATCACCGCTGTGCGAACGGTAGACACAGGCGTAGACAATTTTATCTAGGCCTGTGTCCACTAGGACCCAAAGAGTTGAGAACCTGGAGTCCTCAAGGTTACGGAGACGCCGATAGCAGATGTCGTCCCGGGCGTACATGCATATACCAGCGCGTGGCTTAAAATTGTGCTCCAGGGTAAACCCTGGGTAAGATAGGTACGCCACGTCAGACGGACATCCGATCTGCGTCTCCGAAAGGAATAAGAGAGCTGGCTTCTCAGTCTCTAGGTGGTGGTGGACTGCGGCGAGATTTGAGTGCAGACCTCGAATGTTGGATAGGTGCACTTTGTGTGAGAGGGAGTGCTGCCGCTGTACAGCTTTTTTCTTTTTATTGCCTTTCATTATTGAAGAGTGAAGGAAGGAGAGGAGAAGGAAGTGAAATGAGGTTCCATGCTGGCTACCTTCAGGCACGCACTGACAGGACGGTATCATTGGGGGACTAGTCTGGAGACTGCGGGGACGCCCGAGCCCCCCCGGGCATGTCCATCGGGCCCTCTCGTCTGGTCGCCAACCAGCACGATGGTGCATTCCGGGATTTTTCGTCAGTTGGCGGGGCAGCCTTTCGTGTGTGGCTAGTACACTACTTGGGCCCCCTACTAACTGCGGTCGGCCAGCGGCGCACCGTGCCTCGGATCCCGCTACCCTCCGCGACTAGTCTCCCGATACATCCATATCAGCGCGAGCCCGGTTGGTCTGCCTGCAATGGAACAACTATTTCGACCCAACTCCTCTGGATTGGCTACACTGAGCATCGTACCGGAACACGGCCAGGCCGCTTGGCGGTACGTCTTTGCCCAGTGGGTGGTCGCAAGCCATCGGTCGAAACCTACCACCAGTTTGTGTCACCTGATTAGCACCACCCGGGGACCACGTGTAGGGACTCAATGGGTATTCTCCTACGGACGCGGGTGACTCGGCCCCCTCCTTTTTTTTCGTCGGTTAAAAATGCAAAATAACTTTAATTTCGGAAGTCGGTGTTTCTAGTTTGGATTCTTCGTTATTTGACACCGACTTCCGAAATTAAAGTTATTTTGCATTTTTTTAGTATTATAATATGGAAGTCGGTTGTATTTTTTTTGTAAAAAGTTTTTTATTTTTCACTTTTTAGTTGTTTTACCCCATTCTAAAACTAAATTAATAGTAAAGTTATGCCCGAATTCATAGCCCCAAAAATAGGGAATTTGAACGTAGTTGGTGAAATTAGGGTGTATCAGGGTGAACTGTACAAATCTGTATACCCCTTCAGAGCGCATCAGCGTGATATAATGTTGTGAAGTGGTGAAAACAATATACAGACATGCGATTGCAGCAATTCTGGAAGGTTTGCTATCATTTATTGAAGAGTTCCATTGTGTATCTCCGAAGTCTTTCATCAGATCTTCACCAAATTAAAATGGGACCTAGGGAATAGGACAAATGTGAAGCAACAGCTTTCAAATAAAAAAAAAATCTTCATAATCGGTTCACGTAGTAAGAAGTTATGAGGTAACACACATAAAAAAACAATAAAAATAAAAATAAAAAAAAAATAAAAAAAATACAGGCGAATTGAGAACCTCCTCCTTTTTTGAAGTCGGTTAAAAAATAACTTTAATTTCGGATGTCGGTGTCAAATAACGAAGAAATAAAATGCAAACACTGAATTCCAAAATTAAAGTTTTTATTTTTAGTGAAAGTTTTTTTTTTAAGTCGGTTGTTTTTTCAATTTAGAGCAATGCGTCACGAACTCAAATTTTTGTTAAAATAATAATATTTTGAGGTAACTATTTTAAAATAATAATATTTTGAGGTAACTATTTTGCTGTTCAATCAGTAATTTTGATTAGGATTGGGATTTCTTTTTAAATTTAAATAAAATATTATCAATATTTAAAATGAATGCAAACACAGATAATATAATACTAGCGTAGCAATAAGTAATAGAGATTAAAATTCTGATAAAAAGAGATATATTAATTGTTGGATTGATATTTTAAATATCTTCCGCCTGAAAGTGTTTATTAAATCAATGAGGAGTTGGCAATGTGACGCATATGAGGATGTTACATCGTACTTTGCTAATCGATAGAAATCAATATTTTGTTCAATATTTTATTGGGTTTTTCCACTAGGAATTTCTTAGAGGCTTCCCGGAGGTCAGAGGTTTGAGGTGTAACAAACCCATGCTCAGAAAGCACGTTAAGCCGTCGGTCCTGCACTTGATCTCTCCCCGGTGGAGTCAAATTGTCGTCCCATCCGACTATGAGAGTGAGGGAAGTAGGTGCGCACTCACCTAGTCTCTAAATTCGCACTGGAGGTCTGTTATGAATTGAGTCTCAGTAATAACATACGATAACTACATATCTTACCCCCGGTTTCTTGAAAGAAATTTATCTTCAGGTCAAAAATAAAATGCTAGTCAAGTGATACAATTGGCGGTAGAAAGTTAATTCAGAAAATCACATTTGACAATTTGTCATATTGATTTTGTGGTTATTTTCCGGTTAAGGGTTTAGTATGGTACTCGTAGGTATAAGTCCCACACAATGTAACTCTTGAATGTTCTAATTTGTTGTTATTATGATGTACTTTATTGGTTTTCATTGTAAGAAGTAAATTAGAAAACCGGCCAAGTGCGAGTCGGACACGCGTATGAAGGGTTCCGTACCATCGTACAAGATTATACGCGTCTACTTATTGCCATTATTAAGATTGAACACAAAAAGCAAAAAAACGTTTCTATTAGGGGAGCCCCCTTTAATTTTTAATTAATTTTATGATTTTGTTAATAACGGCAACAGAAATACACATTCTATGAAATTTTCAACCGTAAAAAAAAAAAAAAAAACCTATTACGGATCACGAAATACAGCCCGCTGACAGACAGACGGACGGACGGACGGACGAACGGACGACCAGCGGAGGCTTAATAATAGGGTCCTGTTGGTTACCCTTTGGGTACGGAACCCTAAATGATAAATGATGTTTATTCAGTAAATAGGTTACAAGGAACACTTTTACACGTCAATGTTTTTTGTCAGTTTAAGCTAGATGAGGCCTAAAAAGGTAGTTCTCGAGTAGAGTGGCGGTCAAGTGCAAGTCATTTGACAACCATTTGTATATGCAATGTATTTTATGACAAGAAGACGAAAGAAAAAATCTATTTATCAATCAGATTAAAATATATATATTTTCATGTTTCAGACATCGTCGTGGGCGAAGACAAACGACTAGATTTTTATTACAACGAAACACTAACGCACACAGAACAGATTCCGTCAGCTAATGATATCATTTCAGTAACTTACGATCCAGTTCACTACAGGGTGCTGTTTGCCGACCATAACTACCCGAACATGTCAATATCCAGCTTTGACCTATCAACCAGGAAAATACAACCTTTAGGTACGATAGAAGCAATCTACTACGTGAGGGTCGTTTACGACCCGGTCACACAATTACTGTTTTGGAAGTATGGAGCTGCTATCTACTCGTTTTCATTAAATCCTGCATCTTCTAACAAAGCAGTTGACGGAAATTTTTTAATTGATACGGATGAGTTCTGCCGGGATATCGCCGTGGACAGTTGTGAAGGGTACGTTACTAATGATCAGAGGTCGGAATTAGGTAGAGTTATTTACTTGCATCGAAATGTTGATATTAGATATTAAATGACAATTATGGGTCTTCCCAGGATTTATAATGGACAATCCCGTGTGGCCAACAATATTACAAATAAATAATAATAAAAACCTCTATTGTTTTCTTTTGTTCTCACAAGCTTTGTTGTGTGAACTAAAAATGTGGCAACATCGCGCGTGTGCGCATTGGAATTTTGCAACTTCGGACATCCGATGTCATTGATGTAAATTTGGCAACGTCGCACGTGCAGTGGTTTAAATTGTGTAAAAGTAAATAGCTTTTTTATTTATTAAATCACGGGATTTTTGTGCTCTTTAAAATTAAACTCGGGATTTGAGGCACAGAATAACTCTACCTTATTCCGACCTCAACTAATGATATATCATACACACTGACTAAATTAGTGGAACATAAAAAATATCGATTTCTTATGTACAGAGTAGTTTTTATTTATTTTGTAATAAAACCAAATATTCCTAAACTTATTATAACTACTTTAAAGAGAGACAGCAATTTTTGTGAGTTTGTGTAAATAATGTAGGGTAATCTCCGGAACCAAGGCTCCAATTTAAATAATTCTAATACCATTTGACAGGATTATTATTTTTGATGGAATTTGGCTGTAAAAGTTACACTAAAAGTTATGATGATATTCGTCAACATTGCATGAGCTGCCCAAATAGTTCACATTACATGAAATTAATGTATGGTGATAAATATTCTCTTAAAAAGTGCTATAAAAACGTCTGCGGTAGAATATTATGTATATCTTTTACGGTTTAATCACAGAAACCATTTTTATGATTTTAAATTTTGGTCTAAAACAATGCTTAAATTGCGAAGGTGTTTTTAACATGATACTTTTAATCCTAACGTAAATAAATATAATAAACATCTTGAGTATCTAATTTAGACTAAAATCGTCCTTAACACTGTTTAATTTAGATGAACATCTTACCAGTTATCGCAAAATTAAAATGACTCGCGCAACAAAATTATTATTACAACGGCGGTCGACGGCAACGATGAGCAGTGGCGGCTCAGTGGTTATGTGGCCCGGCTTCAAACCTAGGGATGCGCATTATTTTTAACCGACTTTCGAAAAAGGAGGAGGTTCTATGTTCGACTGTATGTTTTTTTTTCTTGCCGACTCCTCCGTCAGTTTTGAAAATCGGTCCACGATTTTCAAAATTCTTTTTTTTTATCCGAAAAAATATACTCCCGTGGTGGTCCCACATAAATTTTATCGAAATTGCTTCTGCGCTTTTTGAGAAACTGATCAAGAACGAAAAATACGTGTACCTCGATGACGTTTTGGTGTTTTCCAAATGTTTAAATTCCACCTTCCACGTTCCTTCCTCCACTTATTGGGGTTTTTAGTTCTGGGGTATAACAACTAAAAAGTGAAAAATAATATCAAAAACTACAAAAAAAAACAACCGAAAAAAAAATACACTAAAAATTCAAAAATAACTTTAATTTCGGAAGTCGGTGTCAAATAACGAAGAAGTAAAACACAAACACCGACTTCCGAAATTAAAGTTTTTTTTTAATTTTTTTGTGTATTTTGTGTAATTAGTGTTCCCTCCCACAGAGAGGAGGCCTGTGTCCCAGCAGTGGGACGTGAATGATAGCTTTCTTAATATAATGTTGTGGGTTATTGATTGTTCTTTAGTTCAAAGTAATTTTTACTAGTTTCCGCCAGCGGCATCACACGCGTGGAATTAGTACTTCTCCCCACTATAAATTATAGCCTATATGTTTGTGTTATGTATAAGCTATATTACTGTTGCGTCATCACATCCATCCTCACACTTTCACATTTATAATATTAGTGATTGCTATTAGTGTGTTGTTCGAACTGATTTCAAGATTTGATATTCTTTTAGTCTAAGGATAGGGTTGTCGGGAAGTTTAAAGTGTACTTTCTTCTACTACCAGTAGAAGAAAGTTCACTTCACACTCTTCGAGTACGGAACCCTAAAAAAAGGGTCAAGATGCTTATTATACTGTGATTTGTAAAGTAAAAATGTAAATAAAAAAACTACTTTAGCATCATATCAAAAGTTAGTCAATATAAACAGCACATAAAAAAACTTTTAAACAGTATTGTTTGACGTTGTCCTGCAACGTAACACAATATTTGTACATCGGTAACCCGATTTTGCTCTAAATTAACGCGGCAGGTGGGGCTGTTTGTCTAGGAACATGTAACAATCCAATACATTTAGATGTTAGTTCACTATTTCAACACTTTGTAAGCCGCCACTCAAATACAATGCGACAGTGAGGTAACGCGTTGATTGTCGTCGTGTAGATAATAATCCATATCTGTAATGTTATAAATATTGTACTATTAGCCTTACGTAAAAAATAGATGGATGTTAGCAACTGGAAAGCTCAACTAGTTTTCTCAAAAATACGAGACGATTTGCTCTGAGCATTTCGAGACCGAGTTTCTTGCAAAAGAGAAAAAAACAACACTTATTTATTAAGGCCCTACTTCCGATTTAGTGCCGTAAAATGGTGACTTTTTAAAGCCTACTCCTTGGTAACAGCTAGGGTAAAGGTTTTAAAAATATATATATATATATTTATAATCGATTCATGTACTTTATTTGTGAAGTACGGTTTTCAATGTGACAAAAAATTAAAAAGACGCTACTCTATTCGCTAATTTGCCTACTCCTCTTAAACGGCTATGATATTTAAAATATTTTTAAAGAGAGAGATAAAAGTAATTCTTCGTAAGAGGTTCTTTTTAACCGACTTCAAAAAAGAGGAGGATCTCAATTCGTCCGTATGCTTTTTATTATTATTATTTTTGAATGTTTGTTACGCGATATCTCCGCCATTTGTGAATCGATTTTGATGATTCTTTTTTTGTTTGATCGGTCATACTTCAGAAGTGGTCCCATATAAATTTAATCGAAATTAATTTAGTATTTTTTGAAAAAATCAACATAAACAAAAAATATGTATACGCAGATGACATTTTGGTTTTCTCCAAATGTTCAAATTCCATGTTATTAGGGTTATCCATTCGGGCATAACTTTAATATTTAGTTTTACTTCTGGGGTACAACAACTAAAAAGTAAAAAATAAAAAACTTTTTTACAAAACATAGAACCGACTTCTAAAAATTACAAAATAACTTTATTTTTGGAAGTCAGTGTCAAATAACGAAGAAACAAAATATAAACACCGACTTCCGAAAATAAAGTTATTTTTAACCGACTTCAAAAAAAGGAGGAGGTTCTAAATTCGACTGTATTTTTTTTTTTTTTTTTTATGTGTGTTACCTCATAACTTCTTACTACGTGAACCGATTTTGAAGATTTTTTTTTTTATTTGAAAGCTGTTGCTTCACATTTGGTCCCATTTTAATTTGGTGAAGATCTGATGAAGAACTTCGGAGATACACAATGGAACCCTTCAATAAATGATAGCAAGCCTTCCAGAATTGCTGCAATCGCATTTCTGTATATTGTTTTCACCACTTCACAACATTACATCACGCTGATGCGCTCTGAAGTGGTATACAGATTTGTACAGTCACCTTGATACACCCTAATTTCACCAACTACTTTCAAATTCCCTATTTTTGGGGCTATTAATTCGGGCATAACTTTACTATTAATTTAGTTTTAGAATGGGGTAAAACAACTAAAAAGTGAAAAATAAAAAACTTTTTACAAAAAAAATACAACCGACTTCCATAAATAATACTAAAAAATGCAAAATAACTTTAATTTCGGAAGTCGGTGTCAAATAACGAAGAAACCAAACTAGAAACACCGACTTCCGAAATTAAAGTTATTTTGCATTTTTTAGTATTATTTATGGAAGTCGGTTGTATTTTTTTTGTAAAAAGTTTTTGTAATTTTTAGAAGTCGGTTGTATTTTTTGTAAAAAAGTTTTTTGGAACGAAGTTCCTTATCGCGCGTTGTGAAAGGGGGCTAGACGGAAAAAATTCTTACGAAAAAAGTTGTCACGACACTTTTTGCTATAGTAAGCTATTGTAAGCTGTGCGGCGTCGCATGTTTCTCTGTCTGTCTCTCTCTCTCTTATAGAAAGCAAGCCAGATATTTTCATTTCTATTTCGCATTTGATCTGAGCTGAGCTGAGCTGAGCTGAGCTGAGCTGAGCTGAGCTGAGCTGAGCTGAGCTGAGCTGAGCTGAGCTGAGCTGAGCTGAGCTGAGCTTAGCTGATCTGAGCTGAGCTGAGCTGAGCTGAGCTGCGATGAGATGAGATGAGATGAGATGAGATGATGAAGTATAACTTCTTACGTGCGTGCGTGTGTGCGTAGTTAATAATAAAAAAAATATTATAAATAAAAAATAAAAAAATTATATTACAATTCCTTCACTAATTAATCGAAAGGAACTTCGTTCCATCCGGGTGTCCCTTGACACCTCTCAAGTTTTTTATTTCTTCTTTATTTGACACCGACTTCTGAAATTAAGTTTTTTTTTTAATTTTTACTGTATTTTCTTATTTGGAAGTCGGTTGTTTTTTTTAAAAAAAAGTTTTTTATTATGTGACGTAGTTTACCTAAATCAAACAATATTTTTCAAAGAAAGTCTTACAAAGTAAGGTCAAATCCGTCAAATGTATACAGGCTGTAAGGGACAAGATACCGCAAACTTTGCGAAAAGGTTACACCTAATGCCGCTAACAAAATTACGATAGTCATTAATCTCGGTAATGATTGGTTACAGAAATTGATATTTTCAAGCGCGCAATGTATTGCAAACAACGCGATCTCAACGCGACGCAATAGATGTAGGCACGCGCGAGCACGTAGTATGTAGAACTTACCAACACGTCTTACACGCACAAAAACGGCCGTGGAGCCGCACGCTATGCGGCCGTCTCGCTCCGCTTGTATGAATGTACCTACAAGGTCGAACCAAAGTTAAAGACATCTTTGAACTTAGCTGGGAGTGCAGGTACAGTCAAGTCAGCGTTTTTATGCGTGCGTAAGCCACGCGAGTGTGTGAGGTTGGCTCCGCCCGCATGCTTAAGGCCGTTGGCGTAATGCTGAAACTACTCTCTGTTTATCAGAGGTCGAGGTACCAGAGTGTCGATGCCAGTGCAGGTTTTACTACAGAGTAATTAACGGCGAATTATTAAAAACAAAACAATGTGCACATTAGATTTTTGCATTCTGATGTCAGACAAAATAGCGATCAGAAAACGAATCGAGTGGAATAGGAAACCATTTCACGGGTGCGTCCGTCGACGTCCGTCCGTCCGTCCGTCCCAACGTCGTCACGTTGGGAGCAATATAAAAAAGTGAAGACTTAAAAGAAGCAAAGGAAGCACTAGTATTTCTAGTTATAACAATCAATTCAATTTAATAAAATTGTTTGATCCTGATAATAATTATTACTTTTCTTTTGAAACCTTGTATGTCATTTGTGTGAATCACCTTGTCGTGGTGAGTGAAAAGTGACACGCTTGAGTTGTAAGTAAAATATTGACAATGGCGTCTCTATCCGCGCGTCCTGCTGGCAAAATTTAATGCTCTGTTTTAAATGTATAGAAGAAAATGTGTATTAATATAAGATGCTATAGTTGAATTGTATTTTAAAAATAAAAACTTTTTTATGTGCCGCTATTTTTGTTATGACTCAGCATAATTCGTTTTGAACTTTGTGAATATTCATTGTTGTAAACAAATTACAGGTATATCTATTGGATCACAGAGTACAAGATAGAGAGGGCTCGGTTTGATGGCTCCGAGAGAGAAGTTTTAATAGATAGTCTTGTTTATGACCAACGAAGCTTGGCCATCGACCAACAGACACAGAAAATGTACTGGACGGAAATAAAACCTGTTAATGGTGATTATCAGCTATCTATTGAAAGTGCCGATTTTAATGGAAAAAACAGAACAACATTACATATTATTGTAAGAAACATAACTTATGGATATTCATTGGCCGTATCAAAAGACTTCATCTACTGGAAGAACCACAATCAAGTAGGAATCTGGCAATTACCGAAGATTCCATCGCAACATGTGGAAGGAAAACTATTTTCAATGTCTAGCTCAAACTGTTCGGTATGTCATCGTATAGCAGCAAATTACACAATACAGGAACAAATTCAGGGAACAAAGTGCTGCGCGGCACTTAAGAATTTGATTTCAAATAACTCGAAGCCTGAGTCTTCAGTTTCAATCTGTCAGAACTATTGTTTGCAAGGAAATTGCAGTGTCAGTGCTGAGGGACAACCTACATGCAGGTAAACTACATGTTCATCTCATTAAGGACTAACGAAGACTTCTAGGGTCAGCTCAGGATGCTTGAAAAAAGCAGTTGTATAGCGCTGCGTAGCGAGGCGCCACGAGGTGCATCATGAAGACGCGAGTTTATTATAGATAGATAGATAGATAGATAAAACATTTATTCAGTGCACACAAAAGACACACAAAATCACAATAAAATTATTTAAACCTACGTATTTATAAACAAAGTGCCAATAAACAAAAAAGGAAAACATACTATACTACTTATTCGAATTCTCTCATAATTTTATACGTACATTTTTTTTTAGATAATTTTCTCGCCAACTCGGAAAGATCGCGCAGCGTCCCGTCACATCATGGTGTGAGCTGACACTGAATCTCTCTCTGGTGAACGTTATTGCTATAATAACTTTCGATGTTAAAAGTGTCTTATAAGCTGTGGGATCTATGAAAGGGCCTTATTTATAAAAACTTTCTAACCGTAAGCGGATTCTAAATTCAAAAAACTCCTAAAAAATTGAATGAATAATCTGCTAATCAGTGTTTAAACTTGTAGCCTCCACCCGTTTTATTCCCCCTTAGAAATTGACAAATGAAATAAAGCAGGCGTGTAACTTTTAAAATAAATTTAATGATTAAAGTAGGTATGGTAGTAGCAAGAAGTCGGAGGCACACAAAATTTGTAGGTCGTGGGTTACGGTTGTCTATTGACACTTCTGCTGAGATAGGTACTTCCCCGTGACTTCAAGGCGAGTTCCCGATGGTCCCCCAGGCCGGTTACGGAAGATAACTGGTGCTCAGGAAGGCGGTGAACGGTGACAAAGCCGACGAACGGTACGGCAGCGGCGTGGCCGTCGTCTTGCTCAGCACAGCAACTGGGGAGTGACAAGGTCCTCGGCCCCGCAGCTCCCCAAGTCGATCAGCTCGTAGGTAGCTTGCGAAACTGGACCGGAATTCTTGTCTTAGCACCTGGAATACACCGTTCCAGCTTGTCAGTACATGGCCTTATAGCTTCCGTGCTGGGGGGTACCACCGACGACAACAAGAAAGTACCCATCTATTCGTAGTAGTATTGTCGTGGTGGCGCCTACCAGAACGGAGGTTACATGATAGTATAATAAAACCACTTTCTATACCAGTAAATCACTTTATTATTATCAACTAGACACATACATATTACAGTCTCAATAGTACAGTAACTTCTAATTATAACTAGTATAGACTTTACTATCTTAGACTACTTAGTCAAGACGTCTTCCTAAGTCGACTGCCGTCTTCCAATTGCCTTCGCGACCCCCAGGAGTGTAGTTAGTCTCTAATTTTTCCCCACCATGCCGTTATTCGAACGGAATGGCGGTTGGCTGTGTTGCCAATCGAAATAAATAAAACTCCCGCGTAAGAAATCATGACAATAGCAAGCTTGTGCGAAAAGATAACAGTATAATCATCAAGTTATTTAATCGATTAAAACGTTAGGAATTAAAGTTTTCAAAATATTATTGTGCTTGAAGGTAGAGGAAAAATGGATAGCATGATTTAGTATAACTTTCAATTTTAAAGCCATTCTTATATAGGTGCTTACATATTGATATGAAATAAGCTACCGGAAATTAACAAGAACCGGTACACAGAATAATAATTAGCAAAAGGTGACATGCATATGATGTGCATGATTTGTGTACTATTCAAAACTTACCCTAATTCGGGATTACTACAACACTTATTGCTGCCGATTCTGTTATGCACAAACTAAGCTTAATTTAGGCTATTACTATCTTTTTCTCTCTTATAAAACAAGAAAGAGACGGACGTAAATTAGAGCGGTCAAATTTAGTTGAACCAATATTACTATACAAATTTAGGGTACACGTAAAAACATGTAGACTAAAAACACGGTAAAGTGCAAGGCGTAAACTAATTTGACATCTCTAACTTAGTTCATAGCTATAGCCGTCCTTTTCTCGCACTGCCTTTTAGTAAAAGATAGCGATTCTCTCATTTTAATTTAGATATTCATCAAGAGAATCGGCACCATTGGCACTTATTAATTCGTTTAAGGAAAGCAATCGCAAACGCTCGTGTCTGCTATTGCGCTCGACGAGACGCTAAGCGATATAATATCTAGTCTCAGATCGGCCTAGAAGCGACTGACGTGAGCTGCGCGGGCCCACTGAAAGAAAGAAAGAAAAAGAATTTATTTGCCACAAATTAACGACATACACAAAAATATGATTTTGCTAACTTAACCCTTATCGATAGTGTTAGTAGATCTTATATTATATGTTAGTAACAAGTTTAACAAAAAAAAACGAAAGAAAAAAAAATGTAAGTAGGTAGGTATAAATAAATAAAAAGCAGATGCATGTCGTGCACTGCTTTTCTATCTCCTCGTTCCCCCCGAACACTTCACTCCGCACCGCTAGTATTCGTGGAACGTTTCGTTACAAACTAATCATATGGTTAAAAACGAGCGAGCCTTACAGTAGTCGCATATGATGTGTCACATTTGACATCTCACATTGGTAATAAACAACATTAATATTCTATTCTGAAAAATAAAATAAAAACATTTAGTTCCGATTTCAACCGCGCCAACTCTATCACGGCGCGCGCTCATTGGTCAAATCGAATAGCGCGCGCTTCCCCAGCTTCCTGTTACACTCTTCCGTCCCATTTCATGAAATCACTCCCACAGATTGGAGGAAAGCGAGAGAAAAGATGTTACACGTCAAAAAGTATTTATAAATAAGGCTGCAAATGTTGTTGTCTGTGGTTTGTCGAGTCAAGTACGGTATCTGTCAATATTATTAGCTAAGCAAGGGAACAGAGATCACATAACAGTAAGAGCGCCGACCGTAAGAATATCTTACTCATAAGATATCCCTTTCAACTTGTCATAGGACGTTAGTTTCACTAAGTAAACATTAATTGTTCTATCTTTTTAAGGCCCTTATAGCCGCCAAGTGGCGCCCTCATTGAAATCAAAAGTGCCAAAAACGGCTGTTTTGGTATTTATAATTATATATAAGATTATACGTAAGAAAGATTATAGGTACGTAATTATAATTATAACTTTATGAGTACAAAAATTGAATGAAAGTTAGATACTATATACAATACACACAATAAACTATATACAACTTCGCTGTCCAATGACTCATATATGACTCATAGGAACGTACTAGAATAAGTTCATGAGTCACAGGTGACTCATTTCTCTATACAATTTAAGTCAAATTATTCAGTATGAACGTGACGTGATATTTCTTTAAGTCATGCGTGGACGTATAGCAAAAAAACCTAATATTTATGAAAATTTAACGCCCTACGTTTGTGAGTCACATGTGACTCAAAAAAGCTAGTAAGCGTAACAATAAGAAAAACCTGTGGACGTACGGCATTATCAAAGTGTATGAAGAGAGGGAAGACGTTAATGAATTGAAAATCGAACGAATGGTAAAACTTGTTTAGTGCAGGTTGCAAAGGAATTACATTAATTTGGTAGACGCGCAGTCGTCGCGCACCTCGTTTGCCTGTTACAACTTGTTACAAATATAATATAATATATGTTGGTTAGTGCTGTTTCTTATCTTCATTATTTCAGTTGTACAGCCGGATACTCTGGAGAAAGGTGCGAAGTGAACACGTGCCACAAGCATTGCTTAAACAGCGGTGTTTGTTCTCTGAATGAGGAGGATGAGCCAGTCTGTCAGTGCTCAGCAGATTACGATGGTGAAAGATGCGAAGTTTCTACCAGTAAAGACAATTGTGCCAGTACTGCCAATGCTGAGGGAGAAACTAAACTCAGGTAAAACACATTCTTCTCACTGTATGTATGTACGCTAGTTATTAAACTCTCATAAAATTCAAATTCATGTAGCAACATTAAATCACACAAAATAAATTGCTAACTGTGACCAATAATTGTGTGTAGCAGCAGCGGTGAGGTTTGGTGAAAACTTAGGTGTTTTATAGATTGTGTTGAGGATTTTACAATGAAAAATACGATTCCTAACGCATCGTTTTTCATTGTACGAGTTAACGTTAGCGAGAAAAAGATGTATTCGCCATCTTGCATACAACCATCGAGGGAAAGGGTGTGGGAACAATATTCTTAGCAGAACAGAACAGAATAAAATAAAAAAGACAACAATCGAAAATAACGTTTTATTTCTTATGATTTAAATTCAAAAATTAAACGGACTCTTTATCACTACACAAAATTAATAAAAGGCAGAATTGGCTATCCAAATGGGCAGAGGTTTCCCTTAATCAAGCTCACTTCACAAAAAGTTGCTCCGAATCAGCGTGCAGCGACTTATATAGGCGCACCGCGGCAAATGTCTGCCATCCCCTCCTGTCGATGGTTGTGACGTCATTTTTTTACTAAAACTTCTAACAATGTTTTAAATAAAAACCAATCACTGTTGAGAGATTAGGATGACGTAGTGTGTCGTGTCGTTTTGTGCCTCGAGATGTTGCTAGTAGTAGTCCTTGATGTTCGTTTATGGAGCAGAAATTCACAAAATGCCCCCGGCCTTGGAAGCAGTGGCTTTCAATGGTCTTCAGTTACTGCCTCAGTGTTGATCACGTCCTGTAGGAGAGGACAAATCTTGATAAATGCGCGCCATACCACGCCCGATGACGTCTGTATATCAGCCATCCGGGATATACCATCCTTTCCTGGGATAGTGCAAAGAACACGTCCCAAATGCCACTTCAAAGGTGGGAGATTATTGTCCTTTATAACCACTAAGGAGTTTGGTTTGAGCTCGTCCTTATTCGCCGTCCATTTGGTCCGCACTTGCAGTTTGGAGATGTATTCCTTCGCCCACCGGTTCCAGAAGTGTTGGCGAAGTTGTTCTACCCTCTGGTATCTCTGAAGACGACTAGCAGGAACATCGCGTAGGTCATCGCCGGCTGGCGCAGTCAGTGGTCGACCAACAAGGAAGTGACCGGGAGTGACCGGGGAAAAGTCATGAGGATCGGTAGAGAGAGGAGATAGAGGTCTGGAGTTTAGTACTGCTTCTACTTGAGCCAATACTGTGCTGTACTCTTCGAACGTGAGGTGCACGTTACCTATCACACGACGAAGATGGTTACTCGACTTTACTCCTGCCTCCCACAAACCACCAAAATACGGAGAATAAGGGGAAATAAAGTGGAATTTAATATTTTGACTAGATGCGAATTCTAAAATATCATTGCTACAATGATTTAAAATTTTTGAAAAATCGTTCATTACACCTACGAAATTACGACCATTATGAGAGTAGATATCTGCAGGCTTGCCACGGAGTGTAAATAAATCTTTTAAAGTACACTGACAAAATACAGATGTATAGCACGAGTCACGAAACAAATAAATAGACAAAATAATGTAGCCTTTGATAAGCCTAGTACCCCTATCTTTTCGGTTCAGAATGAGCACAGGCCCAGCGTAATCCACCCTACATCGAACGAATGGAAGACTCTGGTGTAACTCGCTCCCTAGGTAAGTTACCCATCATATGACTAAACGTCTTACCTCTTGCGAGTACAAGTAACACAACTATGCACTACCTGGCGAGCTAAATTCCTACCTCCGACAGGCCACCACGATTTGCGTAAATGAAAAAGTAATGCCTGCGGAGCAGCGTGTTCATAACGAAATAATAAAGTGGTAAAATAATGTTTACTATGAACCACAATTGGATGTTTTTACCGTAAATAAACTCATCAGAATTAACTAAATGACCACGTTAAGCCGTTGGTCCCGGCTGTCAATCGTGGATCTTTATCAGTCGTTATGGGTCGTCAGAAGCCCGAAAGTCTGACAACCAGTCTTGTGGAGGTGAGATAGGCACTCGCTTCATGTAAAATACTGGTATTCACCTGCATCCGGTTAGACTGGAAGCCGACCCCAAGATAGTTGGGAAAAGGCTAGGCAGAACAACAATTAAATAAACGACCACCTACGCGCATTAATTTGTGATCGACTAAAAACAAATTTAATTTAGATAAAGAACCTTTATTTTCAATAGTCTCATTATTAGTTGCATTGTTCAACTCACAGTTTCAACTCTTTCATTCTTATCTCTCAGGCCACTCACAGACGTTAAAAATTGACAAAACATTTAAGCAACGAACTGGCTATTGCCTACGGTGGACCGCACGGCAGTGTCTTAGGTCCCACTTTGTTTTTGGTCTTCATCAATGATCTCTGTAATATGAAATAAAATTCCGGAAACATTGTTTCTTTTGCCGATGACACTATCACCTTCTCTGACAACTCTTGGTCTAGCCTCCAAACCACGGCTCAGAAAGGGATTGATGTCGTACGTAGCTGACTTATGTCAAGTAACAAAACTTTTTTCTTTTTTTTTCAAAATCACATCACAACCTTGGACTCCCGCAACTCTGCAAGCTCCTGTCAATTTAATACACCAAACTGTAACTTTCCACTTATTACATCTACTGATACAGTTAAATACCTTTATATCACTCTCGACAAGCACCTCAACTTTAAAGCACATACTACTCTTCTGACAGGCCGAGTCAGCGAACTTATTTTTTTTTTTTTTTAACTCTTAGACACATTGACAACGTTCACCTTATACGGTCCGTATGTTTTACAATGTGCCAGTATGTAATCTCTTACAGTATTGCAAGTTGGGGTGGTGTTGCTAAATCAATTCTCAAGCCTCTTAGGTTAAGCGCGCACAACGAAATTTATTCGTTGCGATTTTTGAAATGCGAAATGAAATCTATTGAAAATTGCAAACGATTTAATTTCGCAGTGCGCGGATTGTAGTGTATTTCTGTTGTTCACAGACTTGCGATATTTTTTCGCAACGATTTTTTATCGTAGTGCGCGCTTAGCCTTAAGGTGGCGCAGCGAGTGGTTCGTAAGGTAGCCACTTTTCGACCAATACTTATCCGCCATCATCGCTTGGGTATCCAGTGGAGATTCCGTGTTAATGGATAGTACGGCACGAACTTGGGAAGGTAAGTGACCCATCCATAAAATTTTGAGCGCGTTATCAGGTACTTTTTCTCCAGCCAGCTCTCGCATCACCCTCAGGAGTTGTGTAGGCTTCTGATCTCCTAATTCTAGTCCACTCAAAAGCTTCTGGAATTGACGGGACTCGGACTGCTCGTACATTGACAGCAAACGATTCTTCAAAGCGTTGTATCTTCCTGACTCGGGTGGTTTACAGATGATATCACTAATTTGTTCGATGTCTTTCCTCTCCAGGACTGCGATGACCAAGTTATATTTTTGTTCATTGCTTGTCTTATATAGTGATATCACGGCTTCAAACTGAGCAAACCACAGCCTTGGTTGTGCTCGCCAGGATTGTGGGACCTTCGCTTGAAGTGCAATAGCAGCAACTTTCTTTTCGCACTTTTCTGTTACGGTGTCGTCAAAATGTTCCATGACTAATTTCGATCACATCGGGGTCACCAAAATGTGGGTACTACTTGGGCTGTTGAGTAAGACGCTCGTTTTGGGAATGAATATGAATATATTTCCAAACCAACATTTATACAAAATTCTTAAAAATTATAGCAATTTGAAAGTAAGTAGGTAGCAGTAACTGGAGGGTAGTCGACGTGTGAGTATGTGCGATGCAGACTACGCGCAATGATATAAATACTCGTCTGAGGGCTAGCATCATTTAGTGTCGAGCCGCGTGCCGCGCGGTTTTTTTTTTTTTTGGGGGGTGGGAAATCATCCTATGACTTCTTCCGCTCTAGGGTGGAGCGGAAGGGCGTGTCAGACTCTTACTGACTAAAACCCACCCCTGTTCCTCCCTGCCCTACGTGCCCAGGGACGAGGTAACTCTTTCGAATTTATCCTCAACCCCCGGGCAGGCATTGGCCGTGGCAGGCCCCGTCCAATGCTGACAACTCTTTGAAGCGCGCGTGGAACACTACGTGCCGTCGACTCTCGGGCCTGGTGCTGATCGGGCGGCGAGTTACCCACTACTCGCCGTCCGCAGGCCCGGGTGTGCCGCGCGGGTCAGTCGCTATGCTCCATGTTGTATGCCTGACTCCCACAATATTTTTATTTCGTTTATTCATCTGTTAATGCATATTAAATTATATTTTTAAATATTTCAATAAAGAAAATAAAAATATAAAAATAGTATCCCACCGGTATTGGGAACAGGGTCCAAGCTACCGGTGGTCAGGGCTCCAGAGAGAGGAACTACCTGAAAATGCGAACCAAGTTCAGAAGTACAGTGCCACGTTGCGGAGGTCATAAAATAAACAAGGCTTTAACAATGCCTTGTTACAAATACCACTACCAGCTTTCTAAATCAAGCCCTTGATCCAGCCGCCTAACGAGAGCCTCCTGAGGTGTTGGTCGAGGCTCGTGGCTATAAGGCCATTGGCTGACACGACTATCGGCACAATGTCGACAACCTCGCGAGCCAAGTCAAGATACCTGATTTGCTTATCTTTCTCGGCGTTCACTAGGTTCTCGTCATGCGAGACGGCAATGTCAACGATCATTGCATGCCTCTCGATTCGGTCCACTACCATTATATTAGGAGTATTGGCTACAATAGTCCTGTCAGTGATGATGGACCAATCCCAGTACAATGAGATATGACCATTATCGAGAACTGGGTCGGGCACATACCTGTAGTACGGCACTTCCGATTCCAAAAGAGAGTATTTCACAGCAAGTTGCTGATGGATAATCTTGGCTACAAGATTGTGCCTATGCAAGTACTCACCGTTAGCTAGACGAGAACAACCAGAGATTATGTGGCGGATTGATTCTCCCGTTCGATGACATGCCCGCCAGATGTCAACTGTGCCATCCTTCGCAACATACGAGTATCTCCGGTACTTTTTCGTCATGATAACTTCGTCTATAATTGCACAGACAAAACCTTCGGTTTCGCCAAAGCGATCAGTGACACGTAGCCAGGCTACGGACGCTAGTTGGTCTTCATCGGGCCTATGTAGGGCCCGGAAAAAGCAACCGTGAAGTTCCTTACTCTGCCATAATTCTCTGCGATCGTTAGTGTCAAGCACTAGAGGTTTGCGCCAGTTCTCGTTAGCCAAGAAGAGCGGGGTGAGGCTCTTGTCCACCGCCCCTACATCTCGATACATACCCTCGTCAGCAGCTAAGAAATACTTCCTGACACTGCAAACCTCGCAATTGTGGAGGGTCTTAACATTTTAAAAGCCTTGGCCTCCACACTTCCGCGGGACATACAGTCTCATCACTGACGAACGTGGGTGATGCATTCGATATGCAGTCAGCAGTGTACGGACCCACCTAGCCTGGGCGTCAAGTTCCGTCTGAGTCCATTTGAGTCCACCTGATAGAAGGCTATTGAATACCTTCTTCAGGCGGCCAAAGAAACGTTCCTTCAACGATTGCTTCATGTCAGTAACATTGATACCTGTTGCGTACGTGCGAATGAAACAGCGTGTTGCTTAGCACTGACAGTTTATTATAAAAAAAGTGACAAGATCGTCAAGTTGCAACCTACACCAACTAAACCTACTTACACATATATAACAACCCCTCCCTTACAAGTAATGACTTAATTCACACAAAGACTGACAAAAAAACTGTTATAATCTACATGAGGAAGATTACGTTTGACCCTGTCTTGTGGGGCAGTAGGTGGCATATCAGGTCCTAGTCCACGTGATTCCGTTGACACAGTCCCATTGTCTATGGCAGTCGTAGCTCCGCCCTCAGAAAACACTGCTGACAATTCTTTTGCTGTGAGTCTCCGTCTCCTCCTCTACAGCCCTAGAAAGAGAAGCGGTGGTAGTTGGACAGTCTGGTTCCGATTGTGATGTGATTTCTGGAACAGCTTCAATATCGGACGCGTCAGAAACACTGTCGGTAACCTATGTTAACATAGGTCACTATGATATTTTCTTATCTGATTCTTGTGTCTTGTTACATAGGAGTTCAATTCAGGAACAAAAACTTTATATACCACCCTGCCAATTTTTTCTACTATTGTTGCTCGTATCCAATAATGTTTTTTCTTATTCACATATTTTTTAATCAACACTTCTTCTCTTAAGTTAAAATCTTTACTTTTTTTACCACCGTAGTATTTACTCTGTAACGATTGCTTATATTTTACTGCTGCGGAGAGCTCCGGCGAGGAAGGCAAAGGAGTGGGTTTTAATAAGTCTAATCTACACCTGAGTGGACGGCCATAAAACAACTGTGCCGGTGATTTATTTGTCGAGCTATGTGTTGAGTTCCGATAATCAAATAAAATCTTGTTTATTATATATTGTCTAAGTTTTTCCTATAATTTTAATACCTTTTTTTACAATTTTGACGGCACTCTCGACTTGGCCGTTACTGCTTTTTTTTTTTTTGGGGGGGGTGGGCAATCATCCAATGACTTCTTCCACTCTAGGGTGGAGCGGACGGGCGTGTCAGACTCTTCAAGTGGAAATATCCAGAACCGAACCTCAAATAGGGTGACTTAGTAATTGTGAAAGATTTTAATGCTGTTCCATTACAATATAAAATGGCTCGTATTGTAAAAACATACCCAGGTAGAGATGTTAGAGTAAGAGCTGCTGATGTAATGATGAAAAATAAGGTTTACAGAAGGTCAATCAAACGGCTCTGTCAACTACCTGTAAAATAAGTTAATGCCGGCCCCAATTATGTTTAGAACAATCTAAACATAGACAATAATAAATGTATAAATTAAGTATAAACTTGCAACACTAGACGATAATTGATATATTTTTGTGTTGTGTCCAGGTTTTTTTTCTTTTCCTGTTGAAAAGATTGTAACGAGCGGCTGTGTTCTTTGACTGTAAAAATTAAAGTTCCAAGTTTTTCAAAGTTTACACGCATTTTATTCTATACAACAACTATAAGATCTCTCTTCAGTCGTGCACTCTTGACAGAGTGGTCGTGGCTTATGATGATGTTGGACTGTTACGGTTATCCTCTGCGAGTACGGCAGCCCTCGCAATGCGTTTCGAACGGCTTTTGTTGTAGGTGTCGCGAGAGCATTGCACAATGGAGCATTTTGTGGTGCTTTTTATAAGGTCGGTCCAGCGTGTAGGTGACCTGCCGCGTGAACGTCTCCCCTCTACATGGCCTTGGACGATGAGGCGCTCCATGGAGTCTTCGTTACGGATGACGTGTCCGAAAAATTTAAGTATTCGTATTTGCACAATCGACGATAATCTATCTTTGATGTTGAGCTCTTTTAAGATGGAAACGTTGGTACGGCGTGCTGTCCATGCTATACGGAGCATTCGCCTCCAGGACCACATCTCTAGAGCATCTATTTTTCGGCGCTCCTGTGCATGAATCGTCCATGTTGCCGCAGCGTACAGAAATATTGGAAACATCAGCGTTTTCATCAGTTGAACTTTAGTGTTCTTGGTGATGTTGCGATTCTTCCAGATTTTTTCCATTCTGTTTACTGCAGACCTCGTTATGGCACATCTTCTTCGCATCTCGTCTTCACAGTCGCCGGTGTTAGTGATAGTAGAACCGAGGTATACGTAGTTCGGAATTACGTCGCAGTTGGAAATTGCAGTAATTTCAGGTTTATTTTCTTCAGATCTGTCTATTATCATCACCTTCGTCTTGTCTCTGTTAATAATAATAATAATAATAATAATATTCCACAACTATCACACAACGCCATCTAGTCCCAAGCTAAGCAGAGCTTGTGTTATGGGTACTAGACAACTGATAACTCTCTGTTCTTTCTTTCTTTCTTTCTTTACATACTTATATATTTCTAAATACATACATATTATAGATAAATTACACCCAGACACAGAACAAATGATCGTGCTCATTACACAAACATTTGTCCTGGGTGGGAATCGAACCCACGACCTCCGGCATAGCAGTCAGGGTCACTAACCACTAGACCAACAGGCCAGTCGAATATATAAATAGCGAGACCAAACGAGAGGCTCACGGTTTCTAGGCGAGTCAGAAGTTCTTTCAGGTCTTCTTTTGATCTAGCGAGAAGTGTCGTATCGTCAGCGTATCTCAAGTTCGAGACTCTCCGGCCACCGATAGGAATACCTTTATCCCACCCTTCCAAGACTATCCGCATGATGCATTCTGTATATATATTAAATAGGAGTGGTGATAGAATACACCCCTGCCTTACTCCTGCTTGCGTCTTAAACTGCACCGAGTGCACATCGTCTATTCGGACTGTCGTGGTGCCATCCAGGTACAGCCGGCGTACGAGGTGAATCAGATGTTCGGGAGCACCCATTTCCACAAGTACTTCCCACAATTTGCGCCACTTGACAGTGTCGAACGCCTTGCAAAAGTCAACAAAGCATATACATGCGATCATTTAACGAACCTAAGAAGTCGAGGTGTATCCTATAGAAAGCATGTAGTGGGAACGGCCATGGCGAGAGTGGGGCGCGTGGTGGAGCTGGTCGGTTCGGACTTCATTTTAACAACACCTAAATGCAAACTATGTAACTCCTTAATCACCTTGCCGTGTAATTCAGCTGGAATTACAATTTTAAGCCCTTTCATCAGACACCCATCATCTACAGATAGTTGCGTCTTGGAAAGATAGTAAGATTTTAAATCCGAGTTCGTAACCTTTCGCGGCCAACCGCGCTGTGTGTACCCCACTACCTTTTGCAATACTAAATCACGGTCGGTAGACGCTCGAAGTTGATCCAGAGTGACCGATAAATCTCCCTCAACAATAAAATGGACGTATGTCGACTGATCCTCATATTCGTTCACCTCTTCATGTAAGCCCAGGCCCGTACTCAGTTCATCTGTGCTTGCAATAGAACGTGACAGGAAATCTGCTATGTTATCGGCGCTGCGAACGTAGGTTATTTTGTAATTATAAGCCGCTAAAAATATTGCGTAACGCTGTAATCTGTTTGCTGTCACTTATGGAATCCCCTTGTGCGACCCGAAAATTGACAGAAGGGGTTTATGATCAGTGCATAATATAAACGGATCCTCCGTGCCATATAAATATTGGTGAAACCGTTTAATGCCAAATATAATCGCAGTCGCTTCTTTCTGTATTTGAGAATATCTCTTCTCAACTGGAATCAATGAGTAAGACGCAAACGACACTGGCCTTTTAAGTCCGTCCCTGTCAACCTGCGATAACACCGCCACGAGACCATACGGTAAAAAATAATAGTTGCGTTCTGATTAAAATGTGCTAATACATTATCTGAGATTAAATATCGTTTAATTTCGCTAAACGCTTGTTGGTATATGTCTGTCCATGACCATTTACTATTTTTATTGATTAATTAGTACAATGGACTAAGTATTGTCAAGGCCCCAGGTACAAAGTTCCTATAATAATTAATTAATCCTAAGAAAGATTGCAACTCGGTTACATTTGTTGGTATCGGGGCGACACGAATAGCTTTTATTTTATCTGGTGATTTACGTACACCATTCTTGTCAATTATGTGTCCTAAATAATTAACTTCGTTTTGAAAGAAAACACACTTATCCTTCCTTAAAGATAACCCAGCTTCTGCTAACCTTGCTCACACTGTTCTCAGCCTCTCCAGGTGCTCCGATTTGTTTCTACCCGTCACTAGAATGTCATCCAACAGACAGAAAACTCCATCTAAACCCGAAACAATACCTTGCATTGCTTTTTGGAAAATGGCGGGAACACTAGATAAAACAAATACTAACCGCGTGTACTTAAAAAGCCCTCTATGCGTGTTAAAACATGTTAATAAATGTGTATCATCATCTTCCGCTAGTAATAATTGACTGTAAGCACTCGACCAGTCTAAGTTGGAGAACTGCTCACCCCCGTGTAACTTTGCAAAAAGGTCATCTATCGTAGGCAATGGATATTCTTCGACTATAAGTTTTTTATTTGTATTTGCCGAGTAATCTGCGCAGATTCTGATTTCCCCGTTCTTTATAAGGACTGGAACTACCGGCGATGCGTGATCGGAGTACTGCATCTGTGTTATTTTGCCTAAAGACAATAAGCGATCTAACTTGTTATCTATTTTACTACGGAGTGCGTAAGCTACCGGCCGAGCCTTGCGAAAAACCGGTTTGGCGTCTGGTGTTAACGATAATCTAATTTTCTATTTAGTGAAACAACCTATTTTGTTTAAAAACACCGATGGGAAGTCATTAATGAGATTGTCTAATAGAATATTGTCATTTTTCATGGCACAATATTTTATATTTCTAGTCTAAATAGCCTTATAAAATCTCTCCCCAACAGCGAGGGTCCACCATCGCGCACCACGTAAACATTGGTACGTCACCGGCACTGGTATAACGCCTAAGGTAACAATCCTACCTCCACCATAACTTTTTAAGATTTTAGCTGTCGGTGTTCTAATAAAACTTATCATAAATGTTTTTCTAACATTCCGTTAATGTTAGAAAAATATTTATGAAAAGTTTTATTAGAAATAGCTGAAACGGCCGCTCCACTATCGATTTCATATTGTAAATACAATCCATTAATATGAATGCGCTCAGACATTGGCTTTGACTCTGACTCACACCGAATAATAAGCATTTGACTTTACCTGTATTGCCTTCCCCACCAGAATTTTCCTCAACGTATTTCACTGAACTTAACGCTTTATCGGAACACATACGGCGTAAATTACCCTTTTGGCCACACTTCCGACACGTAAAGTTTTTAAAACGACGTTCGGTCGACTTGTGATTTTTAAAACCACACACTACACATTTAGCCACCTCGCTCACTTTCCTATCCGTAAATTTTGAACACCGCACTAGACGCCGACGCTGCCGTTGGAACCGCGAAAACAGTAGCGGCAGCATGCTGTGCCAGAACGAGTACATGGTGTCATCATCCGGCAAGCGTGTGTCAGTCACACCTTGGTCCGGTCGCTCCCGATCCCTGTTAATTACTCTGGAATGTGCGATTCTGGATGTATCGCTCAACTCGGTACTTATACCTACGGATACGGTTTGCCCATGCATACACCTTCTGCTTCAGGAAGTCCATGCGCTCTGTTTATCTGTGATGTCTCACAAAGCGCATCACTCTTGAGCGAGTGTTACCATCCCTGAAGCAGATTAGTTTACCTATGAGTGCTCTGGCCCCACCAATAAATACTACGCTCTATTCTCCACGGCTGGCTTCGGTCGTGTAGCTCTGTCATTAGGAAATTTGACATGAGCTACACGAAATGCCGTTACAGCCGCGCAGTACAATACCGAATGTGCATCGGTAAGGTCTTCCCAGTAATCAAAATAGTTTGACAACTGCGAATCCGGAGCAGCCACCAGCGCCCTATTCTTGTTAAGCATGGGCAAATGAGGTAAGCGTGGCCTCTGTAGCCCAATAGTATGAGCGCATGACGTTTTCATTAATGGATTGCGTCCACCAGATGCGCTGCACACTTCCGCCGGGAGCTGGGACCCTATCAGAGGCCAGTGGGCCTCGAGGTCCTCAGCCGCTCGGCGGCCGGCGTCCTCCACGTCGACGTGCAGGTGGTGGTTTCGTCGGCGGCGAGAAGAACTCATCGCTGGAGCTCGACGCAACTGCCACGGCCGGTGTCACAGCACTCACGGTGGGGCTGGGTTCCGGCGGCGGCGAGGTGGAGCTGAGCGACGAGGCCGGAGGTGGTGGGCGTGCACAGTGGGCTGCTGGTCTCGTCAACATCTAGAGCGTGTTTTTCCAATTTTCGGTTTTTGTTTAATATATTATTGTAGTCTTTGTTCATGACAGCCTAGCTGTCATGAACTTTTTTGGATGAGACTTCCCTTTGTTTAATATCTCAGTGGGGTGATCGGAACCGTCTTACCTTCGCACTGCATAAAACCTATTAACTTATAATATGTTGAAAGGTAACCTTAAGTCTTTGCCTAGTATTAAGTTTAATAACGTTCCCGTTAAAAAAAAACAGTCCGTATGCTACCTCGGTATGGTATTAGAAAATAACTTTCCATTTATTGAGCATGTAAAAACAGTCTGTAGGTGAAAAAGCTAAAAAAAACTTCTATGCGTTGACGAGGATTTCCAGGGCTACTTGGGGCCTATCATTCCTAACGTTAAAAACGATCTATGGGGCTACTTACCTGGGTTGTATGTTCTACGGGGCACCTGTTTGGGCTGATAGGGCCACCAGACGGTACGACGTAAATTGCTACAAAGTCAACGTTTAGCTTTGATTTTCATATGTAAAGCGTATAGGACGGTTGGCACTGAAGCCTTACCGGTATTTGCAGGTGTACTTCCAGTCGATCTTGAGGTGCAGCGATGTGCTGCAATGTACTATTCTGCACGAAAGACTACGGACCCCGACTTTTTACCTCAACGAGATCGTGCCAAGATTTCTAGATTACTTAAACCTCTAACTGACGTTTTTAAGGACCTTTTATCCGAATGGCAATGTCGGTAGGAAAGTTCCATCAAAGGCAGACACCTCCACCAGTTCTTCCCATTGGTTCGCGAACGGCTGGACAGGACATGGCTGGAGGTGGATCACTGTGTTTCCCAATTTCTCACAGGTCATGGCAACTTTAAGAGTAAATTATTTTCCTTCAAGCTTGTTGCCTCACCTTTATGTCAATGTTCTTCACCTGATTGCGAATACGAACAATCCGCACATAATATCCTATGGGAGTGTACTCTTTGGCAAACTGAGCGCAATATTATGTTGGATAGTATTCAGCCTACGTCTGGAGTTGTCTATTACACGGAACTTGTGGAAACTAGAACGAATTTCCGTGGGTTCAAGCGTTTTTGCCATACCTATTATTGGAATCAAGTGTAACAGCTCACAATTTTAGGACCCATTAATATTAGTGTTTTTAACCAGTGGTGCTAAGCTTACCCCAGTTGTAAAAACCCCCTTTGTGCCTAATGGCCTAGTTTTTTTCTGTCTCCCGCTTGATTAGGAGGGAAGTGGAAATTATGTTTTTCTTACTCTTCCGCTGTCTTTTCTGATTAATTTCGTTGCGGGACCCAAGACAGTTTAATCGTTTCTCTGGGACTCGTCGAGCTTCATTGCCTCGGCGTTTTTTCTGGTGGTCGCCACTATTGATTCTAGCTTACAGAAGTTACAGTGGTTTGGGAATAGTGTGGCGGGATTGTCACAAAAAAAAAAAATCTTAGCTGTCATTTCAATATCTTGTAGTTATTTGGTATAGAAGTGGTAGTTTTTCATATTATATTTTATGTGGGATCTTGCTTTATTGATAATTAATTTTGCTTTTGGTTGTGGGCTTGAAAATACTTGATAAAATATTATTGAAATCGAAAAGACCCGCGAGGTCAGGACGAATAGTGCCCGTCCTGTCTTCACCTGCTCGGCAGGGCACCCTCCAGTCCTGGCAACAGTGGCCACCACCTCACCCTCCGTCACGGAGCCGTCCAGGCCCATAATGCGGATGTCAGCGCATTTGATGGGCCTGGACACACGAGCCTCGTCCACCAGTAACGCCCTGATCCTTTCGGCCACTGGGCCGCTGGAGGCGCCGGGGACCTCCAGCACCCGGGCTCAGGTCTTGGTGAACTTCACCCAAACGCCGTCGGCACACCCCACCTCCTCGAGGCTCACCGCCGCCCTTGTATTGGCGACCACGCTGCGGTAGGTCACGCCCCTCTTAACCGCCTCCGGCTGTAGTGTTATCACTACAGCTGCGGACTTCGGGACGCGAAGCCTAGCCGCGGCGATTCTCTCTTTCTGCCGCTTCCGCCTCACCCTCCGTTTGGCCGCCCTTGCAGCCTTGCCCGCCTTCTTCTTCTCCCCGGCCACTTGCCAACCGGCGTCGGCCGTGGGAGGTTCAGGAGTCGGGATAGACTGGCGGCCGGCTCGTCACCTGGGCTGGGGCCTTCGGGGCAATCGGGGCCTTCGCCACCCGTGCAGCCGCTCCACCCGGCTTGGGCGGCGCCTTTGACGTCTTCGACGGGGCCGACCCCGCGGATCTCAGCACATACCCGCGGTTGGCCATAGTTTGACTGTAACAGAGTTTATGTCACATTGTTATTACCTTCTCTGTTAATTGAATTATTCTGTTCCACATGTTCGTTGTTTCAGATATAGTAAAGCTGAAGACTCTGGGGAAAGGATAGGCAACGCATGCCATCAGTATTGCTTAAACGACGGTATTTGTTCCCTAAATGAGAAGAGCGAGCCAGTCTGCCAATGCACAGCAGATTACGAGGGTGAAAGATGCGATGTTCCCGCCTTCCTAATCAAATGTTTCTTATACGCATACAAGAGTAAGGACTATTTATCACAGTTTTTCCGGCTACACCTATTTTAATAACAAACAATTACATCAGACATGCCTCGTTTTGTCAATTTGATGATTTGAGTCGGAGTCGAGTTGCTGGACAGGACTTGTAATATAGGGGAAGGAAAGTCTCTCCTTCTCAGATCTGTTTTATTTTCTCGTATCTTAATAATCTTGTAATTACATGAATTTTGTATTTTTACGCTCTCTTTGTAGATGTGCCGTCGGTCACTATGAGCAAAGCAGTAAAGTCGACGTGTGCCTCGACTGTTGTCTGAAGAACGACGAACGACGAAGACATTGAAGAGTTCACTTTCACTTCTTCCATCACCATTGCGTACTACTCAATAGAACTAAATCTAACGTCAACTGATATATTTATAAGTTCAAGTCATTCTTCCACAAAAAATCTGTCACTCATCATCATCGTACTGAAATCTTACACCTGCGTTCATTTATTGGCGACCATTTTCTTAATTGCCATCATTTCAAGTTTCGTAAATATTGTATTAAACTTTTTTATCACTTTAAGTATATCTTTACCTAGGGCACCTAGCCCCTAGATTAGTATTCGATTCAACTAACTGTATTCAATAGGCATTAATAATATATTGTTTTCTGTAAGACTTTAGTATATTTACATGTCCGAGCTGTAACCCAGGTATTTCAAAGTGACTGATAGACGAACGAGCAAGTCCACATACCTTTTCTGCCAGTCAGTGTGTCACCCTAAAAACTGTAAGAGTTCACGTGTGAATAACATCGTCGAGCCATGAGTATAGATACTTGTCCGTGCGTCTATCACCCACTTTTTTGTTTTGTTTTCTTTGGGCATCAGTCTAACTAGATTATTAATCTTTATATTTTATCTTTTAAGGTTTTCTTTTTAATAAAAACCATACTTATGTACCTAATTTTCGCAGTTTTGTTCTTTGAATACTTACTTGTCCTGTGACTCCTGCCCGAACGTAACGAATAGTCATTAAAACTTACACTCAAACACAAAAAATGTATTAAAATCGGTCTAGGCATTTAAGAGGAATTTAAAGACCAACACACGTTCCTACAATAGAATATGATTCTACATTTTTCATTTATTCTGCATTTTTTTTGTTTTTATTAGTGTTCAATATATATATAACAGAGTAGGTATTAGATATATATGCTACAAACCACAGACACCTTTGACGGCTTATATATGGCTAGTGAGTTCGGACTTTCCAAATCTAAGAATATTAATTATATTTCGTTGCTTCATTTTTCAGATATGATTATAACAACGTAGTACCCTAACCTACTCGGTAACTTCACACGTATTTTAAAGATTTTTCAATTTTAAAACGGTAGTGACATACCGGCTGTATGTCTGCCTCGTGTTGGCACTGACATTTAGCTCATTCTTTTTTCGTGCGCGGTAGCTATCGCATGCGCCCTGCAGAAACATGCTAAAAAGGTGCGCACAATCTCATGGTTGAAAAGTGCATCAATAAGTGACCTAAAAGTGAACAGTGAAATATTAACAGTTTTATAAATGCTCTGGAATTGACTGCGAGTCAATCAAAATCAAAAGTCACAGAACTTTGACATTTTTTCAAAACGAAGGTATAAAAGTTATACCTACTTCTATATCGCATCGGGATGGACTGCGAGTCTTCAACGATGACAAACACGCACAAATTACGTACAATCTGAAACAGATGTAACGTTACCGTGAAACTATTTAAAATAACTTTCACTTCCCCTCCCCGTTCGGTAAACGTGCGGACGTGTGCTCCTCAATTATATTCCGAAATTTTATTTAAGACCGGGTTATTCGGACGTAGGTTTTTCAGGTTGTTCATTATTGAGTCAAGTGCTTGTATCTTAAGTTTTTATAAGTGTTAACATTGTAACATATTAACGACTTACCGAAAACCATAGAGGGACCGTGTGTTTTGTTCGCGGATGATATATCCCTACTAGTCTCATGTCGCAACAACACAAATGTAGAGGAAATACTTAACTCCACACTCACTAAAACATGTAACTGGATGAACTCGCATAACCTAGAAATTAATTACACTAAAACTAAATTAATGACTTTCCACCCTTACCAAAAAGCACCATTATACTTGAATTTCAAATTTAATGGTTCAAAATTGGAAAGCATTGACGAATGCACATTACTTGGACTTACAATAGATAAACATATTAACTGGAAATCACAAATACAAAAAACCCGTGCAAAACTTTCAAAGTTCTCGTATGCTCTTCGCGAAATAAAAAAGACCACCAACTTACAAACTGCTCTCACCACCTACTATGCGTATGCTAATGCATGGCTAAGTTACGGCGTAACCCTCTGGGGTAATAGCACAGATGCACCTACACTCTTTACCCTACAAAAAAAAAATAATTAGAATTTTGGCAAATATTGATCAAACTGACAGCTGCAAACCTTATTTTAAAAAACACAACATTCTAACCCTCCCCAGTATCTACATTTTAGAAACATGCAAATTCGTTCGTAAGCATCATGAGTTTTATACAAAACGCGAAGACATCCAATCACGTTACGCACTCAGGCATCGATCTAGACTAAATCTACCAACCTCCAGGTTAAAAATGCATTCTACAGGTCCCTATGTGATGTCTATAAAAATATATAACAAACTGCCCGAATTATTAAAGAAAGAGGAAAAGTTAAATATATTTATAAAAAAGATTAAAGAATTTCTGACAAACAAATGTTATTATTCCATAGATGAATATTTTAATGACAAGTTTAAATAATAAAAATAATAGAATTAAATTGAATGACATTTAAATATTAGTATTACTTATTTGACATTTAAATAATAGAATTAAATTAAAATGACATTTAAATATTAGTATTACATAATTGACATATAAATAATAGAATTAAATTTAATGACTTTTAAATATTAGTATTACATAATTGACATATAAATAATAGAATTAAATTGAATGACATTTGAATATTAGTATTAAATAATTGACATGTAAATAATAGAATTAAGTACATTGAATGACATTTAATTATTAGCATTACATAATTGACATATAAATAACAGAATTAAATTGAATGACATTTAAATATCAGTATCTATAACAAATGTTTTTATTCCATAAATGAATATTTTGTAAATAATAGTAATATAAATAAAAGAAAAAATAACAGAAATAATAGAATTAAATTGAAGAAATTAATCTACATATAATCATTACTAAAAATAAAACTTATACCAGCTACGGTTATAAAATTAAATTTAATAATTAATTGATTATTTTTTAAGTTACGATATAGTTCATATAAATCTAATAACTACCTAAAATAGAGCTTCCTCTCTTCTACCTTTTTGCTGTGCCCGACAGGGTCCATAACAATCCCTATTATAAACACATACCACCTAAGCATACCTATATTTTATGGAAAAGCAATAAAGATATTGAGTATTGAGTATTGAACAATTAAAAAAAAAATAGATAAAGAATTTGTGTACTTGTTGGTTCGGGGTTTGTGGCGCCATCTGGCCGAGAACTTATGTAGTGCTGCGAATGTCGAATCAATAAATACCACGTAGAGACACCAGATGGCGGTTGACCAACTTATTTGAAATCTTGAATATGGAAATTGTGTTATAAAATATATTAAAATAAACACAATAGTTCCTACTATATTGATACTATATATTAAATGTAATTCAGAAATAAATAATGCCTAATTAAATTTATATGTTAAACTGTGAAATGGAATGTTTGACATTTGAGTGGTAATGGAACGCCGTCCTTGAAAGATGGACGACGGTCACTTTTTTTGGCTTTGATACGTAGATGTGTCATAACCTCTGTGAGTTGGAAAGAACTAATAAAATATTTAACTGATGTCTCGAAAGGTAGCTGGAACCAGAGTTAAGTTCAAATGTATTATGCATTCGGATGTAGGACGCTGTGAGTATCTTTTTTGGGTTTTTTTGTGCTGATGCTAAGTCATAAGCGCGTGGCATTCAGGAGTCTTACCAAAATCTTTCTATTTGTTGGCAGGGTTCCTACGATAGATTAACATTAAGGAAAAAACTATTAAAATGGTCGAATCATAATTTACGTTATATTTAGGAAGAACTATGCAGTTTTGACAATAGCAAAAGGTTCCGTACACAAGCATACACGTGTCGAGAGATGCCCATGATTAGATGACCACGGCGTAGATGCCGCTTGAGGACCTCTGAACTGGACCAATAATCTTCGAACGTTATGGTAAAAGTGTTTCGACATAAATTGTAAGTTGAACATACAATTTTCTGAGAACGGAGTGCTAAATAGTGTGTTGCAGTGTTACAAATAAACGTGAGACTCTTACTTACTACATACATATCTCATGCACAAAACCCGAAGATAGGTAACAGGGTCTCATGCCATAAGTATCTCTGACGCTAGCCGGTGGAAGAAATATTTTCTCTACAATGTACGCCCAACGTGATGCATGAGGTTTGTTTGTAGTAATATGGTTAAGATAGATTAATAATCTTTAGTTAATTCTTTTAGGTCAAGTATTTTGACACAATTGTGGTTAAAGGCACATGGTTAGTTAATTTGAAGTTGCCAATATTAAGTTCTAATACTTATTAGTTAACCCTAAATAGTGTTTAATTTAATTGTTAAAGCTATTTACTATTAAACATATTACTTTTATAGTGTTTAAATTGAGGTTAGAAGCACATGGTTTAAATGTTAAGCCGCTTATTAAACCTCAACACTTAGTGTATGTATTCTTAAATTTAATTAACACAACTTGTGGGTAACTAATGGTCAGACCTGCTGTCTTGTATGGTTCAGAATGTTGGGCCACAAAAGGGATGAATGAAAAGCAATTGCATGTAGCTGAGATGAGAATGCTAAGAGCGATGTGTGGTGTTACGCGCATGGATAGAATTAGGAATGAGTATATAAGAGGAAGTCTGAAAGTGGCACCGCTGACTGGAAAGTTGTGTGGAAATCGGTTGTCGTGGTATGGGCATGTGATGCGGAGGAATGAAGAAAATGTCGTGAGGAAAGTCTTGTGTATGGATGTGGATGGCTATAAGATTAGGGGAAGGCCAAAGAAACGATGGTTGGACTGTGTGAAAGAGGATATGGGTAAAAAAGGGGTGACTACAGAGATGACGACTAATAGAGGAGTATGGAAGAAAAAGACATGTTGCGCCGACCCCAAATAAATTGGGATAAGGGCAGGAGAATGATGAACTTGTGGGTAACTTTGTTACACTTAGTATTATATAATATTAACTTGTTAAGAAACTTAAGATAGAATTCTTTTGTTCAAGATGGATAAACCAATATGGTTAGATTACCTTCTTAAGGAGGAACTTATTCATGAATTAAATTACTTTAATGTTTCCGCAGATCCAAAGGCATCCAGGGACGAGGTTCGCAAGCGGTATCGTCGTCTATGTGGTCTCTATCGGAGGGGTAGCATCAAGAAGGAGGACTATCTGGCACCTACGGTGGCCGATGAGGTATGCTTGTGTTCGGAACCAATTGCTGACTTATGACGTTTACTTAGATTGTTGACTGTGGATTGATAGTGAAATAGTCAAACGAATTTTAACTTGGTCTCAATATTTAATGAGAATTTCTCGGATGACTATAATACTTCACCGGAGTTATTAAAACTTTAAAATTTACTTAATTACTTTATTAGTATAAAAACTTCTCAATTCTCTTAGTAACTAGTGATACCAACTTTTATAAAATGTGGGATATTTACTCAAATTTGTTTATTGATGATCCCACAGGCGCCCAACTTAATTAAATAAAACTAAATTTAACTTTTATTAATTAAATTCTTATATTTAATTCACTTATTGAATTGGCTACAGGACATCTTATGGTTTGTTCACTAAAAGATACATGATAAATGTATCTGGTATATTGAATATCCAAATTTGTTTAGATGGATAGTTGAACACCAATTCGTTTATTTTATTAACAATTGGCTAGGATATTCGTAAGTCTGTCCATTAAAAGATACACGGTAAGTGTGTCTGGTATATTGAATACCCAAATTTGTTTGGGTGGGCAAACGGTCCTCAATTCACTCTTAGATAACTAAATTTAATTTTTATTTATTTTGATTTAATTCACTTTTGGAATTGATTATAGGACATCTTAATTTTTGTTCACTAAAAGATACATGATAAATGTGTCTGGTATATTGAATATCCGATTTTTTTTAGATGGATAGTTGAGCCCCAATTCGTTTATTTTGTTAACAATTGGCTAGGTTATTCGTAAGTCTGTCCATTAAAAGATACACGGTAAGTGTGTCTGGTATTGCATACCCAAATTCGTTTAGATGGGCAAATAGTCCTCAATTCGCTTTTAGTTTTTGGCTTGGGGTTCATGCTTGAATTGCTCCCAAGCCAATACTTATGTAATTTGATTGAACAGTTTCTGATAATCCTGTTTAATTAAATTAACCTTAATGCTTTTGAATTTCAACTATACAGAATATGAATTTTGTAAATTACTTAACTACAAAGTTAAACTCAATACATAGATAAATCACAATCACTTAGATTTGTGATGTGATATTACTTTCTTTAAGAACTTGTTGTTATGGTATTACTGTTACTTACTAGGATTGGAGATTGAGGGTAATGAAATAAAACTTTATACTTACACATTGAATCTCAATTACTAGAATAAGAGATTAATGTTGTCAAAACTAAATACTTATTTTTTATTACTTTTGAAATAATTACTTGTGAATACTTGATACATCTAGTATCATAGTTATTTAGATATAAAATTTATAGATTCTTTGGAATAACAATACTTTGCGTTAAGGAGTATTGATTATTTAATTAAACTAAACTTGAAACTTTATTTAAATGTGTGCATACCTACATACAGACTTTTGTTAAGGAGTATTGGGGGTTATGCATACCTTCTCATCCTATTTCTTAATTTTATTTGGTACTTAAGGGCCTTCTCGCGGTCCAGTGGCGCCCTCATTGAATAAAAAATCGTAGCATAGCACAGAAAATAAATATTAAAAAATCCAACTTGACGTTTGTTACAAAGAGGATAAAGAATTTTTAATATTTATTTTCTGTGCTATGCTACGATTTTTTATTCAATGAGGGCGCCACTGGACCGCGAGAGGGGCCTTAATACTAAATTGAAAATTTAAATTAAATTAGTACTTACTGATATAGTAGTAATTTAATCATTGTGTCTGAGGGGAATCTTGATTCAGATTTGTTTCGAGATGCCTCAGCTTCTGCAGAGGGTTTTGGTGAGATTCTAAATGCGCATGGCAATATAGTTTTGATTGAGGAAAAAAAAATCTTTCTAATGAAAGTTTTTTTTTTTTTGACCGGGGAGAGGTGTATAGTAACAATTAAAAAAAAAATAGATAAAGAATTTGTGTACTTGTTGGTTCGGGGTTTGTGGCGCCATCTGGCCGAGAACTTATGTAGTGCTGCGAATGTCGAATCAATAAATACCACGTAGAGACACCAGATGGCGGTTGACCAACTTATTTGAAATCTTGAATATGGAAATTGTGTTATAAAATATATTAAAATAAACACAATAGTTCCTACTATATTGATACTATATATTAAATGTATTTCAGAAATAAATAATGCCTAATTAAATTTATATGTTAAACTGTGAAATGGAATGTTTGACATTTGAGTGGTAATGGAACGCCGTCCTTGAAAGATGGACGATGGTCACTTTTTTTGGCTTTGATACGTAGATGTGTCATAACCTCTGTGAGTTGGAAAGAACTAAGAAAATATTTAACTGATGGCTCGAAAGGTAGCTGGAACCAGAGTTAAGTTCAAATGTATTATGCATTCGGATGTAGGACGCTGTGAGTATCTTTTTTGGGTTTTTTTGTGCTGATGCTAAGTCATAAGCGCGTGGCATTCAGGAGTCTTACCAAAATCTTTCTATTTGTTGGCAGGGTTCCTACGATAGATTAACATTAAGGAAAAATCTATTAAAATGGTCGAATCATAATTTACGTTATATTTAGGAAGAACTATACAGTTTTGACAATAGCAAAAGGTTCCGTACACAAGCATACACGTGTCGAGAGATGCCCATGATTAGATGACCACGGCGTAGATGCCGCTTGAGGACCTCTGAACTGGACCAATAATCTTCGAACGTTATGGTAAAAGTGTTTCGACATAAATTGTAAGTTGAACATACAATTTTCTGAGAACGGAGTGCTAAATAGTGTGTTGCAGTGTTACAAATAAACGTGATATATGTGAAGACCAAATCTAAGGACTCTTATTTACTACATACATACCTCATGCACAAAACCCGAAGATAGGTAACAGGGTCTCATGCCATAAGTATCTCTGACGCTAGCCGGTGGAAGAAATATTTTCTTTACAACATCTGTTTTTACTGTTATTAGTTAATTTTTCCAGCTTTCGGTAAGTACATTTACTTTTCTTTAGTGCGTGGGTATGGAGAAATTTTTTTTTTTTTTTGTTCGTTAATTTTCTTACGTGTTCTGGATTTTTGTTTTACTTCTAATTTAGTTAGTTTATCTCCATACGTACATTTAATTTATTTGCCATAAATATGTTGTCAAACAGCGATGACCCGCCTGATCGAGGCGGAGATATATCTCGCAGGAACACCAAAACTTTCCGGTCGCCGCCGACGACAGCTTACTCCGCTAGCTCTAAACGTCTGTTCAGTGAATTGTCGCCGTCATACATTTCGCCAAACGATAGGTCAAAACGACCCCAAATCTCAGAATCCGCGGATAACTCCTCTCCAACTTTAAATGTCAGTAATGCGAGCAATTCTGATTATTGCGATTTGGTTATGGAGGCATCCACATTTTTAACTAAGATCAACGATTTAGTCAATGACCAAGGATCTCGCATTAACGTTGCAAATAAATCGGCAATTATGGACATGACTCAGCGAATAACGGCCATCGTCTCTTTACTAGCAATCAAATCGTCAGCCAACGAAACAAAGTTAGCCAATACGGAACGCGAATTGGATAATATTAAATTGCAAAATAGTGTCAAACATAGCAATGTCAATAATAATAGCAAAGTTTCGTATGCGGACTCGTTAAATCTCCGTTTGCCAAAAGTAACTCCTGCCATCTGTGAGTCCCGGGCCCCGTTGCCATGTTTAGTAGCTTATCCGACAGCGGCCCGGTCAGCTGATTTTAACACTTCGTCAGCGACTAAGCAAGCTCTTATGAAGGCGATTAAACCTTGTAATGACGGTTTCCAAATAGTAGGCGTGAAAAAAACAGCGAAGTCCGGTGTTGTACTGCGTGTCGCTAATGAAAATCAGTTAAAAAAGTTGGAATCTGTGGATGCCATCAAGGCCGCCGGTTTACGGCTAGAAAAACCAAAGGGTAGGCGCCCTCGAATATTAGTTAAGGATATTCCATCCTCAATGGAAGACAATGCTTTTCTTTATGCCTTATACCGCCAAAACATTAAAAATGAGCTTCCAATTAAAGAGGAAGATTTTCTTAATTCAACCAAAATTATCCGTAGGCGTTCTTTAGAAAATGGTCGGAAATGGATAGGCATTGAAGTTGAATCTGAGGTTCGTAAGCACCTGACATCTACAAAGGATAAATTATTTATTGATTGGGCCACTTGCCGTTTTATTGATGATGTTGAAGTGGTTCGCTGCTTACATTGCCAACAGTTCGGTCACGTTAAGAAACACTGCGTTACTAAAACTCCTACCTGTGCTAATTGTGCTGAGGCACATGAAACAAAAGATTGTCTGCACAAGGACGACTTGAATTTTACACCGACGTGCGGGACGTGTAAACGTTTTAAAAAACCGTTTCCATCATCGCTGTGGATCTCATGAGTGTACCGTATATAAACTTAAACTTGAACAACTTATTCTGAACACTAACTACTAAATTAATAATGGATAGTTTAATCATAGGACAATTAAATCGCCATAACGATAGGATAGCCACATCTGAGCTGGATAAATTAATTATCGATTATAATTTAGACATAGTACCTGTTCAAGAACAATACCAATACTCGCACTTGCGTCATAGAATTGTTTAGCTTGATCGCAACTCGCGTGCCGGGATTTATGTAACACGTTCTTCGAACTTTACTGTTACGTCTTTATGTAACCTCATGACGCCCCACTGTGCCGTTGCGGAGGTCTCATCGGCTAACTTTAAGATCTATGTTGTGAGTGTACTTTCAATATTCAGAGCCTGTAGGACCTCATATACATAACCTCCGTCATGTCATGCAGTCGCTCGCGGGCTGCAAAGTTATAGTCGGTGCGGACGTTAACGCATCTTCTTCCCTGTGGTATGGCAAGGTTCGGTTTACGGACTCCGAACGATGTTGCGCTGTTGAAGACTTCATTGCTGAAATGAACCTATCAATTCATAATACCCCTGACGCACCACCTACTTTTTGCAGCCAAATGGGCGAATCTTTTATTGACGTCACACTTTCTAGTGCAGACGTACGCTTAGATAAGTGGCGTGTCCTACCTGACGCGTCTTGTAGTGATCATCGCCTGATTGTGTACGAATTCGTTCCTATGTTTACTCACGGTCCGACACACATAGATGGTAATTTTAGATAGAAATGTAAAGGCGCGAATTGGGAATTCTTTAGCTCACTTTTTGCGTGTCATGCCAAAGACTTCACTCGCGACGGGCTGTCAACTGAAGAAAGTGCTGAGATTATGTCAGAAACCTTCACTTACTGTGCGGACACTGCCATTGGTCGCACATCTATGACCAATATTCGTAGGTGCGATTGGTGGAGTGACTACCTAGTTGAACAACGCAAAAGTTATCGCAAAGCGCGCAGACACCTTAATAAGCTGAAAAAACGTAATGTCACCGGGGACCAGTTTACTCATGCTTTAAATACGTTTAGAGTTGCCAAGTCACGCTACAGAGCATCGGTGGAAAAATCTAAGGGTAACCTATTGCGGAAAATTGTCGAAAAACTAGATAAGGAGGGTCCATGGTCTCCTTTATATCATGAGTTCAAGGCCAATAGATCAGTCGACCTTGCGTAAGTCCAAAACATCAAAGTAAACAATGAACATACTACCGGTATCGAAGAAACAACGGAAGTTCTGCTTAATTCTCTTATACCTGATGATACAATAGTAAATGACACTGAATACCACCAACAGATTAGAGCGTGGGCAGCTGTGCCACCTGAGTCACCAGCGTCAGACCTTCCATCCACTGACGAATTCATGAATGTTGTCAGGAGACTACCTCTTAACAAATCGGCAGGTGAAGATAAAATATCTAAGAGAATGATTATAGAAACGTGTAAAACAGCGGTTGACGCGATTTTAACTGTCTATAACCGATGCATAGAGGATGGTATTTTTCCTCGGAAATGGCGACAAGGCTATATACGCATAATTCCGAAGAATGGTGACAAGCCTCCTGACGACCCTAAGTCGTATCGGCCCATTACACTACTTCCATCTTTGGGTAAGCTCTTAGAGCGACTAATCGTTCCGCGCTTGCTACCGAACGGACCTAAATTTCATAATAACCAATTCGGTTTTATTGGAAAATCTACAGTCGATGCAACACTCTCTGTGCGTAAAACTGTTAATCTTTCCGAACATAAATACGTTATCGGGATTTTTCTAGATATTTCTGGGGCTTTTGATAATGCATGGTGGCCAATGCTACTACTAAAATTGAAAACCCGTGGTTGCTACAAAAATATTTATTCTCTGGTTCACTCGTAATTTTTTAATGGTTCCGCGAAACTCAAACTTGGACATCATTCTGTGACGAAATCTCTAACCATGGGATGTCCTCAGGGCTCAGTGATAGGCCCGTACGTATGGAATTTGATTTTCTCGCGATTCCGCTTCCTTGCGATTGCTCATTAACCGGGTATGCGGACGATGGGCTGCTGATCATTCAGTCAAGTACTCGGGCTGGCCTTGAGAGTTTGGCTAAGACTTCCCTTCGTTTAATATCTCAATGGGGTGATCGGAACCGTCTTACCTTCGCACCGCATAAAACCTATCAACTTATGTTGAAAGGTAACCTTAAGTCTTGGCCTAGTATAAGGTTTAATAACGTTCCCGTTAAAAAAAAACAGTCTGTATGCTACTTCGGTATGTTATTAGAAAATAACTTTCCATTTATTGAGCATGTAAAAACAGTAGGGGAAAAAGCTAAAAAGAACTTCTATGCGTTGACGAGGATTTCCAAGGCTACTTGGGGCCTATCATTCCTAACGTTAAAAACAATCTGTTTGGGCTGATAGGGCCACCATTGGGGCGGTACGACGTAAATTGCTACAAAGTCAACGTTTAGCTTTGATTTTCCTATGTAAAGCATATAGGACGGTTAGCACTGAAGCCTTACTGGTACTTGCAGGTGTACTTCCAGTCGATCTTGAGGTGCAGCGACGTGCTGCAACGTACAGACTGTTGTCAACATTACCTGACCCACCCTGAAATCAAACGACTTTGGACCCTCTGCATGTAACATTAAGGTTTATTTAATTTATATGAGCTTATCAGAGAACTGCTCGAGGATTTGATGAACAAATACAATAATAATATAGACACGCAAATTTGATCTTTAGAACGTTAGGATTAGGTTATATTTTATAACTATTTGTTATAATATGATAAGTGTAATAGCTTATTTTAATGTTTGAGTTCAAGTAATTCTGGTCTCGTGGTCTGTGTGTAAGACTGAGAAAAACGAGGTTCGAGATCAAATCCTGCGACAAAGATATTGTTTTGCTTTCAATATAAAATTTATATTCCAAAACTATTTCTTGTATTATTGTAAAGAACTACAGACTAGGTATACATAAACTTTTTAAAATGGTAATATTTTCACATAACTTGTAATAAGTGGGTAGTTGAAAAATAAATATTCGTATTCATTATAAAGCTGGTATTCAAATTCTACTATGGAGTGATTATTTAAAATACAAAATAATTTGCACGAGGAGAAGATGGCTGCTCGTGCTGTGCAAGAATAAACTTTATGATAGTATACTATATGATTCAAATTTTTTTGAATATTGCGTCTAGCATTACAACTAAGATCCAATTTCAATGCGGCTTATAAGAGTTGTGTTGGTCTTGTGGTCACTAAGGTAGTGCGATGTTCATCGTTATCTATGTTCGAAACCAAGTTTAACCTAAATTTAGATATTTTATTACACTTTTTTACATTTCTTTAATAGACCACGTAGGGTATTGTCTTTTTAAACGGGCAGTTTGTATAGAAATAAAACTAAAAAATTGCAAGTTTAAAATGTTTATTATTTCATTAAAACACTTAAGTAAGATAAAGTAAGTAAATGCTCATATTTCCAAATTAATATACTTTTTATATTAGTATGCCATATAAACATTAAAAAAGGCATGCTTATGCTTAAAAGTTTGTTATCGAGAAAATTAATTCATCTGTGAAATGCTTTACTTTATAGTTGCCTATATGTAGTGAATAAACATGTTATTTAAACAGAAAAAATCTGTTTATAACAATAACATCACAACATAATCTGCAACATTTTAATGGTTGAACAATCAATCCATTGAGCATTTACTTACATGGTGTGTTTAAATATACCTACTAGATGAACTAGTAGCGGAATGGCGCACCGTCCCATGCTATAACTTGTTGTAAGCGGCTACGCATACCACGCACCATGTTCCAACACAAATCTTTGCCTCTCATGTGCTCCCAAGTCGATGTCACGACCACAGCCAAGTTGTGTTTGTTTCGCACTTCCGTTGTGTCCCAATTTAAAACCATTTGACCCCATAGATTTTCTATAGGGTTCAAATCAGGACTTTTAGATGGCCAATTAATAACTGTCACACCTTCTTGAGCAGCTAACCATTCCCGCACAATGCCTGCACGATGAATGGAGCAGTTATCGTGCAAGAAATAAATATGTGACGTTGGATAGTGAAAGAAAACACCTGTAGATACTTCTTTAAATCAATTTATAGATATATCATAACTTTGAAATGTGACTCGAGTCCTCCTTTGTCGTCTGTAGCTCTGCATGAAAAAGCCCAAAACTAGCCGGCTCGCGCTCTTTTATTTTCAAAAAGGATCTATAGGTTGCCACATAATAATAAGTGTTGCAACATAATAAAATTAAACAGTCGATTATTGTGAATGCTAACATTCGGCTAATCCTGACGACAAACGCGACCTCGCGTTTAACAAAGAGTAAAACGTTAAAAAATAGCTTTGTAAACAAACATTACAATTCCATTATTATTAATATTACATACTCATTAAAATATTGTCTCTCAATTTCATACATCGACTACAAGCACTCTCACTTGTAGCGACTCACTCTTATAACTAACATCGACTACAAGCACTCTCACTTGTAGTGACTCACTCTTATAACTAACATCGACTACAAGCACTCTCACTTGTAGCGACTCACTCTTATAACTAACATCGACTACAAGCACTCTCACTTGTAGCGACTCACTCTTATAACTAACATCGACTACAAGCACTCTCACTTGTAGCGACTCACTCTTATAACAAAGATCGACTACAAGTACTCTCACTTGTAGCGACTCGCTCTTATTAATGACATCGACTACAAGCACTCTCACTTGTAGCGACTCACTCTTATAACTAACATCGACTACAAGCACTCTCACTTGTAGCGACTCACTCTTATTAATGACATCGACTACAAGTACTCTCATCTGTAGCGACTCACTTTTATAAATAATATTGACTACAAGTACTCACTTTTAGCACCTCACTCTTATCACTAATCATCGAATACAAGCAATCTAACTTGCTTCGACTCACTCTATCACTAAACATCGAATACAAGCAACCTCACTTGCATCGACTCACTTATCTTTTATCATATTCATTATCATCCAATTAATGTATTTGCCACAAGTTAGGGCACTTCACTTTATTCTCTTAAACATTTGGTGATATACAATAATCAATCTTTTTAACTCTTTTTCACTTTCACTAATCTTTAAGCTTATTATCACATCAGTATTATCATTATCATCCCTGTTTACTTTCTATATTTCACTATTAATGTATTTGCCACAAGTTAGGGCACTTCACTTTATTCTCAAATAAACATTTGGTGATATATAATAATCAATCTTCTTAACTCTTTTTCACTTTCACTAATCTTTAAGCTTATCATCACATCATCAGTATTATCATTATCATCCCTGTTTACTTTCTATATTTCACTATTAATGTATTTGCCGCAAGTTAGGGCACTTCACTTTATTCTCAAATAAACATTTGGTGATAAATTATAATCACTCTTCTTAACTCTTTTTTATTTTCACTAATCCTTAAGCTTATCATCACATCATCACTATTATCATTATTATCCCTATTTACTTTCTATATTTCACTATTTATGTATATGTCACAAGTTATAAATTATAATCACTCTTCTTAACTCTTTTTTATTTTCACTAATATTTAAGCTTATCATCACATCATCATTATTATCATTATTATCCCTATTTACTTTCTATATTTCACTATTTATCTATATGTCACAAGTTAGGGCCCTTCACTTTATTCTTAAATAAACATTTGGTGATATATAATAATCAGTCTTCTTAAATCGTTTTCATTTTTACTAACCTTTAGGCTTATCATCATCATCATTACTTTCCCTATTAACTTGCTACAATTCACTATATCTTTATGTATTTACCACAAGTTAGGTCACTTGGTTTCATTCTCAAATAAACATCCAATAATATTATGTGTAACTACGTAAGATACAACTCATTATCGCATTAAATAATCATCAACAATGTAGAATTCTCTTAGTAAACAAAGTAACTTTTAAGTACAAGTTTATTTCATTCGTTTTAATAAAATAATAATCAGGTAGTAGGACCATCCAAATAATAAACAAATCATAATTCTTACATTCACTGCAAATCTCCCTTCTCTCTTTTCTATTCTCTTATTTATTATCTCTCTCTATTCTCTATATTCTCTCTTATTTATTCTCCATATCTCCATTCTACTATGATAAAAATTCTGTTGACCTCCCTATTCTGAATCACTCGACATCACATTATGGTTAAAAACCAGCCAAGGGTGTAACTTGCTTGTCAACGGCATAAACTGATCTATATGGTTTGCAACCATATTTCCTGGTAATACGAGTCTTTTCGTATTTGGTAGCAATTGTGGCCCATAATTTAAGAAATTCTATGCAGTCCTACACATTTTGGTATTAATTAACAACCATATCCAGGATCTAAACGAATATCTTTTTTCTTATTGGCGACATATCAAAACGCTCGTTCTGCAGAACTCGTCGACCATATTGAATCCGCGAGTTTGTATCCGATCTGAGTTCATCACAATATAAGGGAGTAGGACGACTAGAAGGTATTCTTTTTCACCATTTTATTCAAATATATTTGAGTTAGATACAAATCCCATCAAATGGCACTTCAAATAGCGAGAAATATTCCATAAAACCTGAACATTAGTACTACTTTTAACATTTTCAATATTAATAAAATATTTTTTTTTATTTTTCTATACGCTTATTCTACGTCAAGGGTGAACGTACTCGTATTACCATGTTTTGAACGCATCCCAATTATTCTTTTTTACGACGTTTCATGTTACACACTAACACACTGCTACATGGCTTTATTCAACTCGGTTTCCGAGTTTTATACGTTATTTTACGTTTCATTTAATCAGTTAGTATTTCTTTATTAGTCTTTGTATAATATGTATTAATTAGAAATACTTTAAGACATTATTTTCTAATCTTACAGAAAGTCTTTCTACCATACCTTTTAACTATACATAAACTTTCAATAGTATGTTTTTAAATGTATGAAAAGGTGGCATTGTTCTTTTGTGAAAGCATAAATAAACGATCTCTAAATTATATGTAAAATTTCCTTTTCACCTATAATAATAAAACGGGTTTCAGTATAAAGCGTATCGAACGGTTCATTATTTTTTTTTTGGGTTTAGATTAAATATTGGTTATAATATTTTAAATAAACATCGATACATACGAACGATTTGTCATCTCTCTGATTTTGGAACTACTAACAACATTATCTTCTTGTTGCTGTACGATTGCTCTTAAATATCAATTTAACTGGCGTACGTGTGAATTTCAAACTCGGCTGCAGGGCCAAAACAGGTGCAGTAGCTACTTTTTAATGCATTTAGTGCTGAGCACTAGAGAATATTGTTTTGTAATAATTGTTACTTAACAACTCTTTTTTATTTACTTATTTATCTATCTATAAATTAGGGGTTTTGCTAACAGAGTAGTTTTGATTGAATTTTTCGCAAATTATACCATACTCTAATTATTTAGGTGGTCACTCTTACTGTATGATAATTATGCTACATGAATCGTATGCTACTAGTTTATCTGTTAGCGAACTTTTCATTTTCGCTACATTAGGTTTACCTAACTCCAGTATCACTACATAGTATAAAACAAAGTCGCTTTCTCTGTCCCTATATCCCTATGTATGCTTAAATCTTTAAAACTACGCAACGGATTTTGATGCGGTTTTTTTTAATATATAGAGTGATTGAAGAGGAAGGTTTATATGTATAATTTGTACCCGAGCGAAGCTGGGGCGGGTCGCTAGTAATATATAACTAGTGGTGTCCGGTGATCGAAATTAATTTAAAATTTCTAGTTTGAATGTTACTAAAGTTTTATTAACAGAGACCATAAACATGACATGATATGACTGAACCATAAACAAAAGAGTATTTACAAATATGTGTCAAAAGTATGGTAGTGTGTGTTTTTTTTTTTTTTTTTTTTTTTTTTTTTTTTTTTTTTTTTTTTTTTTTTTTTTTTTTCCGGAACGCGCTCGGTGATTGCTAAGTCGTGCCTATAAAAAATCTGTTTCGAAAAATTACATATCAGATGTTACTGCTTCTACTTTTTTGTTTAACTCAAGCCTAGTATAGTGAAAATCCACAAATAACTGTTTTCGGTTCTTCACGAAGTGAAATTCAAGCTGCAATAAACAGTGAAAAAATATTTAAAAGTGCCGTCTCATCAGTGATTAGCCCGCGAGTGCACAGAATTCTGACGTTTGTACGAACACGTTAAAAGTGAAAGTCCTGTGTACGCGCAACATACACCGAGCTAACAGTACTACCAACCTCCCGGCGGCGAAGTTTACGGTGCGTTCCAGCGACAATTATAAGCGAACTTGTTGCATCAGTGAATGCGACTGGTGGCGCCACCCCGAGCATAAACGGTACTAATTATATTTAAGTTCAAGTTCAACCCTAACCACGTAGTACCTGAGGAGAAGAATGAACTCAGTGTCGCTAAAACGCACGCCACCTAAAACTACCAAAACTGCTGATAGGAATCTGACAGCCCCAATCATTACACAATCAGGATCTGCCCCGAATCTAACTCTAGTTGATGCTGATTATATAACTACACGTAACAATAAGCGCAAACGTGAAGAAGACGTTACGTGCTTCATGGAGGAGATACGCGAACTGCTAAAGTCGGCCACAGCTCAGACAGACAGCAAGTTTTTGGCACTCCAAAAGTCTATGGAAGAAATTATGATCCAAAATGAGGAAATCAAAAGATCTTTAGATTTTACCACAAAGCAGTACGATGATGTGCTGACTAAGATTGATCAAATTGAATCCGACCGTAAAGCTGACCGTTACTATATAAGCCAACTTGAGGACAAGGTTGAAAATATGGAGCGGTTATTATTTTCGTCCAAGATGGAAGTTAGAAATATACCAAAACTGGAGGGAGAAAGTAAAGAAGATTTATTTAAATTAATTACGACGACCACTAGCGTCTTGGATATTCCCTTGCAACGCCAGGAAATCAAGGATATTTACCGCATCAATAAGAAAAATGGCACATCCCCAATCATTGTCGACTTTGTCAGTGTCACTACAAAAGATAACATTCTGCAAAATCTACGGAAGTTCAACAAAAACAATAGTCAAAATAAGTTAAATACAAACCATATAAAGCTAGCAGGTGCTGCTAAACCAATTTACCTCTCAGAGAGCCTCACTCCAAAAACGCAACGGCTATTTTATGTGGCACGGAAATTTGCCACAGAAAACGAATTTAAGTTTTGTTGGACTTCACTGGGCAGAGTATTTCTTCGCCAAGCTTTGGGTAAAAAGCACTTTTTGATCAAAAGCGAAGCAGATCTCAACAAAACACAGCTAGGAATATGACTACATTTTAAATTGCACAGATTTATATTCATTCAGGTTTTGATTTTAATTTTAGTTTTAATTTTCAACTTATTTGTATTATTTTTGCTTTTAACTGTTTTCTTTAGGATATATTTATGTTGCACCACTGAGGTAATCAGACACACAGACACAACAAACACAACTCTCACACATTGCACTCAGGATTTACAAACTCACAAACAAACCCCAGGAAGCCAAACAAATTACAGGCTAACATACACAATCATTCTCAAAACCACACATTCTACACACACATTCAGATCACTTCAATATATACATATAAACACCACAGTTATTTCTACCGACAGCTTGCAAACTTTCGTCGCCGACCTCTTAACTAACAAATCCTTTACAAATGGCTAATAACGCTATTCACTTAATCAATAACATCGATGAACTCTCTGTATCAGTGACGCATACATGCACCCCAGAACAAACTCAATCGTTTTTGATAAACCCAAATAAATACCTAAAAGTCTTCTCTCAAAACATTCGATCAATAAATTGTAACTTCATAAACTTACAAACTCTAATGCATCGTATCTCCCTGGATTGTGACGTAATAGTCCTAACCGAATGTTGGTTGCCATGCTCTAGTAACTCAATTCTTCCGATTCTTCCAAATTATGCAGTATTTAAAACAACCAACCACAAAAACCAAAGTGATGGTGTCGTGGTCTATATTAAGTCAGAAATTGTGGCGGTATGTGAGGAACCAAACCTGTGCCAATCTGCCTCGGGATTAGTAATAAAAATTAACCCTGACGTAGCCTTATTCTGTATCTACCGCTCCCCGTCAACAGACAACATACAGAACTTCCTCTCAGCCCTAAATAGCATACTTCCATCGCTCCGTAGCTTCGGAACAGTTGTGATAGCGGGTGACCTAAATCTCGACATCAAACCTTCTTCTCTTGATATACGGTCCCACGAGTATTTGAATTGTCTAGCTTTCCATGGTTTTCTCCCAGCACATACCCTCCTAACTAGGGGCAAAAATTGCCTGGACCATATTATTCTGAGAACTAGGACGCCCGCACTCACATTTGTCTATGAGTCTACGGTTACCGACCATGGTTCTTCACTACTTTGTCTGGATAGCAAACGTATCCCTGTCACCAATACGTCGTTTATTACAAAAATTAATTTTGAGGCACTTGGTGCATCAATCTCAAACATAGATTTTAACCCTGTTCTCACTACAATAGACGCAAATACCGCTACCGACAAGTTCATTGAAATACTGACTACAGCCATAGCGAAAAACACCATAATTCAAAAAGTGGCTGCAAAACGGAAGATTCTTAAACCCTGGATAACTCCCGGCTTGTTAAGGTGCATGAGAAACAAAGATGCTATGCACAGAAACCTCAAGCAGTCTCCAGATAATAAAACATTGAGTGTAACCTACAAACGATACAGAAACTTCTGTGCAAAAGTTCTTAAAAAGGCGAAGAGGCTCTTCGATGCGGAAGAACTCAGCAAAGCAAGCAATAACCCAAAATCCCTCTGGGATACCATAAAACGAATAACAAACACCACAAAAACTACACACTCCTCCACGCAATTACTATCCTCATCACCCACACCCACACAGTCATGTAACAATGTGAACTCCTTTTTTGTCAATATTGGCAAGAAACTTGCAGATGAAATTATAAAAACAAGGCCCTCACAACAACCACCTATCCCACAAAACAGTTCTTTATCAACCTCATCCTTTGTCTTGGATAAAACTGACCCAGACGAAATTATATCTACAATAAATTCACTGCGACCAAACGCTGCTACTGGTTGGGATGGTATCTCACCAATAATACTAAAGAAATTTTCCACCACTCTGGCGCCTATTTTATGCCATATATTCAATATTTGTTTTGAAACAGCTGTTTTTCCAACTTCTTTTAAAAAGGCAATAATTTATCCAATCTTCAAGGGGGGTGACGGAACTTTGCCGAATAACTATCGTCCTATAGCTGTTCTAAGTGCTTTATCCAAAGTTCTTGAACGCTTGATAAACAAAAGATTGGTTAGTTACCTGGAGCATTGTAAGATAATCTCTCAACAACAATATGGCTTTCGCAAAAATAAGTCAACCTGCGACGCAGTCCATGACCTTACCAGTTTTGTCATAGATCATATAAATAAAAATAAAAAAGTCCTTACAATATTCCTCGATCTCGCGAAAGCGTTCGACACTGTTCCTGTTTCCACACTCTTAATCAAACTTGAAAAAATAGGCGTCAGGGGGCTGCAACTGGATCTTTTCCAAAGTTATCTCTCAAATCGTTCGCAAAAAGTCAAAATCGATGGCCATAACAGCGACGAACTTTCTATTCACTATGGGGTACCACAAGGAAGCATTTTGGGCCCCACTCTTTTCTTAATCTTTATTAATGACCTGTGTGATCTCAATATCGATAATGCAAAGGTAATATCATTTGCAGATGACACCGCAATAACTTTCACCGCAGATTCCTGGTCACAACTAGAGCATCAAGCCCAGCTTGGCTTTGATGTTGCGTTAAATTGGCTTATTTCCCACACTCTAACCCTTAATACCTCCAAAACCAAATTTTTGACCTATTCTAACAGCTCGGTCTCTCAACCACAGACTCCAATTTTAATCAAAGCTCACACTTGTCATTCACAAACACATGGTCCAAATTCATGGTCCATGGTCAATGTCCTCTTTTAACCTCTGTTGAAAATATCAAATACCTTGGAATAGTCTTAGACAGGAATCTCAATTTTAAATCCCATATTGGTCTGCTGACTGGACGGTTTCGCAAACTTATATATATTTTTAAAACTCTTCGGTATATTGCCAATCCCATTATTATACGCAATGTCTATTTCGCACTTTGCCTATCCATCGTAACTTACTGTATTTCCTGTTGGGGTGGCGCAGCTAAAACCACCCTCAAGTCGCTAGAAGTAGCACATAGAGCCATTTTAAAGGTAGCCACGTTCCGTCCTATTCTTTACCCTACCGATCAACTATACAAGGATTGCCAAGTTCTAAATGTTCGGCAACACTTCATACTACAGACAGTCATTCTGCAACACCGCAACACCCCATATCGAATTATAGAAAATAAAAAACGTAGTAAACGTCGAAAGGATAGGATCTGCACCCTGCCGCGAGTACGCTCAACTTTTGTCAAGAGATTTTTTCATTTTCTTGGTCCATTCCTGTATGATAAAATAAACGAAGAGTGTCAAATCTACGGACTACCGTTTTACAAATGTAAAAAGACTGTGCAATCGTACCTCCAAAATAAGTCATATGACGAAACTGAAAAAATGCTAACTTAAATGGTGAGCATGGATAAGCAAACACAGACACACTCATCCCTCCCCCCACACGCACACTCACACACACCCACACACTCAAACCCATACACACACACACACACACACACACACACACACACACACACCGTCTTTTTACCTTAAAATTATTGACGTTCACACTTCTTGTCAAACTCAATACTCTGAAATTGTAACAGTAACATCAGAAGCACTATGTAACCTAAACGTTAATACCTTAGGGGACCGGACTGCTTCTCCTTAACACAGGTTTTCATAACCTAGCTAGGAGAGCAGTGTTCACCCACACGTTTGTAGAAATAGTACTTATTTTATAAAACTGTATTTATAACGTGTACAACAATGCTTTGTTTTGAGTAAATAAATTTTATTATTATTATTATTATTATTAATGATTTTTTTTAACTGTGCCAAATTTCATACTTCTCCGTCCGCGTAATTTTAGTAAAAAGAAGTACAAAGTTTTTGCTTCACTTATTAATATATTATAGAGAATAAAGTTCCCTTATTTATTAATCATTTCTTGACATAATCGCTATCATTAGTTTTAATTGAATTGTCACTATTATTAGCGTTTCTTTCACAATATGTTACATTTTAAACTGACCTATGTCTTATATTGATTTTTTTTTTGTGTTGGATTTTGTTTGTTCATTGGATATCTTTTTGGGATTATTCGCTGGCGTATTATTTTGGTTACGAAAGTTTAAATTGTCATGTTGGGACACTGTACACAAGTAATTCAGGATTCTCCAGCTCCAGCTCCCATTTTTACGCATTTATCATTATTACCCTGTATGAGACATTTTGTCATAATAGTATAATGTTCTAAGGACTGACCAAACTTGCATCTAATCTTTAACATTAACGACAGCAGATCTCCATAATTTTTGTTAGAAGGAAAAGCGTGTTTTAATTTTTGAATCCACTCGTTCCAATTAAAAATCACTGAGGGTAAACCCTGGTACCATTTCCTGGCCAAACCACTTAATTTCAGAAGTGCATAGTGACATATTTGACGATCACTCCACGAGTAAATCTGTGCACACTAATCTTGTTGATCCAATTTTCTATAGTTTGTCTATTATCGCTCGGGTCAAATTCAGGTACCACACATACAACAGGAAAGATGTTTGGGCCCAAAAGTTGGAAGCTGCCAGCGGTGCAGAGTTACCGATGCAATTGTTCGTAGTTAAGGCGCAGCTTTAAGACTTTTAATGGTTTTTAATTGAACATCACGTCTAAACGACTAACTTAGTCTTATTTCTTTGAAAAAAATATATGTTACTCTAGACAATTTCTGTCGTAATTTGATCTGAGAATATTTGAAATTATATTTTATAACATAGTGTAATTAATTTATAAAGTTACGTCTAACGCGGATAAAAAATTGAGAATCACGTCAAAACTATAAAGCGTATTTCTATGAATCTTTCACCATTTTAAAGATCATTTAATTATTTATAATTTAATCGTTAGTGTTTCAGTTTAATACCTGTTGTTCTATGTGTAATAAATTAATAATGCGTCAAAATTCGGACAGCGCTCCTCGATAGGCGAGTCCTATCATTGGGCGGACGCACGACGCGCTACGCGAGCCCAGCGCAGAACACGCAAGCCAACCAATCTAGGTCATTGACAGTTAATAGCGCCCTAATGGCAGATGGTACAAATCAGGAGTAGTCTGGTCAGTTACTTCACGTAATCGTGTTGAGGAAATTAAAGGTGAGGTTTTCGTAGACTCGCGATCAGCCCTATTTCGAGAAGTTCTTAGTTCACGATGTTTAGAACGCTCATGTCTCCTACTTCTCTTACTGTATCTATGACTACTACTACGCTTTTTATCAGGTCACTTTTTACTATTTTGTCCTGACCTACGGTGGTGATCATCTCTATCATTAGAACTCATCTTTAAACAAACTATCGCTACTTGAGTCACGCCGCCTTCGCTTAGAATGGCCCATTTTCAGCACGCTAAACGATTTCAAGTGGTTCAAAAGAAGGTAAAAATGATTTAGATATAGCAACAAAAAATCTACACAATAATATAGTACCTATTAAATATGCACAGTGATATAGAGAATAGAAAGTACTGCACAGACACGTACACGATATTCAAATAATATAACCGTCTCAATCAGCAACTATGCTATAAAATTGAACGGTATTGTTAAATACATTTTTTTTTTTGTTCGCTTGTAGGTATTTCTAAATACAGTTAAAAATTTTTGATTGAATACTTCTTAACAGAAATAAACAAGCTGCCCACAAATTGATACCCTTAGGTAGGTATCTACTACTATCTATTTCCAAATAAATTCACAGAACCGTTACTGTTTTAAACGTTTAGATTTTGTTTGCAATTGCAAACAGGCACTGTTTAAATATTAAACTGTTTGTCACAAAATCACTGATAGAAGTAATGCATGGATCTCTGACCTCAAAATGTCCTATGTCCAGGAAACCGCAACATCAGGCACGTGGATACACTTGAGCACACTTCTGACTTGAAAGAAAACACCTGTAGATACTTCTTTAAATCAATTTATAGATATATCATAACTTTGAAATGTGACTCGAGTCCTCCTTTGTCGTCTGTAGCTCTGCATGAAAAAGCCCAAAACTAGCCGGCTCGCGCTCTTTTATTTTCAAAAAGGATCTATAGGTTGCCACATAATAATAAGTGTTGCAACATAATAAAATTAAACAGTCGATTATTGTGAATGCTAACAATAGTAGTGTTGCCCAAATGCAAGACCAAGACGAGACTTAGGCCAGTATTGGTCTTGGTCTTGCGTCAATACACCTGGTCTTGGTCTTGGTCTTGGTATTGCGCTCTCAGTCTTGGTCTTGGTCTTGGTCTTGCAGCAAGAGTCTCGCAAGTCTTGCAAGTCTTGCAAATACCTATTAGCCTATTGCTATTTATTGAACACGTTAGTTTAGATTTTAGATTATGATTCGCGCTGTAAGACGTATGTAGTTACAGAATTATAATCATCAAAATCATCAATACAACCCTCCAAGTTCATAAAGGTCGAGGAATTATTTTAAAAAAAAAAGACTTTTTCAAGGTCAAACTCATAAAGGTCGAGGAATTATTTAAAAAAAAAATGACTTTTTCAAGGTCAAACTCATTCCTCGACCTTTGAACTTGGAGGGTTGTATTGATGATTTTGATGATTATGATTCTGTAACTACATACGTCTTACAGCGCGAATAATATTTTAATCAACAAACAATCGAGCACTGGCCTGCAAATTGCAAAAAAAATAAGAAAATTTGAATTTCGCGGGCTATCCTGGGGCATTCACCAATGTACAATGTTAATCAACCAATAAAAGAAGACTACAGGCAAAGCCTACCTATGCGGCCAAAATAAGGAAGTGCGTGTGTGTTGAGATTAGCAGATTTCATTACAGTGTGCGTAGGTACATTTTTTAGGCAATTTGTCGTCTCGACTCGCTGTTAGTTTTAATTTTTGCTGAATAGAAGAATAATATAAACTTTGAAACATAAGTAGGTACCTACATAATGTTTATATAATTTTGTTGGCTATAATTTTAAGCACATACCAACCTACGAGTACTAATGTTAGATCGGCACATTAGACATAAACAAGCATAATATATTATTATAGGTAGATTAAACAAGGTACCTACAAGGTATGAACTTTGCTAGAAAGTTATTCTAGGTACATTTTATCACATGGGATGATGGGAACAGATTTGTGAGTACACGCTACCTACTTAATAAATAGTTGAAATATAATAAGTACTTACCTACCTAATCAATACAATACCTTTTAGGGTTCTTTCAGACGAGCGGCACGTTGCCAACTGCAGATACAACTGCAGCCCTTAGTTTAGTGTTATGACGATACCTACGGTTTTGATACTGGGGAACGTCTTTCAAAATCGGGATTGAAACCAAATACCTACTTAATAACGCCCAAATCTCAGTTTGTCTTAACTGCAAGACGCAAGAGTCTTGCAGGCTTAAGTCTTGTCTTGCTCAAGTCTTGCAGGGTTCAGTCTTGGTCTTGGTCTTGCCACAATAAGGCGGTCTTGGTCTTGGTCTTGGTCTTGCGAAAATGCAAGAACAAGACCAAGACTGCAAGACCAAGACCGATTTTGGGCAACACTATTGGATAGGCAATTCGCACAGTCGGCAGCATGACGTCACGCAGAATCTCCAAATAAAAACTGCTATTAAACCTACCACCAACTTCCACCAATTCACCAGGTCCCATGGACGACATCCAGCCCCAGTAGCCCAGGGTTATTCTACCGCTGGTTCTACAAGGTAGCAAGCACTTCTCGTTGTAACGTTCTCCTTTCCTCCGCCATAAGATTTTACGTTCATCTTTGTCCGATTTAAATGATTTTTCATCAGTGAAGATCACAACATTTTCTTCCCAATTAAAATTTAAATATTCCTGGGCAAAACGGACCCTTTCTGCACGATGAGCAGGTGTCAATGCAATTTTCTGTGCCGGTTTATAATTCTTTATCCCAGCAACGTGTAAATGCCTTCTCACTGTTTCCACTGAAATATTGTGGTTTATTGCGGTTGCACGAATGGGCAAAAATGGATTTTCAACGTAGCTTGAAACAATAGCCCGGTGGCGTTCAAATTCGGGACTATACTTAATGGCTCTTGCTCCTGGACGAATCCGCTGAATATTTCCATTGTCTCCATAACGTCTTAGCCATAGCCTGACCGTATTTCTCTAAAACAAAAATAAACATGGAACCGTGTATGTAACCTGTAAGGAGTGAATGTAATGGTAAAATAGCCAACTACGCGTTCATTCATCACAATCAATAAAATAAAATAGGTATAAAAAAACACTTACTGCTATATTAAGTCGGCGACCAATCTCTCTAATTCCAACATTCTGCTCATGTAAAAATATTATTTTATGTTTGGTATAGTCGTCAAGTTGCGACATGATGCTATATTACAGCAAATTGCTTAAAAATACTTAACGAGTTAAACGATTTACAAATGTGTGTGCGCAGTCACTGCTATTAGGCGTAGTGTAAATTTTGTTACTTAGATGAATTTATGATCTACCTTACGAAGTAAATATGTTTTACTTCATATTCAACCATTCTTGATAAATATAAATTCTGTAAACTTAAAGTTTTTTAAATTACCCACTCGTTTACAAGATAAGTTATTAGGCGAAAATCATATTGGTCGTTCTTTAATATTGCAAGCAATATTGTAGAAATGCCTCCGCTGTCTTTTCTGATTAATGTCGTTGCGGGACCCAAGACAGTTTAATCGTTTCTCTGGGACTCGTCGAACTTCATTGCCTCGGCGTTTTTCTGGTGGTCGCCACTGTTGATTCTGGCTTACAGAAGTAACAGTGGTTTGGGAATAGTGTGGCGGGCTTGTCCCAAAAAAAAAAATAACTTTTACATTTTTTTAAACGAAGGTATAAAGGTTAGGTTAGGTTTTGTTTTTTTTTTTTCGGCAGGAATGGGATATCCTCATGGACGGCCAGGCTGCCTCACAAACGAGCCAGTCCGGGCAGGGTCAGACTCTTACTGACTAAAACCACACTCCTGCCTTACAATATATCCACAGACAAGACGTACGTGCTCTTGTTTACAATAATAATAATATTTATTAATCAGACAACATTATCCATTACACACACATACACAATTCTAGATGTTAGTAAACAATTAAACTTATAAACTATGTTAGTACTTATATTCTACTACAGACAGGGTGGTTTTTATAAGATGCCTCACTATGGGGCTTTCATCATACCTATCAGCAATAATTCTCAAGAGGCTGTTGCTACTGCCTCGCAGTCTGGACAGCAGCGACGCACTCTTTTTGCGCACTACAGCTGAGAAGCTGTCTATTCCTGCTTGTGCAAACATTGCAGATGCACTGCAGTAACGTGGCAGCCGCAACAGCGCCCTGAAAGCGTTGTTGTATTGAACACGCAACGCATCGGCGGCACGTTTAGTACAGCTGATCCATAGGGCGCTCGAGTACAGAGATGTGCAGTATGCTTTAAAAAGCGTGATTTTGACCGCATCTGTACATCGAGCAAACCCACGGGCCAACATATTCGCCCGCACCGCTTATAGCTTTATAGCTGTTTACAATTGTTTGCTTCTGGGCAACTCCACGTACAAGTGGCGCCACTCCAGAGCACTTATTTTCGTTTCAATTTTTCCATCTCTCGTAAGCCATCCATTCGACGCTACACTTCAGAGCGACTTCGACCTATACATGCACTGAAAACAGTGATTTTTATAATTCCGAACGCATACACAGCCCACAGTCTTGACCAAAGTGTCGCTACAAACAAATAGCCCGATACTATACATAATGTAATAAACAATATATACCAATGTTACTTGTACTTTAATACTACTTAAATTACTTAATACACTTTAATATTACTAATTACACTTGTACATACATTTTATGTCTTTTTTTTTTAGTTATGACATGATACGATTTTTTTTTAATAATAATAATAATAGTCGTTACCGCCAATGGCCTGATGGCCAAAAGCCTCGACGACCACCTGTCGAAGCTATCGTTGCGCGGTTGGATCAAGGGCCTGATTCAGAAGGCAGTACTCCTTGATACGGCTCGCATTGTGAGGAGGTTCCTGTCTCTGGAGCCCTAACCACCGGTAGCTTGGACCCTGCTCCCGATACCGGTGGACTACTATTTTTTATATTTTTAAATGTTTTTTATATGTTTTCTTTTAAAATATTTAAAAATGTAAATAATATGTGTAAAAATAAATATATGAAATAATAATAATGCGCGTCGACGGGGAAGAGGCCGACCACCAGCCAGCTTGGAACCTCGAGGCCCACCGGCCTCTGATAGGGTTCCCGCTGCCGGTGGAAGTGTGTAGCGCATGCGATGGACACAATCCATTAACGAAAACGTCATGCGCTCATAATATAAATAAAAATACAGTTGTTTGTTTAGCATAAATTTATTAGAAACATATATTTCAAAGTCCAACTTACAAGTAACATTGTTAGCAAGTGTGTAAGTGCTGTGTAAATTATAAAAAAACTCTAAAACAATTTATCGGTTTCCTAAGGTTTTAAAGTCTACCCGAAATCCGAGGGAAAATAAACAATCGTTTTAAGTGAGAGGGAATAAACTGTGACCTAGCTTCAGTGTGTGCGCGCTTTTAAATCCGTTACAGCTTTGCAACCCATGGTGTCTATAAACTTATCATACGTAACGTGAACTTGCCATAAACGCCTTCTTCTAAATAGCGCCATCTCTTGCCAAATCGCTGTACTACCTTGGACGAAATCTATTTGCAATGGCTAAGTGTGGAGCTTGCGGTAAATTCCTGTCGTCAACAGAGGCCGCTAGCTGCAGCAAATGCAGATGTGTGTACCATAGAGAGTGCTTAGGGATGCCGAAGACCAGCACTATAATGGCTTCCTGGATCTGTCCGGAGTGTAAAAAAAACCTTGCTAGGGATAACAGGGCTGACACACCGGTAAGGGGGCGTGCGACACACGAGGATAGTACCGTTACAGTGATGGACACCAGCCCTATAAATAGCAAGGCCCTCGACGCCACCCAGGAGCTCAACCTTGACCTCCTTCGGGCTGAGCTGAATGCTTTTAAAGAGAATTTTTTGAAGACAGTGCGGAACGAATTTCTACTGTTACGGGCTGATCTGTCCTCTCTGAGTGCTACGAATGACAGGATGAGTGGCTTGGAGGACAGAGTGGCTGTAATGGAGACCAAACTGGCTCAGCCCCAGGTTACGCGTTCGTCGGAGGTGGACCAGCTGATAACACAGTTGAGAAGCGACCTGAATGACCGTGACCAGGAGCTGCTATCTAACGAACTCCAGATATCAAACGTACCCGAGACCAGTGGTGAAAATCCCACCCATACAGCCATGTTGATTGCGGCTAAGATTGGCGTCAACATTGAGGCGCGCGACATAGTCAGCGCCGAACGAGTGGGAGGCAGGCGTATCAACGCGACACAAGCGACGGGGCCGGTGGAGACCCGCCCCCGCTTCCTCGTGGTGCGCCTGGCGCGCCGCGACCTGCGTGACGAGCTGCTGGACGGTGCACGAGTGCGACGCGGCATGACTGCTGCCGACCTCGGTTTGCCTGGCCCTGCAGCGCGCTTTTATGTGAACGAGCGCCTTACGAAGGTAAACCGAGAGTTATTTCGGAGCGCACGTGAGGCTGGCAGTCGCCTCGGCTGGCAGTTTGTGTGGACAAAGCGCGGCCGGATTCTCGCACGGTGCAAACCTGAAGATGCCACTTACCACATTCGCAGTGAGACTGACTTGCAGCGCACTTTTGGTCCGGCACCGGGCAAGGCACTTTAGAACTATAACTTCTTTGTGTCTGTTTTTTTATTTTTGTTTATTTAATGTTGTTGTCCAAATTATTTTGCTAGTAATACTTTCAAACACGGTCATACTCATTTCTAAAATAGTTTTTGTTGTAAAAAATCATTCTTCCAAAGTTTTATTATGTTATGTTTGCTACTTCTTGCTTTTTATGTTACTGTTAGGTGTGCGTCTCGCGGCGCAACACAGTAAACAACGCGTAAACCAGTTTTATATTACACTTTATACATTTTTCTATACTTATCTATTACCAAACTACTATTTTATATTATAAGTTTACTATTAACAAATCTTCTTTTTAACCTACGAAAAAAAAAGGAGGAGGTTCTCAATTCGACCGTATATATTTTTAACCGACGAAAAAAAGGAGGAGGTTCTCAATTCGACCGTATATATATATATATATATATTTTTTTTTGTGTATGTTCAGCCCTCACTCCGTCATTTATGAACCGATTTTGATTATTCTTTTTTTATTAGATAGGGACAAAGCGCCTTGTCCTCAAGAGTGGTCCCATGTCAAGGAAGTCAGGATCTGACAGTGGAAACCTGATAAAATTGAGAGAAAACCTTGAAAATTGTGGGCACGTTTAGCGTTTCTGTATGTATGTTCGGCCTTCACTCCGTTATTTATGAACCGATTTCGATTATTCTTTTTTTGTTAGATAGGGTATACCTCAAGAATGGTCCCATAATAAGGAAGTCAGGATGTGACAATGGAATCCTGATAAAATTGAGAGAAAACCTCGAAAATTGTGGATACGTTTAGCGTTTCTGTATGTATGTTCGGCCCTCACTCCGTTATTTATGAACCGATTTTGATGATTCTTCTTTTTTTGGATAGGGTATACCTCAAGGGTGGTCCCATGTCAAGGACATCAGGATCTGATCATGGGATCCTGAAAAAATTGAGAGATAACCTCGAAAATTGGTCACGAATATTGTTTCTGTTTACTTTTCATAACTTAATCAGGTATTTGCATTTATGAACCATCACATCATGAAACTGAGCTGATGATGGAAACCATAGCTTTCCTAAGCAATAGTAGTTAGATATAAAACTAGTTTTAGTGACAAATACCACTTAATATGGTTTGAAGAAAAGACGTCTTTACAGTATTGGAGGTAACCTCAACTGGTCAGTATCCTGGGAACTTCATGGAAGGATGGTTATTTCATCAGCTCAGTGGCAAGAGGAATGATGAAGAATTAGAAATTAGCCTCAGAGTGTTAAAAGATGATGCGAGCCACAAAAAATCATAAAATAAAAAACTTTTTAACAAAAAAATTAACCGACGAAAAAGAACTAAAAAGCAAAAAATAAATAAACCTTTTAAGTCTTGAGTAATGAGCTTATTTACCTACATAAAATATCAAATTTTATATAAACTAATTTTGAGTCGGCGCCAATCAATAAAATGATTAATTACCTACTTAAAGCCTTCTTCATTTGTAAGTACTTAAATTTAGATATTTAATAATCAGATTGTTGTTTGGCGCCGACTCAAAGTTAGTTTATATAAAATTTGATATTTTATGTAGGTAAATAAGCTCATTACTCAAGACTTAAAAGGTTTATTTATTTTTTGCTAATTAGTACTTTTTTATACTATTACAATGATGACTAAAGGTGATAAGTTTCTTAAGGTAGGTTTTCTTAACGCTGGGTCATTGGGTACAGGTCATGATAACTTGATTGGCGCTCTTGACAGGCATTGCTTTGACGTTGTGGCCGTTAATGAAACTTGGCTGCGACCGGGGGAGGAGGGGCATGCACCCGTAGTGAAGGGATATAGTCTGCGTCACTCGCCGCGGCCGGCGCACGTGCGCCGGAGCCATGGTGGGGGCGTCGGCTTATATCTGCGGCGGGGGCTGAGCGCGCGTACTTGTATTACCGCGGTCGATCCCAGTTTCGAATCCGTCGAGCAAATGTGGCTAATGCTCTCATTGAACGGCAAAAAAATTGCTATAGGTACAGCCTACCGACCGCAATGGCTTGATCTTGTTCTGTTCCTTGATGTCATAACGGACTCGATTAGCTCACTCGGAAGCTGCGACCACTACATACTACAAGGCGATTTTAATGTTAATTTGCTGGACACAGGCGGTATTAAAACTAATAGAATTAATGAGTTTCTTAAAAGCCTCAGTCTTACACAGTTGGTCACTACTCCTACACATTTTACAGCCTCAAGTGAAACCCTCATTGATCTTTTATGTTCAAACCTGAGAGCAAGAACAACGGTAGAATCATTTGGTTCAATTACCGGCCATTCTATTGTAGTTGGTGTATTTCCAATTAAACGTGACAAGTTTAAACCATACTTGGCAAAATTCTGGCCACTTAAATATGTGTGTACAGATAGTTTTAATAATGACTTATCGTTTTTGAACTTTGGAGCTGTTCAGCGTATTAAGGTTCACTTTCGATTGGCACAGAAACTGGGATAATTAAGACGTGTGTTTGCTTCAAACCTTTATTTTCTACTAACTGAGTCTAATATGACATGCCTCTAGTTAAACGATTAACACAATCATCACATCTATATATACACAGGTACAATTATTCCTAACATACCGCCCACCAAAAGAGCTTTAAGTTCTTTTAAACAAATCCAATTTTAACATTTAATTAATTTACACATTGCAAATAACAATCAAATACTAGCAACAAAATGGTAGATAGTCATAACTATGACCAATTGTAAACTAATGAAATTAAATGCTCAGTAAATTAATCTTACTTTAGTACATGCAACAATATTAAATTGTAAAAGTTAAAGCCTACACGGTATGCATATTAAAATTAAACCTTGGTGTCTACAGGTAGAAGACATAATTTACCAATTGATCGCTTAACTATGTGGTTACCGGTTTTCACACTATACACTCTAGTAACCGCATCTTGGCCCGGGTGTTTTTCTACTATACGTCCAAGTGGCTATCTTCCTGGAACAGCATTGTCCGTCTTTACGAGCACTATCTGACCAATGTCTAAGTCTGGATCTGTCTTTAACCACTTCGGGCGTTGCTGTAGTCTTGCTAAGTACTCATGCTGCCATCGCTGCCAAAAGTCATTCAATAGCTTTTGAATATGCTGCCAGCGAGAAAGCTTGCTGACAGGTACGTCTTTTAAGCTTGGTGAAGGTACGGTGATTGGTGCTTCCCCAATCAGGAAGTGTCCTGGAGTGAGTACCTCCATGTCATCCTTGTCTGAATCATCGATGGGGCACAACGGTCGCGAGTTTAGACAAGCCTCGATCTGGCATAAAAGCGTAGTCATCTCTTCAAACGTCAGGTGACTATTCAAGACTCGTTTGAGGTGATATTTGGTGGATTTTATGCCGGCTTCCCATAGCCCACCGAAGTTCGGACTGTATCCCGGAATAAAGTGCCATTGCGTCCCATCCTTGGCCAAAGTATCTACTATATCACCTTCGAATTCTAACTTAGCTGCGTTCCAGGCTGCAACAAACTCTTTGTTGGCTCCGACAAAGTTTCGGCCCTGGTCACTCCACATGTGGTTGCATCTTCCTCTACGTGACACAAATCTTCTGAACGCTCCGATGAATGCTTCAGATGTCAGGTCGCCAACAAGTTCTAAATGTATGGCTTTAGTTGCCATACATATAAACAAACAAATATAACTTTTGTTCGTTTTAGCACCTCTTCCTTTAGACATTAAGATTTGGTACGGGCCAGCAAAGTCAACACCGCAGCGCAAGAATGCTCGGGCCGGTGTCACTCGTTCTTTGGGTAAGTCTCCCATCAATTGGGTTCTGATTTCAGCCCTTTGTTTTGCACAGATTAAACATCTATGCACTGCAGCCTTGATTAAACTTTTTCCTTTCACAATCCAGTATTTAGATCGAATGTAATTATACATTAACTGTACACTTCCATGCAAAGTTACCATATGAGCATCGGCCACAATCAGTCTTGTCAAATAGGATTTATTATCTAAGATGATGGGGTGTTTTCTGTCCTTGTCTATATTGGCGTGTCGAATTCTACCGCCCATCCTGAGGATATAATTTCGATCCAAATACGGATTGAGTGATTTCAATACACTCCTATTTTTAACTTTACCCTTGTCTTTCAGGTCTTTAATTTCTTCTTCAAAACATTCTCTTTGTGATATTTGTATGCATTTGTGTAATGATTCTTCTAATTCTTCAGTATTTATACTTATCTGTGTTTTATTCCCTTTCAGGTTCAAGAATTGTCTGCAGTATGTCACTGCTTGCAATAACTCCGTCAATGTATCACAAACCTCGAAGCGGGTTGACCAACTTTCCTCTTCGACAGATTGTTGTTCAGTTGCTACGTTTACAGTTATAACCTTTTTCATTTCTAGGTCCGTCGAAGTGCTTATACTTGTAAATATTATTTCCTTTCGTTTTAGCCATTCCGGTCCTTCCCACCATAATCGGCAATTCTTCAACGCCGACAGCCGCATGCCCCTGTATACGACATCTGCTGGATTTTCTTTTGATTGCACGTGAAACCATTTGTCACCGATGTTATCGATTATCGTCACGACTCTGTTCCTCACAAAGGTTTGCCATCTTGAAGGATCTCCTTGCAACCAAGATAAAACGATTTTCGAGTCTGTCCATGAAAATATTTGATTAGTAGGAATATGCATGGCCTCGCTTATTTGCTTTAATAATTTTGAAAGTAATAATGCACCGCATAGCTCCAGTCGCGGTAGTGACATTGTTTTAACAGGCGCAACTCTGGATTTGGCAGCAATTATGTTCGTTTTGTATTGATGGTCTTCTCCTGGTACCCTCAGGTAAGCTACAGCTCCGTATGCTTTTTCAGAAGCATCACAGTAACCGTGTACAGAAGCGTTCTTCATGTTTTCACTTGTGCATTGTAACCATCGCTGCAATTCAACTACCTTCAAATGTGATAAGTTTTCTCTTATACTAATCCATTCTTTTTCTGTTTCAGGATCTACTTCGTCATCCCAAGCGGTGTGTTTCAGCCACAAACTTTGGATTAACATTTTTGCAGGAACTATAGCCGGAGCCAGCCATCCCAGTGGATCGAATAGCCGGTGAACGTCAGCCAAAATCTTTCTTTTTGTCACGCCACCAGTCACAAGGGCGTAATCTAGATGATAATGAATAGTGTCTTCTCCCATGTTCCAGGATAAACCTAGTGTTCTGACAACACCATTCAACTTCATGTCTATTTTAACTTGTTCACTATGCTGTTCAGCTTTAAATTGCTTCAGAAATTTGCTACTGTTAGATGCCCACTTTTGCAGCTTGAAGCCTCCTTTTTGTAGGATATGACTAATATTCTTAGCTACTTCTATAGCCTGTTCTACTGTATCTTGTCCAGACATTAGATCATCCATGAAGAAATCATATTTGATGGTTTCAGCTGCTATGGGAGTCTTTACCTTCATCTTCTGCTAATTGTTGCAGCGTTTTCACAGCAAAGTAAGGGGCAGAGCAGTACCGAATGTGACTCGTAGCAGACTATAATCTATGATGGATTCAGTTGCATGCTGACGCCAAAGAATACGCTGGTAGTCTGCGTCTTTCTGCGTCACCAACACCTGTCTGTACATTTTTTCTATGTCAGACACAAAACAGATGGGCTTCATTCTCCACCTCATGACTAGATATCTCATGTCTTCTTGTAGTTGAGGTCCTATTAGTAGTTCATCATTTAGAGATATATTATTGCAACCCTTGGACGAAGCATTAAAGACAACTCTAACCTTCGTTGTTTCACTTGTTTCTTTCAGGACTGGATGGTGTGGTAAGTATAGTGCTGAATGATCTATCTCGTTTATTGGAACTATTTCCATGTGATTCAGATCAATATACTCTTTCATTACTTTGTTGTATTCCGTCCTCAACTCTGTATCTTTTTCAAAGCGTTTTTCAAGTTGCATGTATCTTTTCAATGCTATATCTCTAGTTCTACCTTCACATGTCTTTGGCTTTTTAGTTTTAAGTGGTAATTTTACCACAAATCTTCCTTCGACGTTTCGCTTGTATGTTTCTTTGTATATTTTCTCACAGGTTTCTTCTTCTGATGTTAATTTCTTCACACTGTCATCTTCTACTTCCCAAAAAGATTTCAGCATATTTTCAATGTCGATATGTTGATGCATGACAGTAATATCTTCCATAGAAGTGTTTTCTTCAACCCTTCCAAACAGAATCCATCCTAGGCGTGTATCTTGTGCACTTGGAGAGCCTAATGGACCTTTTACTATACCGCCCTTCAGAATGATGTCATAGATTTGAACACCTAATAACAGGTCCACTCGCCCTGGTTGATTGTAACTTGGGTCTGCCAGGGTGAGGCCTTGTAAATGCGGCCAGTCAGCGATTTTGTGGGTGAAATGTCTTGGTGGCAAGTTGGAGGTTATGTTTTTGGGAATGACGTATGCCTTCAGCGAAATCTTGAAATCATCTTCACACCGAGATAATAAATTAAATTCTACGATGTGATTTATGTGTGTCTGTTTCCCTCCAACTGTAGTAATTGTTCCTCTGCTTGATTTGCGTTTTATCTTTAATCTTTGTGCTGCTCTCTCACTGATAAAACTTTCATGTGACCCTTGGTCAATTAAGGCGCGCAATACTGTTGTAAGTCCATTTCCATCCTCAACAAACACTAGTGCTGTTGCCAGCAAAGCTGTGGACTTCTTCGTGGTGAAGTGTGATGCTATTGCGACGTCTTCCTTTGTATCTTCTTTATTATGTTCCTTTCCTTCGATATGACTGTGTGGAGTTTGTGAATTGTCTGACTGCTTGTTGTTACTTCTCTGCTGATGCAACAATGAGTGATGCCGACGGTTGCATCGACGGCAGAACATAGGCACGCGACATTTCCAGGCTGAATGCCCTGGTGCCAGACAATTGTAGCAGAGGCTATTCTTCCTTACAAACTTGTTCCTCTCCATAGGTTGAAGCTTTATAAAATCTTTACAATGACATAGGGTGTGGTCTTCCTTGCACATTGTACACGTCTTCGCCGGTGTTGTTGCGGAAACATGACATGACTTATCTTTAATAGTTTTCTCCTTTAAGGCAGCTGAACCACTACTAAATGTCACCAACTCCAATGTACGGAACTTAGATTCCAAAAATATATAAAAATCTTTTAAGGTGGGTAACTTATTAAACGCCTGAGTGTATGTATGCTCCTCCCAATCCTTATGGGTCTCAGGGTCTAATTTCTGAACCACTAAAAATATAATTAGAGGGTCCCAGTTGTCAATAGATAAATCCTGATTGCGTAGACTATTCAAACACTCAGCTGTAGTGTCTAACAAGGACTTTATCTGATTTGCAGTTGGTGTCTTGATCGCCTTTTGTTCGGTAAGTCGTTTGAACAAAGTATTTACTATCACTCGTTTATTGCCGAAGCGATTTTTCAATATATTCCAAGCTTGTTTATAGTTATTGTCCGTAACCTTTATATGTTTGAGCAAGGCTTCAACTTCACCGGTGATACTCGATTTCAGGTATTGCAACTTCTGTACCAAACTTAGCGACGTATTGTCATGGACTAGAGATATAAACAAGTCATGATAAGTGGGCCAATCATCGTAATTACCATTAAACTCAGGCAGCTGGATTCTCGGTAATTTTTTTTTTTTTTTTTTTTCTTTTAAAAACGTTGCCCCACACTAGGAATATTCCTGTATCGTGGGTGCGTTCACAAACATGTAAATTCACATACACAAGACACCCAGACCCGGAACAACTATCTGCAGGTCATACAAATATTTGTTCCGTGCGGGGATCGAACCCGCGACACGCAGCGCAGCAGCCGAACGCTCAACCACTGCGCCAACCGTGCCGTCTAATTTAACTTGTGTTTGGTTAATCGTCGCGGTGTTACTACATACTTCTCCTGGTGATGTCAACGAAGAAATCATATCCTTTAAGTCTCCTTGTAAACACAAGAACAAGTCTTCAATAACGTAGTAATCTTCGTTAACAAAGTACTGGATGGTGGCACGTTTATCTTTCGGCGTACACTTAACGAGTTCTTAATGTGTTGACTTAAAGCACTGCCAATATTCTTCTATGCATTGTAATCTTGCTTGGATGTAACCCTTTGTTAATCGTGCCTGAGGACATTTCTTCAAATTAACTTGGGCTTTCTGCATTTTACTAGCTGTTTCTTCCAGAAGATTGAGTAATTGACTGCTTGAAGTACTCATTTTTGTAAAAAAGGGACTTTAAATCTTTGATTTTAACCCAAATTCAAGTAAAAACACTAAGTTGTGGCGATGTAATAACTCGTAATTTTATAAAGTCTTCACTAATGAGCTTGTTATTCACTCTTATCGCTGAGGAATGTGCGATCCTTTTGTATTCGCTCGGCCGTTTAGTTTTTATAACTTAAAAAAAATATCACTTGTGAATCCGGTTCGTTTGGACCATATGTTCAGCGTATTAAGGTTCACTTTCGATTGGCACAGAAACTGGGATAATTAAGACGTGTGTTTGCTTCAAACCTTTATTTTCTACTAACTTAGTCTAATATGACATACCTCTAGACGACTTTAAACGATTAACACAATCATCACATCTATATATATACAGGTACAATTATTCCTAACAGAGCTATTTCAACGCTTGACAATGTTACTGATATGGTGCATGTCTTTAACACCCATATAATGGCCCTGTTTGACGTTCATGCACCGATCAAAACGTGTACTATAAGGGAACAGACATATCCATGGATTACAGACACTATCAAACGTATGATGCGTTTACGTGATGACGCACTTACTATTTATAGGAAGACAAAGGCTGATTCTAAAAAAATATTTTACAAGGAGCTAAAACACTTGGTAGTTAGTTCATTGTACAATGAAAAAGTTGCGTATTTCCGACATAGTGTAAATAATAAGGTAAAAGACCCAAAATTACTATGGAAAAATCTAAAATCCACTCTGACACCCTTCAAACCTAGACAAGACCTACCGTCGCACTTTACAGACCCTGACTTAATAAATAACAACTTTTTAACTGTCCCTGGCAACCCTGTAGCCAGCCCATCACTTATGACTTTTTATGAAAATAATAGGCATGGCGAAGCCAGTTTTGCTATCAATCCAGTGGAACAAAATGACATCTCACGCATTATAGCCAACCTTAAAAGTAACGCTGAAGGCTACGATAACATTACCCTGGATATGATAAACATGACTCTGCCGCACACGTTGAGTGTTATAACGGACATAATAAACTGCTCAATAGAGACGTCAACGTTTCCCGACCAATGGAAGATTGCCTCCGTTAGGCCCTTGCCAAAAAATTCAAATCCAATTGAATTAAAGGACCTACGCCCTATAAGTATACTACCTTGCCTGTCAAAACTATTAGAGAAAGTCGTCAGCCGCCAATTAACTCTTTTTTTGGAAGGAAATAACATTTTACCCGACTTACAGTCTGGGTTCAGAAAGCAGCGCAGTACATCTACTGCTTTACTGGACGTTACTGATAATATATTAGTAGCCCAAGACAGGGGAATGTGCTCATTACTGGTTTTGCTTGATTTCTCACGGGCATTTGATGCTATAAATATTTCGCTATTAAGCTATTACGGTTTCGATCCTAGCGCTACGCAATGGTTCCGCAGTTACCTCACTAACAGGGATCAATTTGTTGATTTGCGTTTGAGTGACGGCACCACAATTCAATCAACAATTCGTCAATAATTTCTGTAGAGCGAGGAGTTTCACAAGGCTCTATATTGGGTCCAATACTTTTTATTTTGTACTGTGCGGATATAATAAAATGTCTCCATAGATGCAAATATCATGTATATGCTGATGATGTTCAGCTTTATATATCCTTCAGACCTGACGAGTACGAAAAAGCTATCAAGGATCTTAACGATGATCTTCAAAGAATCGCCGCTTGGTCTGAGGAGAACTGCCTGTCATTAAATCCGTCTAAAACTAAATATATGGTATTTGGTTCGAGACAGCAACTTGCTAAACTACCTCAAACTTTCGACTTAAAACTAATGGGCGAGCCAATTGATCGAGTGTATGAAGCAAGGAGTCTAGGTCTTGTCTTGGATAAAGACTTTCGCTTTGAGAAACACGCAGCAGACTCTGTACGAAATTGTTTTTATCGTCTGAAAGTTTTATACAAAATACGCCCTTTTTTGTCCGAAACGCTACGGGAGCAGCTAGTGGAAACCCTGGTTCTCTCTAGATTGAACTACGCAGACACGGTGTACGGCCCACGCTTGTTGGCTCGTACAGATCGGCTCATCCAAAGGATACAGAATGCTTGCGCTCGGTTTTGCTACGTTATACCTCGCAGAAGCCATGTGACACCCTTTTTAAACAAGAATTTTTCGCTTAAAATAAAGTCCAGACGCAAACTACATTTGGCTTGCCTGCTGTTCGGTGTAATCAAATATCAGAAACCTGACTACCTTGTCACGGTACGGAGGAGGTGTCACGTTGCAGAGGTAGTATTGGTGACACGTAGAGGAGGACGTAGAGTACGAGGACCGTAGATGAGGAGTTTAATGAATAATAACACACGACGAGTTAACACATTATATTTGTTATTTACAACAGTGGGCTTTATTATAATATTACGAACACATACACTGTGATTAGTTACGTAATTTAATTGTATTAATGCACAATTCTAGGAAACTGGTAACTGTCACTTGAAGAGTCGAAAAAATGACAATGAGGAGCTTCTACTAGCTCGGCTCCAGAATTTGAACTGATTTTTTAATATAAAAACCGAGACTTGACAGAGAAAATTATGTAATTTTTGAATTTGAAATTAAAAAAGGTAGCAAAGAACGTAATTTTGGAATAGAGGTCAAAAAAAATAAACAAGGCTTTAACACTGCCTTGTTACAACCTATTCAACAAGCTGGGTTGGATTACGAGTAGACGAGAATGCGGGAGAAGGCAATGCTCACAACAACTCTCAACTCAATTTCACGCTACAGCTGCTTTTAAAGGCAGCTTTCGATATGCAGCTTCCAAAGTGTGGAATAACCTGCCACCACCTATTAGAGTAATCAACACAATAGGTACATTTAGGAGACGCTTACGGCAGTACTTGATTGACACACAACGGGAGCTGGATATGGTCGCGCTGAGTGTTTCAATTATATGATGTAGGTAGTCCCACTCATTGACTGGTTCATTTAAATTTTTTAATGCATGCAACTGTTGCTGAATGCAGGAAACAAATGTCCTTATAGATGCAGCTGTGCCCTTAGGCATTGATGGGATGTCTAGAAGCTGGTTTATGTGATTGCAAATCAATCTTGACTTATTATCATAACGTTTATTTAATAATTCTAAAGCCTCTGTGTAGGACTTATTTGTGAGAGGCAGGTTCACAATTACCGACAAGGCCTCATCTAACAAATAACTACAGCAACAAGTTGCGACATGATGCTATATTACAGCAAATTGCTTAAAAATACTTAACGAGTTAAATGATAAATGATGTTTATTCAGTAAATAGGTTACAAGGAACACTTACACGTCAATGGTTTTTGTCAGTTTAAGCTAGATGAGGCCGGTGTTTCCTAGCTGACTACCCTGAGAAGAAACACCGAAACAAACTCAGAGGTAAAAGTCTCTTTTTAACCGACGAAAAAAAGGAGGAGGTTCTCATAAAGTGTGTACTGGTTAAATCATATGAGAACCATGTACTCGTACGTTTATGTCTGGGATGAGCTTTTTGAAGAAAGCAACACACGAATTCGAGTGGACCTGTCCAGACAGTGCAAGCATTTGTCAGTCATCGCGAAGCTCAACTCAGAACTTTGAGGAGCTCAACGAACCGACGAACAATACCAAAGTAAGGACATTTGAAACTGCCAGACAATCATAAAATCTACATGAATATAACGCCATACATAGTTCTCGCATTCACATTATTCTATATGAGGACCATGCAGCTTAGTGTCTGTAGTGGTCTTTTGAAGAAAGAACCAAACATATTTGAGTGGACCTGTCCAGTCAGTGCAAGCATTTGTCAATAGTCGAGTTTTGTTTTTTTTTTTTGAGCATGTGATGTATACGCAGCATTATTTGTGTAATTCATGCGTCGCTGTTTTCGTGTATTTGTTTATATAGTTCACATTATTTATCAGTGAAATACGTGTGTAGGGGCGTGTCGGGAAACTTTTAGAATAAAGTCTGTTTCATATAGTAAAAAGTTTAATTAATGTTCACAAAAGTTCTCAAAAAAAGGTTCTTAAAAATTATCAAAATGTAAAATAAAAGTAGATAAAACTATAGGTACGCGATTAGCGCGAGTGTCCGTTCCCACCGATGTTAGGATGGAAAAAGCCCAGGGAATCGTCGTTACCGTGGGAAGCGCTACTCATGGAATTTGATGCTTCGCGCTTGTTTGCAAGTGTGCTGAGCCAGCATCATGGCATCGTAACACCTCCCCTGCCAGACAAGCAACTATTTGGTGACCTTGACGCCAAAAGTTGCGGCACTTCTTTCCTCTTCCGTTAATTCGGTGTTAGTTTGTGTGGTAATGTTAATTCTCCCAGCTCGACGGCGACGAATGACATAGATGATGCTCAGTGCACATGTACCAAACAATATAAGTATGTAGAATGGAATTGTCGTATGGTAGATTCCGATAGTGTCCAGTGTTTCGACTTTAATTTCATCTTGTGAAGTGATTTGGTTCTGTATTTTCCGAAGGCTGGTTAAATCTGTAGTCTTTAGAGTGAAACTCCGTGTCTTTACTGGTGTTTCATAATGTGGTAGAGCCATGAGTTCTAATGGTTTTCCGACTAATTTATTGTCTAGGTTTATTATACTAAGTTCGGGGGTTTTAATCTTGCAGCCTTGAGGGACGTTGACCATAAAACTGCCTTGTAACATTTCAAATCGCTCTTTACCGCAGGATAGTTGAACTTTCGTACTATTGGGGAACGTAATGATGTAGTGATAGCTATCCAACTCAATCAGAGCCTCCTTAGTCAGAGAGATAGGCGTGGGTTTGCACGTTCCATCTATCTCCTGAGATTGTATAAGTTTTTGAATACAGTCTGACCTTGACGAGATCCGGTGGACGATTTTCTGCTCGCATATGTGCCAGGAACTGACCTTCGGGCATTCAGCCTCCATATACACATATTCCTGAGAATTGGATGCTATATAAGGTGCAGTTGGTACTATAATTAGGCTGTCCTTATTTGGAACGGGACATAATTCATATAACTGATATTCTATGCTAAACGTAATAGGAAACTTTAGGACTATTACAACTGTCGACTCTGTAAAGTATGAAGCTAGGCTAAGAATTTCGTAATAATCTCTGATGTCGACGTCAATTATTTGATCAGATCTATAAGTGCGTTTTAATTGGTTTATGATATTTCTTACATCTTTAACAGAAAGTATTGAATGATGAACTGATTTATTTCTACTAAATGCCAATATATTTTCTATTCTGTCAATTTCGCTCAAAAGTTCTTGAACATTTTCGCTTAATATTGAAAAAAGTTGTACAAGATGAACGTATCGAATGATTCGCTCATTATCATTAGTCATATTCATGACAAAAGTAAGAGCTCTTTCCAATTTAACTTGATTTAATGAAATATTCCGGATAATTTGATTCTGCTGTATCGTCATCTCTTTATATAAGGTAATATGCTTGTTCAATGATTGCGACAAAATTTTATCATTTTTATTCAAGGTTCGTAATGCATTTTCAAATTTCAAGGCGTCTTCATTGTCCAAATTACCAGAAATATTTTTGATGATACGAAAACTATCATTTTTTCGGTGGTCTTTTCAACCTAGATTTTGCTACCGGGCCACGACTTTTTGCGGTGTAAATATGTATAGGTAAATTTTTAACGACCTTGTCCTGAGTAAAACGAGGTGCCAATTTTTGCCTACTTGCCATTGGATTACGTACGTGAACTATTTGATTTTGTTCACAATCTAAAACTGGTTCCCTATCGACATTACGTCGAGTCATTATGTCTTCCCGACTGGATAATGCAGAATCATGAATAATTTTATAAACTGTTTCCATTTGACCACGATGTTCTTGAATGTAAGTTTGAAGATATCGGTCCGTCATATTTAAACTGATAGGATTTCGAGGGTCGAAGTGACCAGAAATAACATCAAATGGCCTACACTTGGTTAGACTATGGATGGAATTATTATAAGCAATTAATGCGTACGGTATAAGATTTCGACTGGGTTCATTTTTGTGCTGCATTTTTAGTAACCGTAAGTGTTCTAAAAGCGTATTATGGAAACGTTCAATTAAACCATTCTCATTAGATGCATATGCACTAGTCATATGATGTTTTATATTATGCAAACGGAGAAATTCTGATATGACTTGATTGCTAAATTCGGTGCCTTGATCGGTTGTTAGATTTAAAGGGAAACCGTGATGAGTACTAAAGTGTAAAAGTGCTTTTAATATATTGGGTGAGGTACAATCGGGTAAAAGATAGGCTTGCGCGTACTTGGAAAATGAGTCTATAATAGTTAAATATTTGTCATGGTCAACAGTTAGAAGATCCGCGTGTGCTAATTCAAACGGTTTAGTTGGTGGGGGAACAATTCTGAACTGTGGGCGTATTGGGTTGCGGTCATATTTTGCGCATCTGCATATGCTACATTCGTTAATCAATTTTGTAATTTCGGTTTTCATTTTAGGCCAAAAATAACGTTCTGATAATGAAAGATAGGTTTCCGTAATTCCACGATGATTAGTCTGGCCTTCATGATATTTCTTTATTATATCTAATTGGTTCGAAAGGTCATTAATATTGGTTACCTCATGTTTAACTAGAACTAAGTTCACAGATGAACTTTCAAAAGTTTGTTGCAAGATTGGTATTATATCGAGCATTTTTTCGATGGGGCTTACTAGAATAGCAGTACGGATTTTTGGATCAATGTGAGATTTTATGATGTTTATAATATTAGTTTGCAAATTATGTTCGCTAATTTCTACTGAAGTTCTTTGCATAGACTGAAAAGGTTCGGTTATTAATGGTCTAGTTTTAGAATTACCGCTTATTATTTTGATTACCAGTTGTCTCTTAAATTTATTTAAAGGTTCATCTGATATCGGAATATCTAGAACGGGATTTTCTGCGCTAGTGTGTATGGTTTCAGTACGTGGTGAGGCTGGATGTACTTGTGCATGATGTATGATATTTTGTGGGGCTGAATAAGCAGATAGGGTGGACGACGAATGTTGTGTTGAATGCCGTGTTTGTTTGTTCGCGGGTGAATGTGCAGTAAGAGTAGATGACGAGTGTATTGGACTGTTGCCTGCAGCGGTGAGAGTAGAGTAGGAAAGTTTTGGACTATTTTCCTCGGCCGATAATGTGGAAGACGTATCGGAGTGATTCACGAACAAAGACTGAGATTCATTATGATTGATCTGAATACGTGAGAGAGCATCTGCGTTAGTATTGATTTCTCCCTTTTTATGAACAATAGTGTAATTATATTCTGCTAACTTGAGCCTCCACCTTGTAAGACGTGAACCAGGCTCTTTTAGATTCATAAGCCAAATTAAAGGTTTGTGGTCAGTTACTATTTTAAATTCTCTACCAAAAAGGTAAGGCCGGAAGTATTTTGTAGCCCAAACGATTGCGAACAACTCCTTTTCGATGGTAGAGTAATTAATTTCGCTATTGTTAAGAGTTCTAGACGCATAGGCAACAGGTTTGTCCGAGCCGATAGGACCTTGAGAAAGGACTGCTCCTAAGGCCACATTAGACGCGTCTGTAGTTAAGATAAACTCTTTACTGAAATCCGGGTATATTAAAATGGGGTCATTTGTAAGAAGAGTTTTGCAATGCTCAAAACAGCTTAAGTATTCTGGGATTAAATTTATTTTGGCACCTTTTTTAAGACACGATGTAAAAGGTTTAGTAATGCGTGCAAAATCCGGTATAAAACGTCTGTAATAACCAAGTAAACCCAAAAATGCCTTAATTTGCCTGGGAGTTTTCGGGACTGGATAATTTAGGATGGCTGAAATTTTATCCGGGTTTGGTTTGACACCATCGGTGGTGATAATATGACCGAGATAAGGCGTTTCGTGTTTGAGAAATTCAGATTTATCCATCTGAATTTTTAAATTTGAATTTCTAAGACGGTCGAAAATGGCGCGCAAGTTAACTATATGTTCTTGTAAGGATGTCGAAAATACCAAAATATCATCCATATATGTAGTACAATTTGGGAGTCCGCGAAGGACATTGTCCATAACTCGTTGAAATGTTGCCGGAGAATTTTTCAAGCCCATTGGCATTCTAATATACTCAAAATGGCCTTGCTCTACACTAAATGCTGTTTTCGGTATGTCGGATGAATTTAGCTGAATTTGTAAAAATCCTGATTTTAAATCTAATGTAGAAAAGTACAAACACCTGCCTAACTTGTCTAATATGTCGTTAATGTTTGGAATCGGATACTTATCATTTATTGTTTTTGCATTTAGTTGCCGAAAGTCAATGACTAATCGCCACTTAACTTTACCAGATGCGTCACTTTTCTTAGGCACAATCCATATCGGAGCATTCCAAGGCGATGAAGATGGACGAATAATACCTTGCTGTAACATAGATTCTATTTGATTTTGTACTTCTTCTCTATGTACGTAAGGATATCTATAGGTTTTACTATAAACTGGCTTATCGTCTACGGTTTTAATATGATGTTTGATTTCGTTAGTGAAGGTGAGTGGTTCCCCGTCTAGGTAGAAAACATCGGCATATTCTTTGCAAAGATTAGTTAAATTTACTGTCTCTTCTGCATTTAAATGTTCTATGCGCAACTGCGATAAGACCTCTCGTGTTCGCTCGGCGTTATAGGTACGTGGGGTGGTGTCAATTACGTGACTTATGGGAAACGTTTCTTCGTTAAAAATTTGGGCGCATATTGGATTTTCTATAGGTATTACAACGTCTGTATCCCATGGGTTTGAAATTTGTATCATGGTATGATTATTTTCCGCGAAAGATATGCATTCGGTAATGTAACAACCGGAAATTGCTTGCTCCTCAATATAAATATCTCCCTGTGCGATGTTAGTAGGTACCCTAATTAATTGAGTAGTTTGGGCCGGTATAGTAATTTCGTGAGAGTTTAGGCATTGAGGATTGTAATATAAAATTATAGGAATTTTTGTGAATTGTGTCTCTAAAACATGAGCAGCAAGGTCGATTTTTGCATTCCACTTTTTTAACCTATTAAACCATCAAAGAAATTATGAAATTTATAGAGAAACAATTTTATGGGAATATTATCATTCAATTCGTCAAAGCAAGGGACAGTTAGCGAGTAGTAATTTTGAGTGGTCACGTGCGTATTTGTAACTAGAAATGGTTCATAGTCAAGTGGAATTTGGGAGTAAAATTTTTCATAGGCTTCTGGGCTAATGAAAGACTCGTTTGCCCCGGTGTCAATCAAAAGTTTAATTGGGGGATTTTTAATTTGGATATAAGGCAAATGACGTTTACTTTGCACGTTCAATTCTATACGGGGGCATTCTTCTCTATAGCCGGGCAAAAAATTTTGCTCTGCAGTGCCTTCAACGGGGTTCTGATTTGGATCAAGTTCAAGGCCAATCATAAAATTATGAAGATGATTTGTATCGATCATATTGGGAGTAGGATCAAAATTTTGGACATTGGGATCGTATTCGTGAAAATTTAAAACTGTATTCTCGTCTAAAAATTCATTGAAATGAGTTTCTCCAATTTGTGGAAGGTTTGGTTCAAGGTTACGTTTACCGTTGTAGTTCGTGGGCGGGAGAGTACGCGCGACTGGATGACTAATACCACTCACAGGTGTTGGGGTACTATATTGGGGTGCTTGATTTATTTGGGGTACTTGGGGAGCTCGAGGTGGGATTCGGAATCCCGTAGACATATTGGTAGGGAGAGTCCTAAACATTTGTAGGGTCTTTGTGGGGTTTTGAGGTTTGGGATAGGGTTGCCTGTGCTGTTCTAGTGGTACGGGTGGTGGGCATAGCTGTGGAGGATATTGAGGACCAAAGGATCGAATTTGAGGTCTCGGGTATGCTTGGAATGTAGGGTAATAATTTGGTGGCATGTATGAACGAAAATTTTGCTGTTGATGAGATGAATTGGGAGCAGATGAACGGAAATTTTGCTGTGCGTTAGAAGTATTAGGTGCTTGTTCGTAAAAATTATATAGATTTTTCTTCGCGGGTAGTGATTTATTTCTTTTTTGTAAATAGAGAACATTTAATTCCTCTTGGGCAAATTCAAGGGCAATTTCGAGAGATGAAGGTCGCATGCACCTTACCCTAGAACCTAGCGGTTCATCTAAACCTCTCAAGAATGTCTGCAAAGCTAAGTTTTTATAAAGAGTTCTTTTTGCTTCCACAGTGGTTCCTACAGATTCATGCAACTCGACATACGTTATTATAGTACACAACAAATGTTGAACTTTTTCGTAGTATACTTGTATAGTATCATTGCCTTGAACTAAAAGAGATAGATCGGTATATAACGAAGTTTCGTCCCTGTGATCTGAAAAGCTATTAATTAACGTGGTTCTTATGCCCTGCCAATCACTAGGAATTCCATTAGTTGACAAAGTACGTGCAGCAGTACCAGTTATCTTGTTTAAAATTCCATTAATCAGAGCCAAATTCGAGAGTCTACTTCCTGGTTCCGTACTGACATAAGTGAGTACTAACTCGTCGCATAAATTTAAAAATCTGGTCAAAACATTAGGGTTACCATTAAACTCTGGAACTAATCTAAGAGATTTATAAATCTTATCAGTTAAGTCTGACGAAGCCATCTGACTCGTCTGACTCAAAGATGGTTGTGAACTATGGTTTTGTTCAGTCATAGTTTCTAAATCTAAGTCGCTTAAAAGTTCAAGGTTACGATTGGCGTCACTTCGGGTTATCCGAAGTTGAGCTCGCCTACTAGGACTAAGGTCCCTATTACTACGTGGGTGAAAAATCTTGAAAAATTATAGTACACTGCGTAAAAAATATAGCATACAATTATTAAGAATATATGTAATTCACTTACATTTGTACTATTGCTGGCAAGCGTCGATCCATCGATTTTTGGAAGTCTCGATGTCCGCAACAGCAGCTTTCCCGACTGGCCTCCAAAGGTTCTTCGCCTGGACGGTCGACGCGGCGATGCCCGATTTTTGGGTGATTCACACAACGACAACACTTTTAAAGTCCTTGACGACTTCCGACTGCGCCAAATACGTGTGTAGGGGCGTGTCGGGAAACTTTTAGAATAAAGTCTGTTTCATATAGTAAAAAGTTTAATTAATGTTCACAAAAGTTCTCAAAAAAAGGTTCTTAAAAATTATCAAAATGTAAAATAAAAGTAGATAAAACTATAGGTACGCGATTAGCGCGAGTGTCCGTTCCCACCGATGTTAGGATGGAAAAAGCCCAGGGAATCGTCGTTACCGTGGGAAGCGCTACTCATGGAATTTGATGCTTCGCGCTTGTTTGCAAGTGTGCTGAGCCAGCATCATGGCATCGTAACAAGTGGAAGCTTGTAATTGGCCATCTTCTACATACTATTACAAGATATTGAAATGTATTAGCTGTAAGCTTTCCTAAAATTAATAAAATAAAATAGCTCAACTTAAAAACCACTAAGGAGCTCAATGACATGACGAACAATACCAAAGAAACGACATTTGGGTAGGCCGCAAAAGTACTCAAACTGTCAGACAACGTTAAAAATTACTGTAAAAAGGAGGAGAAAATAATAATAACAACCCACATAGTCCTCACATTTACAATAATTAAGTAATCAAAAAATTAATAAAAATATAATGCTTTACAAAGTAAATATTCGTGTCAAACAAAATAATATTAATAATATATGTCACTCAACAAATAAATATAATACTTAACAAAGTATTCAAGTCAAAAAAAAATTATTAAAAATATAATATAATACTATACAAGTATTCATGTCAAAAACGAATATTAAAAAATAAAAATAAAAAATTTCATCAGTAAGTAGTACATATGAAAACAATGGCTCATGTATATCATTGAAGCAGCTCAATCCCACGCCTTTTTGTCCTCAAGAAAGTCATTAATTGTGTAAAAAGCTTTCTGGCATAGCTTACGTTTAATAAATGATTTAAATTTATTTATGCTTAGTTCTTGAATTTGGTTAGGAAGTTTATTATAGAAACGTATACATTGGCATCTAAACGAACCACCTATTTTTTTCTTGAGCCTGGTTTTAGGTACAATAAATTTGTGTTTGTTCCTAGTATTTATGCTATGGATATCACTGTACCTTTTAAACAGATTAATATTTTTATGTGCATACATGAGATTCTCATAAATATATTGAGAGGGAACAGTCATAATATTAATCTCTTTACATTTGTCGCTGAGGGAGTGTCTGGGACTTAATTTATAAATTGCACGAATAACCCTTTTCTGTAAAACAAAAATTGTCTGAATATCGGCGGCATTTCCCCACAATAGAATGCCGTACGACATCACACTATGAAAATAACTAAAGTATACTAAACGAGCTGTCTCTAAATCAGTTAAACCACGAATTCTCCTTACGGCGTATGCTGCAGAGCTAAGTTTTTTGGACAGTTTATCTATATGGGGGCTCCACTGAAGCTGCGCATCCAAAGTTGAACCTAAGAACACTGTGGCATCCTCGGGTTTCAATTGTTCACCCTTTATTGACACACTAGTGTTCACTTGTATTACATTGGGTAATGTGAACTTTATGCATTTTGTTTTTTTCTCGTTAAGGAGAAGATTATTGATGTTGAACCAGTTAACTACAGTTGAAAGAGCATTATTTACATTATCAACAACCACCTGCTGACGTTTGAGTTTAAATAAAAGTGAAGTGTCATCTGCAAACAGCACTATATCATGTTTATCCTTTATGAGGTAAGGCAAGTCGTTGATATAGATTAGAAACAAAAAAGGACCCAGAATTGAGCCTTGAGGAACCCCCATTCTGACTACAGACCCGGGAGACCTTTTGCCGTTCACATCAACTCTCTGAATCCTATTACTCAAGTATGAAGTAAGAAGATCCAGAGAGGCGCCCCGGACTCCGTAGTAGTGCAGCTTCCTGATCAATGTATCATGGAGAACGCAATCGAAAGCCTTAGACAAATCACAAAAAATGCCCAACGCATCGTATTTATCTTCCCATGCATTATAAATGTGTCCCAAAAGTTCAACACCAGCATCAGTTGTTGAACGACCCTTTGTGAAACCAAACTGTTTGTTGTGTAATAATTTGTGTTTATTAAAATATCTTTGAATTTGATCTAAAATAATTTTCTCAAAAATTTTACTAAAAACGATTTACAAATGTGTGTGCGCAGTCACTGCTATTAGGCGTAGTGTAAATTTTGTTACTTAGATGAATTTATGATCTACCTCACGAAGTAAATAAGTTTTACTTCGTATTCAACCATTCTTGGTAAATATACATTCTGTGAACTTAAAGATTTTTAAATTACCCACCCGTTTACAAGATAAGTTATTAGGCGAAAATCATATTGGTCGTTCTTTAATATTGCAAGCAATATTGTAGAAATGAAAACAAATTAAAAAAGAAACTGATGCATAGGTGGACTGTGTTTTCGAACCCACATGCTGTTCGTCGTCAATCCAGCATCAAACCACTAAGCCACAAGAACTTGTAGGGAATACGCGAAATTAAAGATTGGGTTGTAATTATGTAGTGTGACTTAAAAGCTTTTCAACTTTAATGTTAACGAGATAATGATTAAAATAGCTTAACAAAAACATATACAGAGTGGTGATGACAATACGACATTAAATTAAACCTCGCATACCTCAAGACGTTCTCAGTCTACATACAAAAAATCATTTGAATATATCCAGTAGTTTAGTAACAGGAAATTATTTTCGATTTTTAACATTTGCTACATGATGTATCTGATAATAGGGAAACACTGTCAGGTTAACGACCCACATCGGTATAAACATCAAAACATTAAAGCCACGTTGCCAACTCGCTACTTTAACACTTTCGCCAAATTAGTATTTTCATCTGATTTAGTGAAAATTATACCTTAACTCTGAGTAATAAGAGTCATAAAGCGTGTCATCAGAGTTGGATAAGAAAGTAACGAATGCGGAAATTGCAATGCACTCATAATATTAATAAAAAATTTAGTGTGTGCGAAAGAGATAAATCTAGTTTCGTTTGTTACTTCGCTTTCTTGAAGAAATTTGCTACAACAAATTTATGTTAGTGTGTCGCCGGCCGCCGCGATCCTGTGACGAGTCACGCGTCCTCAGATGCCGCTAACTTTCGTTCGCGCCGCGCGCCCGCCTTGTTGAGGGACTTCCCCGCCGCTCGTGTTTTTTGTAAATTCATTTACGACGGTATTAGTGCGAAATTGGACGCTTTATTTTGGTGACAGGACACGTAACGTTTTAATAGGTATTTAGTTAAACAGTGAGTGAATTGTGCGAAATTAGACGCTTAGTTTTTATTGTTTTCGTGTTTTTTTTTAACGCAACCCAACGTGTAGTTCAGGTGTTGACCATACAACTATTCTTAAATTTTAAAACGCGACAAACGGAAGCCGTATAAATACAAGAAATTGCATGCATTGTTACCTAGAGACAAACCAGTTAGGTAAAACTTCTGTCGCTGGATTGAAAATAAACATTTCGAGAATCCGGATTTCTTGTACAATGTGATGTGGACTGATGAAAGTACATTTACAAGGAACGGTTTATGGAACAGACAGAATATTCGTTACTGGAGCCGCGTGAATCCGCGTCTAGGACGGGAGACTTCGCACCAGTACAGATTTGCTGCCAATGTTTGGGCTGGCATTGGTTTGCAGCTGTGATTCTGTGCTAAATAATCTGTGATTTAGTGTAATTTTACTGAGCATTAATCCATAATTAAAAGCCAAAAAATCAAGTCACTACAGGACCGCGCGTTGTTGCCGCTCTTACGACAGGTTAGTGAACTCATATTTATAAGTGGTGTTCTATTTCGTTTCTAGTTTTATGCCATTTAGTTTGTTTGAAATTTTTATTTTTTTATTTTCGATGTTATGATATTTTTGATAGCTTAAACTTATTCTTATAAACTAGTATTGTCCGTGTTTTCATTTATTGTCGTATTGTCTTCTCCACCCTGTATAATGCCGGTTGCTCCGACTTTGTTGGGTGGGTTTACCTTAACATTACGTGTTAAAGATCAAATTTGCGTGTCTGTGTTATTATTGTATTTTTGTTCATCGAGTGCTCGAGCACTTGTCTGATAAGCTCATATAAATTAAATAAACCTTAATGTTACAGGCAGAGGGTCCAAAGTCGTTTGATTTTAGGGTGTGTCAGATAATGTTGACAACAGTCTGTACAAAGCTGTTTTAAAAAAACAGCGACTTGACTTAAAGGCCTCAGTAGCCAGGTAAATAAATGTCAAAAAAAGAACTTCAAGGCTGTTTTTTTTTGTATTTTTTTTTTGCAGGATATTCTCGAGTGCAGTTCAGTGGCTGTTTTAATTATTCGTTTATTGATTCTTAATGGATATTGTAATGTAAAATTGGTGTAGTTTTGTGTCTCAAGTGTCTAAGCAACTGGACAATATGTGGAATCATTGAAACAGGCGCGATCTCGGTAAAATGGAGCTGAGAATTTTATTGCAGTATTGATTATCTCAGTGAAGTTTACCGAGAAGGCTGACTCGACACATTTGTTGCCAATTACTGCAAAAGACATTAGAATGTGTTACATCTGCATTCTAGTGGAAAAAAAAGTAAAAATACACTACTAAAGACGAGGCGGTATGGTGTATGACCTTAGCCTGCCCGAGAAAAGTCAAAGAAAAATAAAACTAGTCGGTGCGACTATTGATTAGCTCAGAGAAGTTTGCCGAGAAGGCTGACTCGACACATTTGTTGCCAAATACTGCAAAAAACATTAGAATGGGTTACATCTGCATTATGGGGGAAAAAATACACTACTGATGACTAGGCAGCATGGTCTCTAACCTAAGCCTATTCCAAAAGGAAAAAAAAACTAGTCAGTACATGTCTAGTGTACATGTCAGGACATGTCAGTTAACCGACTCGACTTGCATGTAAGTAAGTAATTGTTTTTGTTATTGTAATCTGCTCAAATAAAATTAAAATAAAGAAGTAACTGTGACTTTAAATATTGTAGGTTAGCTAAAAGTATCAGGAATAAAAAAATGTTGAATGAGAACAGTTAACAGTACTGAAAACTAATTTTTGGCGGACACGGGTTAGTTATCTAGCGCTAAATTTAAACTTTCAACTTTGTGCCCGGATTTAATCGTTGTGTTGTGAACAGGATTCTCAAGGTACCTACGATTTTATAAAATTATATTTGTAGAAACTATATTTTTAACAAAAAAACTTAGCAGAATTACTATTAGAGCAAATTGAAGTGGTTTTCAATATGAACTGTCTACACCGGCAACTACATAACCAAAATCACTGATTTAAATAGTTAATGAATGATCAACTTTGACCCTGAGAAACACTTATAAAACCGGCCAAGTGCAAGTCGGACTCGCGCACGAAGGGTTCGGTACCATAAACTGAAAAACAAAAAAAAAACATGTTTCTAGAAATGTGTTTTTATTTTGGGTTTTTTTTGGCTGTATCTCATGATTTGTAATAGGTATATAGCTGAAATTTTCACAAAGCATGTATTTCTATAGCCACTTTATCAACAAAAAATCAATTGTGAGATACAGCCCGCTGACAGACTGACAGCCAGCGGAGTCTTAGTAATAGGGTCCCGTTGACGGAACCCTCAAAAGAAAATGGTTTGTCATACATTTTGTTGTGTTTAATAATAAATAAAATGACCTACAGTCCATAAGTTGTTAGTCGTTAGTAACAGATTGTGCTTACATGCTATGTTAGTGTTATTAGTACTTACATCAATTAAGCTATACCTAAACTTATCCCCACCCAGTGTCTTTGGATGGGAAACACAATATAATAAAATAAGAAAAAGAAGAATAAAATAAATCAATCAATCAAAATACAAAAAAAAAGTTTCAAGCTCATGAGTACGGTTCTGCAAAAGTTTTTGTAGTCATTATCCAGATACACCATATTGTATATATATATACCATTGCTGGAAAACAGAAGATTTTTTTATTAATATTGCTGGCAAGCAACACATTTTAATTTAGAAGCACCTTCATAGATGTATGTACATTTTTGCTTTCTCAAGTCAGGTTAAATTTTAAAAGAGTTGTTCCCTATACAGGGTGTAAGGTACATAAACGCACATACGTGTACCAGTGATTCAGTACATGATTCTGGACCCCCTAGCGTTGGAATTTTTTGTCGGCTTTTTCCTAATTTAAAAAAAAACCCGTTTTTTTACATTAAAGTGTATAAAATCGTTATACCTATCTACCTCAATGACATTTTTAATTAAAATATATTTAGTTCGCTTTTTTCGCAAAGAAAAATGTAAATAAAACTACAAGAAGCTAGGGAGCTTCTTGTAGTTTTATTTACATAAGCGATGACATCTGGTGAACTTAAAAAAATAACTTAGAAATAATAGGAGCCCCTGCTCAGCTGATTTCCTAAGTTCACCGGAGGCTATCGCGGGCCCAGTAGGTACGCACGCAATGTTTCTTTGTCGGCAAATGCTCATACAGACCTATGAATCTAACAGACGCGACACGTTAGACATTTTTGACTACTTTTATTTGAACTTATTTTGAGAGAAGGTTATTTTTATAAACCTTCATCGAAACAAGTAAAGAAGATCTAAAAAAAATGTGTTACCGTTTACTGATAACGACATAATTCTTAGATACATTTTTGGTATCAACAAAGTTAAGTTAAGTAATACAATACAACAACGTTACTTACTCATTTCGTTAAAACCACATTCCTACATTTCGTATATCTACATCAAAATAATTACTGAGTGATTAGTAGGTACAACTTAATGCGATTGTACAGTCTATCGATTTTATTGATCTATGCAGTCTATTAAGATGTCGGCACATTCAAAAGCATACCTACGCTATTAAATAAAATCGCAAACGGATGTGCAGTTGGTCGCGAATTTAGGTTGTTATCGTAAAGTTATCAAAAACATAACTTATTTTCTGTGTTTGTTAGTGTATGTGTGTTTTTTGTTTTGCTTGTTGAGTGGTTTTGAAACAACACCTCAGTGCCCAGGAAAATCTCTCTGACACCGACTTCCGATATTAAAGTTATTTTTTCATTTTTAATGTAGGTATTTTTTTTGGAGGTCAGGTGTTTTTTTTTTGTAAAGTTTTTTATTTTTCACTTTTTAGTTGCTATACCCAAGAACTATAAACCCCAATAACGTGGAATTTAAACATAATCGTAATTGGAGAACACCAAAACGTCATCTAGGTATACGTATTTTTGGTTTTTGTTCAGTTTTAAAAAAAGCGCTGAATAGTCTGGTCAATCTAGACCAAAAATGAGAGTGAAGTGTAATATCACCCCTTGGATATAGAAATAACACTCAGGTTTCACTTTTTAAATAGCTCATTTATTGTTTACTTCAGTACATCACACTTCACATCAACCAATATCCTCTTAGGTAAATACAACCGTCGTATTCGGTCGCCACGATCAGACTGCCCCAACTCACTCAACTGCCCAACCATCGAACTAACGAATGGAGGGGACTCCCTCCATTCGTCAACCGTTCCCGGATGTTACATCATGTGAGATTCCAATAAATTCTAAAACACTCAATTCACAACTTTAAAGTGGCAAAAATAAATAATTAAATTCATAAAAAAAATATACAAGGCATTATTAAAAGAAAACCTAACAGAAGGTACTTAAAATCCCAACAAACTAAAAATCTGTAAAATTGTTCAAAACATAATTATAAACAATGTCTAAAAGTTCCCCATCACTCCCGTGTATGGAAAAAAAATTATTCAAGGTCAAAGGTAAAAAAAAATCGTTTTTTGCGATTTTCAGCAAAACGGTAAGTTTTATCATAAAAGTACCTAAGACAAAAATTGTAGATCATAAAATTATCTATAAAAAATATATCAATACTTTTTTCTTACGAGCCACCGTTTCTGAGATATAACGATTCAAAAAGTTATAAAAGTTGTTATCGTCATAATATGCACACGTTTCCACGCCACCTATGAGGTAGTGTACTTAGTGCGTTTTTTTTAACGTGGTTTCCCCAGTAGGCCTACTCCACGGGTCAGTTGTGATCCTATTTAATGTAAAACTACGAGTATTGCAAGTTAACGGAAATTTTCAAAGATTGGAAAAACTAAAAGCGATGTAAATTAAAAAAAAAAGTGGTGAAGTTCATTCGCCTGATCGTAAGTTTCAAATTCTTCTTGTTCTTCTTGATCTTCTTCTTGTTCTTCTTCTCCTACTTCTTCTTCATCTTCATTTTGGATGCAAGTAAATTGCGTCAATAACGATGTATCGCATGACACTTCGTCGGAATCAAACGAATCCTCCATTGTTTGTGATTCAATATTAGAGCACGACCAGCCTTGACAATTTGTGCATGCCAAAGAACAAAACAGTCCGACTTTTTTGCAATCACATTTAGCACTGCATCCCTTTTTGCAGTTGCAAAAAATTGTGTTCAGCAGTTTTTCCGGCGCAGGTGGAAGTAAAGTTTGAACTGGCTCTAATATATTGTTGACCAACTTCCAAGCCCAGTCTGTAGGGTCTAGCTGATAACCAAGTGCTACTTGAACTTTGTAATATACCCGAAAAAGATGTTGATGAGCAGCAACTGAGGTTGGAGGAAAACAAGCTAATTAACTTGTTTTTTATTATTTTTAGTATTTTTAACGAAACATGCGTATGGATGCTTATCTAAACAGGTAGTTTTTTTAGGAGCTCCATACATGTTTTGTTCTCACGTTAAAAAAAACGCGCTAAATACACTACCTCATAGGTGGCGTGGAAACGTGTGCATATTATGACGATAACAACTTTTATAACTTTTTGAATCGTTATATCTCAGAAACGGTGGCTCGTAAGAAAAAAGTATTGATGCATTTTTTATAGATAATTTTATGAACTACAATTTTGGTCTAAGGTACTTTTATGATAAAACTTACCGTTTTGCTGAAAATCGTGAAAAACTATTTTTTTTTACCTTTGACCTTGAATAATTTTTTTTCCATACACGGGAATGATGGGGAACTTTTAGACAGTGTTTATAATTATGTTTTGAACAATTTTACTGATTTTCAGCTTGTTGGGACTTTATATACCTTCGAATGTCTAAATTGACCGGACTAGAAGCAATTTCGATAGAATTTATATGGGACCATCTCGGGAGTATATTATTTCGGCTAAAAAAAGAATTTTGAAAGTCGATCCTCAATTGACAGAGAAATCGGTGGACATAAAAAAAATATAAATAAAAAAAAACTTGAGAGGTGTCAAGGGACACCCGGATGGAACGAAGTTCCTTTCGATTAATTAGTGAAGGAATTGTGATATAATTTAATTTTTTTTAATTTATAATATTTTTTTTGTTATTAACTACGCACACACGCACGCACCTAAGAAGTTATACTTCATCATCTCATCTCATCGCAGCTCAGCTCAGATCAGCTAAGCTCAACTCAGCTCTGCTCTGCTCTGCTCTGCTCTGCTCAGCTCTGCTCGGCTCGGCTCGGCTCAACTCAACTCTTTAGCAATATCTGGCTTGCTTTCTATAAGAGAGAGAGAGACAGAGAAACATGCGACGCCGCACAGCTTACAATAGCTTACTATAGCAATAATGCTTGATCTGCTTGCAAACTTTGTACCTACCCACCAAAAATACAAGAAGTTTTTATTAGATTGTTTTTCCCAACACAATCTTTTTGGATGGACAGCCTCATTAGTGTCGTGACAACTTTTCGTAAGAATTTTTTTCGTCTAGCCCCCTTTCACAACGCGCGATAAGGAACTTCGTTCCAAAAACATACATACAGTCGAACATAGAACCTCCTCCTTTTTCGAAGTCGGTTAAAAATATAAACACCGACTTCCGAAATTAAAGTAATTTTTTAATGTATTTTTGTTTTGGAAGTCTTGCTTTTTTTTTTCAAAAGAAGTTTTTTTGCATAATTTTTCACAGTTGCTGACCGTTTTAAACAAGTTACAACCTCATCGAAATATTTTTATTCTAAGCAGTATTTTGAATGGTACATTTCATAAGTTGGGCGACTATTAATTTTACACAGTTGCTGACCGTTTTAAACAAGTTACAACCTCATCGAAGTATTTTTATTCTAAGCAGTATTTTGAATGGTACATTTCATAAGTTGGGCGACTATTACTCTTAAACTAATAGAGCTAACTTAGCCGTGATAGTTTTCTTTCAAAATTCGTTATAATGTAGCAGTCATCTGGTTGAATTAGCCACACTCAATTTTGATTTTGACGGTACGGTTGGCGTATTGGTTGATCATTCGGCGGCTAAGATTTAATTAATCTGGCGTGGAGTTTCGAGTCCTTTTTTTTCACAGAAAAATCTTAGTATTAGAAGCTTCCACGTAAAGTTAATTTTGCTCGGAAATAAATGTTTTACGAGAAATAAAAAAAAAATCGTAGTTTATTATGACACTTTTGACATTTTGTCTTGGTCTCGTCATTGAACGTTTCATTTTACGTTAGCATAGATTATTATAGATCTATTAGAGAAAGTTCAACGCACTAAAATGTTGTACTGCATAATAATGATGAAATAAATATGTATAGGGAACGTACACGGCGTAGTCTGTGCCATCTAGTGGATTAAATTCGAAACTTTTACCCTTTAAAAACTTGTCATTAACATTTCCGTGCCATATATGTATACACACACGTATCATGCACACATGCAGCACACGCAATGTAGACTGCCATCTGGTGAGTAATATCCGCAACTTGTACTGTAGAAATACTTGACATTGACATTTATGTGGCGTTATCTATAAGTTCTTGCACGCTCCCTATATCTAGTGATTTAGATATTTTTTAGGCATATTTCATTCATTCATTTATTTATTTTCAGACAGAGTCCATTCCAATTAATGCATAAAAAATAATAAATTGAATATAAAATTCACACATACAATAAATACTCGACATTCAAATAATTTCAAATTAAAATACATACACAAAAAAATAGAAATATAAGATCTACTAACACTATCGATAAGGGTTAAGTTAGCAAAATCATATTGTTGTGTATGTCGTTAATTTGTGGCAAATAAATTCTTTTTCTTTCTTTACACATGTCATTCAAATCAAATAAAATATAAAATACACACACATGTCGTTCCAATAAAATTAAATACAAACACATGTCAATTTAATCAAATAGATTATAAAATACATACACATTCAATAAGAAAATAATAATGATACAGAAATGTCAAGATGAAATAAAAATAACAATAATCTATAAGTACATGTAAAATTATTTGTCCTGAATGACTGACTGACGGATCAACGCACAGCCTAAACCGCTGATCGTAGAGACCTGAAACTTGGAAGGTGTGTTCTTTGTATGTTATAGAGATCCGATCAGAAAGGATTTTCCGAAAAACTTTCCTTAAGGGGATGAAAAAGGGGAGCAAAGTTTGTATTGGACTACGTGATTCCTTGGTCCAATCTACTTCAAATTTTGCATAAACCTTTTTTGACAGAATTGATGCAAGATGTGTTTCGTATTTTATTGAAATTCATCCCCCAACGGGGTTAAAAAGGAGTAGAAAGTAATTTTAGCAGTAATTTGCTTCGAAGTTGATATAAGTACTCCTTATTGCTTTTGATTTAAATTACATTTTATTTTGACACATGTTTGAAAACTCAATCCGATTTTATTCAAAACAGGTTGAATTTAATGTGCATATAAAATGCGTTGTTCTGAATAACTAACTAACTGATCAACGCACAGCCTAAGCCACTGATCGTAGAGACCTGAAACTTGGAGGGTATGTTCTTTGTATGATGTAGGTAGCCCATTAGATAGGATTTTCCGAAATTCTACCCTTAAACTACCCGGGGTTAAAAAGGGGGGCAAAGTTTGTATGGGACAACGTGATTCAATTCAATTTATTTATTTGTGAACATAGGTTACAATAGGTGTTACAGTCAAGTACATTATGATTCCTTGGTCCCATCTTCTTCAAATTTTGCACAAACCTTTTTTAACAGAATTGATGGAAGACGTGTTTCGTATTTTATTAAATTCATCCCGTTACGGGGTTAAAAAAGGATAAAAAATAATTCTGGCGGTGATTTGCTTCGAAGTTGATATCAATACTCCTTAGTGCTTTTGATTTAAAAAAAAATAATTTGACACGTCTGAAAACTCAATCCGATTTTATTAAAAAAAGGTTGAATCAAATGTGTATTGTTTTTCGCATTTTTTTTACATTTATAAATCGATGGCAGCAAAGTAAAGACGGCATCTACATTTTTGTCAAAATGTTTTGGAACGAAGTTCCTTATCGCGCGTTGTGAAAGGGGGCTAGACGGAAAAAATTCTTACGAAAAGTTGTCACGACACTGAAGAGTCCAAGCCTAATCCAGGTGATCTAGGATACTTGGGAAATATCTAGCCGGAGCACAATTAAACACGTCCGTACAGTACAAAGTATTTATTAAGAGAGAACATGGGGGTAGGGTGGTATGAACGTCTTACAATTAAATATGTGCACCTACCGCCTTATACACAAACATCACACCCTCTCACTTAAAATGTACTTAGATCTAACAAATTAACTATATAAGCAAATAGGCCGGCACTTATATCAAGGCTAACACCCATTTAATCTATATCTATACCGTAGCGCTTAACTGGTCTACGGACTCGCCTGGAACGGTCTGCCGGGACCGGGAGTGCCGGGTCTTGCACGCCCGTCCCATCCGCCGTGTCCGCTTGGACTACACGCCTGTCGGACTCCGGATCAGGGCCTGGCCACTCAAACATTGCTATCGATCTACTTTTTAACTGATTTAAATGTCTTTTAAAGTGTGAACCGTCCTCCCCGACTACCATGTAATTACGAGATCCCAGCTTCTCCTTTATTTTTCCACTGCACCAATTCCTTCCCCCGGTATAATTACGCATCCATACCTTATCTCCCTTCCTAAACTCTCGTGCGGTTCCTCCTGCGTTTTCCACTTGTCGTTTTTGCCTGCTATGTACCCGATCTTCCACTATCCTATCACCCTTGATCATATCCAACCTGGACCTAAGCTTTCTTTTTTGTAACAAGGTCGCTGGTGATACCCCTGTGGTACTTTGCTCAACATTTCTATAAGCTAACAAATACGTTTGCAGCGCCGCTTCCATATCCTGTCCATCACGAAGGGATTTTTTTACCGCCCGCTTGCAAAGCTTAACCGCCCCTTCTGCCGCTCCATTAGAAGAAGGATGGTAGATCGCCGAGAAGGTTAATTTAATACCGTTGTTTTGCATAAATTGTGCATACTCTTTACTAGAAAATGGGGGACCGTTGTCAGAAACCACTTTCCGGGGCAACCCAAAACGTGCGAACGTCTCTCTTAAAACTTTAATTACCGCCGATGCTGTTGTTCGAGCCATGGGAAATGCTTCTATCCATTTTGTGGAGGAGTCAATGATAACCAAAAATGTTTTGTTATGAAAAGGTCCAAGAAAATCGACATGTAATCTACTCCAGGGTTCCGTTAGGTACCGCCAAGGCATGATAGGTGCTTTGGGTGGGGCTGTACTTTCTTCTATGCATGTGGTACATTCTTTGCAAACTCGCTCGATATCAGTATCAATACCTGGCCACCACACATAACTACGCGCCACGGCTTTCATTTTAACGATACCCAAATGGCCCAGATGTAGCTCCTTAAGAATTAATTCCCTTAATTTTGTTGGCACTACTAACCTGTACCCCCACATAACACATCCCATATCTAAGTATAGTTCCGTGCGCCTAGTCCAATACGGTTGTACTTCCTCCTCGTTGCATTTGGCTGGCCAACCTGACTCTAAATATAAAACTATGTGTCTCAATATGCTATCCGCTCCTGTTGCTTCTTTCAAAGCCAACCTAGTAATCGGCACAAAATTCTGGACAAAGTTCAAATAAGTACTATCTTCAGCTTTCGTACATATACTTTTTTCTAAAGGTAATCTCGACAATGCGTCAGCCCCATTCTTATCGGTTGATACATATTCAATCTCGTAATCATATCCTGCAAGAAGCACCGCCCACCTCTGCATTCTACTCGCGGCCATCACGGGTATACCTGTTTTTTCTCCAAAAATACAAACTAGCGGTTTATGGTCCGTCCTTAAAATAAACTTCCTACCATACAGATACTGGTGGAATTTTCGTACACCATAGACTATGGCCAGTGCCTCTTTCTCTATTTGAGCATAACCCCGCTCTGCTGCGTTAAGCGAGCGGGATGCATAAGCAATAGGTCTTTCCCTAGTAGTGTTGCCTGTCGTTGCTTTTTCCGGCATTAAGTGTGATATAACCGCGCCTATACCCACGGAACTTGCGTCTGTTGTCAGAAGTAACGGTAAATCCGGTGCGTAGTGTGCCAGCACCTTACTGGATACTAGCAATAATTTGACCTTATTAACCGCTTCGTCACACTCGCGGCTCCACTCAAACTTGGCATTTTTTTTTAAAAGCTTGTACAAAGGTTCCAGTAAAGTACTAATATTAGGTACAAATTTTGCGTAATACATAACTAGTCCTAAAAATGATCTTAGTTCTGTTACCGTTTTTGGTACCGGTGCACTTTTAATAGCTTCGATCTTATCTGGGCACGTATGCACCCCCTCTTGACTAATAACGTAACCTAAATATGTAACGGACTTAGCAAAGAAAGTACATTTTTCTTTCTTGATTTTTAACCCATATTTTCGTAGTCGTTCAAAAACCATATTCAAATACAAAATATGTTGGCTGTCATCCTCCCCCGTGATTATGACGTCATCAAGGAAAACCCCCACACGAGGAATATCTGCAAATAACTGTTCTAATTTTCGTTGAAAAATACCCGGGCTAGAGGATAACCCATATATTAAACGGTTATACCTAAAAAGGCCTTTGTGAGTGTTAACTACTGTAAACTTACGCGTCTCGTCCAACTCAAATTGTGCATAAGCTTGCGACAGATCTATTTTTGTAAAACGCTTACCCCCATGCAGCTTGGCAAGAAGATCTTCTACCTTTGGTAGAGGAAAACGGTCCACTTCTAAACATTTATTCAACGTGAGTTTAAAATCGCCACATACCCGAATTGTGCCATCTTTCTTTACTACCGGCACTATAGGTGTAGCCCAATCCGAAGTCTCAACAGGCGTTATAACTCCCTCTTGCACGAGCTGGTCCAGCGCGCGCTCGACGGGCTCGCGCAGCGCGTAGGCTATGGGTCGCGCGCGCATGAATACCGGTCTCGCGTCAGCGCGCACGCGCAGGCTCACCGGTCCACCAGTAAACCGTCCCAAGCCATCCGCAAACACTTCATAAAATCTGGAACTGAAATCCTCTAAGTTAAAACCAACATTTTTACTTTCTAAAACTAAACAATCAGTAATCGGTGACGTAATACCTAATTCGTACAACCATTGTCGTCCAAATAATGTAGTTTTACCCTTATCTATGACAAACAAATCTAAGTTTTTACAGTTTTTCTTAAATTGTACACATACGTTTATTTTTCCCATTGGCCTCACTAGCTCCCCGGTATAATATCTTAACAACAGATTACATTTTACAATTGGGCAATTTGCAAACAACTTTAAATAATTATCGTAACTAATACACGATATGGTACTTCCTGTGTCTAATTCCATTTGAATTTTTTTTACCATTAATACAAACAGTGACATAATATGGGCTATATTGTTTGAAATTTTCCCTACTCTGAGAAATAGAATGAATAACTACCTCTTCACTTTCGTCCGAGCACGGGTAACTATCTACCTCATTTTCCACATAGTTTTGGCGAGCATAATTCGCAGAATCCTCTTTCCTCACTCTTGGGCACATCTTTTTTTGGTGCCCTTCTACATTGCATATTCGACAAACATAATGGATGAATTTACAGACATTGGAAAGGTGATTGCCGCCACACCGCTCACATTTCTCACCACTGGAAAAAAACTTCGAACTGGAATTCGCATTGTTGACGTTTACGCCACTGCCACCAGCAAGGGGCGCGTGCGTGGCGTCACGTGGTCTGCGCGCGCCGCTGCGAGCCCGCGCTCGCGTCCCGCCTGTCTCCGCCGGTGCCGCCTCCACCGCCCGTCTGCTGTTCCTTTGTTTACGTTCCCATGCTCGTTTGGCTCCTACCGTGTTTTGGTAAACCGATGTTGGCTGACCCGCTTCTAGTCCTTTTCCTTCTACCAAAGCTGCATCTGTTCTAGCTGCCTCCATCGTGACCGCTATCCTGCACGCTTTTTCAAAAGAAAGCGTCGATTCTTCCTCTGCAAATAATCGTTGCCTAGTGTCGTCGTCGTACAAGCCACACACCAGTTGATCCCTTAGATTGCTTATTAAATCCCCAAAATTACACGTTCTCGATAGTTTTTTTAATTCTGCCACGTAATCGGCTATAGTTTCATCCTTGCACTGTTTACGCTGCCGAAATTTATACCGCTCGGCTAAAACACTTGCTTGCGGTTCCAAATGATTTTGCATAACCGTCACCAGCTCCTTAAAAGTCTTGCTCGCCGGCCGGGCTGGCGTGCACAAATTAACCATTAATTCGTAAGCTTCACTTCCTATAACTGTAATCAACGTAGCCACTTTTATTGCCTCTTTGATATCGTTCGCTATAAAATATTGTTCCAACCGTTCTACGTATGACTTCCAACTGTCCTTGGTGACGTCAAACGGCCCGATCTTGCCCACTGACATTTTTTTTTTTTACACTATTTACACGCGAAATGTAACTGAACTACGGGAATCGATGCACCACCTCGTCGCCAATGAAGAGTCCAAGCCTAATCCAGGTGATCTAGGATACTTGGGAAATATCTAGCCGGAGCACAATTAAACACGTCCGTACAGTACAAAGTATTTATTACGGGAGAACATGGGGGTAGGGTGGTATGAACGTCTTACAATTAAATATGTGCACCTACCGCCTTATACACAAACATCACAGACACTTTTTGCTATAGTAAAAAAAATAAAATTTTATTACAATTACTTTTGTTATAGTTGTTGTTATTGCTAAAGAGTTGAGTTGAGTTGAGCTGAGCTGAGCTGAGCTTAGCTGAGCTGAGCTGCGATGAGATGAGATGAGATGATAAAGTATAACTTCTTACGTGCGTGCGTGTGTGCGTAGTTAATAATAAAAAATTATAAATTAAAAAAAAAATATATATATATTACAATACCTTCACTAATTAATCGAAAGGAACTTCGTTCCATCCGGGTGTCCCTTGACACCTCTCAAGTTTTTTTTTTTAAATAGCTTACAACTAATACAGCAATACCAACCCTCTCTACAAGTCTGTATTAAAATTATTTCAAAATTCAAAATAATTACAAAAATCTGGCACGTAAAAAAAAGATATCTACACTCAGTTTCGAAAAGATATCGCAGTAGAAACGGACTTTTGAATTTGGTCATCTTTACTTCGGAATATTGACAGATGATTGAAACGTAAAAAAAGTCACCTGTCGATCGTAAATTTTTATTTTGTTATAATAATAATCCTTTTATTTTTATTTAAATTATATATTTCGCGTGGTTTGAGAATTCAATAAATTATTTAACTGACATAAATAGATGAAGATTGGTGGTAGATAACTCATATAATGAAATGTGTAAATTGATAAATTTAAAGTAACTAGAGACATCTACAAAATTTGGTTAAAAAAAGCGAAATATTGATTGCATGTTGCTTAGATTTTCTTTAGATATTCATATATGTATTACTGGTGATTCGTATCTTGGTTACTCGATATTTTAGATAACGAAACGGATATCAGGCATATGTGTTCTTCTACGTAGAAGACTTTTCAGAGTAAAAAAGTACATTTACATTATTTCAGTAAAACAACAATATAGTGATTAATTCTTTTATAAAATCGATAAAGAAGGTTATTTTAATGCACCATAGAAAATTTCTTGTTAATCAGTCTACAATTACTCTCAAAATAGTCACAATTTTTTACTAAATATGCACTCCTGTAAAATTGCGATTTTGTAGATGTCTTCTTCTACTTTGCTGACATCGAAATTTGTCTGTGTCTATTTTTAAAAATGGAATCAGTTGGTTAACATCCATGGGAAATTTAAGTTTACTATTCTGCCGTGCTAAGCGCAAAAGCGGTATCTCAGCGAAAGGTAGTTTCGAAAAAATTGAAGTTTTGTAAATAGTTTTCTTTTTAATTATATATTGATTTTTTACTTCTTAAATGGAATTTATTCATTATAATGGTGACATTTTTTATCACATGGTCAAAATATCAAAAATGCATGTCTATCACCTTTTTTCATGAGATACTGCCATCCCGCTTAGTGTTTATAGAATTAAGAATTGAGTTTCCGCTTTTTTGTTACCTCTTCTCGTACATGCTTCCATACAAAACAATATGAATTTGTTATGTAATAAAATACATATTATTTTAAAGAAAAAATTTAATCAAACTATATTTTTTAAATCTTTTATTTTACTTATTTACTATCACATAAAAAAAATATTAAAAGAAGAAACGTTTTCTATGAAATCTATTTATGTATTTAAAAGAAGGGAGTTCTTTCCAAAAGGACATTCTATTTTGTGGAATAATATTTTGAAGAGATTTCAAAATATTTTCTTTTTTGTGTTTGGAAATGCCGTGTGGTGAAGTTTTCTTCTTTGGTGGCGGTAAAACTTGAGCTTTCAGGACTTTATTTCCAATTATGCTCGCATTAATAGGGGTCTTTATCGAATCCGGTTCTGTACGTCAGATCAAAACTGCCTCTATTTACTTCTACTTGGACCATTTCATCGTGGATTAATTCGTGAAAGTTTGTACTGTGTCGTGTAGTCTTTCCATCTCTTTGGGATTCACGATGTTTCCTGCAGTACTAACTGCTTGAAAAAAGTCAGCAAAATCGTAAATTTTATTTTTCATGCGCTTCATTGACAACTCAACCCTATGGTGGAAGCTGTCGGCTGACATGAAAGTGTGGCCTGGTTCGAAGTATTTTACCACAATCTTGTCAGCGTTAATATAATTTGAATTGGCAACGTAGATTAAGAATGAAAAAGATGTCCAATTCTTGTTCTGTGATGAACAATTGTCAACCCACAGTATGATATTTTTTTTATCTCGGTACTTATAAAATAAAAAATGGTAAAATGTAGTAATGATTTCATCTTTTGAGCGTCCAAATAATCCTTCATGCCACAGCACACGAACCACACAGCAGCAGAAAAGGATAACGCTCTGTAAAATGTATTGGAAATCCGGCCCTAACAATCAAACCCTAAGAATCAATTTAATTTGCCACTGCAGCGGTATCTCAATTAGTCAAAGCGATTTGCGGATCAATAATGCACAAAAATATACTAAGCGTCATAGCGGTAACTCAGTATTCGCCTCAAGCACGCGCAACTTGCCGCTTATTGGCTAAGAAAAATTGCAATGAATAAACGTCGTTTTTGTCGAGTTTTGGCGGTATTCAAATATTCGGCTATTTGCCTACGTATTATTGATATACCTCTTATCCTCTTAGTGATTTGAGGTAAAACTGAGATAGGGAAAACTTTGTTAAGGGTTTTTTTATATGTTTTAAATAAGATACCGTTATTTGGCTTAGTTCATTAGATGCGTAATTCTTTAAGCTATCCGATGCCATAAAAATCAACTTTACGATTTTTTTTTAGATACCGCTTTTGCGCTTAGCACGGCAGTATTGTACCATTACTGGGGGATGGCGCATGCCTTTTCCGTACGCTTTCTTTTTTGTTGTACGGCACACAAGAACTCTCAATAGTTATTCGTAAAGAAATTGTCTGTCATGTGACGAACAATTAGAATGAATTTGCTGTTATGTCTCATGACCCTCATGGGAAAAAAGAAAAGTAGGTACGACTTTACTTAATCTCCTGTGGAAGGGATGAAATTTGGGGGGGACTAGGAGGGGATGTAGAACCTCCCCCTATGAAGGAAAAACCGGAAAAATCCCTTTTTAATGAATTTTTAAAAATCGGATATTGAGGTTGTTTTCGTAATTTTTTTGTCGATTTAAAGGGAAGAAGGGAGAGGGGGAAAAGTGTAAACCCCTGCCAAAGGTTGCGGAGGCCCCCCCTTTTTTTTTTAACTGTTTTTTTTTAAATACATATATTATTTACATGTTTGTTTAACCTTTAAATCCCTACACTTTAATAAAGATTGTTATATTGTATATGTATTCAAACATTTGAACAAATAATTTATAATGTTATAACAAAATTAAAAACCAAATAAAAATCCTATTAGGACCGTTTTCGACTTCTACGCGGACGAAGTCGCGGTCAAAAGCTAGTACTACGATACGAGAGGAAGCACTACGATGAAGCTGAATCCACCTTTGTAACAAAAGCAGATCCCACCGCTCGGACAATACCTTCAGGACGCTGTTCGAGCTGCTTAGTAGGCGACTTAGTAGCGATGCGCTCCGTTTCCTTATGATTGTGAAAAAAATCATCGGTCCGCACCTGAGCAAACATAGTTGAGGCACTACAATACCGCGGAAACCCTAACAACATCCTGAAAGCATTGTTGTACTGCACGCGCAGTGCGCTGTACGCCAGCTGCGTAAAGTTGGTCCACAGGATGCACGTGTAAAACGACTGACAATACGCCCTGAACAAAGTCACCTTTAAACCGGTCTAGTAAATCGTGCGAACCTGCGAGCCAACATATTACACCGTACAGACAACGCCCTGCGCTCCCTCTCAATGTCCCTATTGTCACACAAGTCGTCGGAGACCCAGTGACCCAAATACTTGAACTGCTTCACCCTGTTTAAAGGAATGCCGCAAAGAGTGGCAGGAGGTACAGATGAGTAGCATTTCGTACCGGCTTTAAAAATCATAAGTTCACTCTTCTTAGCATTGTACCTGAGCCCATGGGCTCCCGCATACGACTCACATATACGCAGAAGTTTACGTAAGCGCACCGATCGATGGACTCAGCAACACTATATCATCAGCGTAGCTGATGTTCTTGATACATACTCCATCTATAGAACACCCAATATTAGTGCTGCGGAGCTCATCGATCAGACACACACACATTACATATATTTCGCTGATTTAAATAAGTACTATTCACTTAAATTAATTTACCGACTATTGCCGATAAGTGAAATCAAACGTGAAACGACGCCATTTTACAAGTGTTGTCTCATTATCAGTGTTGCCAACTCAGTGGATTTCCACTAGATGTGGTGGTTTTTTCCTATTAGCAAATAAATATTGGTTTTAGTGGCTAGTGGATTTTGTAGTGGCTTTGATTGCTTCAGTAAAATGGTTGGGTTATGTTAGGTTAAAACTGTGACCCCCTACGCACGAGCCGAGCGAGCGTAGCGAGCAGTGCCAGAAACGACTAGATTTTATTTTTAGTAGGTTACCCGGAACCGAACTAGTTAGATTAGGTTAATTATTTTAAAAGTGTGGGGGCAAGGTTTAAAAAAAAAGTGTGTGTGTAGGTACTTATGTACGCACGTAAGAAGTTATACTTCTTTGGCGTAACGTTACAAAAGGAAAACAATCATTCTTCATGAACACCAGACCATAGCTAACTTCAAGGTGTCGGGTCTAGCTAACTTCAACCTGTGAATTTTGTGTGACAGTGATGCGCGCGCATCTTAAAATTTCACTCTCATCATTTTTTTATAACGCGCCTAAAGAAGTATAACTTCGTAAAAAAAAAATATTGTGTCTGAAAATCATTTATCCATAACACGTTTGCTATAAACTTCAGTTTCTGCAAAATGCAACTAATGAATGATTTCATTAAACAAATCAATACCGTCAATGTCCCTACTTGAATCATCTTTAAGCTTCAGATTTAAATCTTCACAATGTTTCATTAACTCATCATTAGAGTACCTAATTAAATAAAACCCAAATACGTCGGTAAATGTTTTTAACTCCTCGAATCTATCCTTCAAAGAAGTTATTGTCTGATTTAGGATTCTAAAATAAAACTCTGTTTTTTTTTGGGTCTATACTAAAACTTCATTATTATTCCTAGACCCACCTCAGAAGAAATATTAACAAAATAATTTTGCAATATAATGTGCGATCGTTACTGAAGTTTATCCACCATGCGAATGCGTACAAGTACCTACCTAAGGGTGGTATTACATTTATCCTAGATCTTTGTCCAATAGGATTTTGATCAAAGAAGTAGGACGACTTCGTCAAATGTGTCATCAACACCGATATTTGATCAAAGAAAATTGACATTTAAATCAAAATGGCTGCAACTACAATAATCAGGTTACAAAAAGTAATCGTTAATCTGATTACTGTAATCAAACTACTGATTACTTTAGAATATTTGTTTTGTAAATAAAGATGTAATTTTTTTTAATTACACTCTCGTGTGTTGATTGACCAATAAGTATTTACCAGAAACTGCCATAGCAAAACTGCTAATTGAGATTTTAAACAATAATTTTCAATTCACTTAATTCTTTCTAAATCAGGCTCTATGGCGGTATAAAAATAAAACAATTAATTTCATAAATGTTTATAGATAAACACAAGACTTTAATTCGTCCTCATTCTAGCACTCGATCGAATGATCTGCGAACCGACCGACGGCAACCAAATTTCAAAGCATCGAGCGAGTGTCGCACACATGCATGTATTAATATCACGCTCTCGCTCCAACGACTAACAAGTTGGTACGTGAATGACTCGCGCGCGCTTTGTCTTCCGTTTGAAATTTTGTTTAATTTTACCGAAGGTAAGGTTGGTCGGTGCTTCTACCAAAATGTAATATTATTTCTTTTGTGTAGTGCGATAATCAGCCAGGCATTATTATTGATTCGCACTATTTCTTAAAATGATACAATGGCACGGATTCTCTTGTTCAATATCTAAACTAAAATTAGAGAATTGCTATCTTTTACTAAAAGGCAGTGTGAGAAAAGGACGGCTATAGCTATGCACTAAGTTAGAGATGTCAAACTAGTTTACGCCTTGCGCTTCGCCGTGTTTTTAGACGACATGTTTTTACGTGTACCCTTAATTTGTATGGAAATATTAGATCAAACTAAATTTGACAGCTCTAATTTACGTCCGTCTCTTTCTTGTTTTATTACAGAGAAAAAGATAGCAATAGCCTAAATTAAGTTTAGTTTGTGCATAACAGAATCAACACCAATGTCATAAAATAACTATTTAATCGACTACGATTACTAACTATAGTAATCAGTAGTTAGATTACATTTTGCCCAACACTGATTGACTTATGTTTTATTTATTTATAAAGGACCAAGATACGATGACGTCAGTTGAGACAGAAGAAGTGGCTCACATAGAGACGGAGGCGGCAGACGACACAGCACAACAACTGTCGGCTGCGCAGCGCGCGCGCATCGAGCGGAACCGCCTGCAGGCGCGCCAACGCAGGGACGCGCGCCTCGTGCAGCGACGCACGTGAGCATCACGCCCCCCCCCCCCCCCCCCGCCCTACCCTCGCTCAGCTCACTGTGTCCGCAGGGACGCGCGCCTCGTGCAGCGACGCACGTGAGCATCACGCCCCCCCCCCCCCCGCCCTACCCTCGCTCAGCTCACTGTGTCCGCAGGGACGCGCGCCTCGTGCAGCGACGCACGTGAGCATCACGCCCCCCCCCCCCCCCCGCCCTACCCTCGCTCAGCTCACTGTGTCCGCAGGGACGCGCGCCTCGTGCAGCGACGCACGTGAGCATCACGCCCCCCCCCCCCCCCGCCCTACCCTCGCTCAGCTCACTGTGTCCGCAGGGACGCGCGCCTCGTGCAGCGACGCACGTGAGCATCACCCCCTCCCCGCTGCCTAGCCCTACCCTCGCTCAGCTCACTGTATCCGCAGCGACGCACGTGAGCATCTCCCCGCCCTACCCTCGCTCAGCTCGCTGTGCCCGCAGGGACGCGCGTGCCGCCGCCGCGCCGGCTGACAGCGGGGGCGGCTTCCTGCTGGACGAGGAGGAGCCGGCGCCGCCGCCGCGCGCCCGGCCGCCGCTAGCGCCCATACAGGACCCGACGGAGCGACCCACCTGCCTCGAATGCGAGCAGCGCTTCCCGCAGTCCTACCTCTTCGACTCGTTCGGACACAGCGTGTGCGACGAGTGCAGGTCGGTATAGAAGTCCGCTCGCCGCCCCGCTCGCTCGCCGGCGCTAACGATACGTGCCCCACAGGGACGACGACGGCGCCCACGCGCTCGTCACACGCACCGAGGCGAAGAGCGCGTACCTCCTGAAGGACTGCGACCTGGACCTGCGGCCGCCGCCGCTGCGCTTCGTGCGGCGCCGCAACCCGCACGGCTCGCGGCTGGGCGACATGCGCCTGTACCTGCGGCTGCAGGTGGTGGCGCGAGCGCAGCTGGCGTGGGGCTCGGCCGCCGAGCTGGACGCGGAGCGCTCGCGGCGGGAGGAGGCTCGCTCGCGCAGCAAGCAGTCGGCCACGGCCCGGCGGCTGCGGGCGCTGCGTATGGACGTGCGCTCGAGCCTGTTCGACCGCACGCGTGCGACGCACGAGCACGAGTTCGGCGCGGAGCAGTACGACGCGGACGGCGACCAGTACTCGCGCGCCTGCGCCTGTGGACACGTCGAGACCTACGAAAAAATGTGATGTGCTTTTTTTTTGGATTGAAATGTAAATATAACTCTCACTGCAGCCATCTTAACATCAGATCCATAACTTATAAGGAAAACTGATACTTAGGAAACTGTGTATTACGCGGTCAGACCACGACCAGTCGCACGATCGAGCGAAATCTTGAACAAGACTGGTCTAACGAAGGGTTGTGCTAACTACTTCTGGTCGGAGTTTCTGTAGCAAAATTGTAATCGGTCATGATGCAACCAGCCCTGGTCGTGACCGAATAGTGCGCGAGATCCCCCATCTAGTTTTACAAATCTACAGATCTTATCTGGTTTGAATGTCATTTATATTTCGTTACTGCGCTTAGAACTCAGAATCGACATCGAATCAAGATTTTAGTTGCAAATAAACCGTTTTGTTTTTCTTTCTTTCTTTAACCATCATACTACATCTACATTTAAAGTATTATTGTGTACGAGTAGATGAGTTTCAAAGTGTGGATATATTCTAACAGAGAGTTGTATTGATTATTTTAATGATTACAGTTCTGTAAATACGTACTTGCTACGGCCGCGAATCAAATTTTGACCAACATACAAGCTGATACTGACCTGCAAATTGCAAAAAACTTAAAGAAAATTGAATTTCGCGGGCTACCCTGGCGCTTTCATCTTAGAGGAAGGCGCATTCACTTTTCCTCTAGTTGTAGTAAACAGGCTGTTCAAGTTTTGTCTAGCTCTCCTTCGCTCATGTGATATACTTACCAATAAGTAGTTCAGCAGTCCGGCAGTCACCTCGTGATAGAGACACACTTATTAATAAGTAGATTGTTATACAAGGGTGGAAAGGAACCAATTCCCTTAAGATAAAGACGAATAGAAAGTGATTGTATAAACATACAATCACGTTCTATTTTTACCCGACTGCGCGACGCAGGGAGGGTAATGTGTTTATCATTAGCCTGTGTACATACATACATATGTATGTATATATGTATGTTTGTTTGTTCCTTTGTGGCACTCTAAAGACTAAACGCGTAGGCCCATTTTAATAATTCTTACGTCAATTGATTTGTCTTAACTTTGCGACTGCTACTAAAGACAAAAGTAATCAAAATACATTAAGGCAACAACCAGACGCCAATATTGTGAAAAATAATAAAAAAACTTTTTACAAAAAAAATACAACCGACTTCCATAGATAATACAAAAAAATGCAAAATAACTTTCATTTCGGAAGTCGGTGTTTCTAGTTTAGTAATCTGAATTTTTGGTCACTATAACTTCTACAAGAGTTTTAGTACTAATTTTTAATTTTGGGTACTAATTTTCTATGTAGGTAGGTAGGTTTGAGGAAAGCGACAGGCTCCTCAAACTTGGAATCCACATTGAAAGTCGTGGTCCGGTTGAACGAGCTGGCGTAAGTAATCATCGTTGATTTCTCGGTAAATACAAATGATTCTAAAATACAAAAAACACAAATGATGAAGTTCTGATTTTTCTACGAAATGAATCACATCTAACGAACTTATTTGTATACTTAGAATAGCTGTAGCATGCCCCCTTTTTCGGCGCTCATGGTGGTCCTGCTGAACGGAGCGTGACTACCGCTGGACCACCTTCACAGTCCATTTTCTCGAAAACTAAAGTACTTACTAATTCTGTTGTTCGAGTACTCATTATTTACCAAGTATGGAAGCGATTGACGTTGGTGGTCCGGCGGTAGTCATGGACATCTTTTTTTTAAAAAGCTGTTATATAACTTGCACAGTTTGTGTATGTTCGGGTCAAATCTTGCAAGCTGAATTAGAACCACTTCCTCTATATTACGAAGTTGAATTTTTACGAGGTGATTCAGTTCCGATGACAATGCATTTTTATGGTAAGCATGACCAGAATCGACATCCAGGATTAGCTCCAGATAAAGGAACTCTTCAATGCTGAACAGCACGAACACGAAATTTTGTATACCTACACACCTAATCGTGATAGTCGGTACAAAAGCTTGTTTAAAAAAATGGTTTTTGCTTTAACTATAAACTTATTTAATAGTGTAATTGTTTTACCAAGTATAAATTATTTTATCACTAACTTAACCTTTCAGGTTAAAAATCTATCATACTAAGACTTACAAATATAATATGCTGTTAATTTCAACAACAACAACCAACACTTTAAAAGGTAAATAAATCCTTTAAAATGAAAATCGATTTGTTGACAACAACCTTAAGTATCAAAATAGAGAAGTGAAATAGAAACAACACGCGTGTGCTTATGTCCACATACTCTTGCTAGCAGCCACAGGGTACCTTGAAGCGCAGTGGACTGTCACGCTCCTTAAACATTATGTACTCCCAACAATGGAGTGCAACACAACATTAGAAAAAACATGCTAGTTCAAGTGCTCATTCCATTTAGTTCATAAAAAACATAGCATAAACAATGAAATAAACAAATGCAGTTTCAATTATGAAGATATTTTACAATTCTTAAAAGTTAAATAAATGTTAATTCTACAGCAATGTCGAAACTGTTAAATAGCTTTCAAATCTTCTGGTAGATCATTCTTAGGATGCTTGTTCTCAAAATGTTGTTTGTAGGTCTTAGGGTCAGGCATCTGCGCCTGAAACCAAATTACATATGCTTCTTGAGTATTATAAGAACAATCATAGGTACTACAGCAAGTGAAGTGCTATTATATAGATGAGGTGAGATTTATTATAACTTTTGGTTCAGACCAAGCATACAATTTGTAAGCAAAACTACAATAGTACTATCACCAAACTAGAAGTGTTGCTAGTTTTTATAATGAGGACCTTGAAAGTTTTTGGAAACTTCACAAAAACCTTTCTAACTCGCTCACATTCATGCCTTTCAACAGGATAAACAAACGACCAAGCACAGTGAAGATTGAATCTACACTTACACTCCATTGATTTTATTCACAGCAAAAATAAGTTTATCTTTAATCATTTATACATTTACTTATCTAAACCACGGGGTCTAATCTCGAACAAAGAAAATTTTGTTCAAATAAATTTTAATAGATGGCGTAATATGCTTCGATTTCTTATTAAAGTTAAAGTAACATTAATATTTTGGAAAAAAATATGGTAAAAACTGAATTTTTTAATTTTATAAACTACCCTAAGCATAAAATTGTGGAATAATTGGCTCCTAATTCTAATTTAGATGTTTATTGGAATGAATCCTTAGGTTTATGTACAGATTTCTTGTACCAATAAGAAACGTGCACGAACTATAGGTGGCAGCACAAATCGACACGAGCGCCACAGTGTGGCAAGAAAATAGACTATTCAGCTGTTATCGTGTTGCCGTCTATTTCGTTTTTATTGAGATTAAAATGATAAAATATACCCATATTTTATCATTTTAATCTCAATACCGGCCGGTACCCACCGGCCGATTAATAATGATCGTCCGCGTGGTCAGAATATGTAAAAAGGTAAAAAAGTGTTCGAATCCGGGCATGTTTTAGAAGTGGAAGGTTATGTTTACTTACAGATTTATTTGTATTTAATATTTTTTAATATAATAAACTACCCTAAGCATAAAATTGTGGAATAATTGGCTCCTAATTCAAATTTAGATGCTTATTGAAATGAATCCTTATGTATACAGATTTCTTGTACCAATAGGGAACGTGCACGAACTATAGGTGACAGCACAAATCGATACGAGCGCCACAGTGTGGCAAGAAAATTAACTATTCAGCTCCCTTAGCCAAAATACATTTCTGTTAACGTTGACGCTAACGCTTCGTGCAAAATGTATGGTAACGTTTTGCACGAAGCGTTAGACAGAGAACTGTCACGCGACTCACCCCCAGTAATGTCTTTGCCATACATTTTGCACGAAGCGTTAGCGTTAACGTTTACAGAAAAGTATTTTGTCTAAAGGCTCTGAGCTGTTATCGTGTTGCCGTCTATTTGTTTATATTATATCGTTTTTATTAAGATCAAAATGATAAAATATGGGTACCGGCCGATTAAATAGATTAACGCAAATAAGAATAAGTTTTTTTACTATGTTTTTATTAAATCGTAACATATAGTCTGTTCTTCTATTTAGAAGAACAGAATAGCCGTACTGAGAAAACTGAATTTCAATTTTTTTCTAAGAGAAAATTTTGTAGGGTAGATATGATTTTGTTACTTTTTTGGAATATATATTTGCGAGAGACGTCGCAATCCGCAAATCAATCAAATAAATTTTGATAAATAAAACACGATCGGTACAAATATAAGAACTATTTACTTCACATAAATGTAACCTAAATATAGTCTGATATCGTAAAAATTAAACTTGTCATTAGAAAGCATTATAAAAAGGGACAAATAAAAAACTTTTTTACAAAAAAATAGAACCGACTTCCAAAAAAAGTGCAAAATAACTTTAATTTCGGAAGTCGGTGTTTCTGGTTTTGTTTCTTCGTTTTTTGACACCGACTTCCGAAATTAAAGTTATTTTGCACTTTTTTTGGAAGTCGGTTCTATTTTTTTGTAAAAAAGTTTTTTATTTTTCCCTTTTTAGTTGTGGTTCCCCATTAAACTGTGTTAACAATTCATAGACATACGATAGCAGCAATCGCGGTTGATTTGCTGTCAATTTTTAAAGAGTTCCGTTGTCTGTCTCCGAAACCCATCATCAGATCTTTTTGAAATTTAAATGGGACCATTTCGGAATAAACCCCTTTCGAACAGAAAAAGAATTTTGCAAATCCGTCAATATATGACGGAGATATACCCGAACATACATCAAACATCCGAATTGATAACCTTTTTCGAAGTCGGTTAAAAAGAAAAATAAATAATAAAAAAAAAAATATTTAAAACACGACTGTGCTGCCAAAAATACGAAATGCAGAGGGACTGGTATAAAGGAACAGTACGTAATATCTAAGTGGTCCCCCAACTGCAGTTTGTTTAAGTCAATTGTATTTTTACGTATTTAATACTAGCTGACCCGGCGAAGCGTCGTACCGCCTGAGAATGTGTACGTACGCGCAGCGGAATGTTGTTGAATTTAAAGATTTTAATTATGCAGATATTTAGTGTATGACGTCGTATAATTGTGTATGGTAAAAAAAAATTTGTGCACGCAACCATTGTGGAGAAATTCACCAAAAACTGATTCCGCTGGGCGAACGTTGTCCTGGCGGAACCTTTTTTAATCCATAGACTTTAGAAGAAAAGAGATGTGTCCAAAAATTAGTGTGTATTTGTGTGTAATTGTGTATGTATGAATAAAACTAGTGCATGCATAAACTTCGGAGAAATTCAAGTTTCCGCTACGCGAACGTTTGGCCATTAGCTAGTTTTCATATAAAGCGCTTACATAGAGAACTGTAGATTTTTATATACGTTGTTTTGAATTTGTTTATATTTGTTTAAAAAACAGATTTAGAAAAAATCGTAGGGCTTAAAAGATAAAAATATAAACGTAAAATACGCTTATTAGGTCTTAGTTCTTAAAGTATGCACTTTGGGGTCTAGATTTTCACGTTAATACAAACCTTATAAGTGTCTGCAACATGTTGCCAAGTATCAATGATGTTCCGTTAGTAACTAAAGAGATATAGGGCAAATTTACCATGAACAGATCACTGTTTACAAAGCAGTCAAATATCACGACGTTCTGAAGGAATTGCATGGTAATATGTATGTCAATAATTAGTGTATTCATTCAACTATTCTTATGCAAAATTATATGTCATTAAATTCAGTAATTAAAGAAAAACAATTATAATACTGACGAAGCATCGAAAACCTACATAACCCGACCAAGTTCGGATGGCTACCAAAAAGCGGCCGTGCCATATATCTAAGAAACGTTCTTAACCTTCCAATATAGTATTCATTAATATGGTACAGTTGCGTACACAAGCGTTAGGAAAAAGTAAAACAATTGCATTTCTTGAATGAAAAATATTTTTTTAATAATAACCATAAGACATTATTATATCGACGCCATGCGTCAAGTTAATGTGACCGAGTTGTACTAACACACACAAAATTTCAATTCAAAAACCGATTAGGTACACAAATTAAAGTCTATATCAATAGACCTAAGGTCTAATTTACAACAAAATTGCAACTAAATGAGCAAGTTCCTGTTACTCGGTTTATCCTTACCCAGGAAGGTGGTGATCTTGTTCTGGAAGTTGTTCCAGGTTGCCGAGGAGTTGACGATCTGTGAGAGGCCCACATACGTATATCATTACATGTAGGTAATAAACATAAGGTGATTATTTAATAACAATATTTCTTTTCAACATTTCGTTATAATCTGGTCGGTAGTTTAGTAGTTTAGATCTATTCAGTAGTTTGTCTTTAACCAGGAAAAACATCTACTTTGTTACGATTATATTATAATATATGTCTTGTATAATTTATTATTATAAATTTAAGTAAATAGATATAGAATAAGATCAATCAGTAGATATTAACTTGGGTTTATGGTGTCTGTCCAATGTTAACATAACACAATTATTATAATTTATCTGCCTAATAAATTACCTACGTAAATGAATAAGTCTATAGCTATTAATTTATTATAAAATCTTACCTTATATCTGTTATCAGCTTCTCACTATCATTCACTCAATATTCCTACTACATAATTATGTTATGCTTCACTGTTACACTATAACATTAATAACACACTTTGTCAATATTATTATTACAGAGAATTGGCGATGCATAGCAAAACAACAGCGCATACGCACATTGTCCTTGACTGCACATTTATTTGTTTGTGACTGGGGATGAAACAAAATCAGGTTCAAGTTCAACAGCAAACGAATACGCGCGAAAACATATTGCCCTCTCTTTTCTTCAAGGATGACAGTACCGTTTCAAGCGGGAAGCCGCCTATCGCTCGTTGCGCGCAGCGCGTTGTCTATTTTTTCACACAAGAATATTTTTGATCAATTCATAACTACAATACTTAGACTATTTAACTAAAGGATTAAGCGTACCGAACTTCGAACAAAATAATTGTGCATATTTTGGTGGGGTGCGGGGGAACACGCTCACATACATAAGAAAAAAAAAACGATTCAAGAAGTAGTTTTTTTTAAGTTATTAGATTGTTTGATCCACTAAAGTTGCAAAGGGGAACGCTCGTGCATGCCTAGTCTATTGGTTAAATAGTGTAATAAGCTACAATATGATAAATATTTACCTAAACAGTAGTACATACTTACATGTGGTAAATATTTAATTTCCCTAAGGGGTCTATAGTTAGAATCCTGATCCGTGAAATTTTCAATAGAAATTAGCTGTATGAATTTATTTATTTAACACTTCACGCACATACAAGTACAGAGGCGGACTTAATGCCTCAGGAATGAATTTAAGGATGAATTTTATTTGTCTTAAATAATATATTTAGATTATATCTCAAGTCTCAAGCGCATACTTAAATAAAGTACCTACGTAAATAGTACTTAGTTTCTGTCATAGTCAAATACATTTAAAAAAGTAGGTGTACAAAAATAAATGACCTATAAATTATATCGAAACAACAATTGTGTTATCACCTATACCAATTAAATACCGGTATTATACTGTAAATTTTGGGATGTTACCTAAATATATTGCACGGCCGCTTTTTTGTAGCCATCCGAACTTGGTCGGGTTATGTAGGTTTTCGATGCTTCGTCAGTATTATAATTGTTTTTCTTTAATTACTGAATTTAATGACATGAAATTTTGCATAAGAATAGTTGAATGAATACACTAATTATTGACATACATATTACCATGCAATTCCTTCAGAACGTCGTGATATTTGACTGCTTTGTAAACAGTGATCTGTTCATGGTAAATTTGTCCTATAACTCTTTAGTTACTAACGGAACATCATTGATATTGGCAACATGTTGCAGACACTTATAAGGTTTGTATTAACGTGAAAATCTAGACCCCAAAGTGCATACTTTAAGAACTAAGACCTAATAAGCGTATTTTACGTTTATATTTTTATCTTTTAAGCCCTACGATTTTTTCTAAATCTGTTTTTTAAACAAATATAAACAAATTCAAAACAACGTATGTAAAAATCTACAGTTCCCTATGTAAGCGCTTTATATGAAAACTAGCTAATGGCCAAACGTTCGCGTAGCGGAAACTTGAATTTCTCCGAAGTTTATGCATGCACTAGTTTTATTCATACATACACAATTACACACAAATACACACTAATTTTTGGACACATCTCTTTTCTTCTAAAGTCTATGGATTAAAAAAAGTTCCGCCAGGACAACGTTCGCCCAGCGGAATCAGTTTTTGGTGAATTTCTCCACAATGGTTGCGTGCACAAATTTTTTTTTACCATACACAATTATACGACGTCATACACTAAATATCTGCATAATTAAAATCTTTAAATTCAACAACATTCCGCTGCGCGTACGTACACCCTGAGAATCAATAAATGTAGGATAAAATGTAGTTTTATTAGTTGAGTTAATTACATTGAAATTGTAATTCACGTGACAGACTCGAAATGATTCGCGTAGTAATAGTAGCACTACTTTTTGTTAAATTATTTGGTTGATGGGGTTTGGTTTGGGGTCGATTCCCTTCATTGTAAGACGTTGTGATATTATTATTATATACGAAATTTTTCGTTATGTGGCATCTCAGAGCAGGCTTTGACAAATCAAAAAAAAAACTAGTCAGTGTGGTCGCTGGAGGTGCTTCTTTGACCATTCTCCAGATGCACCGACAAATGTACAACAGTGGGAGGACGTTCATAAATGGGGAATGAGAATATACGCCAAATCGCCTCATTGCAGCTCACATATCGACCTACGTGATAGTGCGTGATTTCATCGTGTATTAGGTGCAGCGCAGACGGCACACTTTTTGTGTCGATCGCGTCTGCGGCGCACAAAAAGTCTGCATGGCGCGCAAAAAGTCGGTCGCGGATTTTTCACAGACTCAACGCACACGACGCACATCTTCGATCATTCTGTCGGCAGAGCTGTAGGGACGTAGACGCTATGAAAATCGTGCAGAGATCGCGAAGTATTATTTTGTACATGAAGTAAGTACAGAAAAAGAAGAAGAAATAGAGAATTTTGGGTACATCCTATACTTTCGGAAAGATTACTGAAGGGACAGTTCCAGCACACTTCTTCCCACATTTTTCTTTTTAAATGTCTATCATGATATTCTGCCTTAGAAGTATCATAAATTGCTGGTCTGTTTTGTATTTCTTGCATTAACATCGTTACATCGACCTCTGGCGCCAGGATAATAGATCGCGTGCGTTACGTCCACCCCTAGCAAATGCAGATTGGCGACTAAAGTGTGCGCCGTCTGCGTTAGCGCGCGTTGAAGCAAACGTTCAATTTTTTTCACACTTTGTGCCGAGCGGCGCGGTGCGGTCTGCCCGAATTACACGGATTTTTTGTGCGCCGGACTTTTTGCGCGTCGTGTGCGTTACTGCATATAATTGCATAGGTTCTATTTTCACAGACTAAAAAGTGCGTCACGGATAGTCTGTCGTCTGCGCTGCACCTTAGAAATCTGAACGCCAAAACCGCCATAAATATCGCTACCTTTCGTGACATATTCGCAAAAGCATTTTTTGGGTAAACTAATAACAGCCGCACGGACCGATCCATCTGGTTAAGCTACACTCGCCAGGGTTGGTCCATGGATGGGTGACCATCTTTACATACCGAGACTCCTCCGTGTCTCGGCAAGCACGTTAAGCCGATGGTCACGGCTGTCAATCGTGGATCTTTGACAGTCGTTACGGATGGTCAGAAGCCCGAAAGTCTGACAGACAGTCTTACCAAGGGGTATCGTATTACCCAGTAACTGGGTTGTGGAGGTCCGATAGGCAGTCGCTCCATGTAAAATACTGGTATTCAGCTGCATCCGGTTAGACTGGAAGCCGACCCCAAGATAGTTGGGAAAAGGTTAGGCAGATTGATTTATTGCAAATACATTTGATGGATTTCATTGAATTGCTATATTCCACTTTGCAATGTGCTTTGAATGATTTGGTAAGTAGTGGCGAATATGGAACAATCTAAGCGTTGTCGACCACGAAATCGTTTCCCTTCACCCTCTTTTAAATAACTTTTCGTTCCATATAAAATGTATGAGAAAGTGAATTTTCTTCATATTTTTTTTTTCGTGAATGTTTTCGAATTTTTAATAGTTATTCTGCACGCGTAACATGACCACCCAAGAAACGGATTTTGTCGACGGAAGAATAGACAAAATGACAGATTGTAGAAAGATTTCTACCGTGTCAAGCATGGCGATGTTAAAACTGAGAAGAAATGTTTCTATTCTTCAAGAAGTGTCAAATAGTCTACATCTCATTAGACCTAGATAAGATCTTTATTGATTTTAAAAACTCAATTAGGCGGCTGTTTCATTTCAAAATTGTGGTGAATCTTCCACAAAAGTCAATAAAAGAAATGAAGTGAGTGTGTGTGTTTGAAGTTTGATTTTAAAAACATGTCTGGGGGCTAGCGTCGCCATCGTCTCAGTTTTGTACCGAGAAGAATGAAAGGAAGGCAGAAAGAAACGCCGTACGAGCATTAACGAAGGCTCTCGATCTTCCCGAAAAAAATAAATAAATAACTTTTCCAAAAACCAAACATTTGAAAAATGTATTTGAAAGTTTTGTTATTTTCCACATTGTGTAACAAAATGCGAAAATTAACATAACAAACTACATTTTTCCTATGTTTAATTATTGATTTACTTTGTTTGTTGTTATTTACACAAATCCAACACGATCAGTCTCCACAAACACAAATATTGTTGTACAAACAACAAACAAATTGGCGGGATTTTGTCGAGTGAAGTTCAGTGGCTGTTTTAATTATTCGTTTATTGATTCTTAGTGGATATTGTGATGTAAAATTGGTGTAGTTTTGTGTCTCAAGTGTCAGCGCAAATGGACAATATGTGGAATCATTGAAACAGGCGCGATCTCGGGAAAATGGAGCTTAGAATTTTATTGTAGTATTGACTACCTCAGCGAAGTTTGTCGAGAAGGCAGACTCGACACATTTGTTGCCAAATACTGCAAAAAACATTAGAATGTGTTACATCTGCATTCTAATGGAAAAAAAGTATAAATAACTACGTAAGACTAGGCAATATGGTCAAAAGACTTTCACCTTCTCTTCGGGGACAATAAAAAAAGTCAATACAGATGACAGAAATGACAGAATAAAATTAATACGTTTCGTTGTTGCTTTGAGTTACGTTCAAAAGGTTTTAGAACTTGGCGTTAGACACATTTATTTCGATAACGAAACGTAATTTAATATCGTAGAATTCTTAGCTTGTCTACATCACTAACTACCTACCCGTTGCTATGGAAAGGATGAATATGTCTTTGTCTTCGTAGAAACGCGAGTCTACGGGTCGCGCCGTGCTCGGGCAGTAGAGATATAGAGTGGCATAGAAATAACTTTGTCTACTCTTGGTAGAGTAGAGATAGAATTGGTCATGCTACCCGTGCTGCTATTCAGAGCGGAGACAAATCCAACAAATCAAAGATCATTAAAATCGGTCCAGCCGTTCTTCAGTTATAAATGGTGTAACTAACCTGACTTTGTTTTATATACATATAGATGTAAGAGGTCCCCCGACTGCAGTTTGTTAAAGTCAAGTGTATTTTTACATATTTAATATTTAAGAGGTCCCCCGACTGCAGTTCGCTTAAGTCAATTGTATTTTCATGATATCAGACCACTTTTAGGTTACATTTATGTGAAGCAAATAGTTTTCTTCTAAGTATTTACACTGATCGTGTTTTATTTATAGAAATGAATTTTATTGATTAGCGGATTGCGATGCTACTCACAAATTTATGACATTCCGTCCAAAAAAGTAACAAAATCATATCTACCCTACAAAATTTTCTCCTATAAAAAATAAAATGGTGTCATTATTTGTTTTTAACCAAATCCTAGAGGTATCTAAGTAAAATATGTTAAAGTCGTATTTATGATTTCTTCAGATTAATTGATGTTTTGCAGATTCCTCAGTAGACATTTATGAATTGAGGGACTTAGATATACTGCCATAAATCTGTAATGTCATAGTCTACAGATTTGGGAATTTCTTAAAATATATAAGAAAATCTTAACTAAATTCTTAAATAAAAATGATTAGCCCAGAGATAGCACTTTCTGAGATTTAGGCTATGCCACTTTATGCACTCGTCTGGATTGAGGGTCCAAGTTATTAATAAAGTTTTAATTCACTTATGAAATTCATAGCCCTTTGCTTTAGGTGTTTACTAACTCCCCTGTCTTATTTCGTTTTGCGAAACGAAATAAGACAGGGGAGTTAGTAAACACCAGGATTCAAAAAATGGGCTCTCAATCCAGATGCACATAACAACAAAGGTTGAATGGCAGTACCCCTACAACCCAAGAAAATCAAACAATGTCATTTTAATACAAGTGCTCACCTTGCAAACAACACACACATGGACGAGGGCTTTCTGTGCAGCTTTCTTCTGGTCATTGGCACTATGGCCTTGCTGTTTTTTCATTTTGGACTGTTTTTCTGCAGCTTTGGCCTGTGATTGAAGTTTCTGCTGCCCGCGTGCCATCCTTCAATACTGAATATAAAACAAGTTGATAGGTTTAGATTACATATTGTTATAATTTACATAATACCACAATATAACATACTGTAGAGCTGTTCTGTAGAATCTCACTGTGAAAACTTAGGTGAAGTGGGCTGTCAATCCATAAAATAAAGGTGGAATGACAGTTCACTTCACGCTCACTCCACCTAAAATTTTCACGGTGAGCTGTGAACAGAATCGACCGGCTGTACACTTTAAATATTGTTAAGATTGTCTATATACATTGAACTGCGCTTAACCCCTTCACAGAATAATAAATTATTTGACAGAATGTGTGATTTCGATTGTTTATTTAACATCATCATTATTGTTTACGTCGACATGATAAACATTACGGCTCAACGAAAAAGAGGTTACTTTAGCAAAGTCCACGTAAAGAGAAAGGGAATTTACTTGAATTGAGCAGGATGATTAAAATACCACACAAACTTAGGGAAATAACGTAGAAGCTAGCGAAGATTTTTAACATGTCACTAATTAAAATATTCGAAGTATCAATGCATGGAAACACCTTATTGAAAGCTATCTTACCTTTAACTTTCTAACGATTTCAATAATTTTAACCGTGTCTTCACCAAAACGGTATGTCAACAAATACCACAAACTAACTAATAATCTAACCGAAAAAAAGATAAAATGCCGACAGAGGTACTGGATGGATAGATGAAATATGGATTAGCTGAAAATTTTAATGTTTGATGAAAGTACCTATGAGCTGAGCTGAGAAATTGAGAAAATGAATCAAGCAAGTAAATTGAACACAGATAACTATTTGAACGACACACGCACGACACCAAACTGACCACACCACACCAGTGTTGCCAACTCGTACAAATTCGAGTCACTAATAAACTAAATATCAATAAAACTAAACTGATTCTACCGGAAGAGGACAAACAAAAAAAAAGGAGCGAAAGCGAACTTATATTTTTTGTTAAAATTATAAAAATAAACTTTTTTTTTTAACACGCAACGATAGAGTTGAAATAAAAAATTTATAAGTGTCAAGGTAACAAAAAACCGCCCAAGTGCGAGTCGCTCACGAAGAGTTCCGTGCTGACTCGACACATTTGTTGCCAAATACTGCAAAAAACATTAGAATATGTTACATCTACATTATAATGAAAAAAATGTATAAATACACTACGTAAGACTAGGCAATATGGTCAAAAGACTTTCGCCTTCCCTTCGGGAATAATAATAATAATAAAAAAATAAAAAGAGTTCCGTGCCATATACTAAAAAAAACTGCTAGGTAAACTTAATTTCAAAATATAATTATAATTCTTTTTCATGTAGAATTTGTACTAACAAAACTATTAATTTCATAATATTCAGAATGTTAGCCACTAAAACGCCCGCATTGGCCCCCCCAAGTCGGCAGGAGCGTCCGAACATTCGCGCCGCGCGAGCGCCCGGCTCGTTGCTAAATTAAAGCTTAATATCTCAGAAACTACTGGAGCTATATGCAAACAAAAAATACGTGTGTATTGCTGATAATATAGAGAATCGACGTACGTGAAAACTAAAGAATGATAAAGTGTTTAAAGTACTTCAAATGAAATGTAAACGTAAAAAAACGTTACAAAAAAACGTTAATATTTGTTAACTTATGCCCTTACCAATAATTTTGTAGTTTGTACCTTTAAAACCTATTTATTATTAAACTAGACTATATAACCAATTTTTTGATACCTAGAAGTCACTAGGCGATATATTATAGGTACCACAGAAAACCAAAACAAAACACCCCTTTCTCTCATTTTTTTCCCGCCAAAATCGAGTCAAGTTACGGGAAGATGGAATGTTGACCTACTTTATCGTTGTATTTTACTGTTTTATGTGTTTGTAAATACTAATTATTAACTACTTTCGACATTACGAGCGATGTTTTAAGAGATTATGAAGTAAATAATACTAAAAAAAAAATAAACATAATTTATATAATTACGTAAACATTCCACCGTTTCCATGTTCCGTTTCTCAATTTTAGTATTTTCAACACAGACGGGACCTCTGAGAAGTTTATGTATTCGTAATCCTTGAAATTTTGCCGATTTTATGGATAGATAACATAGGTAGGTTGGATTTTACGAAAATTCCAATTAAATCACAAAGTTGACATAAGTTGACTGTTGACACTGACTGGTGACGGACGACATTTCAAAAATTTAAAAAAAAAAATCTCTATGTCATAGTGCGGGGTGCCCAAGAACAAAAAGACGCGGAATTTAGTCGAGTACCATAAATAATACAGAAAAACCGTTAAAAGTTACCAACCATAGGAGAAATAAATATTTAAGCGAACAAACCGCGCGAGCCAACGCGTTGGCCGTGGCATGCTAGATAACAATTTTTTGCACCAGCTAGGTTGCTGGGACGTCACAGTATAATATAACAAAAGAAATATGTACAAATTAACAATAATACCTAACATGTAAAAAAAAACATGTAACAAAACTAATTTGAATTAGGAGATGGCTAAATTAAATTTGAATCAATTATTTCTAATCTATAATTTGAAGTCTTAGCGGCCTGCCTGACTGACTGACTTATGTGTGATACTTAAAATGCGCGAGTTAATCACTTGTGTGATTGTAATAGTGTGCAAGACGGTTCATTAGGTCATTAAAATATATTAAGTTTATTAAATTTTCAGGAACCTATATTAGTACGAACGTTTAGTACTAAAGGTTATTGTATTAACATCATCAAGAGACTACTCCATACATCAACATGCCTTACATTATTGTGGTCGAGCTGACCAATACTTCAGACAGATGTAGCAATGGTTAAGGAATTATAATGGGTAACGCAATTGAAATGCTAAACCACACTTTACCACAATATTCCATGGTTGAAAAGTATATACGATTAGGCTGGTATTCCACTTAGCCAATATCTTTGTCCAATGTACATTTGATCAAATAAATTGGACGACTTCATCACCGCCAGCAACACCGATATTTGATCAAACTAGTTAATTATGACATCTAAATCAAAATAGCTGCAAGCAAAGAGTATAATAATAATACGGGACGCTGCAAGGCTGCATCTAAGATTTTGTCTTTCTATTAATTCACAGCGATACAACATTTCATTTCATTGAAGGTTGAGTCATTTATACGTTAAAAACGCTTTTATGAATTTTTGTCCTCGATTTGTAATTATTTAATTATCTTGAATGCTTTCTTCTCTTCGCGAGGCGAGGAAAATTGGTGAAGGATACAAGTTTTTCTATTGTTGAAGTGACGGTAAAAGAAATGGCGTGGGAATAGTATAAAATAGTAAATTGAAAGAAAGCGTGATGAAGGTTAAAAGGATTAGTGATAGATTGATAGTTATGAAAGTTATAATGGACAATGTGATGCTGAATATAGTTAGTGTGTATGCCCCGCAGGTAGGATGTGACGAAAAAGTGAAAGATAAATTTTGGGAGGATTTTGATACAACGGTAATGACCATCCCCGTGCATGAGGAATTGTTAGTTGGAGGTGATTTTAATGGGCTTGTAGGAAGAACGAGAAATTGTTATGAAAAAGTACATGGAGGATGGGGTTTTGGAAGTCCCAATAACGAGGGGGAGACGCTGTTGCAATCTGCTACCGCATTTGATCGGGCAGTAGCCAACACTTGGTTCTAGAAGAGAGATGAACACCTAGTCACATAAAAAAGTGGTAACCACAAGACCCAAATTGACTATTTTCTAGTTAGGCGTAACCATATTAGGCACGTCAAAGACTGTAAAGTGCTGCCAGGAGAAGACTTGGTCTCACAGCACAGGCTCCTGGTTATGGTATCAGCGAAATTAACACAGTGAACAAAAAGCAAAGAGCGGAGGACGCTCTTTCTTAAAATAAAATGGCATATGCTAGCGAAGGAATTTAGAGAGCGAGTAGTAGCAAAATCAAAGCTGGAATGAGATAGCGATAGGTGTATTAGGGATGCAGCGAAGGATATCTTGGGAGACACAAAAGGAAGGGGCACAATAGAGAGGAATACATGGTGGTGGTCTACAGAATTGCAGGAAGTGTTGAAGGAAACAAAGAAGAAATACAAGGAATGGCAGAGTGTAGAACTAGAAAGCGCGAAAATAATGCGATGTGGGGGGAAGGAGGGTTAAGTAAACGACATAGGTTTAAAGAATTTATTCTCATAAGAACAATATATAGGTTCACTTACAATGAGATACAAAAAATTGCTTAAATCTAAATGAAATAAATTTTGCCTCAGGCGCGTGCTGGTGAAGTTATACAAATAAATAGTAGGTAAGAAGTTGCTAACATTAATTGGACTACATTTTATGGACATGATTTTTTAGTTTCATTTTGAATGAGTTAATGTTGTTACAATCTTTTACGTCATTTGGCAGGTCATTATACAGCTGTGCTCCTTCGAACAATATGGTTTTTTTACCATAGTTGGTACGAGCTTGTCTTCGTTGTAACTTACTTTTATTTCTTAGGTTGTGTGATATTGTTTTTTTCTTTGCAAAGGCATCAGGATAGTTTTCGCGGCAGATCCCCATATTTCGATAAGATATTCGAGATGTGATTTTACTAATGAGTTGTATATAACAGTACGTATTTTCCTTGGAATACAATTTGCAATTTTATGTAGTGATGCTAGTAATGAAATTAATTTTGTTTTTACATGCTCGATGTGCAGTTTCCATGTGAGTTTATCATCTACCCTCCATGATGACATGATGCGTACTTCTCCATGAGTCAACTCGTGTTCCTCCTTTAATTAGTAACGTATATATACATAGTATGTACGTGATATAATGCTAATAAAACTGTGAAAACAGCTTACCTATCTTAACTTAAACTATGTGCTATACGTGATGTGCTGATGTACGTGACATCACACCACATCACCCCTCTTAAAGTAAAAAAAAAACAAATTACAATGTTTTTTTTTTTCTGGAATGAAAAAAAAAACATTGTAATTTGTTTTTTCTACATTTTAAACTTATATTCTAACTCTTACAATATAACTTTGTTCTATTTTTATGTATTACATCCATCTTATTTTTATATTTGACTACGACATTTGGTGACTCGTCCTTCACAACCACAAACGGTCCATTATAAATGCATTCCAATTTATTGCTTCCACTCTTCGTAAATCCTTCACTACACACATTTTAAAATCTCCACATAACGAATTACTATTTTCCTTCAAATATTTTGTCATTCTTGTACTAAAATTAACTTTATAACGATTTTTCAAAATAATAACTTCTTTTATGTCTTTTTCAATACAAAAACTGACTATGTCTCTCGACAACTCGTCTCGCGATGATGCCGATAAAGATTCATAGTTTACATAAATACTCGAGTTTTCTGGCATATACATTAAATTGCGCGACTTCGAAAAAATCTTTGTGCAATCAGTGTTACGTAACATTTTCTCCCATTCATTTAAACATATTTCAATGTCATTTCCTTGCTTTTTAAGAACCTTCACAATCCTAGGGTGATCAGTCCTAGACACCACGGAGTCCGTACCACAAAGATTTGGTTCTTCGAACTGCTAAAACAAAACCAACTAAACAAAGAAAAATCTATAATACCATTATACTTCCGCAAAAATGCCTGGCCTAATATGACCTACATGGCAAATCATAAAACACATAAAACTTATGTATGAACGAACACCGTCCGTATACCAACTTTAAATACACATAACCTATAGCTCGTAAACTACCTCCTACACCATCAATCACTAGACCTTCCTTAACTACCTTACAGCACAAAGCATCATCCTCCAAGTAACCCGCTCTTTATGGCTGATATCGACGCACCCATATCTACTAACCATTCCGTATCTACATTATTCGTTAATAGATTAACCCAGTTAATACTATTGCAAGCTAAAATATGCTTAGCCTCGAAAAAACTGAGTCTCATTCAATTGTCCACCTTTGCTATTCCGCGACATTGACACTGCGCCTGAGCCAGCATCGTTCCGTACATGTTCAAAACACGCTACGCACTGCCGACCTTGCTGAGTCTGGCGTCCACGATGAGCATTATTGCTACGACCGCGCATTCCACTACTACGCCACACGCTCTTATTTTTGTATGTACGCCCAACAGCTGTTCTCTGCTGCGCGTGCCCATTTCCTACAGCGTGCCGCCTATAGTTATTTCCACGACCCCTATTGCCCATAGAAAAACTACCCCTCGCGGACTAGCGCTGGAACGCCATGACTTGCCCCGACGAAGCACAATTCTCGTCTTCTGCCACCCTGATAGCATCTTTCAAACAAGTTAAATTCCGCGCAGTAACAATCGTACCAAGACGCTGGTTACGAAGGCTGTCAGGAAACTTCCTAATCGCAATACTTCTCATTCAAAAGCCGCAAAATTGTATAGGCCTCCGCACTTTCCCCGGCTTGAGAAATAGTCAAATCAACCATCAACTTCTCTATCTCGGCTCCAAAATCCGTTACTGACTTATCGTTCTGCCTAGCGCGAGCAAGTTTGGCTTGTACCGCAACGTCTGATTTCACCGTTAACAAATGCTTCCTCATGTCAGCCAACAAACCCTCTACCGTCGCGTAACTAGAGGACAACCGCATCTTAGCCCCCTGGGTAAGTCGTGTGGCAAGTACGAATTTAATTAAAAGAGAACTATCAACCTCCTCCAACATAGAGCTGTATAAATCTATGGCATCAATCAAATCTTGGGTCACTTCTTTTACTTCGCTTATCTTCCCATAAAAAATTGCGCCCTTCCGCCTACTAGGACCTTACTTAACAATAGATTCCCTCAACAACTTAAGCTGTACAAACAGTGACGTTAACTCCACCTCCATTTAAAATAAAATTAATGTCTCTAACCCGATGGACGACTACAATCACTCGCCACAACACATAAGTTCATATTGCGATCACTTACTCCTCCCGTCGCTCCGTCCGTTCCCGGTGAGGCCATCTGCACAGTCTTCCGAACTTCCTGCTGGTTGATCTTCTCCTCGATCCAACTATGGTGACATCTTCTATACAACCGGACTGCCACGCCAATGATGACAACCGCTAAACACACAGCGATGAACAACAGCACCGCGCTGATAGTCGATAGCTGTTCCTGTGTAACTGTTGCGGTATTTGAACCACTCGCTGCCGCCTGGGCGATAATAACTTCTTCCTTAGATGTCGTGCTCCCCATGGCCTGCGACTCGACGTAAAGTGAAGATGACTGTTTTTGACCAAAGTGATTCTGACTAGCCCCTGGTTGGGCAACTAGAACGCCGTCCAGCCAACTGGCAGGTTCGCCATGCGACCACCCGCCCAGCCGACTGGCAGGGTCGCCATGCGATGTGGGGGGAAGGAGGGTTAAGTACTTAAACGACGTAATGCGTACTTCTCCATGAGTCAACTCGTGTTCCTCCTTTAATTAGTAACGTATATATACATAGTACTCGTATGTACGTGATATAATGCTAATAAAACTGTGAAAACAGCTTACCTATCTTAACTTAAACTATGTGCTATACGTGATGTGCTGAAGTACGTGACATCACACCACAATAAGAGCGAGTATGATGCGTTAAAGAAAAAAGCTAAGAAAGCCGTGGCAATAGCGAGAGCAACTGTACGATACACTGGACAGTCCAGCTGGCCAAAAAGATCTGTACCGGCTTACTAGAGCCAGAGAGAGGAAGGCGAAAGATGGTAGTCGGATAAGATGTGTAAGGGATGAAGCTGGAATGCTTCTATCAGAGAATGAAATGATTAATAAAAATAAGTAACAACGTAAGTAAGTACCCACTACGATGATGAATTTTGTGTGTTATTCGGGAAGTGCTTTGGAGTGTGCTATTCGGGAATATCGCAGCATGCCGCTCGAGCTTAGGCCACGCTTACCTCGTTTGCCCATGCATAACAAGAATAAGGCGCTGGTGGCTGCTCTGGATTCGCAGTTGTCCAATTATTTTGATGACTGCGAAGACCTCACCGATACACACTCGATACTGTACTGCGCGGTTGTAGCGGCATGTCGTGTAGCTCACGTCAAATTTCCTAATGACAGAGCTACACGACCGAAGCCAGCCGTACCGGCTTGGCAGTGCAGGATCGAGCGTCGTATTGGTGGGGCCAGAGCACTCATAGGCAAACTAATCTGCTTCAGGGAGGGCAACACTCGCCCAAGAGTGATGCGCTTTGTGAGGCGGAAGTTTTCGGGGACTGATGTCAGCTCCCGAGACTATATGTCCCGTGTCACAGAGCGCATCGACTTCCTGAAGCAGAAAGTATATGCATGGGCAAACCGTATTCGCAGGTATAAGCGGCGAGTGGAACGATACACCCAGAATCGCACATTCCGAAGTAATGAAAGGTGGGTGTATAGGGATTGGGAGCGACCGGACCAAGGTGTGACTAATACGCACCTGCCGGATGATGACGCCATATACTCGTTCTGGCGCAGCATCTGTAGTGCTATTCTGTAAAATCTCACCATGAATACTTAAGTGAAGTGAACGTGAAGTGGGCTGTCAATCCATACAATCAAGGTGGAATGACAGTTCACTTCACGCTCACTCCACCTAAGTTTTCGCGGTGAGCTGTTAACAGAATCGACCGGCTGGTCGGTGCCTGTCTGTCATACCGAGGGCGATTGGATTCGGGATGTTGAGCGCGCGTGCGATCCAATACCAGAAATGGGGGCAATTATCATCAGCCCCCAAGATGTAGCTCGTGCAGTCCGTCCGTTAGCTAACTGGAAATCTCCAGGGCCGGACGGGCTGCACAACTTCTGGATAAAATGGTTTACGAGGTTGCATGCCCGCTTGGCATCTCAGATCCAGTCTGCCTTAGAGTCAGGGTCGCTGCCGCAATTTCTAACTACAGGAATAACCCACCTGCTCCATAAATCAGGTAGTACTGTGGAACCTAAAAATGGATGTAGGAATGGGTCCCGCGGTACTAAGGACCTTCTCCTCATAGATATAACCATTAGCCAACAGGTTCGGCGTTTCCGAAAGGATCTGTCGACATGTTGGATAGACTATAAGAAGGCCTATGACTCAGTTCCTCATACATGGCTCATGAGGGTGCTAGAATTGTATAAAGTTGATGCAACGCTACGCACCTTCATGATGTCATGTATGGGGCAATGGAGGACGGTCCTTCGCTATCCAGGATGTCGACAAATCCAGAGGAATAGCGAACCGATAAGGATCGAGCGGGGTATATTCCAGGGTGACAGTTTGAGTCCGCTTTGGTTTTGCCTAGCTTTGAATCCTCTAAGCACACTGCTGGAGAATTCAGGGCTAGGCTATCGGTTGAAGAGAGGTGGTCAGGTTATATTTCACCTCCTTTACATGGATGACTTGAAACTTTTTGCCCCCAGCAATCTGCAACTGATGGAGCTACTGAAGGTAACCGAAACCTTTAGTAGTGCCATCAGGATGGAGTTTGGTGTAGACAAATGTGCGGTCATGCATGTAAAGCGAGGGGAGATTATGGAATCCGTGGGTACTCAACTCTCGGATTCCATAAACCTGAGATCCCTCTCTCCAACCGAAACCTATAAGTATTTGGGTATGTCGGAAGCGTTAGGTATCAATGTTACTGACATGAAGTAATCGTTGAAGGAGCGCTTCTTTGGCCGCCTGAAGAAGGTATTTAATAGCCTTCTATCGGGCGGAAACAAGGTGCGCGCCTTCAACGGTTGGGTCATGCCGGTATTGATGTACTCTTTCGGCGTACTCAAATGGACTCAAACAGAACTTGACGCCCTGGATAGGCATGTCCGTACACTGCTGACTGCATTTCGAATGCATCACCCACGTTCGTCGGTGATGAGATTGTATACCTATCCCGCGGAAGTGTCGAGGCCGAGGCTTTTTAAATGCTAAGACCATCCATAACCGCGAGGTATGCAGTCTAAGGGAATATTTCCTAGCTGCTGACGCGGGTATGCATCGAGATGTATTGGCGGTGGACAAGGGTCTTACTCCACTCTCCTTGGCTAACGAGAACTGGCGCAAACCTCTAGTGCTTGACACTAACGATCGCAGAGAAGTATGGCAGAGTAAGGAACTTCACGGACGCTTTTTCTGGGCACTACATGGGCCCGATGTAGACCAATTAGCGTCCGTAGCCTGGGTGCGGGTCGGTGACCTCTTTGGGGAAACCGAAGGTTTTGTCTGTGCAATTATGGACGAAGTTATCATGACGAAAAATTACCGGAGATTTATTGTGAAGGACGGCCACGGTTGACATACGAGTATGTCGGGCATGTCATCGTCCGGGAGAATCAATCCGCCACATAATCTCTGGTTGTTCTCGTCTAGCTAACGGTGAGTACTTGCATAGGCACAACCTTGTAGCCAGGATTATCCATCAGCAACTTGCTCTGAAATACTCTCTTGTGGAATCGGAAGTGCCGTACTACAGATATGCGCCCGACCCAGTTCTCGATAATGGTCATATCTCATTGTACTGGGATCGGCCCATCATCACTGACAGGACTATTGTAGCCAATAAGCCTGATATAGTGGTGGTGGACCGAATCGAAAGGCGTGCAATGATTGTTGACATTACCGTCCCACATGTCGAGAACCTCGTGAAAGCCGAGAAAGATAAACAAATCAAGTATATTGACTTGGCTCGCGAGATTGTCGACATGTGGGATGTGGACTCAGCGATCATTGTCAGCGATAGTCGTGTCAGCCAATGGCTTAATAGCCACGAGCCTCGACCAACACCTCAGGAGGCTCTCGTTAGGCGGCTGGATCAAGGGCTTGATTCAGAAAGCAGTACTTCTGGACACGGCTCGCATTGTCAGGCGGTTCCTCTCTCTGGAGCCCTGACCGCCGGTAGCTTGGACCCTGTTCCCGATACCGGTGGGATACTATTTTTTATATTTTTAAATGTTTTTTTTTTATCCTTTATATTTAAATATAAAACTGTAAATAATATGTCTATAAAAATAAATAAACGGAATAATAATAATAAACATTTATTTCAGAATCAAGTTCCATAGTTTGTTAGTACCAGTATAACATGCCTTATATCTAGTGTTAGTAAATAAACTAAAATAACGGTATATAAATTTTAAACTAAGTACACCCGCTAGAGACTTTCCCATCCCAATCTACTTCACCGCATGGAGTCGTATCCAGCGTCCTAGAATCGGAGAGTCCCAGCGGTCTGCCAACGTTCTCAGGATAGTGTTGGGGCTGGCGCGAAACCGATATAGTAGCCGGTTAGTAGACGGTTGAAAAGCTGTCAACATTTGCGTCGGCAAACATACCGGACGCGCTGCAAAAACGCGGCAGCCCCAACAACACCCGGAGAACGTTGTTGTATTGGATGCGCAGGTCGCTATATGCCTTCTGCGTGAAGTTCACCCACAGGCTGCACGTGTAAAAACATTGGCAGAAGGCTTTGAAAAGCGTTACTTTAACTCGTGCAGTACAACGGGCGAACCTACGGGCCAACATACAGCATCGGACAGCCAGCGACCTGCGCTCCCTTTCCACATCTAAATTATCTTTAAGGTCTTCACTCACCCAGTGGCCCAAGTACTTAAATTTAGTAACTCTTTTTAATGGTATGCCGTCCAGTGTGATAAGTGGTACTTTAGAGTAGCTTTTATTACCAGCTTTGAAAACCATCAGTTCACTCTTGAGAGCATTGTACTTGAGCCCGTGGGCCCTTGCATAGGATTCGCATAGACTTAGCATCCTCCGCATTGCTCCAACCGAGGGACTCAGCAGCACCATATCGTCGGCATAACTGATATTATTAATACAAGTGCCATCAATATGACATCCGATCCTGGTGCCGCTGAGCTCCTCGATCAGACTATTCATGTACAGGTTGAAGAGCGCTGGGGAGGTTAAACCCCCTTGTCTCACCCCGCACTCCAACCACCTATACTCTTCCGACAAAGAGTCCACCCACCTCACACGGTTCACTTGGTTTCCATACCAAAATTTAAATATGCCTATCACTTCCGGTGGTACCGAGGTTTCCCTAATTAGTTTGTCCCACAATATATTGTATGACACTAGATCAAACGCCTTTGAATAGTCTAGGTAACAGGCGTATATTGGTGTCTTTCTTGCTGTGTAGTACTGAGAACAGTCTGCTTGAGGCATAGGATAGCACTTTCAGTGGCCAAGCCAGACCTAAAGCCGAATTGAGCGTCATTGATTTTTAAGTGCTTGTCCAGCTGGCGTCCAAGCAAACTGTCCAGAACTTTAGCAATTACAGTGGCGAGAGAAATTGGTCTATAATTTGACACCTTAGAAGAGTCACTGGTTTTGTTTTTAATAATTGTAACAACAATAGTTATTCTTTCCGGCAGGTAATCTTTATTAATCTTTCCGGTAGGTATGAATGACATAAACATAAATTAAAAAACATAGACAGTATTCTAGGCAAGTGAACTCCGTCATGCTGCAGGTGCTCGATAATGAGACTATCATGCCCTGGAGATTTGCCTCTTACCATATTTTTAATTATATCAGCAACTTGCTTTGCGGTGAATGACACACTGCGCTCAGAGCAGACCATCTCAGCATCGAGCATCCGCAGCGACTGCGGCGCTCCCGTCAGGGGTGATTCGACTCTGAAGTGTCGTCGGAACAGGTCCGCTATCTCACGGGTATTATGCACGCCCTCAACGCTCACCGGGAGGCTTGGTTTATAATTGAGCTTATTTGTCGTTTTCCAAAATTTACAGAAGTCTTTATTTGTATGATGTTTTGCAATGATGTCCATTTTAATTTGATTTTGGTGAGCTTGGCACCATTTTAACTTATTTTTGAAAAACTTCCGCGATTCATACATGTCTTGGTGAATTCTACCGGCGCTAGGCTTACCATATATTGTAACAAAGTCGCGCCCTGGTATGAGCGTCGCGAACGTACACATTCCATCCAGTAATATATCTACCCTTCCTTAACTCTTTTACTTTGTAGCTGTATTCAGCCGCTTCTGAGAGTACACATTCTAAGTTTCGATACATTTCATCCAACAGATATAAATGACTACAACCACAGCACATCTTATCACAACATTGACTCAGTTCTAAGGGGAAATCTATTTCTTTAAGACGTGAATGACAGTAACTTTGATATTCACTAATCTGCTTGGCGTCGCGTTCACCCCACACAACCCGGTCAATCTGTTTATTTTGCTTTAAAATCGCAGCGTGAATAACATTAAAATCACATTCCAAAATTATAGGTAAGTGGTCGGACCAGTATGAGTCATACATAACGGACACCTGTGTGACAGTGCTTACGGCTCAATTACACCTTCCGATTTCAAGGGACCCAATTTAGGAAACAGGAAGGTGTAATAGCAGTTAGAATTGCTCGCTTCATACTTCCTAGTTAGATCGTTCCTAAATTGGGTCCCTTGAAATCGGAAGGTGTAATTGAGCCTTTAGCGCCGCCTCGGTCACAATACAATGATCGAGCCAGCGCAAACACCCGTGTGCATCGCTTACATAGGTATATGTATCTAACGGAAGGCTATTAATATCCACGCATGTCCATGTCTGTTCCGCACAAAAAGAAAACAACTCCCTTGCAAACAATTCACCGGGGTGTGCGTTGTAATCGCCTATCTTATATACTATACAGCGTATTATGAGTTAGCTATTTCAGTTACAATATGTTTCCTCTTGACTAATTTTTATGTCTCAAATTTAATAACTGACCCAGTGTGTGTTCAGAAATATGGGTAAGGTTTAGACTTCGGGCGACGCGAGTTCACTGACTTATAAATCCTATGGACTGGGCATACCTACAAGAAAAACGTGTCATCCTACACTTCACTGAGAGGATAAATGGCGGATAATAGCCCATATCGATATCTCTTTATTAAAAACATCGATAAAAGATTGTGAGAATGTTTTCATATTGTTACGGTACAATATCAACGGGTATTTTACCAGTGGCATTGAGGTAATATGTTACTACGTAATAGAGAGGCTATCATAAAAGCAAAGGAAATGCTACATTTTGACAAGAGTAAACTACTAATGTAAACTAGTACTAATGTTCGCGTTAAAACAATAATTAGTCGTCTTAACAAAACAGTATAGACACGCAGCGCTAGAACGCTTCTAAGGTGTAGTTTTCTCGCGACCAGAAGGTCAGAAGCGCCGTGATTTTCCAGAACCCCGCAATACGTAGTTTCCTTTTTACCCGACTGCGCGACGCAAGGGAGGGTAATGTGTTTATCAGCTTACGTATGTATTTATGATTAAATGTATGTATATTTGTTCCTTTGAGGTGTTTAGAGACCGAAAGCGTGGGCCGATTTTGATCATTCTTACGTCAATTGATTTATTTTAATCTTGCGAGTGCTACTAATGACATGACAGTAATCAAAATAAAATATGGCGACCACCAGATGCCATAAATTGTGAAAAAGAAAAAAATGAAAGTCGACTACCTAACTATATTAAGTGGGGTATCAAAATAAAGGATTCGAGGAGGCGATTCCAAAAATCTAACTCCCTAAAGTGTATAAAACAAAAAAAAAATATTTCAAAAACCCGACGTATAAAATCAAATGAAAAGTTCCAAACAAGTCACTTTTCAAGAAGTCTGATGTACACTGGTCAGCAAATAAACCGAGCCACCTGCTACCTAGGAACTCTGATTCGATTTTCTCAAAAAGTATAAAACTTACAACTATCAAAGTTATACCTACAAAAAGTGCGTTTCATGGTGATTAAAATGACTACAAATTAATTCGAAAGTACCGTCAACTCACATTGTAATCAAGCAACAAACACAATGCTAACGATTTGCTCTGTTTTCACCAGAGTTTGAAATTAGCGTTCTTTTTCTCTACAATGAGGGTAGTCGGATATTTCTTATCATTTCTTTAGTTTTTGTCAATCGTTTGCTCAGATGCGTGTGTTTTTGCTACTTTTTTCGATTAATAATGGATACAACACCTCAGGAAGCAGCTCAAGCTGTAGCATTAGACCTTGTCCAGAAGAAGCGAATTCGTCGCGAAACGTTTCGCGCGAATTCATTCGCGAGCTATTGAGATACTAGGCACGAATACATCGCGTCCACAAGCATCGCGCGAATTCAAAATACGCGCGTAAATCGCGTGCATTGCGCCAGACCCTCGACTCGCGCGTAATTCGCCCTTTCTGGACAAGACCTTACTTCAAGCAGGCATTGCGCAACGTGAAGTCGCTCGAAGGCTTCGAATCAGCAGACCTTCGGTGCAACGAGTTTACAGACGATACCTAGAGACTGGAGCATTCGATCGCCGTCCAGGTACGGGCAGACCTAGGGCTACATCAGCAGCAGATGATCGTTATATCCACCTTACTGTTCTGCGAAATCGCCACCTCAAAGCAGTTCAAGTCCAACAAAGTCTGCGTGACGAACGCCACGTGGTCATAAGTTCAGATACCGTCAGAAGGAGACTTGCTGAACGGAACCTGACCCCAAAAAGAGCTGCAACAGGCCCAGCATTAACGGTAGCACACCGTCGAGCACGACTTGAATTTGCTCGAGAGCATAGGGATTGGACATTAGAGCAGTGGAGTAATGTACTCTTCACTGATGAGACCAGGGTGAGTCTACATGGAAGTGATTGACGTCAGAGAGTATATCGTCGCCCTGGAGAACGTTATTCTCAGTGTTGCATCGAGGAAACTGTTGCTTATGGAGGAGGATCTGTAATGGTCTGGGGCGGCATCTCGTTAACAGCACATACAGCGTTAGTTTTCATCGAACCGACGGGCCGTACACGTGGAATGACTTCTCATCGCTACATTACTGAAATCCTCGCAGACCATGTGGTACCTTACGCAGGATATATCGGACAGGATATGCAATTGATGCATGATAATGCACGGCCTCATGTTGCTCATGTATGACCCAGTATCTACGCGACGTCAGCATTCGTACGATGGACTGGCCAGCTCGAAGCCCGGACTTGAATCCCATAGAACACTTATGGGATGAGCTGAAACGTCGGGTTCGAGCCCGGGTACCTGCTCCAACAAGGCTTCCAGAGCTGCGAATCGCAATTGAAGAGGAGTGGAATACAATTCCTCAAGATTTTATCGTCAGGCTCGTAAAGTCGATGAATACAAGGATGCTGGCAGTTATCCGAGCAAGGGGAGGGAATACGGAATATTGATCAAAAACTTTTTTTTGATTTTATCTTTGTTTTTGGCTTTAATTTTTTTTTCACTTTATGGTTACTTACGATTGTCACGACTGGAAAACGACTCTTCTTTGTAAAATCCTTAATAAACAGTGAAATATTGATTAAACCCAATGAGTTTCCTTTCATTTTAATCACCATGAAACGCACTTTCTGTAGGTATAACTTTGATAATTGTAGGTTTTTTAGTTTTTGAGAAAATCGAATTAGAGTGCCTAGGTAGCGGGTGGCTCGGTTTATTTGCTGTCCAGTGTAGTTTGTTGCATGAAATCAATAATTGAACTAAAATAACTCCGACCAATTTGTTTTTCAGGCAAGTTTTTTGAAAAAATATTTTTGAAGTGAAACTTCTTTAGAATCGTTGTGATTTCAAACCGGATGCAACGGAAAAAACGACAGGTAAGAGACACAAATACAAAAGAGCGAGAGAGCAGATGACGGCGAGAGGAGAGGACGCGCGCGACGCGGGGCCTGGGGTCCCGTCACTTCGGTACCTATCATCAACTTTAGACAACTATTGCTCACCTTTGGCCACCTTTTGACAATCTTTACCCACCTTTGACCACCGATTGCTCACCTATCGCTCACCTTTGACCACCTATTGCTCACCTTTGACCACCAATTGCAAACCTTTGACCAACTTTTGCTCACCTTTGGCCACCTTTTTGCTCACCTTTGGCCACCTTTTGACCATCTTTGCCCACATGAAGTTTCACTTCTATCGTGTGTGAATCGCACACACACCTTTTTTTTTTTATTTGAAGTTAGTTTTTTTTAGTGTCTTGGAATTTATGCTTTTAGCTATTAGAAGAAACGAAATGCAGTAAGAAGGTACATCGAATATTTTGTGTCAATTAAAATGTAATATAAAAGTAACAGTGTCAGTGTTATTCTAGAGCATTGCGTTAAGTAGACCTTCGAGACGGAGGCAACAAGTTCAAAGAAAACAAATGACGCTGAATCCGCAGTAGGCTCCCGGCACGGACATCTCCAACACATATCTTTTCTAACATGCAGATGATTTTTGGGTTTTAATTATAAGTCAACAATAATTATAATAAAGTCTATAAATTAAACAAATCAATCACATTCATTTCTGAACAATACAATTTTGTTTAGGTAATTTCTGTGTGATATTCTTTCAGTAGAGTAGTAGTAGTTCTTCCCACAATATTTGTTTGTCAAATTCATGTATACCTCTATTACACTTTTAATTAATAAACAAAGCTTGGGGTTCTGAATTTAATCAATTTCTTTCCCTTTTAAATCTATGAAAGATTTAAAAGGGAACGAAATTATTACTGAAAAGAGATTTTTTTCGTTTGTTTTCCAATTTTCTCATTAAGTCTCTTTTTGGACTTTTCTTCTTGGACTGTTTTTGACATTTGTCCTAATTTCTTAATAATTATAAATGTGTACCTGAAATCAAATAAAATAAAAGTAAGCTTTAAAAGTCCATTGACACAAAAAGCAGACTGCTGGTGACAAATAAACTCCTTTTAAAAGGAGTGTTTAAACTCCTTTTAAAAGGCACCACCACCACCAGTGGCAGTACTTAGTACAACCAAATAAACACGTTTGTCTTATTTTGGCAATTAATCTTAGGACTACACTCAAATACATTCTTTGCATCACTCTTTGTGCCCGTTAGGCAAGTTTTGCACTTGAAGTCATCACCATCATTTATCACCCACTACGCAATCATGTTGGACAATTTTATAACAAACAATGTTACTTACCATTACGGTTCGTGAACGTAAAGCATCGTCACGCAGTGTTACTTTATTCAGTGTCCGGTTGAAACATGATTCTCTTCAAAGTGAAGGGTAGTATCTAATCTGTGGTGAAGGGAACAGAATATGAATTGTTTTTGTTGACATCTTTTTTATAACACTGATTGTTTCCAGCAAAATTTTCTTTTTTCGTTTATTAGCAGGCAGCCTTGAAAGTAAAACGTAAGACCAATAAAGAACCATAATAATGTAGCATTATCGTTACAAAAATGTCATGCATGCACTACTCTATCCCTACAAAAACAAGAAAATGATTTCATGAAATACAACTGTTAAAAAGGCAGGCAAACGGGAAATTATGAATGCTTTTTACATAAACTCTTCAACGAATACATAATCTTTTGTTTAATAATTAAATCTAAAGATATTTCAGCTAAAATTAAGTAGGTATACCTACGTATTGGTGCAAAGTTGTGTTCGGGTGATTTCCGCTTCTTTTGATACCAAATCCGATTATATTGCAATTGGGCACCTTGCTACTGACGACTTCCACTATAAAACCGAGTTCATACGCAATAACACAGCAAAATTTCTCCAAAATTCACAAAATATATCCATTGTTTATAAGCATTTGACAGTTGACGTACCCAACTTTAGTACCAAACAACGAGAGGATAAAATGGCGAACCGGCCGCAAATAGGTATTTCAATGATGCTAGGAATGAAGGGTTGCCATTATAGTAACTGTCAAAAACACTACTAGCCTTTTTCACATATGCAAAATTAATATACGAGTACCTAGTTAAAAAGAGATTTTTATGATTTTGGCGTCGATATGCCACATATTTGTATAACTGTTTTTTCTATAGTCAAACATTTCCAGTCCATATAATTTATTCTATTCTATTTTTCTCTTTGGCAATCGTGCCGATGTCGACAATTCTGCCAATGTCAGATGTGCTGTGACAAAACGTGTGCATGGAGAGGAGAGAAAAAAAATATAAATTAAAAAATGTGATACAACTCTATTTGCTAAATTAAAAGTTGGATTTATGTGAAACTTGCTGACGAGTATTAGTAGAACACTGAAACAAACATACAAAAATATTGTTAGTAAAATAATGTACATAAAATTATCAAAAGCCATACAAAAAGCATCACAATTTGATGTCATTGACACGAATAAAAAGCATCAAAGCCTCAAAGAGCTTTGGGGAAGAATGGGTTAGTAGGGAAGGAAAGTTAATTGGGACAGGGATCTTTAATTTTGGGAGATGGCTATACAGATCAAGGGTTGGGTTATTTTTGGAGCAAAGAAGATGTGCTCCAAAGTACCTTCGTCCAACCCACATTCGCAAAGCGATGAATCTCCGACCCGGATTTTGTGAAGGAAAACCGGAGAACAACAATGACCTATACGGAGACGACAAAGAGTAGAAATTACTTTCTTAGATATTTTTTTATAGGGATAAAACCAAGGCTTGGGTGTAACATAAGGCTGGATTGCGTGATGAAAAGCACCTTTCCGTTTACTTGACATTTGCCAGTGCACTTGTCATGAGCTTAGCAAACTCTTTTTTGGAAGGCTTAGCAAATCGTAGCCCTGACAATGAAAATGCTTAAGGTCTGCGGCTTGGGACGTTACAGCATCCTTAGCAAGAGCATCAACATATTCGTTTCCTCTTATGCCACAATGACTTGGAATCCAAACCAAGTGCACGGTTTTGTGATTCTTGGCACAAGAGAAAAGAGACTTTTTGATTTGGAGTAGAATTGGACTGTGCAGTTTACTCTTAAGAGGATTCTGCTCCAAAGCTTGCAAGCAACTAAGTGAGTCTGAAAAAATGACACCAAAACTTATGCTATGAGCTTCTATAAATAAACACGCTTCTAAAATGGCCACGCATTCACCCGTAAACACTGATGATTGTATAGGGCATTTAAATTTTAAAACAATTTTGGAGTTTTGGTAGTAAACCGCAGCACCAGTGCAACTTGAATCTGATGATTTAGAGGCGTCCGTGAAAAATCTTTCGTAATTGTACCAACGCTCACCAACCGCCGCATTGAAAATAGAGTCCGCTGAAGGAGACCTTTTTGATATCCCAATATTGTAGAAAATATCAGGTTTATAACATATAATTTCATAGTCAAAACTGAAAATAGGAAGTTTCGGAAACTGAACAATGGGGGAATCTAAGTTTTTATTTACGTGGAAAGCTTCTATGACCAAAGGGACTTCTTTATGGTTCCAATAATTGGAACTTCGGCATGTAACCTTCAAGTCGTCAATTATTTGAACAAGAGGATGAGAGGATTTGGTAATGACTCTAGCCCAAAATCTCGATGCTAGGTACTGCCTTCTCAGGGCCAACGGTGGTTCTGCGCACTCTACTTGTAAGGCATTAATTGGTGAGGACTTCATACAGCCTGATAGATCCGTAAACACTTAACCTGAATTCTATCCAATTTAGCCAAAGCACCTTTGTTGCAGGGAATTAGAAGAAAAGAACCGTAGTCCAGAACGCTCCGGATTAAGGCATTGTATACCAGTTTCATGGTGTAGGGATGTGAACCCCACCAGACACCAGCGAGCACTTTTAGTACTGGGAGAGCTCTCTCACATCTATTAACCAAATACTTTAGGTGATGTAAGCCGCTCAATTTGGAATCTAAAATGACGCCTAAAAATTTTACTTTTGAAGAAACCGGTATACAATGCCCTTGGATGCCCACTGAAATTTGTGGGATCTGCTTCCTGTTGGAAAAGACGACTACAGCACTTTTGGGGGCAGACAAACTCAAACCGTGGACGTTTAGCCATTGGTTTAGAGAGTCCAGGGATACGCAGAGAGATGATGCAGCGTCGCTAATCGAGTTGTTTGTGACATATAAAGCCAAGTCGTCAGCATATTGAAGAATCTGACAATCGGCATTGAGGCAAGAACCGATGTCAGCTGTATATAAATTATACAGTAAGGGACTAAGGACAGAGCCTTATGGTAAGCCCTTCCATGACGTCCTCACGTCAAATTCTTCACCTGGAACTCTCAAAACCAAAGATCTAGACATAAGCAAACTACATATGCATTTTATCATTAACTCCGGGATTCTCAGCTGTTGCAATTTTTGCCTGAGAATGGGAAGAAGGACATTATCATAAGCAGAGGAAATGTCTAAAAAGGCAGCGACTACGGATTCTTTTTTTGAAAATGCAGAACGTATATCTGAGACCAAAATCCCAACGCTATCCATGGTACTAAGTCCCTTTCTAAACCCGAATTGAGACCTAGGTAGTAAGTCTCTGGATTCTACTATGAATTCTAGTCGGTTCTTTATGAGGTGTTCTAAAATTTTTGCTAGGGCTGATGACAATGCGATTGGTCTGAAGCTGTTTGGGTCATCAGCGTGCTTAGGTACCAGGTTTTAAAATAGGTATGATGATTTGGGTTTTCCACTGTTCGGGGACCCAGCCATTAGTGTAACAGAAATTTAAAATGTCTAAAAAATATTTTTTTGTTTTTTTCCCTGCATGTGACATAAAGGAATAGACAATACCGTCTATACCGGGGGCAGAGTCATGAACATGTTTTAAGACTGAGTCAAGCTCCTGCATAGTAAATAGTGCATCAAATGGGTCTTCTGAAGAAATGAGAGATGGCTGATTATGTTCTGTTACCGATGGTACATATGGAGGAGCCACTCTATCAAAGAACTGTTCAGCAATCTCTCGGGGGATGGGAGAGGAAATTGAAGGCGAGCAACCAGATCTAAAACGGTTAATCTTCCTCCATACAACTGATGAAGGAGTGGAGGGGGACAGGGAACCGCAAAAGTCAGCCCAACCTGCAAGTTTCTTTCTTCGCAGCAATCTTTTAGATTTAGCAAGAGCCCTATTGAATGCTATTAGGTTATCACTAACCATAGCCTCATTGTACACCTTTTCAGCATCATTTCTTTCCCTTATGGCTATTGTGCATTCCTGATCCCACCAGGGTGGAGGGGGAATCTTCCCACGTGTTGAGTTTTTAACAGGAAAGCATGAGTCCGCACTAGCTGTTATGGCAGAAATGAGGTTATCATAGCAATTTGACACATGTAGGGGACCACCAAGAGAATCAAAATCACAGGAAACTAAATTTGGAAGAGAATCAATTTTGTCCTCCAATATTGAGGAATAATTTAGCCAATCAGGTTTAGACAAATTATACCTCAAGAGAGGAGGGTTCGCTTTTTCCAGATATGTTTTTTCGGCCAAAGATATTATAATTGGATAGTGGTCACTGCCATGTGACAAGCTGGTACATTCCCAATGACATGACGCTGCGATATCCATTGTGCAAAAGGTGAGGTCAACACAGCTGTTATGCTGACCAGGAAGAGATCTACGCGTTGAACAACCGTTGTTTAAAATACACAGATTAAGATCATCTAAGACTTCAACTAAACCTAACCCAAAAGAGTCGCATCGTTCAGAGCCCCACCTAAAGTGATGGCAATTGAAGTCCCCCATAACAAGAGCGGGGGCTTCTATATTTTTCAATGTATCTTTAATGATCGGAAGAAAGCTTCGATGAGGGTGAGCAATATAAATAGACAGGATGGTTATTCCCTCTACTCTACTAGCCACTATGTTAATCTCATCACCTAGAGGAGGTAACGATACCGCCACAAGTGGGACCCGATTGTTCACGCAGAGAGCCGACCCGCCATAGCCGTCAGATCGGTCGCATCTGAGGGTATTGAAGGAAGGTACACGGAAACTAAGACTCGGAACTAGCCAAGTCTCAGACAGGGAACAAGCTAGGGGTTTGAATTTATTCAGAAGGAATGTGAGCTCGTGCTTCTTAAACCACACGCTCCTCACATTCCATTGAAGGAACACAGTTCTAGCCATTATTATAGGATGAAAGAAAGTTAATAAGTGATGAAGCAACGTTGGACGGTAAATGTGATTTTTCAGTTGAAGACATTAAAGATAACAGGAGTTTGCTAAGAAGTTCAATTATTGAAGACAGACTTTCAGGAGATTCTATTAATTGGTTATTGAAAGCACAGCCATTAGGCTGGGAAGATTGAGGGGTGCTAGTGAGCTCCTGTTGAGCAGTTGTATCATAAGAGGGGGACAGGGAAGTATGGGTCTTAGGCTTAAGAAACACGGTTTTGCGATATGACTGAGTCTGTGACTTAGCAATGTCAGCATAGCTACGAGAAGAAATGGGAAAAGTTTTACTTGCTTCTGAATAAGAAATTACTTTCTCAGCCATGATAGTTTTTATAGTTTTCTGTCTGCTATACTCCGGGCAGGCCCTGCTATTAGCAAAGTGGCCACCAGAGCACAACACACAGAATGCTTCGCTCTCAGCAATGCTACAACCATCACCGGGGTGATCATTGCCACACTTGCTGCAACGGGGTTTGGAACGACAGAAAGATTCTACATGGCCAAATCGGCAACACTTGCGGCATTGAATGGTGGGGAAGATATATTGTTCAACGGTTAAAGAGGTATAAAAACAGAAAATTCGTTTTGGTAAAACTTGGCCATCAAATGTGATGACACAAGTCTCTGTGGGCCTGTATTCAGTTAGACCATCTTTGTTAACCTTCCTGTTCAACCGCCTAACTTTTATAATTGGACCACAGCCTACTGGAACATTTAAAAACGTCAAGACTTCCTCTTCTGAAAAATCAGTAGGAATGCCACTTGCAACGCCCATTCGGGTTATATTATAAGATGGAATTATAGCCTCATACAAATTTGACCCTAAATTATTATTTGAGATGAAAGCGTTTGCATCCTGTGGAGATGCAAACTCAACCGATACGCGATTTCTACCGACTCGTTTGACTGCAGTAATATTGGATATGTTCTGGTTTGCCAAAAAGCGCCCAAACGTAACTGGGTGGTGGTTCCAGAATTAGGTTGAGCTTCCAGACGGGAAACATGGACGATAAAAGGGCCTTTATCTGTAACTGAATACCTAACACGGCCTATATGAGTTCTTGGTTGTTTGGTAGGGCGATTGGATACATCCTCTTCATTGCCGGGTCGTTTACGTATATTAGTTTGAGGAAGGATTTGGGACTCCAGATTACAGACTACATCTGCAAACTAGCTTAATGGATTGGGAGAGGGAGTTAGGTTAGACGGAGAAAAGCCGGATAAAGGGGTAGTAGGGATATCATAAGGAGGGTCTGGAGGTTTATTTTTATCCATGTTCATATTGTTTAAGGATAATGGCGGCCAAAGCCGCGAGATAAAAAAAAACAAACACAACTAACCTGATAGCAGGTAATAACGAGACAACACAAACAAATACAATGACAAGTCACAATATACACAACAAACACAATAACAAGTCACAATAAACACAATATTACAGTAAAACAGCCAAAATTCGGACACACGTGTAACCCAAAAGCACACTGTGGCGAGAATCCTCATATAATTTATATGTCAATGCGCGAGTTAAACATTTCTGTCACTGTCAATGTCAAAAAATGGCCGCTTAACGTTTCATTTTACGCATTTTGACGGACATAATTTAAAAAACGTAAGAATTTTGCCTCAGCGAAGTTTGCCGGGAAGGCTAACTCGACACATTTGTTGCCAAATACTGCAAGAACCTTTCGAATGTGTTACATCTGCATTGAAATGGAAAAGAAATACACTACTGATGACTAGGCAACATGGTCTCTGACCTGAGCCTGTTCCAAAAGGAACAAAAACTTTTTTTTTTGGCGTGCACAGAGCACTAATATAGATTATAGGTAGTTGGCGAGATTTTCTCGAGTAAACGCATAGGCGTGGGCAAAGTGTATCATTTTTGCGATTGGAACATTTGCATCTGGATCACTGAAATGATCCGAATCACTGATATGTTTCATTTGGATCATCGGTTCAAATGATATAAAATACAGAGCGTTTACTACTGATTCAGAATTATATGTAAACAATGCCGAATGTTGCATTGTATTTTTTTTCTAGGTGTACAAAATATAGTACATTTTAAAGTGTAAGAATGTAATGTAAGAATTACGATTATAAATAAAATCGATCTTCCTTCATACTTTATCCAGGCTTAGGACTGGCGGCTATTCCATAATTTATGGCCAGCTGGCTAAAACGCTTGTTAGTGCAGACATTAAAAATAAGCAAATAACAATCATATAGTATTTGATATGTAATCGCCATAATGGTCATTTTTACGTGGATGGATAACGACAACGAAAAACTGTGAAAGTGTGAGTGATACACATGTCATTTGGTATCTCTTTCTGACTTGTTGTCTTTATTACTTATTGTATTATATCACCCGCTCACTCGCGAGTCGCGGTCCAGTAGTAAAGTAAATCAGTGTGTCTCAGTCTCCCTCTCTCACTCAGCGCCGCGTCGTCGCGCGGAAAGAGCACGGAGCAAAGTAATGATTCAGATCCAAATGATGCGTTTGAAACGTAGTTACTGAACCAATCTTTTGAATCACTTCAAAGATCCGGATCAGTGAGTCGGTTCCGTAAAGAGTTACACACCTCTACAACTATTCATTATGTGGAATTATTGAAACAGGAGCGATCTCGGTAAAATGGAGCTGAGAATTTTATTGTAGTATTGACTACCTGAGCGAAGTTTGCCAAGAAGGCTCACTCGACACATTTGTTGCAAAATACTGCAAAAAACATTAGAATGTGTTACATCTACATTCTAATGGGAAAACGCAAGAAATTAAGGACGTCAGACTAGGCAATATGGTCCAAAGGCCTTTCCTTCGGGGTAAATAAAAAATAAAGAGTAAACAATCAAAGTCTTTGAATCAAAATTCAGAGCACAATAAATTTATATGTCAATGAAGTACTATCATAATAACCTCAAATCAAAATACCAAAGAGAATATAATTTCCAAAATACCTGGTTGTAAGATTAAAGATTTAATAAAATTATCTTTTTTAAATACGCCAAAGACTACTATAGTATACTGAAATACGCTTAGAGGCATACTTTGCGCAACCGTGTAACTTCTTGAGTAAGTATAGCGAAATGGACGAAAACACCCTTTCTTACCATGAATTTTATTACTCAATAAAAGTAAAAATAATGCATTGATAAAAATAAACAACGCATGTCACTGAGTGAGACAAAAATATACGATTCTATAATATTGTGGACGAAATCATATACTCTAGATCAATGCAGCGTATCACTCGGGTTTTCTGTGACGTCTGCTCACTGCGGGGCTTTGCGAGGACACGTTCCAAGGGGTCACAAGCTAATGGCGAAAAGGACAAGACACCACTTCGCCGCCTGTTAGACGATGCTAGTTCTTTCGGTGAAGCGACGGAGGCTGCAGAGCCAGAGCTGCGCTGGGCAACGCAGCCGTACGCGGCGCGCGTGGGTGCGCAGGCGCCGCGGCGCACCGAGCGCGTGGAGCCGCGTGACACCACGGTGCTGCTGTTCCCGGGGCAGGGCGCGCAGCGGGTGGGCATGGGCCGGGCGCTGCAGAACATACCCGCCGCCAAGCAGCTGTACGAGCTTGCCTCCAGTATAGTTGGGTGAGACTTAAGTGATTTTATCAGAACACTGCCATATTTTTTTTTGGCTAGTCTTGTCCTTTTCTAGAAAGGAAATTGGTGTTCAACAATGTTGTGGCCCGATGATTTCTATGTCGTCTGAGTAAACAAAAGTTGTATGTCTCACTGGCCTTTTCTATCTCTTCTTTGTCTGTTGGAGTTTTCAAGTACTCATGTATTTCTGTGTTCCGTGTGAACCATGGCGCATTGCTCAAGGTCTTCAATTCTTTATTCTGGAATCGTTGGAGTATTTCTATATTTGAGTGACTTGCTGAACTCCAGAGTTGTATGCCGTATGTCTACACTGATTTCATAATACTCTTGTGGTAGTTTGAGTATATGAGTAGTTTGTTTTCCAGGCTTAGTGACGACTGTCCACTTAGTAGCCAGTACATCACACTAAACTTTTTGTTAGCCTGATCTTTAGTCCTTTATTTACTCTCGCCAAGTAAGCCTTCTGTCTAGATGCATACCCAGTACCCGGTATCTACTGTTGAGTTTTGCAGCAGGACAGCATCGTCAAGGGTCTCAGGTGGTCCCCTCTCTTTAATGCAAATGTTATATGAACAGATTTTGCAGGGCTAGCTCTTATTCTCCACTTCTTCAGCCACAATCTGATTTTATCCAGATGGTCTTGTTACTTTATGGATGCTGTAGTAGGATCTCTGTGACTGGAGAGGACAGCAGTATCATCTGCATCGGTTACAGTCATTATTTCTTCTGAAAGGGGTAAGTCAGCAGCAGTACCGGTGTTAGGGTGGGGCGCGGTTGGGTGACTGCTCAGGGCACCAGACGACAAGGGGCGCGGACGGCGCCCCTTCAAGTAAATTTTCATATAGATTGCATTAAGTTTTGAGTCAAATAATAGTTGGTATTCTAATGGCTCTAGGACACTGAAATACTATTATTATAAATAAGTGATATTCTATGGGTTTGTATGTGTCGCAGCCATCTAGTTGAATCCACCAGTTAATTGGACGCCTAGGCCGTTCATTAAACGCTAGCTAATTCAAACACCTAGGCAACAATTAAATGACTGAAGGACAACCAGCCAAGTCGTAGAACGCCACATTTAACCAGATAGCTGGATGTCGTCTAGTCATTTAGTTAAATTGGATATTGATGAGTTTGTGATACCACTGATCATGATTATGTGTATACAAAAGGGAATTTTAGGATGTAAGAGCGAGTATAGCAAGCTCGGGACATGGGGCACCCCGACTCGGTTATTTTTTTTTAAACTGTTAAAGCCTGTAAATCAGGGCTTCTACTACGTCTTTTATATGAACAATCCGCACATCATATCCTATGGGAGTGTACTCTATGGCAAACTGAACGCAATATCATGTTGGATAGTATTCAGCCTACGTCTGGAGTATAAATTAAATCACTAATAAATTGTATTATTTTTTCTTTTTTTTTTTCTAAATTTGCTTTCTCGAAAACGAAAGTCAGCCTTTTAAATTATTTTTGTGATTGGACACACAATCATAAAAATAATGAAAAAATTGCCACCCTTAATACCCCCATCTTTCATCATTTTTCATTTAACTCGAAGTTTTGAATCACTTGGCTGAGCCTTGGTTAGTCATCTTCAAAGGGCTGACTTTCAACACGCCAAGATGTTAAACATTGAGTGATTCTAGTTGAATTAACTATCGGCCTCGCTATTTAATTGAATCGAGCGAGAAAACGCTAGATTTCTAGAACGGCTTAGGCGTCCAATTGAATTCGAATTCAACCAGATGGCTGCGAGATATGGAAAGCTTTGAGAATATTGATCACTATACCTGTAAGGTTGTTATTACACCAATCGATCGATCGTCGATCCATGCCATCGATCGATGGTAGAATGGATTAGTCGACGTCGATCGATAGTTTCTATTACACCAATCGATCGACCGTTGATCGATGCCATCGATCGATGGTAGAATGAAGTAGCCGACGTCGATCGATAGTTTCTAATAGGTACACTAATCGATCGAGCGTTGATCGATGGCAGAATGGATTAGTCGACGTTGACCGGTTGATTGTTTATCGACCGGTATCCCTCGATCAGCCAAAGCTATTACACCATTTAATCAACGTCGATCGACGATCGATCGATTGGTGTAATAACAACCTAACGGTATCGAGTGGAGAAAAGAGTTTCTCTAAGCTTAAGTTAATAAAACCTTATTTGAGATCGACAACGTCTCAATCGAGATTGACAAACTTGGCATCTTTGTCAATCGAAAATGATATCGCAGATAGCGACTTTGATGAATGTGAATGAGAAATGTACAAGGTAGCCCGCGAAATTCAAATTTTCTCACGTTTTTTCCAATTTGCAGGTCAATGTCGTCGTATGTTGATCAAAATAATTATGATTCGTGGCCGTAGCAAGTATGTATTTGTAGAATTAAAATCATCAATACAATTCTCTCAGTTAGAATTGATAATAAATGTCATAATTTCATGAAATAGTCATTCCACACATCAATATGAACAGTTCAGTTAGTTCATATTGATGATTTTAATAATTACAGTTCTGTAAATACGTACTTGCTACGGCCGCGAATCATATTTTGATCAACATATAACCTAAAGGATGATTCACGTTACACCGTGTCGCCACCGGGCCGTGCCCCGGCCGTGGCACGGCCGAGGCACGGTCAAAGATTGTTGCATACATTTTGTATGAAGTGATTCATGCTAGACCGGGGCACGGCCGAGGCACGGACGGGGCACGGCCAGGGCTCGGCCAGGGCTCGGCCCGGTGGCGACACGGTGTAACATGAACGTGTGCACCGGGCTCGGCCGTGCCCCGGCCGCCCGGCTGGGAAACAATTGCCGGTCAAACAATTGCACGGTCAAATATCTATAGTATACTTTTTGTATGAACTGATCCATGCTAGGCCGTGCCCCGGCCGGGGCCCGGTGGCGGCACGGTGACAGCCCGGTGTAGCATGAATGACTAGGCCGGTGGACGTGCCCCGGCCGGGGCACGGCCGAGGCTCGGTGGCCGCACGGTGTAACGTGAATCATCCTTAATACTGACCTGCAAATTGCAAAAAACGTAGAAAATTTTAATTACGCGGGTTACCACGAAATTAAAATGCGGCTTAATGGCGCTTCCCCTTAAGTGGCTAGAAAAATAAAAGGTTTTAGGTATAACTTCTGTGGGAGGCTTTCCTGGCTTGGCAATCATGTTTATAGTGGAGACTTTGCACACCTTTGGAAAAATACTAAAGTCTAAATCCAGCATTGACGAGGATTGTCAAAAGGACTTCCTTTTGTAGGGTTTCGTACCCAAAGGGTAAAACGGGTCCCTATTACTAAGACTCCGCTGTCCGTCTGTCTGTCCATCTGTTACTAGTCTGTATCTCATGAACCGTGATAGTTAGACAGTTTAAAAAACCGCTATAACAACAAAAATACTAAAAAACAGAATAAAATAAATATTTAAGGGGGCTCCCATACAACAAACGTGATTTTTTTGCTGTTTTTATAAATAATGGTACGGAACCTTCGTGCACGAGTCCGACTCACACTTGGCCGGTTTTTTTTTTGTAATTTCTTCAGCACTGCCGCTGTTATCAGGTCAAATTCTGGTGCCTACTTTTGCTAATTGTGTTATGGCTCTCCTAACTTCTGCTGGTGTGATCTGCAGCCCTACCATGACGTCTTAAAACCATCATCTTTTCGGTGAGAGAAAGGGATAGTGCTATTCGTCCTGTATAACGACGTCTCTCTCTCTCACCGAAAAGATGATGGTTTTAAGATGTCATGGTAGGGCAGCAGCAGGCGTATTCGCTAACTCAGTTGACATCAATTTGATAGGCACTTTGCCGTACATTGCTGCTTTGACGTATAGGAAAACCGTAGTGCCTATTATAATCGATGTCCACCGAGCAATGTACTGCATAGTGCCTATCAAATATTTCATTTTTCAGCTTCCAAAGTGAATAGTCTTCTGCTTTATGCGGAGACAGGGTCTTTAGTTTATCTTGCAGGGTGTTATTTTCATTTTCTTTAAGTAATTCTTTTAGTTTTTTTTTTTGTGCCTTATTCAGTGCCCTTTTTAACCGACTTCCAAAAAGAGGAGGTTCTCAATTCGTCTGTATGTTTTTTTTTTTTTTTTGTATGTATGTTACCCGATTTCTCCGTCAGTTGTGAACCAATTTTCAAAATTCTTTGTTCATCTGAAAGAATATACTCCCGAGGTGGTCCCATATAAATTTTATCGAAATTGTTTCAGCGCTTTTTGAGAAACTGAACAAATACGTGTACCTCGATGACGTTTTGGTGTTCTCAAAATGTTTAAATTCCACGTTCCATTATATTGGGGTTTTTTAGTTTTGGGGTATAACATCTAAAAAGTGAAAAATAAAAATCTTTTTTACAAAAGTCGGTGTCAAATAACGAAGAAGTAAAAATACAAACACCGACTTCCGAAATTAAAGTTATTTATAAATTTTTAGTGTATTTTTTTTTTTGGAAGTCGGTTGTTTTTTTTGTAAAAAAGTTTTGTATTGTCGATTCCTACTAGTGTGCCACAGACGTGTTAAGGTGGTTTTACGCCGGCGAGGCGAGGCGCCGAATGTTGATCACACAATACTGGCTCTTTCTCCACAAAACGTAGTAGGCGCGCGAGACACGGCTGGTCGGGCGGCGCGAGGACGCGTTGGCCATCGCGAGATATCTTTCGGTGTAAAAGGGTAAGCGTGATTTCAATTCTCGCCCATCCCATCCACGCCTCGCCTCGCCGGTATAAAACCACCTTTAGTCTCCGCTTCTCATCTCTTGAATTTCTTTAGTGATGTCTTGACTTTGTGGTTTGGATTCTATGTAATACGTCGATAGCCAAGCCGCTTTTTGGATTAGACTGGTAGTGTACCACGCAGCATTTTCTATGTCATCTTCCGTTTTAAGAGGTATACACAGGTTAGTTTTTTCTTCGATGTAATCTTGGAAGGCTTCCCAGTCAGTTTTATGGTTGTATAGCGTCTCATGCGGTTGTTTCAAGATGACTGTGGTGCTTATTGTGCAAATGACTGGTGTGTGATCAGAGGAGCCATCTAGACATGATTCCATTTTAGTGTATAGTACCGACATTCCTTTAGTAACAAAAAAACCTATGAGCTCTGGAATTTTGTTAGGGTCAGTTGGCCAGTAAGTTCATTCACCCGTTGACAGTATATTGAGAGTGTTACTGTCAATGTCCTTTTTCAGCTCTCTGCCTCTTGTCGTCGTCACTCGAGATCCCCAAAAGGTGTTTTTGGCGTTCCAATCTCTGCCTTTTATAGATCTGTTGCCAAGTGTTTGAAAAAAGTCACTGTTCATTATGTCCGTGACTACCGCCGGACCACCAACGCCAATCGTTTCCATATTTGGTAAATAATTAGTACTCAATTGGTGCTAATTAGTACTCGAACAACAGAATTGGTACCTTAGTAGTTTTCGAGAAAATCGACTTTGAACGTGGTCGGGCGTAGGGCATACCGGTAAACTTTTTCGGTAGTGTGATACCGGTATTTGAGGATAAAATAGCGGTATTTCGGTATTTCGAAAAAAGTGACCTATTTTTGAAAGGGTGTTTAAAGACATAAAAACGCTCGATTTCTATGGTTCATAGTGTTTTTCATACTGCTGATGAGTTTTCATATGACATGAATCACGAATAATCTCGATTATAGAAAAATAAACTCAAAATCAACTACGCAAGACACTGCTGCATATAGCTAGTATTTTGGTGGTATTTAATGATACTGCTTTCAGTTGTTTATCTAATACTTCTACAAATAAATTGCTAACGGCACTCGCGCACGTACGGACACAATACGGCAGAAACGATATGTAAGTGCTCTGCTCTCTTCTTCTTCCTCGCCGATCTGCGATCTGTTTTGCTTTTTGGTCATAGATTTTTCCATTGCTTTATTAAGTTCTTTTTTCATCACAGATGAAGTACTGCTACTAGTACCTGTGTCATCATCACTTGGTTCCTTTTCAGCAGAAGCATTAGCGGCAGCAGGTGAGCTCATCGCACTCGTGTTTTGTAGGGAGTGGAGAGTCTGTTCTTGCAATCGTTGAATAAGTTCAGTAATTGACGTAATCATTTCATCACAACTCATTCCAGGAAACTCTGGATGAGATAATATTCAAACAGTAATTCGAATTGAAATGAAATTGTATGAAAATGGCGGTACTAGAGGCAGATTTTTGGACGCAGCTTACAAGTACCTCTTAAGCATTCCTCTCACGTCCTCGGAATGCGCCACCGGCGGGTTCCCAGATAACGGTAGGAGGGGTTCACATCGGCGTCGAGGGGACGATGAAGTACCTGGGACTCGTCCTCGACAGCCGGTGGAACTCGAGCATTTCCGACGTTTGACTCCCAGACTGGACAGGGCCGGGACTGCTTTGAGGCGGCTCCTGCCCAATCTGAGGGGGCCAAACGCCTCCTGCCGGAGGCTCTACGCGGGGATCGTGCGGTCCATGGCCCTTTACGGGGCACCGGTGTGGGCGCGTTCTTTAAGGCAGCGATCAACTCGCCGTCTGAACGCGTCCCGAAGGGTCATGGCGATCCGAATGATCCGAGGATACCGTACGATCTCCTGCGAAGCCGCGAGCCTCCTTGCCGGATTGTCGCCATGGGATCTGGAGGCAAAAATCCTCGCGAACCTCTATGAGGAGCGCGAGGAGGCTAAACGCCGGGGTGAAACTCCGCTGCCGCGACAACTCGAGGCTCGGCGGACAGAGCTCCGGCAAGATCTCATGGCGACATGGAGACAGCGATTGTCGCAACCCAGCGCTGGGCACGCCACCATTGCGGCGGTAGTGCCCCTCTTTGAGGAGAGGCCTCACGGCGCCTTCACCTTCCGCATGCAGGTCCTCACCGGACACGGTTGTTTCGGGAGGTTCCTGTGTCGGATAGGGCGGGACGAGACGCCCGGGTGTTTCCATTGCGCAGATCGTCCCGAGGACATGATGGAGCATACGGTGGGGGTCTGCCCCGCTTGGGCGGAGCCCCGCCCTGTCCTCGTGGATGCGATAGGCGGCAGCGACCTCTCGCGCCCTGCCCTGGTTCAGGCCATGGTACGGAGCTAGAGGGAATGGGAAGCCGTCTCCTCCTTCTGCGAAGCAGTAATGCTCGCCAAGGCGGCGGCGGGACGCGTGAGGGAGACTCAACAACGGAAACGCCCTCACGCTCTCAGCAGCAGCCGCCTCAGGAGACGCCTGGGACTTCCGGCGCCGCGAGACGATCTCCGGCCACCGTAGACCCGGGCCTGCGGACGGCGAGTAATGGGTAGCTCGCCGTCCGATCAGCACCAGGCCCGAGAGTCGACGGCGAGTAGTGTTCCACGCGCGCCTCAAAGAGTTTTTTTTTTTATTTTTTTTTTTTTTCGCCTTACATCTATCTTTACAGGAGTTGTCAGCAATTAGGACGGGGCCCGTCATGGCCGATGCCTGCCCGGGGGTTGAGGGTAAATTCGAAACAGAGTTACCTCGCCCCCGGGCACTAAGGGCAGGAAGGAACAGGGGTGGGTTTTAGTCAGTAAGAGCCTGACACGCCCTCCCGCTCCACCCAGAGCGGGAGAAGTCTCTGGAGGATTTCCCACCCAACAAAAAAAAAAAAAAAAAGCATTCCTCCCACGAGTCTTGAGTCGGAAAGAGGATTTTCAGCTGCAAGTTACATAATGTAACAAAATAAGATCATCGCTCAACGACGCCAGTTTAGACGCGTTGTTTTTCTTCGTTCGATTTTTCAACAAACGCGATCTGCTTGATTAAAGGACTTGAGTTAAATTAAACCTGCGCCTACATTTTACATGGCGTTGTGTGATAGTTGTGGAATATTATTATTATTTTGATTTATTTTGAAATAATTACTTTCTACGATACTTTCATTTGCCATTTGATTATGTTTTAGCATTAGTTCATATTCATAGTACTCGTATAAGCTGTGACTAAGAGAGATATTCGAAATTGATACATATTTTCTTATCATTAGAGAGTAAGACTGATTTTAATACCTATTTGTGATATTTGTGCCAATGAAACAATATATAAATAATTGTTGGATCAAATAACGTGTTTTATTGTTACCTTTATTTTAATAAATCATTACGTGGAATCTAGGGAGTTGATAAATAGTTTCAGTGTTTCTGCCATATAGTGTGGAAAACTGCTTGAATCGCTCTCCGCAAACAAGACTTACCAATCGTTATTGGAATCATTTAAACAGATTCAAATTTTTGATTCTCTGTCGTAGGGGATGAAGCCTTTGGACTTGGGAATCATATATTACGCCCTTATGCAAAAAGAAATTTTAACTACACCAAACGAATTTTCAACTATAGACATACAAGAGCTCGACGAATGGTTGAGTGTAGTTTTCGGATTCTCGCTAACAAATGGCGTATTTTTCACCGACCAATTGATGTCAATATCAATTATTGTGTCCGAATTATTAAAGCTTGCTGTGTTCTTCATAATTATGTAAGAATCAAAGATATAATAAATTTCACAGAAACTCTACAGTTGTCCCATGAATAACTTAACTACACTGGTCAGCAAATAAACCGAGCCACCCGCTACCTAGGAACTCTGATTCGATTTTCTCAAAAAGTATAAAACTTACAACTATCAAAGTTATACCTACAAAAAGTGCGTTTCATGGTGATTAAAATGACTACAAATTAATTCGAAAGTACCGTCAACTCACATTGTAATCAAGCAACAAACACAATGCTAACGATTTGCTCTGTTTTCACCAGAGTTTGAAATTAGCTTTCTTTTTCTTTACAATGAGGGTAGTCGGATATTTCTTATCATTTCTTTAGTTTTTGTCCATCGTTTGCTCAGACGCGTGTGTTTTTGCTACTTTTTTCGATTAATAATGGATACAACACCTCAGGAAGCAGCTCAAGCTGTAGCATTACTTCAAGCAGGCATTGCGCAACGTGAAGTCGCTCGAAGGCTTCGAATCAGCAGATCTTCGGTGAAACGAGTTTACAGACGATACCTAGAGACTGGAGCATTCGATCGCCGTCCAGGTACGGGCAGACCTAGGGCTACATCAGCAGCAGATGATCGTTATATCCACCTTACTGTTCTGCGAAATCGCCACCTCAACGCAAACGCAGTTCAAGTCCAACAAAGTCTGCGTGACGAACGCCAAGTGGTCATAAGTTCAGATACCGTCAGAAGGAGACTTGCTGAACGGAACCTGACCCCAAAAAGAGCTGCAACAGGCCCAGCATTAACGGTAGCACACCGTCGAGCACGACTTGAATTTGCTCGAGAGCATAGGGATTGGACATTAGAGCAGTGGAGTAATGTACTCTTCACTGATGAGACCAGGGTGAGTCTACATGGAAGTGATCGACTTCAGAGAGTATATCGTCGCCCTGGAGAACGTTATTCTCAGTGTTGCATCGAGGAAACTGTTGCTTATGGAGGAGGATCTGTAATGGTCTGGGGTGGCTTCTCGTTAACAGCACATACAGCGTTAGTTTTCATCGAACCGACGGGCCGTACACGTGGAATGACTTCTCATCGCTTCCGCATTACTGAAATCCTCGCAGACCATGTGGTACCTTACGCAGGATATATCGGACAGGATATGCAATTGATGCATGATAATGCACGGCCTCATGTTGCTCATGTGGTGACCCAGTATCTACGCGACGTCAGCATTCGTACGATGGACTGGCCAGCTCGAAGCCCGGACTTGAATCCGATAGAACACTTATGGGATGAGCTGAAACGTCGGGTTCGAGCCCGGGTACCTGCTCCAACAAGGCTTCCAGAGCTGCGAATCGCAATTGAAGAGGAGTGGAATACAATTCCTCAAGATTTTATCGTCAGGCTCGTAAAGTCGATGAATACAAGGATGCTGGCAGTTATCCGAGCAAGGGGAGGGAATACGGAATATTGATCAAAAACTTTTTTTTTATTTTATCTTTGTTTTTGGCTTTAATTTTTTTTTTCACTTTATCATTACTAACGATTGTCACGACTGGAAAACGACTTCTTTGTAAAATCTTTAATAAACACTGAAATATTGATTAAACCCAATGAGTTTCCTTTCATTTTAATCACCATGAAACGCACTTTCTGTAGGTACAACTTTGATAATTGTAGGTTTTTTTAGTTTTTGAGAAAATCGAATTAGAGTGCCTAGGTAGCCGGTGGCTCGGTTTATTTGCTGTCCAGTGTATAAATGAAGACAAACGAGGAAGAAATAATATGAATAACGTGCGGCAGTATACATGTCGTAATTTATATCTAATAAAAAATGTTTAAAAATATTTGTGGCTTATCTTACCTTATCGTAACGCTCAATCTCTCCTCTACAGGTATAGAAAGTCTTAAATTTGTATCCTTCTTCGCTATTGCTGGTCCAATTAGCTTGACAAGTTCATTGAAGCTGGTTATGCTCATTCGATAAAAGGCGAAAATCTTTTTCGGGTAATCAAGTAATTTGGGATGTATTGTATAAAATTTTCCACTAACTAATCCATCACTGAGGATGGGATGCACCCAGTACTCTTGGAATGTCTTTCTTTCTCTTTTGACTTTCCTCCTTCGTTGTATGAGAGCAATAATAACATTTCTGGTCAATTTTGTATTTATTGTCATTGTGCAACCGTTCTCTTTAACAGTCAATTACAAACTAGTAAAATCGTTCAAGAATAGTCGGCCAACTTTTGACTAGTCTGCGCACTCTTCACCAACCTAACTGTTTAGTTGGCTCGGTGTACGCACTATCAGCCCAAACCGACTAAACTATTGGCCAATAGAAAGTCTGCAGTTTGCGGGGGCTCGGGACTGATAGTACGACCACCTTTGCGAGACATACTGATGTATCGCAAAGGAGGTCATCAAGCTCTGATTCAACGCCTGTTGAGTTCCGACTTGCGACTAAGTTTATTGTTGGAACTCGAAATACGGATCGGTGCAGGTGGGATATCGCGCGCGTTTGTGACGCGGGGCCCGAGGACGAGCTGACGCGGCGTTGCCAGACTGCCGTGCTGGTGACGTCACTGGCGGCGCTGGAGCGCGTGCGCTCGGAGCGGCCCGGCGCGCTGGAGCGAGTGCGCGCAGCGGCCGGCTTCTCACTCGGGGAGATCGCTGCGCTCGTGTTCGCTGACGTGCTGTCGCTGGAGCGCGCGCTGCGGCTGGTGGAGCTGCGCGCCGCCGCCATGCGCGCCGCGGCGGCCTCGCGGCCGGGCGGCATGCTGACTGTGTGGCTGGCGCCCGACGCGCGCCTGCCCTTCGCGCTGCTGCGTGCGCGGGAGCACGCGGCCGAGCGCGGCGTGGACGCGCCGGTGTGCCAGGTCGCCAACTACCTGTACCCGGCCTGCAAGGTGGTCGCCGGAGACGAAGAGGTCAGTAGAGCGGTGAGTGGGCTCTACGCAGGCGAGCTACGTCACCGAGCTCACCGACGTCTTCCTGTCCGCAGGCTCTGCAGTTCCTGGAGCGGCACGGCAGCTCGTACGGCCTGCGGCGCCTGGCGCGCGTGCGCGTGGAGGGCGCGTTCCACACGCCGCTGATGGCGGGCGCGGAGGCGGCCCTGCGCGAGGCGCTGCGCTCGGTGGAGCTGCGGGCGCCGCGCCTGGCGGTGTACTCGTGCGTGGACGCGACGCTGTACCGCGACGCGGCGCACGCGCGGCGGCAGCTGGCGCGCCACGTGACGCGGCCGGTGCGCTGGGAGCAGACGCTGCACACGCTGTACGCGCGGCCGCGAGGCGAGTCGTTCCCGCTGACGCTGACGCTGGGCCCGGGCGCGGCGCTGCGCTCGACGCTGCGCCAGGTAAACGCGCGCGCGTGGGACTCGTCTCTTCAGATCGACGTGTAGAGTGTCGAACATTGTACAGTAGAGCGGATTTCCAATTGTCGATGCGACCGACGTTATAGGGGCCGCCGCTGGCTTGTTGGGAATTGAACAGGAATTACTTGTGTTCAAAGAAAATAATGCATTTGACATGTTTTTGTAAATATTAGTCAAATATATATGTAGTATATGAGTATCTGTATAAAATAGACAAAGAAAATAAAAATATGATATTTAATTTTAAGTGTGACTATTTTTTCTGCTGTTTTTTATTTTACTTGAAACTATTCAAAACAAAGTTCACTTTAGAAACTTCTAAGTATAAAAAAAGACTGATAATACTTAGAGAGTTTATTCAAAAAGTTACTTAATCTAATATTAATGTAATTTACTTCTTGAAAATAACATCGTCTAGGTGTTCCCCGTCTCGCCGCAAGCACTCTTCTAAGCGGAACTTAAAATTTTCAAAAACGCGCCGACACGTTGCTGTTGATATAGCCGCCATTTCCTCTCAAATGTTCGCTTTTAAGGCAGTAATTGTCCTCGGTTTATTGGAGTAGACCTTATTCTTGAGGAATCCCCACAAAAAGAAATCCGGTGCGGACAAGTCTGGGCTTCGTGGTGGCCACTCGATGTTACCTCTCTTTGAGATAACTTTACCGGAGAACAGTCCCTGTACGACCTCCATGCTGGCATTAGACGTGTGGCAGGTGGCCCCATCCTGCTGGAACCAGGTCAGGGAGTTGTACTCTTGCAGCCCAGCAAGGATTGGCCTTAAAAACTCTTAAAGCATTTCCACATAACGGTCTGTATTAACTGTTACTGCGTGGCTTTGAGAATTTTCGAAGAAATAAGGCCCAATGAGCCCTTTGGCTGAAATGGCAGCCCAAACAGTCACTTTCGGGCAGTGGAGTGGCTTTTGATGCTTGCGCGAAGGCTGTTCAGCACTCCAAAAACGACAATTCTGCTTGTTGACAAATCCGTTTAGGTAAAAGGGGGCTTCGTCCGAGAAAAGGATGTTCCCGAAGTTGAAAAATCGCTCTAACATCAAGGTGGAAAATGACGCCCTTTTTGTATGGTCATCATGGGAAAGTTCTTGCACCAACTGGATCTTATAAGGATGAAGCTTCAAATCATATCTCAAAATTCGCCTTAAACTGCTTCGCGAAATCCCCAAAGTCACTGAACGTCGTCGCGTGGAGAGTTCCGCATTTTCTTGAACAGATTGATTAACCTCCCGAATCGCTTGCTCTGTGCGTGAAGTACGGGAGGGACCTTGACGTCTCATTGGTATCGTCGAACCAGTTTCTTGGAACCTCTTCAACCATTGTTTAAGTAACTGAGTGCTAGGACACTGCCGGATACTCCGTAATTCGAATTTAACTCTGAACATACACCGCACAATAATGTAAGAATGACCATTTTCGTAAAACGCTCGAACGGCGAACGCGCGCTGCTCTCCCGTAAACTGGCTCATGGCGACTAAAATTGCGAGAGACGCGTGAATCGATCACCCCCGCGCACCCCGCGACCTCCCGCGGTCAACGATCTATTTGCCAAGGAAAAGTGAACTTTACTCTGGCCCACCCTGTACGTGTATTCCCGTTCGTCCCACTGACTTCGTCCTACTGGTGGGACGAACGGGAATTCGTTATTTTTTTTCCCAATCACGATCTGCAGCGATGCCAAGTCGACTGGCGATACATCCATGTGTTGAGATGTCTTTATGAAAACGCGACAAAGGCCGTCCAAATTCAGGATCGGCGAACTGAACATATCCCCCTGCGTCGAGGTGTGAGACAAGGGGACGTAACTTCCCCGAAATTGTTCTCTAACGCATTGGAGGATGTGTTCAAGACGCTGGACTGGGAGGGACGTGGCATTAACATCAACGGCGAATACATCTCACACTTGAGATTTGCAGATGACATCGTCATACTGGCTGAATCGCTGCATGATCTGCAGCAGATGTTGGACGGCCTAGTTGATTCTTCTGGACGCATTGGTCTCCGGATGAACTTAGACAAAACCCAGGTTATGTTCAACGAACACGTCACTCCGGGACCGATTGTTGTCAATGGCGGTGCTCTCAAGGTTTTTCGAGAATATGTTTACCTCGGGCAAACTCTGCAGTTTGGTAAAAACAACTTTGAGAGGGAGGTCAACAGAAGGATCCAGCTGGGCTGGGCAGCGTTTGGGAAGCTTTGACGAGTCTTCGCGTCACGTATTCCACAGAGCCTAAAGACCAAGGTCTTTAACCAGTGCGTCTTGCCTGTTATGACTTACGGAGCCGACTGGTCCATAAATTCAAGGTCGCTCAGCGAGCTATGGAACGGGCTATGCTTGTGAGTCTCATTGAGGGATCGAATACGGAACGAGGTGATCCGGCTGAGAACCAAGGTTGTCGACATAGCTCACAGGATAAGCAAGCTGAAGTGGCAATGGGCCGGCCATATTAGCCGTAGAACCGATGACCGTTGGGGTAGACGTGTTCTCGAGTGGAGACCGCGAATCGGCAAACGTAAGGTAGGACGCCCTCAGGCTAGGTGGAGCGATGATCTTCGCAGGGTGGCTGGTAGCAGCTGGATGAGAGTTGCCGAGAACCGAGCTGTATGGCGTGCAATTGGAGAGGCCTATGTCCAGCAGTGGACTGCTATAGGATGATGATGAGTGAATGGAGTTCAAAATCACTGTCGGGTTTGTTTCTTTTATTTTACGAAGTTTATGTTTAGTAGGTAATAGTCAGTAAAATATCGGAGATTATTTAAATTAATATACAGAACCATCCTATTCAAACTGCACTCACACATGAATCTAATGCCGATCACCGATGTGTACTAATGTGACACAATTTAAGGTTCCTTCCTTTACGACACAGTTTACGATTTTTATGTCCTTTTTAAATTCCTCTTCCAGTACCTGACATCCTAGTATTTTTTGTCGATTTCCTTTGAAATTATCTTCATTTAAAGTATTTTCCGCCAACCCGCATTGGGTCCGCTTGGTAGATTACGGCCCACGCCCTCATATCTTAAAAAAAACCTGATTCTATGCTATTAAAGTGTTTTATTTTTAGAACGGAACCATTCAAATAATGTAACAGGGTTGGGCGTTTACGAAAAGGAAAGATAGGCCTAGTGAGCGAGACAGAAAGAGTGTTTAGAGTTCAACGTCCTAATCAGCTGTTTAGTGGGTAAAAAAATAAAAATTGTTCGTATTACCGATTAGACGAGATGTCGATGTTATTATCGATAGAAAAGAAAATTCAATATTTCCGTAATAATAAACAAATCTTTAATTCTGACCTTAGGTATCGAGTAATTATAAGATTCTTTTATTGATCCTCAAATATGACCACACCTTTCCGTTCCACGCTGTATAAATATTTTTTTTAAAGACACGGCTTTTTTATCATATTTTTTTAAAATATTTAATGTATTTTTTTTTGTGACTTTATAAATGTATAATTTCGAAGCATTTTATAATTTTGAAAATATGAGTACCATGGGGCATATAATGTAACTGCTTTTTATTTTTTTGACATGAACGAGTATGGCAGTTGAGAGTTTGTCATGCTCACTGAAATGCAAAGAGTATAATAATAATGAAATGTCTCGCTGATGGTGGCACGTGTGTTGGGTCATTCGGTTCCCTTCAATATGGATGAGCTGAGTGGTGCAGCAGTGCTATTCTGTAAAATCTCACCGTGAAAACTTAGGTGAAGTGAACGTGAAGTGGGCTGTCAGTCCATACAATCAAGGTGGAATGACAGTTCACTTCACGCTCACTTCACCTAAGTTTTCACGGTGAGCTGTTAACAGAATCGACCGGCTGATCCACGCGTCATGTTCGTGAACGGGCGCCGTCAGTTGAGACGTATCATCTATGGTTGAGACCACGTTGAGACTGGTCATCTCTCAACTGCCACTGGCTTATTTTAATCTTTTTTTTATGAATTGTTTATTTAAAATTGTTCTCATATATAATAGAAGCAACAAGACATGTAGCCAGGATTTTGTAATACATAACATGGTTTAAAAAAGTGTCCATGGAGTTTCTTACACGTTCTTCTCCATAGAGATCTACGCCTTGGAATGTGCAATTAGCTTCATCTTTCTGACTGACAGACTTATTGACAATTTAAAAGTGCCTGTAAATGGTTTATTTGAAAGAAATGCTTTTAATTTGAATTTGAAAAGTCTACGCTTCGTCCAGCACAAATTCAGATCCAAAACCCCGAAAGCTTTCAGCTCGAACTGTAAAATCGTTTCGAGTACCTAGGGAGCTCCGTGGACGATTATAACGATGGGTTCGTGGAAACTGTCCATACGGTCGGGTCTAAGTTCTTCAAGACTCGCCGTACAGATAAGAACAAGAGGCTCTCTGATCCTACTCTCAAGCTCATGAAGGAGAGGCGGGAGATGATTCTGCAGTCTTCACACGATGCAAATACCGGCAGCTCAATAGAGGGATCTCCAAGTCCTTGAAAAGCGACCTCCACCGCTTTAATACCAAAAGGATTAAAGACGCGATTGTGCGGAATAAGGATTCCAAAGTATTTGCAAGAGATCTATCATTCTATTGGGCAGAGCCAGCTCACGAAACTGAAGACCAACGATGGTAAACCATATTTGCCAAATCGAAACTTCTGAGAGATCGAGACGTTTTATGGACAGTTATACACGTCAATGACTAAACCCGCTGCGAATTTAGCTAACGACCCAAGGGCTATTGACCCGACACTATACCGAAGACATTCCGGACGTCAGCCTGTATGAGAGATTATGACGGCTCTGAAGCAGCTTAAAAACAACGAGGCGTCGGGTGATGACGGAATTACGGCCGAACTACTGAAGGTGGGTGGAAAACTGGTCCTAAAGGCTGAAACTGTTCGATTCCGTCATACTTGAAGGGAAAACGCCACAGGCATGGGGTAGAGCTGTGGTGGTACTTTTCTTTAAGGGCGACAACACCCTGCTTAAGAATTACAGACCCATCTCACTTTTGAGCCATCTCTACAAGCTTTTTTCCAGTCGCGGGCGCGAGCGTCCCGGGTAGCCGATGGATGCGAGACGCACAGGACCAGTCATTGTGGCGACACTTGGGGAGGCCTATGTCCAGCTGTGGACGTCTTTCGGCTTAAATGATGATGATGATGAGATCGGTTGGTAAAAAGACACTTGGATCAGATACGGGCCCACGGACAAACACAAATGTCAGTACACAACTCAAACTGGGATTCAGATGTCATCCCGGATGTACAGCGCGATATACCAGAAGCAAACCAGACGACACTAGTTGACGACGACAACCGAACCAACAACACCAATTCAGATATAGAGGACATAGGAACACCTCCACCAGAACACATTATGATTTCACCGTCAGTCACCAGTACACCAGTCTGAGGAGAGAGAGAGAAGGTTAATGTGGTACAGAACGAAATGTGACCTTAGCTACGCCCCTAGCTGACACAGACAGCTCGGTCGATGCGCTGACACCCACGCCAGTCATAAATCCACGACGCCTTGAGTTGTCACGCGACAACTTTAAGATACCGCGGCTGCGACCCGGCTTAAGTCACCCGTTAAAAGTGCAAAGAGTATAATAATATATAGTGTGTCATTGACTAGTGTGTTTGACTGTTGTCCGTCCTATTACCTACCTGCATATCTAACAGAGATGAACAAAATAAAACTATGCTATAGTTATGTTAATAAACATTTATTATAAATCAGTTTAAAACTGTACCATGATTCATTTCCATAATTTTTTCATTCCGTTTGTAAAAAAAACTTCGTGAACATTAGTAATAAAAATCTTGGTAAAATAAATTTGCTATTTTAATTTTTATACATTTTTTTCTGAAACTGTTTGGTTAATTTTACAAATAAGTTTGTGTAACATGGTCATGAACTTACACGTAGTAGATTAAATAACTAGTTTTGGTGTTTAAAACCAATGCTCATTAATTTTATTTATTTGGGACAACCAAATCACTGACTTCTTTCTAAAACGTATTATAAATAAAATCCAAGTTCCTATATGTGTCAAAAATTACGCGACGAATACATAATCTCCTTTTTTAAAGCTGTTTTAAAGGAACAGCACAACTCATAAGATGCGGCGGACACACGGCTTAGTTTTGTTTGATGTTAATATTCGACTACATCTATAATATGACTATGACCGAGAATAACAACTACTTGGCTTAGCCTAAAGATAATTATGTACATTTGCATTGCTCTGTTTGAACTATTAGTCTAATGATTCGTATCGAGATGCTGCGAAGACGAATAAATCGAAACGACTGTGGTCGATCGGACGCGAAAGTGAACGTAGATTAAAAAATATAATTGATGTTTAGCCTAATTATTATATACACTCTTTGAGAAATAAATTACACTATGAGAGGTTCGCACGATCACAGGTTGAGCGGGTTGGAAGTGGGCTGGCCCCCCGCCGCCGCCACCGCGCTGCCGAGCTCGGCCAGCCGCGCGAACTGGCGCAGCGAGCGAGGGTCCCTCGTGGCCGCCAGCAGCCCCGGCATGCGCGTCACGGCCTCCTCGGCCGCCGCCTCCGCCAGCCGCAGCTCGTGCGCGGCGGACGGCAGCCGCAGGCGGGCGGCCCGCGACGCGCGCGACATGACGGCGGCGGCGCAGTAGGCGTCGATGGCGGACGCGGCCAGGCGGTTGAGCACGAACTGCTCGTCCACGATGCGGCGCCCGTGCCGCACCAGCGCCGCCTCCACGCTGCGCCCGTGCTCCAGCACGCAGCGGCCGAGCTCGGCAGCCAGCGGCCGCAGCTCCGGCGCCACGTGGGGCGCCAGGTCGGGCCCGCGCGCCAGCCCCACGGCGCCCGCGGCCCGGCGGCCCGCCTCGCTGAAGATGAGGCTCAGGTGCGCCGTGGGGTTCTTGAAGGCACGCTGCAGCTCCTGCAGGTGCGAGCCAGCGAACTGGATGCCCGTGAGCGCCACGAACAGGCGCAGGATGTCGTTGGTGCCCTCGAAGATGCGGAAGATGCGCAGGTCGCGCAGCACGCGCTCCAACCCGGTGGCCTTCATGAAGCCCATGCCGCCCAGGATCTGGATGGCCTCGTCCACCACGGTCCAGGCGGAGTCGGACGCGAACACCTGCGACAGAGACAGTGACAGCGGGTCGGGCGCGGCCGCACGGAGGCAGCTCGCTCCTCGCTACGTACCTTGGAGATGGCGGCCTCCAGGTGGTAGTCCTGCGCGCCCGAGTCCATGTTGCCGCTGACCATGTAGGCCAGCGACTCGGTGGTGTACTGCAGCATGGCCATGCGCGCCAGCTTCTCCTGGATGGTGCCGTAGTCGGCGATGCGCTTGCCGAACTGCACGCGAGTGGCGGCGTGCTCGGCCGCCTGGCGCAGGGCCGTGCGCTGCGTGCCGGCCAGGGCCGCCGCCATGCCGAAGCGGCCGTTGTTGAGGATGTTCATGGCCACCTTGAAGCCGTTGCCCACGCCGCCCAGCACGTTGGCCACGGGGATCTTAACGTCCTCGTAGTACACCTCGGTGGTGTTGGAGCACTTGATGCCCATCTTGTTCTCTGGCGGGCCGGACGACACGCCGCCGAACGCTCGCTCCACGATGAAGGCCGTCACCTGCGGAAGCACGGGTTAGCCTCAGTATACGCACAAGGTAACCTCAGCGCACGCACAAGCTAGTGTATGGACTCTCCTAACATAAAATCTTCTCCACTTTAATTATCACCACAACTCCCAATATTAAAATGAACAGTTGAATCTTGTGTTTGAACTTTAAAAATAGGTATATTCTATTGTAAACTATCCTATCATGCCCAAAATAGAGGATCACGGAAGGCGTGATGAACCCCTTAGGGGATCAATTTCCAAAAGTCCCTTCTTAGTGTACACTTACGTTATTTAAGATGAAAGTGCCAGGATAGCTCGCGAAATTCAAATATTCTTACGTTTTTTGCAATTTGCAGGTCAGTGTCAGGTTATATCTTGGTCAAAATATGATTTGTGACCGTAGCAAGTACGTATTTACAGAACTGTAATCATTAAACTCATCAGTACAACTCTCTCAATAGTATTATTGCCAAATGTCATGATTTCATGAAATACTACATTTGGCACTACTACTACTACTAACTGAGAGAGTTGAGATGATGAGGAACATTTGTGCATCATGCTTCTAGACCCAGGGGTTTCAGCTGTGCGTTCAGTCAGCCAGTCAATTTATTACTTTATATAATATATATTTATATATAATAAAGAAAAAGAAGTTAGATAAAATACAGCAGCTCTGAAGTCAAATTAAATAAATCTTCGAAAAGTATCATCGATTATGATGGAAACAGACATACGTCCTTAAGGTGGTGAGTGGAAAAGCAATTCTGTGGTGACTACACGTAACGTGGAACGTGGATCTGTTTAACAAGAGTGATTCCGCTAGAGGCAGTCAGAGGCCAAACTAGAGATCGAATGGCACCTTATCGACAGTCTTGCCGTCCTTCTCAATGGGCGTCTGCGCGAACACGGTCATGATCTCGGCGATGCCTCCGTTGCTGATCCAGATCTTGGAGCCGTTGAGGACGAAGTGCTTCCCGTCGGACGACAGCACCGCGCGCGACCTGCACACACACACACTCGTCAGTCGGGGCTCGCTCGCGACCTGCACACACACACGTCAGTCGGGGCTCGCTCGCGACCTGCACACACACATACTCGTCAGTCGGGGCTGGCTCGCGACCTGCACACACACACACACTCGTCAGTCGGGGCTCGCTCGCGACCTGCACACACACACACACACACTCGTCAGTCGGGGCTCGCCTGCGACCTGCACACACACAGACACTCGTCAGTCGGGGCTCGCTCGCGACCTGCACACACACACGCACTCGTCAGTCGGAGCTCGCTCGCGACTTGCACACACACACACACTCGTAAGTCGGGGCTCGCTCGCGACCTGCACACACACACACACACACTCGTCAGTCGGGGCTCGCTCGCGACTTGCACACACACACACACACTCGTCAGTCGGGGCTCGCTCGCGACCTGCAAACACACACACACACACTCGTCAGTCGGGGCTCGCTCGCAACCTGCACACACACACACTCGTCAGTCGGGGCTCACTCACGACCTGCACACACACACACACACACACACACTCGTCAGTCGAAGCTCGCTCGCGACCTGCACATACACACACTCGTCAGGCGGAGCTCGCTCGCAACCTGCACACACACACACAAACTCATCAAGGGGGCTCGCTCGCGACCCGCCGCCTCCACTGTCGCGCACGTACTTGATGGAGCCGGCGTCGGAGCCCGAGGAGGGCTCGGTCAGACAGAAGGCGGCGTACTCCCCGCCCGTGACGCGTGGCAGGTACTTGGCCTTCTGCTCGGGCGTGCCGAACAGCAGGATGCCCTTGAAGCCGATGGACTGGTGCGCGCCCAGCGTGATGCCCACGCCCAGGTCGTGCGCGCCCACCACCTCCACGAGGCGCGCGTACTGCGTGTTGCACAGCCCCAGCCCGCCCTGCTCCGCCGGCACCTGCAGCCCGAACGCGCCCAGATCCCACAGCCCCGACAGTGTGTTCTGCTCGATCTGCGAGTCCGCATCATTCTTGGCGGGGTCGTTCACCTGCGCCACAAAACAACCTGAGTTCCACACTCCAGTACTAAACTTTAGCAAATGGAAATGAACTGATGGGGACGCCAGACGGTACGTACCTCTTGGAAGAATTTCTCGACGGGCGGCACGAGCTCCACCAGCATCTGGCGCTGGTCTTCGGTCAGCGGCTCGGGGAAGGGGAACACCTGCGCCGTCTCCAGGCGGCCGCGGAACAGGTTCAGCGTGAAGGAGCCGCTCTGTCGCGCCGCACCGCGCTTTTCGTCCGGCGCCGAGCGCGCCTCCGTGGCCAGCCATCTGCAGCTGCCACGTGTACATGCATTATCGTCTCAATCATATACAACACTCTCCCGGCTTCTGCTAATGCACCGCTCGTTTATCTGAACACCTATATCATTTCTCTTTAATTTTATCAAAGTTTACTAGCCTTAGTTTGTTTTTACGCGTGAAATATAAATATTAATTTGTTGAAACCGAGAGGCTTTCTTAGCGGAGGCGGAGGTCAAGAGCTTGGCCTGGGAAGCGGAGGTTCAAGTGGAAAAAATAGTAATTCATGATTTATTGAACCTACACTTTCTTAATAAAACATACATATACAAATGAGTATATAAGAGGAAGTCTGAAAGTGGCACCGCTGACTGAAAAGTTGTGTGGAAATCGGTTGTCGTGGTATGGGCATGTGATGCGAAGGAATGAAGAAAATGTGGTGACGAAAGTCTTGTGTATAGATGTGGATGCTATAAGAGTAGGGGAAGGCCAAAGAAACAATGGATGGACTATGTGAAAGAGGATATGGGTAAAAAGGGGGTGGCTACAGAGATGACGACTAATAGAGAAGTATGGAAGAAAAACACATGTTGCGCCGACCCCAAATAAATTGCGATAAGGGCAGGATGATGATGACTTTCTTAATAAAACAAACATTACCAACTACTAATCAAAATCAAGGAGAGGCAAATGGTATTTCACAAAAAACAGTTTTGCGGCTTTGTCTCCATCAAAACAATTGCTTAGGGAATCATAAATTAAGCCAGCCTAGCTGCAATCCCAATGCAATTCCGTCGCACACTCTCCAACGCCAGCCGTCGGTTAACGGCACGGTCACACCTCGAAAAGATGGAGCCGGGTGAAATTGGCTCAAGTTCAAGCGCCCAACCATATCCTCTCGGAGAGACGGGACCTGAGACCCACTAGCTCGTGCGTCAGGCACGTATCTATAGGCAACAGTGCCGTCGTCTGCATACCCAAAGGTACCGGGTTTTAGCAGATCGTTAATATGCAGCAAAAACAATGTTGCCGAGAGCACCGACCCCTGAGGAACACCAGCATTAATAGCCAGCAGTCCGGACGAGCATCCATCTATAGTCATAGATGGATGCTCGTCCCCATGACTGCTGGCTTCCTGAGGGATCGGTATGTTCGAGTAGTCACTCGAACATACCGATCCCTCAGGAAATCTGCAATCCAATCACACAAACCAGCGGACAGACCGAAGGAAGGAAGCTTGCCAATTAGGCTGTCGTGCCAGACCCGGTCGAAGGCCTTCGAGATGTCAAGGGAGACCACAAGGGCTTCCTCTTGTTTGTCGATGGCCTCACTCCAGATGTGAATGGCATACGCTAGAAGATCCCCAGTTGACCGATTTCGGCGGAAGCCGTATTGTCGAACACTGAGGATATCGTTAGCTTCTAGGTATGCCAGGAGCTTGCCATTCAGTATACATTCCATACTCTTACAGAGTAGGGAAGTTATCGAGATGGGCCTATAATTTGCTGGGTCAGCTCGACTACCCTTCTTGGGCACGGGTTGCACGTTAGCTTGCTTCCAAGCCATCGGCACTTTTTCAGTCTCAAACGAAAGGCGAAATAGGCATGTCAAGATCGGAGACAACTCAGGCGCACAAGTCCTCAGTACAATTGCCGGTATCCCGTCGGGGCCACTAGCCTTGTTCACGTCCAGGTTACGCACTACCCTTCTGACATCCTTCTGATGAATGCGAATGTCTGACATAATCGACTCACATTCACCAGTGAATGTAACGCAGCCGTGACACATAATAGCAATAGCTGTTTTCAGATCATGCGTTAACATAGTCCATCCGTACTTAATATTATAAATGTAAAAGATACTGTCAGTATGTATGTAACCTCTTTATGGTTTTATGGCTGAACGGATTTGCATGAAACTTGGTACACGGGTAAACCACTTCCTGCAATTAGACATTGGATACTTTTATCCGGGAAGCATATTCCCTTCACCCTTAGGAGAAACCTTTCGAATTTCTTGCAGGCGAAGCCACTGGCAGAAGCTAGTTGTCATATAAAGCAATTTAAAAACAGGTTGCATTTGGCAAAAAACTAGACAGTAGCTCAAATGATTACGAAAATCTATTTAAATAACCAGAAAAAATTACAAGTACCGGCGTGACACCGATGTCACAGTAATAACAATAGATTTTCTATTGTGTCTGTTTCTCCAGTAACTGACTAATTAATGAATAACTGTTATGTAATCATTACTTATTAGATAATGATCTGTTGTACAATCTTTTCTTGAGTTAAGATTTCTTTTAATATTATTATCTCTACATGGTATTTCAAACAAAGTCGCTTTCTGCTTCTGTATGTTTTTCAGCTAACTCGTCCTAAACCATGCATCGGATTTTAATGCCATCAAAGAGCGAGAGAGAGTTTGTGTGTATAATTTGGAGAGGATTTAAGGAGCCCGGGCAAGTCGAAAGTTCCATACATGTTTATAATAAATGTTTTCATTAACTGGACACCAAAACGCTTTAGATTTGATAACCATGAAACTTTTTGATTTGTCTCGTTTAGTGACCTGCAAATATGTTCTTTAGAGAATAGAAATAGGAATTGATCTAGAATTTGAGTAACATTCATTTCTTCTTATTATATGATCACCTGTTCACAATATTTTGATCATCTTAACGGTAGGTACCATTTTAATGAGCATTTTATGATGTTAATTTTTTCCTACAATTTGTGATAAGTTTTGGTAATTTGCATGCATTTTTTGTGGACAGTTAGAGCACGAGATGCAGAACAAATATGTAGATATACAAACAGAAAACAAAAACATGGCAATTAAAAACCCCAAGAATAGTATAATTTCATATTTCTCATTTACCATACTTAATTGCTATTAGATAGCAATAAAGTATGGTAAATGTAAGGTATGGTAAGTCTATGTATGTGTCAAAGACTACAATAATTTAAAGGTCTATGTTAATTGCAATGTTGGCAGTATTCCGAGATATTATTTTGACACAAGAATGTCATTTGCCTATTAATAATGAGGTTGAGGTACAAAGTCCAAGGCGAGTGTGGACTATGGAACAACAAGGCCATGGTAATTGAGTGCAATGACAAACAAACTACTGATCTATCAGTAGTTTTGTCTGTTTTCTGGTTGAAATAGTTACCTGTGCAAGGGCAACGGCAGCTGAGTTGATTTCCCCGCTATGCAACGATTAGCACACGTTAACAACTTAGCACCCTTCATTTTAAAGTTTTTATCTGTATTTTACAACTTCAAAAGTACAATTCCTAACAACTAACAGTTCATCATCGGTAGGTACATGAATTATCGAAATTGTAAAATAAATCAGTAAAATAAAACGGATAACACGAAGACTACGAAAGAAAAAATAAAAACTTTTCTAAGTGATGTGAACTCGCTCAACCAACCATACATAACCAACCAACCAAAGAGTATAATAATAACAACCAACAGCAGACAGATGTGATTTTTTGTTGTTCCTTTTGGAACAGGCTAAGGTCAGAGACCATGCTGCCTAGTCATCAGTAGTGTATTTTTTTCCATTCTAACGTAGATTTAACACATTCTAATGTTTTTTGCAGTATTTGGCAACAAATGTGTCGAATCAGCCTTCTCGGAAAACATCGCTGAAGTAGTCAATTCTAAAATAAAATTCTCAGCTCCATTTTGCCGGATACTTGAGTCCACCCAGAGCGGAAGATGTATTTGAATGTTTACCCACCCGCCAAAAAAAAAAAGCTCCGTTGTACCGAGATCGCGCCTGTTCAATGAAACTTGCCGAGATGGCTGACACTTGCTGCCAAATACTGTCGTGTCTAGTTTTTTGGTAGGATTTTCTGGAGTTTAGTTTTTATCCCTAAAAATGGTTTACTTTGCCCTCGCTCAATCAGCTCTCAGTTACTGTATAACTACATGGGGGGGAACCCACAAGACAACCATGTTGCGGCTAGAGAGGGCGCAGAGAGCAGTTTTAAAAGTACTGGCTAAAAAACATATTAATAATATATTCCATAATAATATTCCACAACTATCACACAACGCCATCTAGTCCCAAGCTAAGCAGAGCTTGTGTTATGGGTAATATACAACTGATAAACATATTTATATATTTCTAAATACATACATATTATAGATAAATTACACCCAGACACAGAACAAATGATCGTGCTCATTACACAAACATTTGTCCTGGGTGGGAATCGAACCCACGACCTCCGGCATAGCAGTTAGGGTCACTAACCACTAGGCCAACAGGCCAGTCGAATAAAAATATTAGGTTACCGACCTCTGAACTGTACTCACTATGTGTGGTCCTCACAGTGAGACAGCTGTTTGTCCTACATACAGTCTTTAAGAAACACCTGCTTCTGCCCTACGAGACGACTCTCAGTCACTAACAAAGAAGCGGCGTGCTGACAGTTTCTAAGACTGTGCGCTGCTGGTTTCGGTTTCGGTTTGGTTTCGTCGTCATTGTACACTTCAATTCAATTTTTGAGGTTATGGCTCCATCGAAGACATTCGATGATTTTGCCAATGTCAAGGTATGAGAGATTGACTTGTCGTAAAATATTACACCATTGATCAGTGTTTTTAGCGTTGGCATCCATAGATCCCCATGCTAAAAAAAAAGGGACAAAACAATTTTGGTTAGTACAAAAAAAAAATGTTACAACATCAAGCGTATGATAAATAAATAGAGCTACAGCTGGATTTTTTTAATGTTAATAAATTTGTATAGTATCTTAACAGCAGGGGTATGAACTAAGGATAATAGAAAAGGAATGTTAATTGGGCGGGGAATATCAGAAGTGAGTAAGTCGTAAAGGGGAGTGGTTAAACGAGGACAGGAAAAAAACAAGTGTTCCAGAGTACCCTCCTCCAAACCGCATTCACACAAAGAGGAGTCCCTCACATGGATTTTGGCCAAAAAAACTGGAGTGCAAACAAACCCAAGTCGTAGTCTAATTATGACAGAGGTCGCTAACTTACTCGAAAATTTTAGTTTGCTGAACCAACATTTAGGTGGAATGAATGGTTGGATAGAGCCATAAAATTTGCCCTTCGATATCCGAGTTTTTTGCCAGTGCTCATTCCAACTCTTCATCATCTCGGGTTTCGCAAGAGAGCGCAGATCACGGGGATAACAGGACGAATAAGAATCGATTCCATTCCGAGTAGCCAGCTTGGCGATCGTATCCGCATTCTCATTGCCGGCAATTCCTGAATGGCTGGGGATCCAAGCCAATGCAATTTCTATGCCTAAGCAGTGGCATCTATACAGGAGTTGTTTTATCTGTAGGATAACGTGGAAATTGTGTCGAGAGCGAAAAGGTGATTTCATTAAATCCTGTAGGCAGCTCAGAGAATCCGAGAGAATAAGGCTTTTGTTGAGACCATGCGATTCAATGTAGGAGACTGCTTCCAAAAGAGCTATTGCTTCCCCTGTGAATATGGAGCCAAATGCAGAGCTACGAAAATTAAGAATAATTTTATATTTTGGGACCCACACAGCTGAACCGACATTACTGTTATCTGACAACTTGGAAGCATCGGTAAATAACGTCAGCCAGTCGTGCTAGTCCTCTGCCAGAATCCTATTGAATTTGATATTAGCTGCAGGGTCATGTTTGGATATACCAAAGTTAAAAATTATTTTTGGTTGGAAAAGCAAGGAATCAAAATTTACTTCAAATATGGGGTTTCTATTTAACTGAAATAAGGAAGTATGCATATTACTCAATTTACTGAAGCTGTTAACAAGGAGTGGAGGATTTTTATGAGACCAATAGCCAGATGTTGGGATTAGCTGATAAAGTGTACGAAGAAGAGGGAGAAGAGGATGACATTTAGTTTGGATGACTTTATAAAAAAATCTATCACAGAGATATTGTCTACGTAAGTGTAGGGGGGGCTCTAAACATTCTACCTGAAGGGCATTAATAGGTGAGCATTTCATATCACCCGTGATAATACGCAAGCATTTGGATTGAATCCTTTCCAGTTTGGCAAGGGCTATTTTATTGCATGGTTCCAACAGAAAGCATCCATAGTCAAAGTGACTACGGACTATGGCGTTATATAAGATTTTCTGGGAAGTTGGATGAGCTCCCCAGCGAACTCCAGAAAGGGCACGTAACACATTAACGCCTCTTTCGCATTTTTTTAAAATGTAATCCAGATGATAGAGACCAGATAATTTTGAGTCAAGAATGAGGCCAAGAAATTTTACTTTGTCTCGGATCAGAATGGGTTCATTTTCAACATTAAGGTTAATAGGTGGAATAATACGCTTGCGAGAAAAGACAACTGCATTGCATTTGGAGACTGACAAACTTAAGCCGTGATCAATAAGCCACTGGTTTAAATAATAAAGGGCAGAATTTAGGCGAGATGAGGCATCCGAAAGGGAAGCTGAAGTAAAGTAAAGAGCAATGTCGTCAGCATATTGAAGGATTTTGCAGAAACAACTCACTGAAGACTCCAAATCGTATGTGTATATATTATAAAGAATGGGGCTTAAGACCGACCCCTGGGGTAGGCCCTTCCATACTAGACGGGATGGGGAGAGGGAGTTTTGATGACGAACAGAAATAGAACGGGACATAAGGAGATTACAAATGATGTTGACCATCCTCACAGGGATACTCAGCTGTAGCAGCTTTTGCCTGAGTATTGGAAGTTGGACATTATCATAGGCTGAAGCAATGTCTAGAAAAACACCAAGAACACTTTCATTATTGGAGAAGGCAATGCGGACGTCAGACATAAAAACACTAAGGCTAACTAGAGTTCCCATACCTCTTCGAAAACCGAACTGAGAACTGGGAAGGATACCTTTAGTTTCTAAGATCCATTCAAGCCGGTTCTTGATGAGATTCTCCATAATTTTAGCCAAGACAGAAGAGAGGGCGATAGGACGATAGGAAGTAGAATCTTTTGGGTATTTCCCAGGTTTCAAAATTGGAATTATTATTTGGAATTTCCAAGAGTCTGGAACTTGACCAGTTACGAAAAAAGAATTTATTAAGTTCAGAAATATAGATTTACAATTAGGAGAAGATTTGGAGATAAAAGAGTAGGGTATTCCATCAGCACCCGGAGCAGAATCCCTAAGATGATCCAAGGCACAAATAAGTTCTGAATAAGAGAAAGGGTCATCAAATCTATCAGAGGAAGTAGCAGGAGGATCTATAGTGGGAAGGCATTCAAAATTAGGAACAAACGGGGGGCTAATGTGGATATAAAGTCTTCCAACCAGGTGTCGTGGTCATTGGAAGAAATGTCGGGATGCTGACTGTCACAAGCTCTACGGTAGATTTTAATTTTTTTCCACACAAGGGAAACTGGAGAACGTGGAGACAGAGACTCGCAAAACTTGAGCCAGCCGCATCTTTTCTTCTTTGCCAATAACCTACATGTAGTTGCAGAAGTCTTTTTAAAATTTAAATAGTCTGACATATTTAAACTAGAAGACAAGGCGTTTTCAGCTTCTTTACGTTTGCGGACGCTTTCAGTGCATTCAGCATCCCACCAAGGAGGAGAAGGTATTAGGTGTCGGGCAGAGTTTTTAAGGGGGATTGAAGAATTGGCCGCTCTCAACAGACAATCAACAAAATCACTGTATAGGTTTAGGGAGTTGGATGAATTTATTTGAGGAAATTTTTGAAGTTCTGCATCCAAATGGGACATGAACTTAGACCAGTCAGCTTGAGGCAGGCGATACTTTTGTAGAGGTTGAATGGGAAGAGAACGTGGGGTAGTACTAGGGAGTGAAATTAGTATAGGAAGATGATCACTCCCATATGAATTAGGGAGAACAGACCAGGAAAGTGTTGCCACTAGTGAAGGTGAAGAGAAAGTAAGGTCAGGAATACTAATATTTTGGGTAGGGGAGACCCTACGGGTAGCAGATCCATCATTAACAATGCAAAGGTTACGATCATCTAAAAGGTCTAGCAAAAAGCTGGAGGAGGGGTCATTACAGTGAGAGCCCCAAAGGGTGTTACGACAATTAAAATCACCCAACACAATCAGGGGGTCAGGAATAGAAGAAAGGATAGAGTTAAATTCTGTTAAAATATCAGCATTAGGATGAGGAATGTAGACAGATACATAGGATATGCCCATAGCTCTAATGGCCACTACTTGAAGACCAGTATCATGATTGGGAAGAGGAATCTGGGAATAAGTGATAGACCTGCTAACCAATAGGGCGTAACCCGCCCGTCCGTCGTCTCTATCGTCCCGAAGACACGAATATCCGGGAACCCTAAAGAGAGATCCAGGCCTGAGCCATGTCTCCGACACAGCAAAGACAACGGGATTATATCTATTTATAAGATAGATAATATCATGTTTTTTCCTGCGAATGGATCTACAATTCCACTGAAGTATTTTTTCCATTTTGGCGAGTCCAGGATTCGAGGAGTTGTTGAACTAATATAACGACATTGTCCGGTATTGCGTCACTAAATTTAGACAGCATATTTATAAGGGAGCAAGCGAGGAGCTCTATCAAGTTGTCATTAGGAGTGGGAAGGGGAGTGGTTTCAACATAAGGGGAATTCAAAGCACATCCATTAGGCTGAGAAGAGTTAGGAGCATAGACCATGGACTTAAACGCTTGGGTATCATATGACTTGCCCAATTCTGGCCGAGGTCTTGGGGAACGATAAACTGTCTTGGTATAAGAGGTTTTAACAGGGGATGCATATGGAGAAGAAGGAGTGTTAAGAGGGGACGAGGCAAGAAGGGGTTCATTAGGATAATCTTGAGATAGTTTAGATTGGGAGGGACCTGCTGAACATTAGAGTATGGCAATTTACGGGGACGGGGAAACCTTACTGAAGCCTCACGGTAACTTAAGTTTTCTTGAGACATTACCATTTTAATTGATTTCTGTCTTGAGTGTTCAGGGCACTTATTATCAGTGGCTTTATGTCTTCCACCGTCACACAAAAGACATGAGACCTGTATATCCGGAACATTACAGCTATCTCCAGGGTGTGGTTGAGCGCAACGGTAACAGCGAGGCTTAGACCTGCACTGAGTGCTTATATGGCCAAATCGTAAGCAGTTGCGGCATTGGATAGTGGGGAGATGATAGATAGAGACAGGAAGAGAAGCATTGTAGCAGAAGACTTTCTCTGGGAGAACTTGACCAGCGAAAGTAAGCACTACAGTTGATGATGGGGACCAAGTTACAGAGTCCTCTTTTATGTTTTTAAAATTAAGCCGTCTAGCCCTAATGACTTCCCCACAATTACGAGGGGTTTCTATACCGAGGACTAGCTCCTCTAGTATCCAGTCAGTAGGAATATCCCTAACAACTCCCATGCGACTTACATGAAAACGTGGGATAGCTGCCGAGTATTTGTTTTCAACAAGAATGGGATTGCTGACAAAGTTGTTGGCATCTTTGAATGTCACGAAATCAATAGACATCCTGTTACGGCCCATAGACTTGACACTGCCTTGGACAACACCTTTAAATCCTTTAGTGAAAATAAATTGGGCAAACATAAGAGCATTCAAGGTTAGGCCTTGCTTAGGGTCTGTTTCCAACCTAGAGACAAATACAGTGAAGGGAGCTCTGTCACTATCGCTATAGAGCATTTTGGAGTCGCTCTCAAAACCCGGTCTCGTAAATACAGACTGAATTGAGTCAGACGGCGGCTTATTTCTTTTCGCGTCAACAAAACTCTCCGGTACTCCGGGGCGTTTTCTAATATCCGATCTTACGCGACCAGTGTTTTGGGAACACTCCACACCCTCCATATCTGAAGGCGTCCCTCCACCCCCATCAGGGGGTTCTTCGGCACTCATTTCCTTAGGAAATGAGTGCCAAAAAGCTTAAAATACTAACCTTATACCTTTATACACAAACCAGACAACACAAAACAATAGCCACAACACTAAAAACAGATTATGTTATCAAAATAAACTGTGAGGTTAAGAATCGCGTGCTTACTTACTTACACTTAGTTCGCAATAAACGTTTTGACTTTGACTTTGACTTCAACCATATCAGCGCTAAAGTTATTAATGAAATAAATATAAGAATTAAAATTTACCCTATGACTAAAAATCTTCTGAAAAGGAAAGTGACATGAAGAAACTGAGCAACAATCATAAACACGGTAACATACACACACACATCATCACACACACATTTCACCTCACCTCCACTCTACATTTATACTACGTAGGAACCTCAATTTAAATATTCAATTAATATTATTCTTCTTTTTTGTATTCCTTTTTTTTAATTTTTTGTAATAATAATTCTTTATAACATTCTTCGGGAAGTCTGGAGCGATGTATTATATTTGTGTATTTTTTTGAGTTGGGCGTTGATAGCTGCACCACAGTATTTTGTTTTACTTTTGCGGCTATCTTCGTTTTTCTTTTGTTAATTATAAACTGAAGTTGTTCCAAAATAAATTTTATACTTATTAATATAGAGTTCAGTGGCTGTTTTGTTATTCGCATATTGATTCCTAGTGGATATTGTGATATAAAATTGGTGTAGTTTTGTGTCTCAAGTGTCTACGCAACTGGACAATACGTTGAATCATTGAAACAGGCGCGATCTCGGTAAAATGGAGCTGAGAATTTCACTGCAGTGTAGTATTGACTACCTCAGCGAAGTTTGCCGGGAAGGCTGACTCGACACATTTGTTGCCAAATACTGCAAAAAACATTAGATTGTCTTACATCTGCATTCTAATAGAAAAAAGTTTATATTAATACACGACGTAAGACGCCATATGGTCAAAAGACTTTCGCCTTCCCTTCGGGATAATAGAATTTAAAAAAAATGGGTCTGTCAGTGTTTATGACATTATTATTTGACAATTGACATACCATGATAATCTACTCCTTCCTTTTAGTCTGTGGACATACATAACGTACCAAAACAGAGAGTTATACTTTGATATTCTTTTTTTATTATTTTGTTTTAGTATTATTTTATTTTATACGTATTGTCTTACACAAATCATGTTAGGTATCTTTATGTACATATTTGAAATAAAAAAGGAGTTGTTAGTTGGTGTTTCTTTATCAATATTGTACATAACCTATTATCTAGTTGAAGTGGTCAAGGTAAAGATCATTAAATTAATATGTTGACCAATCTTAAGTAGTGTCGTGTTGTTTAGCATTGACTTCTGTCGTTATGCTGTCGCGGCTCTACTTGGGCTTCTCTTCGATGTGCAGTGCAGAGCAATAGAATACTAATTTGTGTGTTTTGTTACAGAAGCCCATACTAATATGCCGTCAAGGTGAATTCCGACGGTTCCTGGAGGAGAACGTGCCTCTACTGAGCGAGCATTACTGGCCGACGCCGTGGTGTGTCGAGTCTCGGCTACAGACGGTGCTGGGTTCGATATTACGTTCACGGCTATTGCCGCCCGTCAAATATCGCCGGTACAAAGTTCACAGAATTATTAATCATAAGTTAACTTAAGTATTACTAAATCATAAGTATTCATGAGTGATGCAGATAGAGTTTATAGTACTTTCAAATTAATAAAATAACTAAACAAAAAATAATATGAATACAAGCAGTCTTGAATTGAACCAATAAAATTCACTGAGATGACACATACATAACCTAATGTGGCTCCTTGTTTCCTTTTTAGTCGCATATAATATTTATCTATGGTGGTTTAATTTTAGTTTCCAGTTCCCATTAATATCCAATAGATCAAATCAAACAATTAAGTATCCGAGCTGATTTTTACTGTTTTATTTTTTAAATTTGTGTCTTCAGTGGAATAAAACTGACTTGTCAATAATCAAAAATTAATCATCAGTAGATATAAGTATGGTAAAGAACAAAGTTAATTAGAAAACGGCAATGAGCATGTGATGTGAAATAAGATTATAGCAATGGATTTATTATTATAACAATGTGTGTAATTATTATTGTAACATGGGAGAGGGGCAGGAAGATGATGAATGACTAGCTGGTGTTACAGGCAGGTGCTGCGTCTGTCGGACGGCGGGCAGGTGGCGCTGGACTGGGTGGCCGCGCCGCCCGGGCCCGCCCGCGCCGTGCTGCTGGTGCTGCCCGGCCTCACCGGCAGCGCCGACGCCGACTACGTGCGCTGCCTGGCCGCCGCCGCCGTGCTGCTGCGCGCGCGCTGCGTCGTGTTCAACAACCGAGGCTTGGGCGGCTTGCCGCTCACCACGCCGCGCCTGTACTGCGCCGTCAGCCACTCCGACCTGGCCGAGGTGGTGCGCGCCGTGCGCGAGGCCAGCGGCGACGTGCCGCTGCTGGCCGCCGGCGTGTCGCTGGGCGGCCTGATCCTGGGCCACTACCTGGCCGAGCACGGCGCACGCTCCGCCGTGAGCGCGGCGCTCGTGGTGTCGTCGCCGCTGGACGTGGTGAAGGGCTCGGAGTGCATGGAGCGCGCGCCGCTCAACGCGCTGCTGTCGTACCACATGGCGCGCAACCTGCGGCGGACGCTGCGGGCGCACGAGCCGCTGCGCGAGGGCCCGTGGGACTGGCGCGTGGTGGACAGCGCGCGGTCGGTGCGCGAGTTCGACGCCGCCTTCACCACCAAGCACTTCGGCTTCGGCTCGGTGGACGCCTACTACCGCGCCGCCACGCTGCGCGACAAGCTGGCGCGCGTACGCGTGCCGCTGCTGTGCCTGTGCGCCGCCGACGACCCCTTCCAGCCGCTGGGCGCCATCCCCGTGGCCGAGGCCGAGGCGGCCGGCGCCGGCGGGGCGCGGCTGGCGCTGGCGGTGACGGCGCGCGGCGGACACATCGGCTTCCTGGAGGGCTGGTGGCCGGCCCGCAGCGCGCACGACCAGTACATCGCGCGACTGGCCACGCAGTACTTCGCGGCGCTGCTGGCGCACTCGGAGCTGCTGCACGTCCCCGAGTGCTGACGGTGACAGCGTGCGGGGCCACATCGGCTTCCGGAGCTGGTGGCCGGCGCACACCGTGCACGACCAGTACAGCCCGCGGCTGGCCACGCAGTAGTGGCCGAGTGCTGACGGTGGCGTCAAGCGCGACTCGTGCGTTGTGAGCTTTGCCTTAATATTTTTCTAACAAAGACTTACTTTGTTAAGACTCACGCAAGTATTTGTGTAAAAGCGAAGCTTTTTACACTGACGGCTACATATCGTAAGTTATGTTTAGTACACTGTGATTTAACCATTTAATAGAGGTATTTTTAGTTTAATATAGTTGAATATTATATTATTAAGGTTGCATAATATAGTTACTAACAACGAAGCACGCACGCGTTGTAATTTTGTAATGTTATCTAATTTTTACACATGGATTAGGTTAATCCTGTTCGTGTATATGGGCCTTAATAGTTGTTAGAACGTCCGTCACAAGCGTTGCGCACGAGAGATATATTATAGTATTATTATTATACACGTTACATTTGTTGCATTTCAGATAATTTATTATTAAATTATAATTTAAGCATTTCACGTTAATTATTTCATAAAAAACCTTTTCAGTTTGATCATAGATCAATAGATAGCCTCCAACTGCATGTCTGGTATGTTTTGCCATAAAATTTTTACAAGTTTTTCAAAAGACCAGCCAAGTGCGTATCTGACATCGCACATGTAGGGTTCTTTACCAAATGAGGGAATTAAAAAAAATACATAAGCGAAGTTGTGATTTATTTAATATTTAAACAGGTAGTAAACCAGTAAAATTTTGGAAAGTTAAAACCTTTTTCGTCGTTTTTCATTTAAACGTTATTGTACGTTTAACCGTGGACTTAATTAATATGTTCATTTGGTCTTTGTAATAAACATAAAAGCCCCCTTCTAAATACGCATGCTATTACAGGCGACTACGCAACCCTATATGGGAGGTGACAGTTCTCTACATTTGGCTTGAATCAGAAGACGGTGGCTCCATCTACATGTTGTATCCGAAACTTTAGGTTTAGTTAGTATAGCATCTCAGCAGATGTCACTACACTAAGAAATTGCATTATTATATTTTTTTATGACCTAATAACATAATAATATTTATTTTACGTTTCAATAATAAAATTGACCTTACTTTAATATTTTTATACATCAAAATAAATAAGATATTATGTACTGGTATATTTTTTTTACTGGTAACTCAAAATAAGAAGATTAATTCGAAATTCAAATGTTAGCTACTCTCTGCGTATGAGCACGATTGTAGACCTTTTACATTTTTTTGCGACGGCACGGTTGGCGCAGTGGTTGAGCGTTCGGCTGCTGCGCTGCGTGTCGCGGGTTCGATCCCCGCACGGACCAAATATTTGTATGGCCTACAGAGAGTTGTTCCGTATCTGGGTGTCTTGTGTATGTGAGTTTACATGTTGGTCAACGCACCCACGATACAGGAATAATTCCTAGTGTGGGGCAACGTTTTTTATTTTTTAAATAAAGCATTTGTGAAATTATACAAATGTGAAATCTTCCAAAAAGTGCGTCGAGTTGTGCTAGAAGTTCCTTCGCGTTGCTGTGGTGGCTTCGGCCCGGAATACGTGTTGAATTCAATTCAACAAATTCGCGAAAGGACGCGCGATTATAACGTCTTGTTAAGTAATAACAACATTTCCTTTGTAAAAGTTATGTTTATTTCTGTGCTCCCAGTGGTAGGGTGAGGTGGGGCACAGTGAAACTAAAGTGTTTTTAAATTTTAGAAAAATAAGTATCTCAACAATATAAAAGTAAATCAACATAATTTCTTTATGCATTAGGTATTCTTTGTCTTACTAAATGGCAATGAAAGGTTGATGGAACAACATAAAAATTCACAGCAATTTGCATTTTACTGAGAATAATTTTATGTTGCGGTGTGCCCCAGGGCTGGGGTAATATAAAACACCCATTAAGGCACAGTGCAACAAACTGGGGCACAATGCAACAAAATTAGGTTAGGGGGTGGGGTGGGGGTGGGAAATCCAACAATGACTTCTGCCGCTCTGGGAGGAGCGGGAGGGCGTGTCAGACTCTTACTGACTAAAACCCACCCCTGTTCCTTCCCTGCCTGAGTGCCCAGGGCTGCGGTAACTCATTTTCAGAATTTATCCGCTACCCATAGGCATACCCGGGCCTGCGGACGGCGAGTAATGGGTAGCTCGCCGTCCGATCAGCACCAGGCCCGAAAGTAGACGGCGCGTAGTGTTCCACGCGCGCCTCAAAGAGTTGTCAACAATAAGGACGGGGCCCGTCATGGCTGTTGCCTGCCCGGGGGTTGAAGATAAATTCGAAACAGAGTTACCCCGCCCCTGGGCACAAAAAAAAAACTTGAGAGGTGTCAAGGGACACCCGGATGGAACGAAGTTCCTTTCGATTAATTAGTGAAGGAATTGTAATATAATTTTATTTTTTTTAATTTATAATATTTTTTTTATTATTAACTACGCACACACGCACGTAAGAAGTTATACTTCATCATCTCATCTCATCGCAGCTCAGCTCAGCTCGCTGTCTCCATGTCGTCATGAGATCCTGCCGCAGCTCCGTCCGCCGAGCCGTGAGGTGTCGCGGAGCAGAGTTTCGCCCCGGCGTTTGGCCTCCTCGCGCCACTCCCAGAGCAGCGCGAGGACCTTGGCCTCCAGATCACGGCGGTATCATCGGATGAGCCGAATGGCCATGACCCTTTGGGACGCGTTCAACCGGCGAGCTGGTCGCCGCCTTATAGAACACGCCCACACCGGTGCCTAAAGGGCTATGGACCGCACGATCCCCGCGTAGAGCCTCCGGCAGGAGGCGTTTGGACGCCCCAGATTGGGCAGGAGCCGCTTCAAAGCAGCACTGGCCCGCTCCAATCTGGGAGCCAAACGTCGGAAATGCTCGACGAAGTTCCACCGGCTGTCAAGGACGAGACCCAGGTAACTCATCGTGAACCCCTCCTACCGATCCGGGAACCCGACGGTGGCACGTTCCGAGGACCATGAAAACACATGGCCTCGGACTTGTGCAATGCCACCTCGAGTACCATTTTGCGGATCCTCTCAACGACAGTCGCAACCCCGCGTGTCATCAAGTCGGCCGCCGCCTTTTTTTTTTTTTTTTGTTGCCGGGGTGGAAAATCCTCATGGATGTCCTTCGCCCGGGGCGGGCGAAGGGGTCTGTCAGACTTACTGACTAAAAATCACCCCGGTGTTCCCACACTTGGACCGGGGATCGTGAGAGCTAGTACGACTTCCATGATCCCCGGCTAGTGCCGGCCCGCTGTAACCTCCACCCGTTTTATCCTACCAAGAATATGGAATAAAACGAGTGTGCACAATATAAAAGTTTAATAATAGCTCAACAGGAGGCTCACAAATTTCTAAGTCGTGGGTTCATTGGCCCGTTTGTTGTCACCCCTGCAGTGATAGGCACTTCCCTGAGAAATTCCCGCAGAAGTCGCCCAGGCCGGAGATGGTAGATGGCCGATGTTCGTGATGCGCACGGTGACTGGAAGAATTGGAGGTCCGGAAGATACGGCGTGGCTGTCCGACTTGCTCGGCGGACACCAACGTTCGATCCGACGGAAACTCGCCGTAGTTGCCTAATTCGGGATTATCTGGAGATAAATGGCACTTTGAAGGCACTCCACCGAGAGTTGATTTATTTTCAAAAATATGTATTCATAATTTCCTACTAGTTATTTAAAAAAAAGGATTACGATAGCCTCGGCTAGTGCGCTCGAGAGGTCGTAATACGAGGATGCAATACGTGTGCTCTGACATCAGCCTAGAGGCGACTGAACCCGGTGCGCGGGCGCGCTAATCACATATATGGTATGCGAACACTCCCCCCGCACTCCGTACCCTCGCGTTCCGAAGCGTACACACAAAGAACAACATTCGTAACATTAATAATAAATAATTTATTGATCCAAAGATAAACATAGACACAGGTTATATACTAGTTACATGCTAAGACTTAATCAACTAACAATGGGCACTAGGGGAGAAAAATTATAGTCTATATTAACAAAAAATTAAATCCTGTCTCCTACAACTAGGCATGGCCTGTATCTTAGGAGACAGTGATTTGACCGAACTGAGCTGTAAATTACCTAGTGTTAGACCTTAGATTTCGGATTTCGTCTGTTATTCTACCATAAAACTAAAACTAAAATGTGAGTTAGCTGAGCAAAGAATTTTAGATTTATTTGAGCTAGATGCGGGTGTAAATGGGAGAGTGGTGTGTGTGTGTTCGTGTTTGTGAGTGTAATGTTAGTTGTGTTGTATGGGTGTGTGTGTTGTGTGTTAGGAGGTGTTTCTTTGTGCGTAGTGTTTTTGTTCCTACTTAGTAGTGATTTTTCAAGCGATATATGCCAGTAGAGATTCGGTGTTATTGTAGTCCTGCTCTATGAGCCAGTCTGTAATTTTAGATTTGATATTGAATTTATTTAAGTATATTACATTTAATTTCTTTTGTATGATTTTATATACATGAATACTTAACACATAGTATTGTTGTTTTGCAAACGAGGTTTTGTGCTGTACACCAGAGGGAACATATGTTCGCTTCCTTGGGTCAGGTAGGGGTAGGCAGCCATGTACCCTGAGGACAGATCGAAGAACAAACAGTTTACGTACCGTCAGAACTTTGCAGTCAGAATAGAGTTGTGCTGTGGGGTATCTAAACGGTTTCCTGGTCATAACCTTAAGTACAGCCCTTTGAGCTCTTTCTGCTCTCAGAATAAAAGTTTTTGCTGCTCCACCCCACACGGTTATGCAGTATCCGAGGATTGACTGGCACAAAGTGAGGTAAACCATCTTAAGAATTTTAAAATCAGCCGATTCTCGCAGAGACTTAAAAATGTGTATAAGACGGATAGTTCGAGTAGTTAGAGTATCAAGCTGTTTGTCCCATCTTAGACCCTCGTCTATATGCACCCCCAGATACTTTACGTTATTGGTTCTGCCAATGGCAGCACAAGAACACGACATCTGTCGATTTTGGCAAGAGTGAGCTGTAATCGAAAAGGTATTCGGGGGTAGGGTGTTACGTCGGATCGCAAAGGGTGTATAATAAGTTTTATCCAGGTTTAGCGTCAGCAAGTTCATATTAAGCCAGGTCATCACGGAATTTAGTGCGGACTCGGCCCTAGTTTGCACATCGTCCCACGTAGGCCCATGAATTAAAATCGCCGTGTCATCGGCATATGCATAGATCCCACCATCAGGTATTGACATTCTACAAAGGTCGTTTATATAGATTAGAAAGAGCGTGGGGGCTAAAATGCTTCCTTGAGGCACGCCGCATGACACTGATTCTTCATCACTGCATTTCGAGCCTATCCTAACTCGCTGGGTGCGATTTGTGAGGTAATCAGTAAAGAGTTTCAATGCCATGCCACGTACGCCCAAACACTCTAACTTAGCTATTAGTTTGGGAACAGAAACTGTGTCGAAAGCCTTCGACAAGTCCAAAAATATGCCAAGACATTTAGTTTTGCTATCTAGAGTCTTTGCTATAGTTTGCGTTAGATCTAATACAGCATCTTCAGTAGAGACACCAGACCTAAAGCCATACTGGTTGTCAGCAATAATTTTGTACCTGTCTAGAAAGCGTCTAAGATTATTGTTTAAAATCTTTTCCAGTATTTTCGAGAGCGAGGGTAGAACAGATATTGGCCTATAATTATTGACACAGTTCCTGCTCCCTCCCTTATAGATTGGGTGTACAATAGCCTTCTTAAGAGAATCCGGAAAGACTCCCGTGTCTATGCAAAGATTGCGTATGTGTGTTATCACTGGTACGAGAGTGTGGCGACATGTCTTAAGAAGTGATGATGGGATTCCATCCCAGCCTACGGCACAATCGCTTCGAAGCTGTAATATAATAGAATTGACGTCACTATCGTCGACTTTTTGTATAGCGAGTGAATTGATGGGCGGATTCGGCGTCAATCTTGTGCAACCGGGAGGTGTATTTCGAGTTAGGGGCGTTTTATTAGGGTCATTTAGTATTGCCTCTGCCATGTTTTTACCTATACTACTAAAGAACGAACATACATAGTTTAGGGAAGATATAGGGTTGTCGGTTATTTTTAATAGCTCATCTGGACTAGAGTGTATTTTACCGGTATTCGTAATTTCCTTAATTGTTTTCCATAGCATTCTTGGATTACCGTGTGACTTTTCCAGTTCGCTCCTCTCATATGCACTCTTCAATTTACGAAGTAGCGTATTACAAAAGTTTCGATAACGTGTATATGTTACATGTAATATTAAATTATCTGGTGATTTTTTAATTTTTATGTGCAATTTATCTCTATGCTTAATACATTTTAATAGGCCAGTAGTTATCCATGGTTTTATAATTCTAAGTTTCCTCGATACGTTGGTTTGTTCTGTATGTTTAGTTATTGTTGGGGTTTTTCTCGTCGTTGACGGACACCCCGGTAGTTGTTGTAGGTAGTTGTTAGTTCACACCAAACCACTGTTAAGTTTAATAGTTTATTTAGGGAAACGGTGAAAAGTTATGTTTGTTTAGTAATCTGAGCCGCACTTAATGTTATATTATTATTGATCGAGCCGCACATGAGCGCGGGACGGAGTTTTAGTTACGACTGAATTGAGTAATTATTTAATAAGGTACGAGTAAACGTACTTTTGCTGTATGAGCATTATTGGCTCGTACATGCTCCCGAGGGAAAGATATGCATATGTACTCAGATCACCAAACTTGCGTTACAAGTTAAGTAGGTATAAATGTTATAAAACTAATAAAAGCAATCAAAACAATAAGCAAGAAATAATTATTCATAGTTTAAATCTAAATAATTAATCATAGTTTGAATCTTGTTCCAATGGCTGATTGCGGCGGATGGTAGTCCTGTGAATGTCCACCTCGTATTTTAGCGTAGGAAGGAATCTCCTTTAGCTCTATATCTTCTGTCCTCTCTCGAGTCTTATTCGTATTGTTAGAGGTATTGCTCTTCTTACGCGCCTGCAGATATCTTCTTATTTGCCAAACTAGTACAGCGGCGACGATTCCTCCCACCAGCAAAGTGGTCATAGCGTAGTTGCCGATGTCGTGGACGCTTATGTCGTTAGGTAGGCTCTTTCGTTCCTTTTGTTTTGGTTGTCGTGCTCAGTTTCTGGACTCACCGTTTGTGAATCAGTGCTGCCGCATGCCTCGTTTATCGGTAGCGGGGCTAATTTAGTTATGGGTCTTTTTAGTATCCCATTTTGTGTCTTGAGCGTGACTACTCGTACTAAGTTATCGCTGCCTGGGTGAAGTTCCACTACGCGTCCCATAGCCCATCTGCTTGGGGGTAGATTGCTTTCTCTCACGAGAACTAGTTGCCCCTTCTGTATATTTTTCTGTATATGTTTCGGTTTTGTAATGAATGAAGGTATTCTTTCGACCAGCGATCCCAATAGTGTCGACGCATGAGCTCAATGAGTTTCCAGTTGTTTCTGATGTCTATAGTTTTCGTTTCTTCAGTTTCATTGAGTGGTAGTGTTAGTGTTGGACAGCCCGTGAGAAAATGACTAGGGCTGAGGTATTCCAGATCTTCCACATCCTCCGATAATGGACACAACGGTCTGCTGTTCATGCACGCTTCGATTTGTGTTAGGAGCGTTGCAAATTGTTCGTATGTAAGCTTCTGTTGTCCGATAACCCGTTTCAGGTGTGCTTTCATGGAACGTACAGCAGCTTCCCATAAGCCTCCCGCTGATGGCCAGGATGGAGCGTTGAAGTGCCACTCGATTTGAAGGTCGTTGATCTCTTTAAAGAACTCTGGAGATAGCATTGTTTTAAATAGTTGGAACTCTTCTTTTAAAACTCTTGCTGCTCCAACGAAGTTGGTTCCGTTATCAGAGTAGATATGATTTGGGGTGCCTCTTCTGGCGCACATTCGTTTTAGTGCTGCGATAAAGGTTTGCGTTGATAGGTCCGAAACAAGTTCGATATGTACTGCTTTTGTGCACATACTGAATATGGCTATGTAGCCTTTGCAGGTTTTTATCCCGCGGCCCTTGTTAATCTTTACGTCCACATGGCCTGTAAAATCGATGCCGGTGTGTGAAAATGGCCTCGATGGAGTGATCCTTTCTTTAGGAAGGTTTCCCATCAGCTGTTCAGTTCGGGTTGAAGCGTATCGACGGCATCGAATGCATTGTCGCAGTATTTTCTTGACGGTTCGATTGCCGCTGATAATCCAGTAATTGTTTCTAGTGTCAGCAAGCGTTAATCTTGCTCCACCGTGTAAGGTTCGTTGATGCGCCTTTTCAACAATAAGTTGGGTTAGTCTTCCCTCTCCTGGTACCAGTATGGGGTGTTTCGTTTCCACTGGTAAGTTTGAGTGATTTAAACGTCCTCCAACACGTAAAATTCCATAAGAATCCAAAAATGGATAGCGTTTTAAAATGGTACTTCTGTTGAGAAGTTTTTCACCTTTGTTGAGAGAATTTATTTCGTTTTCGAAATAATCCCGCTGCACTGATTTGATAATTAAAAATAGTGCGTTATTTATTTCATTCAAGTTCAGTTCATGGCAGTCAGTTGACCTTCTTTTGTTTCGTAATGCATCAGCAAAACGTATCACCAAGGTGAGAATTCTTGTAATCCGATCTAAGTTGCTATGTCGCTCAAGTAATGAATCAATTAATTTGTTTTTAATCGCCGTGGGTTCCAAAAAAAAATCAAAATAAAAATCAAAAGTCATTTATTCAAACTAGGCTGAGAACCAGCACTTTTTGAACGTCAAAGTTCTACATAAAGACAGCACTATTATTAGTCGTGTAACAATTTGTTAGGAAGCCCTCGTTTGTGGTAAAAGTTTCTTTTGAGATAAGGACTTGTTTTTCTTGCTCCTTAAGCCATTTAGGGCCTTCCCACCACAGGGTAAAATCTGACAGTTTTTGCGGTGAGAGACCTCTTGTTGCACAGTCAGCTGAGTTTTCGTTCATTTTCACGTAACCCCAGTTTATAGCAGGCACGATGTTTAATATGATTGTGGTTCTGTTGGTTACATACTTTTCATATTTAGTTTGACTTCCCTGAAGCCATGCTAGAACGACTTTAGAATCGGTCCAGCAGGTAATCCTTAGATTGTAATCTTCCAGCATCTTAGTTATCCTTTGTAGAAGCTTCGCTAGCAAAACTGCGGCGCATAATTCCAACCTCGGTATGGTAGTTTTCTTACTGATTGGTGCCACCTTAGTTTTTGCCGCGAGTAGAGTACTTTCGTAGGTGCCGGTGGGTGAAGTAGTTCGGCTGTAGATAACGCAGGCGTAGGCTTTCTCGCTCGCGTCACAGAAGGCTTGCAATTCGATCGCCCTATTGTTTTCGTTTCGTATCCATCTTGGTAAACGTATGTATTTTATGTTTGGCAGATCGGATTTAATTTGCATCCATTCCTTTTCTATGGAATCCGGTACATTTTCGTCCCAGCCAATGTTTTGACAGTTTTCACTCCATATTTTTTGGAAAAGCAGTTTTGCTTGTAGAGTAATTGGAGCCAACCAACCGAGCGGATCGTAGATCTTGCTTATTTCTGACAATAGCCTGCGTTTAGTGTATGGTGCATTTTTGTTGTTGCTAGGCGCTTCGCTAATAAAATGGAATGTGTCGCTTGCGTCATTCCATGCGAGTCCAAGTGTTTTGCTGAACTCTTGTTGCTTGAAGTTAAATTCAGTATTATTATTCTTCTCTATCCTCTGTAGTTCTTTGAGAATAGATGGTTCGTTCGTGGACCATTTCCGTAAAACAAAATCACCTTTCTTCAGTAGTTCGCTTAGCTCCTTTTGGAGTAGCTTTGTTGATTCTATGGTATGGTGGCCCGTGATGGCGTCATCCATATAGAATTCGTTAAGTAGCGCCTTTTGGGCCAGAGGGAAAGCGTTGCCTTCATCTTTGGCCAGCTGTTGGAGAGTACGCATAGCTAAGAATGGTGCAACTTTGGTCCCGTATGTAAGGGTACACAGCTGCATATCTCTCAGTGGTTCTCTCTTAGAGTCTCTCCAAATAATTTTTTGAAGACATTGTTGATCTTGATGAACAAGGATTTGGCGGTACATTTTTTCAATGTCTACCGTTAGAACATATTTATAACTCCGCCATTTTATGATGAGGGATAGAATGTCTTTTTGAAGATTAGGCCCTTTTCCCATCAAATCGTTTAGGCTGTACCCAGAGTCTGTTTTCATTGATGCGTTAAAAACAGCTCGTAGTTTGGTTGTTGTTGAGCACTCTCTTGCTACGCCGTGGTGTGGTAAGTAGGCTTGTACTCGACTTTCTGATTCTGTAACTGGTTTCATGTGACCTAATTCGATGTATTCTCGGATGAATTCTTTGTATAGTATAGCGAAGTGTTCTTGTCTTGCCATTTTCTTTTCTAAATGAAGGAATTGTGCTGTAGCTTGAGGTTTCGAGTTACCCAGGTTTTGCTCATAGTTAGCGTTCATGGGCATTTTCACCACATAACGCCCGTTACTCAATCTTCCTGTTGTTTCTGTGTAATATTTTTCACAGAATTCATCTTCCGTTGTAGTTTCGGTTTCTGAAGGGATGTCTTCTATTTCCCAAAATTTTGTTAGGTTTTCTAGTTCTGTTAGAGTAACTAGACAGTTAAACTGCTTTGTAGCACCGCACAGTATCCAGCCCAACTTTGTGTTTTGCGCTACAGGAGAGTCATTGTTATGCTTAATTATTCCTCCTAAGATCACCTCAGAGTAAACATCAGCTCCAAGCAGTAGATCGATGGGTCCAGAGATGTTGTAGTCTGGATCAGCCAACTTGATGTTATGAAGGTGCGGCCAGTTGTCTGTGTTGATCGTTGAGTTAGGCATATTGTTGATGAGTTTATTCATCACTAACGCTTCGGTTTGGAATGTATAGTCAGAATGGAAAGACTTGCATTCTAATTTTATCATTCCTTTACTCTTGCCCATTATAGTGCCAACGCCAGTGACCGCAGCGTTCATTTTGTTTCGGGGTAAGTTCAACCGTTGAGCAGCATTTTCTGTGACCAAAGTTACTTGAGACCCTTGATCCAGTAACCCCCGAAGGACGACGTAATCTCCTTCCTTGTTCTTGACCCTTAGTTGAAGAGTTGTTAAGAGTATCTCTTGTTCACCGTTAATGTGGTTAGAGGTTCGCTCAGCCACCGTTGATGGCTTTGATTGTTGCCGTTTCAGATAATTATCATCATGGAGAAGAGAGTGATGTTTGAAGTTACACGTGCGGCATGTTTTCGTTGAATTGCATTTATTGCCTCTGTGGCTAAACAAACAATTTTTGCACAAGTGCAGGTTACTTGTTGTTTGATTTCGCGTTGCGACATCCATGTTCAAAAATGTCGAGCACTGTCTCAGCGTGTGTTCGTTTTTGCAGAGTGGACATTCCCTCAGCGTTGCATGGAAGGTTTTTGTCCACTTTTCTGTGTCTTTAAAGTTCGTTGATTTGTTGTTGTTATAACTTTTATGTTGGTTATTCGTTGAATAATTTGTTTTTTCGCCGTTCCTTTTGGTACGGGATGTTTCCAGCGTTATGAACTGTAGTTCTAGAAACTCCATAAACTCCTCTAAGTCTGGGAGCTCTCTTGAATGTTTCATGATTTTGATGTAGTCACCGTAAGTGACGTCATCCAGTTTGGAGGATAGTAAGTACACGATAAGTGGACCCCAAACTGGAATATGTGATGTGATGTCAATGTTTTCTAGGCCATTTGAACACTCTTTCGTTATGTCATACAGCTTCTTCATGTTGTTTGAGTTCGGTTGTTCGATAGATGATTGATTGAGCAGTGTGTCCATGTATGAGGTGAAAAGTAATCGCTTGTTGTCGTAGCGGTGCTGAATAATATCAAGGCACGAGTCATAATTCTCAGCACTCACAGGAAGGTGTTTGATTAACTTTTCCGCTTCACCTTTCAATTTAGATTTTAGGAACTGCATTTTCTGTGTTTTGTTCAGCGTTGGATTGTTGTGAATCATCTCAAAGAATAAACCCCTAAAAGAGATCCAATTGTTGAAACTTCCGTTGAACTCTGGTAATTCCATACGTGGTGTTGTTTTTTCGTAGTGGGATGTTTCAAAGATTTTTCTATGTAGCTCGTCCTTTAGGTTGTCGTAGACTTGCTCCCAATGGTCGTATTTTGCTTCATAGTCCTTGTCGTTCCCTTGCAATAAATAGCTTAGTTCCCAGTGAATCTTGTCGATGGATTCCCATTTAGATCGTAGTATGTTAACTTGATCTTGGAGTTGCCACTTCTCTTTCATGCAATTCAGGTTCGTTTTGGAGACCGCTCGCTTCAAGGCGTTGAAGTTACACATTTGATTACGTAACAGCGTTGATAGGTGCTTGTCCGTTTCATCTCCGATTTGTTGGTGTACTCCAGTTGTATCAAATTGCACTTTTCCGGGAGTTTCTAGTATTTTCGGTTCTGATATTCCCGAAAATCCAGGTTCGTTTATCAACTTGTTTCGTAGTTGATTCATTGATTGCATTGTTTCGTCAAACATGCTTCTTGTTATGATGAAAATGTCCTGCTTAAAGTAGTCATGTGCCCTTTGTTTAGACTCATACTTCTTCAAAATTTCATGATTCGATCGAAATTCATCCCATATGGATTGTAAAGCTTCGATGCGCTTGTTAAGGTAGTCTATGTTTTTTCTACTTACAGGATCCTTTTTGTAGTTAGTTTGAAGAGTTTTGATTCTCTCGTAGCTGCTTTGCTGCTTAGTTATAAGTTCTACAAATTCAGGATAGTCTTCTGTCGACATTGTTGATCTGATACCTTATGGCTGCTAGTAGTTGGCGTGTTGGTAGTGTGTACTCACGAAGTTTTCAGAGCTGAAGTAACCGCAGTAGACGTTATCCCCGCTGATTATTTCTTGTTTGTAGCGGTAGACGTGATCTCCGCTGTAGTAACCGCCGTGGACGTTATCCTCGCCGATTGTTTCTTGATGAGTAGTTTGTAGCAGTAGACGTGATCTCTGCAGGTTCGTTAGTGGCAGGCACTCAGTGTAGCTCACCCTCCTTTACGTCATGTGCAATGTCTCAATGCTACTGGTTAGACCCGCTTGTGGGAAGCCAACAGCACCGATTTGCTAACGTAACTGGGATATACCACACTAAGCACTCTGCTGATGAGGAGACACGACGACTCACAAGATGATTTGCCGTGTCATCCGGCTCGAAGGACCAAAAGATGTTGGGGTTTTTCTCGTCGTTGACGGACACCCCGGTAGTTGTTGTAGGTAGTTGTTAGTTCACACCAAACCACTGTTAAGTTTAATAGTTTATTTAGGGAAACGGTGAAAAGTTATGTTTGTTTAGTAATCTGAGCCGCACTTAATGTTATATTATTATTGATCGAGCCGCACATGAGCGCGGGACGGAGTTTTAGTTACGACTGAATTAAGTAATTATTTAATAAGGTACGAGTAAACGTACTTTTGCTGTATGAGCATTATTGGCTCGTACAGTTATAGTTGATGACAGTAGTGTAGGTAATTAGTTCATTCGTAGCGACATTCGCATCTTCAGTTTTGTAGATATTTGTAAAATCTGTATGTTCTAATTCTGTTTTAATTGCTTCTGTATTAATTCGAGATATAGTGAAAAAATTGTTACAGGTAAAGTTTGTATTTGAGATTGTAAGTACAATTGGTTTGTGATCTGTGATATGCGATTCTACTACCAAACTTGTGGCTGATGACTTAATTGTTTTTAATAATATGTGATCAAGACAATTTTCATTTCTAGTAGGTAGAAGGTGGGTTGGTAACAGTCCATGGGATGCGTTTAAAATAAGGTAGTCTAACGCCCGGTCATTTCTACTCTCTAATTTTATATCAATATTCAGGTCACCTACCATTGCAATATTTGTCGAGCTTGCTATCTTCTCATAGATACAACTGAGACTGGTCAAAAAACTATCGTACTGATCTTTTGTGGTATTTGAAGGGGAACGATATATTGCAACTACCGAGAGCTTATTATCAACTTGACATATTAGACTATTCGCAAAGTTTATGTTTGGTTCCCATACTGTTACATGTAAGCCAATTTTAGTATAAAGTATTACTCCATCGTTTTGATTTTTAATGTTTTTAGTAGAGTGCGACTGGTAACCGTTCAGTACTGGAATTTTACTCAGTCCACTCAGCCAGCACTCAGTCAAAACAATAATGTCAAAACTAACATTAATTAGACCAATGTTCGTAGATTATCAAAATTTTTGTTTACGCTACGTATATTTATATGCAGTAATTTTACGCTACTATTAGTTGTATTTATATATTTTATACACTCTTGAGGGTCACATGAGAAAGAATTCTCGAGATTAAGGTTGTCAAGGTCATGATTGATGCTGTCTATATTAGCCATTGGAGATATCAGTTATTACCAAATATAGGAATATTGAAGTACATTCATTTGAAAATAAAAAAAGATCATGAATAGTCATGTAACGTTCCGTTACACCGCCTATGCGGGCCACCTCTGGTCCGCGGGGAGAGTGAGGTGTCCTCCCCCCGCGACGTCTAATAGGGGCGCACGTGGATGACTACGCGCCGCCGCCTCAGATCCTGTTGGATGGGGGGCGGCGGACGACCCCGAGTCCACCGGCCCTCCGGACCCATTTAGGGGGCTGGAAGAGGGCGTTGTCCGTCCTCCACCGACGCCCGGTACGCCTGCTGCGGATCGGGAGAGTGGCCACGGCCTCCCTCTCCCTCTCCGCAGCCTCCTTCTGCGAAATTACGGCTTCACAGAAGGAGATCACCGCATCCCACGACTCGGCGCTCCTGACCATCGAACGAGCGACGGCCGGCAGCGACAGGTCGGGGCCCACTTCGGATACGAGGGCACGGCGCTGCTCCTCCCATGCGGCACACTCTGCCAGTGTGTGCTGCGCCGTGTCCTCCCGACAGTCGGTGCAGTGATGGCACCGAGCGTCCGGCTCCCTGTTTATTTGACACAAGTACTTCCTGAAGCAGCCATGCACGGAGAGCACCTGCGTCGCTCGAAACGACAGGGAGTCGTGCTTCCTCCCGAGCCATTCGTCGAGCACTGGTCGGATCGCGTCGACGGTAGGGCGCGAAAGCCTATCCCGCCATTCTGCCACCATGACCTCGCGGAGCTGTGACCGACGCAACTCGATCTCGCGCTGAATCGGTTCACCACCCCGCGTCCGCACCTCCTCGCGCCACCGGTACAGCGAGGCGAGGACTCTCGCCTCCAAATCCCAGGGCGGAGATCCGGCCAGTGCACAATCCGCCTCGTAGGAGATCGTGCGATATCCCCTGATAGCCCTGACGGCCATCGCCCTCTGCGGTCTTCGCAGTATGGCGATGCTGCCGGCCGTCAGGTCAGAAGCCCACACTGGGGCCCCGTACAGGGCCATGGATCGCACGATCCCCAAGTACAACCGCCTACAGGCGGTGCTCGGGCCCCCCAGATTGGGAAGCAGCGTTGCGAGCGCGCCCGCAGCACCCATCAACCTAGGTGTTAGAAGTCGACCACCGCCTGGTACGACCTCCCCTGCGCCAGGACCAGCGTGTCGTCAGCGTAGCAAACTACGCTGACGCCGCTAGGGAGGTCGGCGCGCAGCACCCGGTCGTACCCGATGTTCCACAAAGGCGGCCCCAGGACCGATCCCTGTGGAACACCGCACGACATCTCTCGCCGGTTCCATTCTCCCTTGTGACCGGAGTAGATGACGGCCCTGTCCGTCAAATATGCCTCAACCACGCGACGGAGGTAGGGCGGCACCCGGTGATACCGGAGTGCCTCCACTATGCAACTCCAGGGCAGGGTGTTGAAGGCATTGGCGATGTCCAGAGACACCGCCAAGACGACCCTGCCCCGGGCCACTGCATCCCCCGTCGTGAGGGCCCGTACGCACATGATTGCGTCTACCGTGGAGCGCTCCCTGCGGAAGCCATACTGGCTCTCCGTATAGATAAAAACCCCAAAACAAATAAAGAAAAAAAAAAAGCAATCGGGTCCTGGGGCGGTGCTTTTGGCATTTAGCCTGCGCACCGCCGCTCTCAACTCTACCTCGGTCACCTCGGGAGCATCGTCGTCGTCGGGTTGGTCCGCGTCAGGCACCGCAGGAGGCGGAGCCATAGGCGGGGGAGTGTGTGGGGAACACACTCCCCCGCCTATGGCTCTGCGAAGGGAACAGAGCACTCACCACGCCCTCCACGAGCTCAGGCCGGAGACTGCGTCAGCGGGGACGCCCATGGGCGTAGTTTATCCCGCACCACTTTGTATGGGCGCCCCCACGGATCTCTGTTCAGAGTCCCCAGCGACTCCTCGCGGGCCAATTTCTTGGCCCGCCTGATCTCAGCTCGGAGGGCGGTCCTCGCCACTCTGTACCCCTCGTACAGGTCCGCCTCGATGGCTTCCGGTCTGTCGGACCCCCTCCATGACGCGCCAGTCGACGACACGCAGTGACAGAGCAGGGCTGGCGAACGTGATGTTCACCACCGATTCACCCCGCATCCGCACACACGTGGGGACAGAACCCCGGTTTTGGACGACCAGGCCTGTCTCCAGAGTCCAGTCCTCCACCATCCTGCCCCGTGCGGCCGTGTACCGGGAACCCCAAGCCAAGTTCTTGGCATTGAAGTCCCCGAGGACGAGCACAGCATGCTTACTCTTGATCGTCGATCTCAAATGGAATTGGAAATTGGGATCGAGTTAATGTCATTTGGCACTATTGAATGCTACACTAGCTCACGATTGGAATTGAATTAGGTGGATTTTTTTGGAACTAAATGAAATCGAGGTTACTCGAACGTTGCATTTTTTCGACACTATTGACAAGATTTTGACGTTGACATATCGAGTTTGAATTCGTGTTTATGATCTAAGTTGAACGATTACAAAAAGGTTACTTTTTTGGGATCGAGTTTGTTATGGTGACTGTTTTGTGACGTTTTTATTGTGAATAATGGCACGTTTAGAACTTATTTGTGATATTTTGGACAGGGCTCATAAGTTAGATTTGAAACAAAGAAGGAATTACAATATATTTAATAAAACTGTAGCTTTACCTTGATATTTTCATCTTCCTCGGTTGAATACAGTATAACTAACTTAAACTTGTGCATATAAACGTACTTCAATACATTCCAAACTAAACACTTGAACACTTTTAGATAACATCGCTTTGAAACTTTTGTTTATCACAACACCAATAATTCATAGTTCATAATCAACTACAGAGTACTTTTTTATATAATCAACTAAGACCATATTTTGCTAACGCAACTTTTAAGTGGATGATGACATTTGTCGGGAAGTTTTTTTTTTATGTCACGTAGGCAATGACATTCACAATGAGCCAATGCTGTCTAAGTATTTAGTGTTAAAATTCTTATCTAGATGCAAGCAAAGAACACTTAAATGATAATTTATGTTAAAATAAATATGAGAAAAAATTTATTTAAAGATTTATCGAGTTATTTAATATTGTTAATTTTGGTAACCAACGTTTTGATTGGTATGGCCACCCCATGTCAATCAGAGTACTCGAACATGCAGTCGATCCCAATCTCACTCTCGACTTCTTTCAATAGTGCCAACTTTCTGAAGATTGGAATTGAAACTGGATGGAATTGGAATATGATCGAGACTGAGATTGATTTCAATAGTAAGCCTCAGGGAGGGAACGGTACCCGACGACGATGACTCTCAACTCCGCGAGGGAGTTGTGAAACTCGGCGAGAGTTCGTTTCAGGGAGAAATAAACCCCCACCACGGCTATCTCCCCGAACCGTGCTGCCACGCAACCCTGTCCCCTCCTGATGTCCTCGAGGGACGGGGTACCGGCAGCGGCCCATAAGATGAGGATCACTGAGCCGTTCAAGTCCTTCACCCAGTCATCCCTGGGTGGGACAAAGTATGGCTCAGCGACCACAGCGATGTTAATCGACCACTTCGCCGCGCTCTGGAACAACAGGTCCTGAGCAGCGGCGCAGTCGTTGAAATTCGTCTGGAAGAGGCGTAATGGGGCCGTTATTGGCATTCCATTACAGCCTCCTCCCGAGCCCCTTGTGACGGTCCCGCCGCCGCAGTGGTTGCAGCGGCGACGACAGCTGTGGGGGCGGCAGCGGTGGAAGCGGTGGCGGCGGTGACGGCGGTTGCAGAGGGCTTAGCCCTACGCCTGGCCTTGGCGGGTGGAGCGCAGGAACTGCTCCCAGCCCAGTGATCGGCCGGCTTGCCTGCTGCCGCACATGCGATGCAGTGCGGCGCGCGTTGCACGAGCCGGCCTTATGACCGGGCTGACCACAGCGGAAGCAGTGGTTAGCAGTGGTCCACCTCCGAGGTGCACTTAGCTGCCACGTGGTCGCCCACATGGCAGCGGAAGCACCTCAGAGGTCTGGGTTCCAGCAGCTTAACCTGCGCTGAAACCCAGCCCACTAATATCCTCCGGCCCTTCGCGGTGATCTTCCTGACCGCCGACACGGGGCAGCTCACCGTAACGGTTTGTAACCCCGTGGGGTCAGGACGGATGGCGCCCACCCTCACCTGCTCGACAGGGCACGCCTCAGTCCTGGCCACGGCAGCCACCACCTCAGCCTCCGTCACGGAGTCGTCCAGGCCCAAAATATGTCAGCGCACTATGTGGGCCTGGACACCCGGGCCTCGTCCACCAGCAACGCCCTGACCCTTTCGGCCAGGGCGTCAGCGGCTGGGCCGCTGGAGGCACCGGGGACCTCCAGCATCCGGGCTCCGGTCTTGGTGACCTTCATCCGGACGCCGTCGGCACATCCCAGCTCCTCGAGGCTCACCGCCGCCTTCTTCTTAGCTAGCACGGCGCGGTAGGTCACGCCCCTCTTTACCACCTCCGGCTGTAGTGTTATCACTACAGCTGCAGACTTCGGGGCGCGGAGCCTAGCCGCGGCGGCTCGCTCTTTCTGCCGCTTCCGCCTCTCCCTCCGTTTGGCTGCCCTTGCAGCTTTGTCCGCCTTCCTTTTCTCCCCGGCCACTTGCCATTCGGCGTCGGCCGTGGAAGTATCAGGAGCCGGGACAGGCTGTGGCGGCCGTCTCGCCGCCTGGGCAGGGGCCTTTGCCGCCCGTGCAGCCGCTCCACCCGGCTTGGGCGGCGCCTTAGACGCCTTCGCCTTAGACGGAGCCGACCCCGCAGGTCTCAGCACAGACCCGCGGTTGGCCTGCCCTGCCGTGCCCGGTTCAGGCGCAGCAGCCACGGCGGTGGCAAATGATGCCGGTTGCCGCTGTTTTAAGGCCGACTGGCTCGCCGCTAGCGGGGGGCGCAGGACGATGCCCTCCAGCACCGAGAACCGCCTGTTAAAGGCCGCCAGGTCCTGCCGCACCAGGTCGAGAACCTGGTTCTCCGCGGGCAGGGCAGGTAACAACAAATACCTACTGACATCTTTATCGAAAGAGGCAGCCCTGGCAATTCACAAATACCACGTGGCAGCGCGCAGCTACAAACAAAGCAAAACTCACTTCACGCTTGTAAGGTTAGGTACATTTTCGTTCGCAGCGTCTAGCGAGTCGGAGGTTTAGGCTATTAATCGTCACATGGCCCAATCAATAAATAATTTATCCTTGATGTGCTTACGAACCTCAGATTCAACTTCAATGCCATTTCCGACCATTTTCTAAAGAACGCCTACGGATCATTTTGGTTGATTTAATCAAATCTTCCTCTTTAATTGGAAGCTCATTTTTAATGTTTTCGCGGTATAAGGCATAAAGAAAAGCATTGTCGGAAGATTGTGTCATTTGGTCCTTCGAGCAATTGAGAGTTGTGTGATTTATATCGTTACGGTCGAGAATCGGTTGGACTGGTCTCTCACAAGCGAGTCGCCAAAGTAACCAATTGAGAAGGCAGATATCGTAGAAGAGAAAGGTTGCACAATACCAAGAATCAGGAGTGTGGAGCAACAGCCTGCTTCTCAAAACAAAAAGTCGTCGGAAAGTTTGACAACATGACGTCATCGGCAAACACTTACGAGAATCAGCGCGAACTTTACGAAAACATCCAAAAAGTCGGCATCAATATCAAGAAGGATGGCTAGGACAGGAAGAACTTGGACTACTTCAAACGACGTATGCAAATGCTGGAAAACTTATGGAGTGAATTCCAGTTCAGTCATGATCGTCTGTCCACAGAAGTAAGTGCGGGTCATCCTTATTTTACAAGCGATTTATATAACACAGCACTGAAGTGTTATAAAGAAGTCAAGGAGTTAATTCTCTAACAAAATCAACAACTGTCGATTCACAAAGGGTCCGCAGGGGGACCGGCGGCGGCGGTACAACCAACACCGTTCGAAAGTACCTCTGAACAAAATCAAGCAGGTACATCGACCAAGAAAGTACAACAACAACAAGACAGCGAGGAAGAAGAAGAGAATCAATCACCTCCTCAACAACAACAAAGCCCTAGCAAGCGGGACACAGGGTCCAACAGTAAATTGGACGACCTTATACGCAAACAATCGGCGAACTTCAAGGCTTTCATGAGAGCTGTCGCCAACATTCAAGTGGAATTTATTACAGAAAAATGGGAATTCCAGGATGCGTTGCAAACGTTACAAGCGCGTTGGACCGCTATTGACAGTCTCCATTGGGAAATCGAGTGCGAACTCAACGGGGATAAGAACGCAGTATATGAAGAGCGCTATACAAGATTCGAGAACCAATATATCAATCTGAAGAAAGCATTAAACACCAAGATGTGGGCCGGAGCTTACCGAGAAAAAACAACACCAAAGTTGGAGATACCAGTATTCCACGGAAAATTTAATCAGTGGACACCGTTCAAAGACCTTTTCACGGAAGCCATCCATAACAATACATCCTTGTCTAATGCGCAGAAGATGCAATTTTTGAAAAGCAAGGTCCAAGGAGAAGCTGAAAGGTTGATACAACACTTACAAATAAGCTCGGATAACTACCTAGTGTGTTGGGACATTCTCAACAATCGCTACAACAACAAAAAACTTATATTTACATCGCATATCAACATGCTCTTTAATCTGCCTACCATGCAACAACAGTCATTAGCACCAATCAAGAAAATCCATGACGTTACAATAGAATGTTTGCACGCCATCAAGAATTTAGAAGTGGACATTATAACCTGGGATCCGTTACTAGTGCACATCTTGGCACAAAAACTGGACGCTGAGACATACTCAGACTACATTGAATCGCTAAAGAACTCGCGGGAACTACCGGTACTAAAGGATTTCATGGACTACCTGGAGGCGAAGTTTACTTCAATGGAATCATCGCAGCGTAAACAAGAAAACCATCAGAAAACAAGTTCTGTAACAAGTCATAATCATTAAGCATCTCATAACAAGAAACACAACAAGAATCAAGCGGCTAGTAACAACAAGGTGACGAAATCGTACCATGCGTCAATGTTTACTTGCCCACTCTGCAAAGACGAGCATGGCCTCTATTTTTGTGCAAAGTTCTTAGAAATGTCGAATGACGAAAAACTTAACACAGTAAACAAACTACAAGTCTGCATTAATTGCCTGTACAGTCATAAGGGCAAAAAATGTAGGTACGTCAAACAACCGATGTCGCAAGTGCAAAGCTAAGCACAATACGTTAATACACGAGGCTGCATCAAAAAACAATGAACAAGGTCAATCAAATTCATCATCTCATGTCTCTCAAAATGATGAAGACGCTTCAGAGATTCTATTAGCGACCGCCATAGTGAAGGTAAGAGGAGCTGATGGAACTCAGTACAACATGCGAGCTCTTGTGGATCAAGGGTCGCAGATATCACTGATAACAGAACGCGGAGCTCAACTCCTCGGGATCAAACGCCAGAATTGCAGGGGCATGATAACAATCTCATGCAGTTCTGTCTGCAGCGACTTCACGTTCAGAAAATCGGTATACATAATGAAAAACTTAATCAAGAATTTACCGGACAAAAGTTTTACAAAACCATCATGGCCACAAATACAAAATATCAACTTGGCGGATCCCGAATTCAATAGCAGCCGAAGGTATTTGAAACGGATATGAGTCATTTACGTAAACACGGCAGAATGTCACTCTGCCGTGTTTACGTAAATGACTCATATCCGTTTCAAATACCTAATAGCAAGTTACTGCCTCTCAATCCTTACATAGATCAAGAAGGCTTGCTAAGAGTCGGGGGACGATTGAACAACGCTACATTAACTGAAGAGATGAAGCATCCGATGATCATCCCTCATGACAGCCACTTAACGCATTTGCTCATCGATCAAGCTCACCAAATGACTTTTCACGGAGGACCACGACTCACCTTGTCGCACCTACGCCAAAAATACTGGATTATCGGTGGCGTGCGAGTCACGAAAATGCAAGTCAGAAAAAACTTTTTAACAAAAAAATTAACCGACGAAAAAGAACTAAAAAGCAAAAAATAAATAAACCTTTTAAGTCTTGAGTAATGAGCTTATTTACCTACATAAAATATCAAATTTTATATAAACTAATTTTGAGTCGGCGCCAAACAACAATCTGATTATTAAATATCTAAATTTTATAAGTACTTACAAATGAATAGGGCTGTAAGTAGGTAATTAATCATTTTATTAATTGGCGCCGACTCAAAATTAGTTTATATAAAATTTGATATTTTATGTAGGTAAATAAGCTCATTACTCAAGACTTAAAAGGTTTATTTATTTTTTGCTTTTTAGTTCTTTTTCGTCGGTTAATTTTTTTGTTAAAAAGTTTTTTATTTCATGATTTTTTGTGGCTCGCATCATCTTTTAACACTCTGAGGCTAATTTATAATTCTTCATCATTCCTCTTGCCACTGAGCTGATGATATAACAATCCTTCCATGAAGTTCCCAGGATATTGACCAGTTGAGGTTACCTCCAATATTGTAAAGACGTCTTTTCGTCAAAGCATATTAAGTAGGATTTGTCACTAAAACCAGTTTTTATATCTGACTTCTATTGTTTAGGAAAGGTATGGTTTCCATCATCAGCTCAGTTTCATGATGTGATGGTTCCTAAATGCAAATACCTGATTTAGTTATGAAAAGTAAACAGAAACAATATTCGTGCCCAATTTTCGAGGTTCTCTCTCAATTTTTTCAGGATCCCATGAGCAAATCCTGATATCCTTGACAATTCTTGAGGTATACCCTATCTAAAAAAAAAGAATCATCAAAATCGGTTCATAAATAACGGAGTGAGGGCCGAACATACATACAGAAACGCTAAACGTGCCCACAATTTTCGAGGTTTTCTCTCAATTTTGTCAGGATTCCATTGTCCGATCATGATTTCCTTGACATGGGACCACCCTTGAGGTATATCCTATCTAACAAAAAAAGAATAATCAAAATCGGTTCATAAATGACGGAGTGAGGGCTGAACACACATACAGAAACGCTAAACGTGCCCACAATTTTCGAGGTTTTCTCTCAATTTTGTCAGGATTCCATTGTCAGATCCTGATTTCCTTGACATGGGACCACCCTTGAGGTGTACCCTATCTAACAAAAAAAGAATAATCAAAATCGGTTCATAAATGACGGAGTAAGGGCTGAACATACACAAAAAAAAAAAAAAAAAAAAAAAAAAAAAAAAAAACATATATACGGTCGAATTGAGAACCTCCTCCTTTTTTTTCGTCGGTTAAAAATGTGTAACGTGCCAAAAAATCAGTCCAACAAAACAACAACAAATCATGGGTGAGCTGCCAACCGCAAGAATAAACCCTGCCCCGCCATTCTACCATACAGGAGTGGACTACACGGGATTCGTCGATGTCAAGATGAATAAAGGAAGAGGGGCTAAAACCACTAAGGGTTACATAGCCATCTTTGTTTGCATGGTAACAAAGGCAGTGCACATTGAGTTGGTCTCTGATCTTACAAGCTCAGCATTTTTGGCAGCCCTTAACCGAATGGCAGCACTAAGAGGCGCCCCGCGCCATATGTTCAGCGATAATGGCACGAATTTTGTCGGCGCTAATCGACTGCTCATAGAACAATACGAGGAAATAGAGAACACATACAGGAACGAACAACTACAGAAGGAAGTCACCGAGATGTTCATACAGTGGCATTTCAACGCTCCTGCCTGGCCCTCGGCGGGTGGATTGTGGGAACGGGCCGTAAGAAGCTTAAAACACCATTTAAAACGGGTGGTGGGTGAGCAAAGGCTAACATTCGAGGAGCTCACCACAATCCTAACAAAACTAGAAGCTGTCTAAACTCCAGACCTCTGTGTGCGCTAACTGAAAATGTGGAAGACCTAAACTGTCTGACGCCAGCACACTTTCTAACAGGGAGATCAGGTTTGACCGTCATCGAAACAAGTGAAGACGCCCGAACAAGATGGGAGCTGACTAGGAAAATATACACAGAAATCTGGAAAAAGTGGAAAAACGAGTACTTGTGCCAACTGTTAGCAAGAACAAAGTGGCAGAAGCCTCAGAACAACGTGAAGATTGGTGACTTGGTTGTTGTACATGATGACCAGCAGCCCGCAGGAAAGTGGTTAATGGGCAGAGTTACAGATCTTCACCCGGGGACCGACGGATATGTTCGTGTCGTCACCCTGAAAACAAGAAACGGCTCCTTAAAGAGACCCATAACAAAGCTATCTATTTTGCCAATAGACAGCAAAGAAAAATCTATTCCAGAAAACACCGAAAATGCATACAGAAAACCAACTACAAACAAGACTACAACAAAACGTGAACAACCTGCCAAAACAAGCAAAATTAATATGATTGGATTAGTAATGGCCCTGCTATATCTACTGAGTCCAGCAAGAGCGACAAAAAACATAACAAGCTTTATCGAATTGCAACGAGGCCTTTAGTTCGATAAAACTACTAACATAAAATTGATTCGCGACGAGTGGAAGATAGTTGTCTACTACGACGTCAAACCCTACTGGGATGGTACAGCAGTGTTCATTAAATTCAACGATCACCTTGAAATCATATGTTCAAAATTGAAACAGAAGACACAATGTGACGTCATAGCGTTACAATTACATCATGCGTTCGCTGAACTTGAACACTACAACCGTATGTTGCTGAATCCGCAAGGTCGGGTGAATATGAGAAGCAAACGCGGGCTTATCAACGGTGTCGGGTCAATCGCACGTTCCCTGTTCGGAGTATTGGATGACCAATTCGCCGAACAATATCAACGGGATATAGAACTCATTAAGGAAAACGAGAAACATCTGGCCCTATTGTCTAAAAATCAGACAACTATAATAGAAGCCGAATACAACGTATTAAGAAGATCGGAAGAAACAATTGCAAAACAACACAAATTATTCAATCAACATCTGCTAAGCCTAGATAAGCTAACGAGCAACATTCAACATGAAATTGAGTCTCAAGAATTATCGATCGAGTTTGTAATGTCGGCTATCTCTGCAAACAGCTTTATAGAACATCTAAGAAACGTTCAAGAGACTCTGTTGGATACCGTAACCAACATTTACAACGGCAAGATGAACTTACACCTCATTGCGCCAAAACAGCTACGGGACGAATCGTACGTCATATCCGGTCAATTATCAAAGGATGTAGCACTACCCATCACCAACATTCAAGATGATTTCTTCCGCCTGTATCAAAAATGACAGAGAGATATCTAATCATTGAGATACGAGTGCCGTTAGTCAGTAGAGAAAACTACGAAGTCTACCACGTCATACCTGTCCCAAAAAAGAATGGCAACGACATGGTCACCCTACTACCTACAGCGGAACTATTAGCAATTAACATACAGAAGGATTCATACCTACAGATGACTGCAACCGACCTACATCAATGCATGCACTATGACAGTACGACTCTGTTGTGCGCCATGAGGTCACCAATATACCACATGCAGTCTGACGAGAGCCTCTGCGCGAAGAGACAAGATTCGTCTGACTGCAAAACAAAACATGAGAGCTGTGAAAACACTTGGATAGAACTTAGCAACATAAACAGCTACCTATACTTTTGCTGTGACGCTTGCAAAATACGCGTCATATGCGGGAATCAAGTTTCAACTGCACTACTTAGCAACGCAGGGGTAATGACACTCGATAGCGGCTGCACTATCAATAGTGAGACGTTCACTGTCCATTCCCAAAGGCAATTCCTGGATACTATGCATGCCCAGGTTGAAGAACTCACTCTGGAAATCCCTCCAATCAATCGGATCATCAACCTATCAGTACCGGTTTTGAAACATGAACCAGAGAATGAGTCGGTAATGGAGCAGAGCTCATTACTGCGAGATCTGGGAAAACAGATAGAACAGATGAAAGCCGCGGCCACAGAAGACATCATATCTGATCGGGCAACATCCCACGATATTCACCAATATGTTGTCATATACGTATTGGCAACAGTAGCAGCGACAGCAGGCGCAATATATGCTTACCACCGACTTCGGAACCATTGCACGAGTCAACAGAAACCTGAGGTACCACCTGTCCCTAACCCAGCGCCCCGAAGGAGGTCGACTGCAAGCATCGTGGACAACGCAGCTGTATTTGACGTCACAGACGACAGCAGCGTAGTGCACTTATCGAGTGCACGTACACTCAACAAAGCAACGTCGCCTATTGCGCGTTGTGATTCAATTGTATAAGGCTATGATAAGATTATTTCTCTTTTACATTTTATCTCCTTTTTAACATATTATAATTTAACTTTACATTTACATTTTATCGTTTACAGTTTTATTGTTTACCTTTTGTGAGTGGGCAATATGTACGAGCTACGCTGTACATTGACCTTTGTGGTAGTTTGTACGTCATGCTCAATAATGCACAAATCTGTTATTGTTTAGCTGTGCATTTCTCCAACATAGTATTTAAGTGTAACAATATTGTAATTATATTAAGTAGCAATAAATCCATCAAGGGAATCGTTGGTCTACTCATTTACATAGCATAACAAACATAACATAACATTTTCACTGTTGGGCATTAAACCCCAACAGATGGAATATCCTTAATTAATATTCGAAGGCGCCTACCCTTTGGTTTTTTTAGCCTTAAACCGGCGGCCTTGATTGCATCCACAGATTTCAACTTTTTTAATTGACTTTCATTAGCGCCACGCAGTACAACAGCGGACTTTGCGGTTTTTTTCACGCCTATTATTTGGAAACCATCATCACAAGGTTTAATCGCCTTCATAAGAGCTTGCTTAGTCGCTGACGAAGTGTTAAAATCAGCTGACCGGGCCGCAATCGGATAAGCTACTAAACATGGCAACGGGGCCCGGGACTTACAAATGGCAGGAGTTACTTTTGGCCTAGTCCGCATACGAAACTTTTTTATTATTATTGACTTATGTTAATTAAATTTTTAAATTATAGTGTTATGTTAGACACTATTTTGCAATTTAATATTATCCAATTCGCGTTCTGTATTGGCTAACTTCGTTTCGTTAACTGACGATTTGATTGCTAGTAAAGAGACGATGGCCGTTATTCACTGAGTCATGTCCATAATTGCCGATTTACCGCCGGAGACTACAGCGTCGGACACAACAACACAGCGGCCGTCGGCGAACAGACCGCCGCCGCCCACTCGCCCAGCGGGCCAGCGCCAGTCAACCCCGGGCACTATACATATAAGCCTACACGCGTCACAGGAGCACCAGCTAAGCCGAGCAGACGTGTCCGTACTCTGCTCCTCCGCTCGGTCCGGTCTCACTCGTCGGTTCTCCCTGTGTGCTGTCGTGGGTGCTGATGGTTTCGACTGGCACTTGCGGGAGTGCGCAGGGGTAGCCGCCCCGTCGCTGCCCAGTGGGGAAACCCACTGTTGCGGTCGCGGAGGCAACATCCTGTTTCTTACGCCATCAACATGCCGCCGATGGGGAAGTCCGGTGCCCGTCGCTCTCAGGGGCACGGGGCCGGGCCGTCTCCTTCACCACCGGATCGTCCTGTGACGGGCCGGACGCCGCCTCCCCCAGCAAGAGGGGACGCATCGCCCGGCGTTTCACCGGCCGCAACATCCGCCGCACCACCATCCACCTCAAGAACGGCCGCCACCGGCCCGCCGACGACTCCGCGCGTTTCGCCGTCACCGTCGTTGAGCCGGCAGCCGACCGTACCGGTTCGCCCGTCGGCCTTCCGCCCCGTACCTATGCAGGCGCCGGCGCCTACCGCGTCGACACGCTCCCCCGCCGCGACACGCTCCCCCGCCGCGACACGCTCCCCCGCCGCGACACGCTCCCCCGCCGCGACACGCTCCCCCGCCGCGACACGCTCCCCCGCCGCCGCGTCGACTGCGCGCACCGCTGCGCTGCCAGCTAGGCCGGCGCGTACAGAGGAGTCCCAGGTGGACTGCTCGCCCTAACGCGCCTGCACAGCGCGCCACCACCGCCGCCACGCCGAGCGCGCCCGCACCTGCGACGCGCCTGCGCACCGCTACCCCCGTGCTGCCTGACGTCGAGCTGACGCCCCACCGTCCGCTCCATCACCGCAATCATCACGACTCCAGCCGCCGTTTACGCCGCAAGTCATTGCGGTTAGCAGCGGCGCGCTCTCACTGTCGCCACCCAGGGGCTGCGCCCAAGACTGCCCCGCGATGTCGGCATGTTTTTCCCCTCGCGAGGGTCAGACATGTCGGCGTCGGAGGGCGAGACGGAAGCGGAAGCCCTTGCCCGCTTCATCCTGGGGCGTGGCGACGTAACATAAGCCATACTGCCATACATTCATGACTCCACACACATGTGTACTCACGCATAGTATGCGTGGCTTGTTACGCGCATACAATGTATACATGGGCGGTGTTACACACTCAATACAGCCCACACATACAACTACGGCTCCGCGGTCCGGACGGCAACCGGCTAGCTCTGGAAACCGGGCGGACGGGGGCCACTCACTGAATGCTGTGGGCTCACCGTAAGCCGGCGGCCTTGTGCTGGCCGTCATCCGCTGGGCCTCCTCCAGGGAACTGGAGGTCTCACCTGGCGGTGACCGACCGCCTAGCTACCGTGAAAATAAGTTTCGAGCCCACAGCATTACACTTAGCAATACACATGGGTGATTGCTATGAGAACCTCCATCGCCTGTCTGGTAGGTGCTTGTGTGCAGTCACCCAAGTCCTCCACAACCCCTGCGGTACCCCAATGAAGCACCCGTTTTGACGGGTGGCATCACCGACCACGGTAAAAGGCCATGCCTAGCCGTCCGTGTTTGTGGGGTGAGAAATCATCCAATGACTTCTCCCGCTCTGGGTGGAGCGGGAGGGCGTGTCAGACTCTTGCTGACTAAAACCCACCCCTGTTCCTTCCTGCCCTTAGTGCCCGGGGGCGAGGTAACTCTGTTTCGAATTTATCCTCAACCCCCGGGCAGCGCCGCGGGGTCGCAGCGACTGCCCGGAGACAAGGAGCACCAGTTGTGTTCCAGTCTCCTTACCTAATGCGATTTATGTATAACTAAAGTCTTAAAACTGTGTAATTCTTGTGTTTCTTGTCGATAGTCGATAAATAACAAGTGTAAAGTCGTACATACCCGTGTGATTCTCTGTTAATAATTAGTAGAATAAAATAGACGTGTAAAGTCGCAACTAATTGTGTAATCGTGTTTACAATTTCAATAGTGACCCCCTTATTCCAAATTCATTTAAATACATTACATGTTCGCGTTTGGGTCACAGATATTCATGTGTGAACCAAATTTCTACTCAATCGGTCGAGTATATTCGGAGTAAATTGGCAGTGACAGACAGACAGACAGCATGAGTGATACTTTATGGGTTCCGTTTTTACATTCGATGTTCGGAACCCTAAAAATCAAAAAACCCGACCGCAAAAACATTTCAAAAGTTCCAAATAAATTACATAAAAGCAGTCTGATGCAGTTGGTGGAATTAAAACTTTGCACCAACTGCATCAGACTGAAAGGAACCTGTTTGGAACTTTTTAGATGTTATTGCGGCCGGGTTTTTTGAAAATTTTCAATTCTGTTTTAGGATAGGACTACCAAAAATTAAAAATTTAGTGTGGCAACAAACAGACAAATAAACGAAAATAAAATTTTTATTCAAACCAATAATGTACCAGTGCCTATTTAACTATTTGGTCTCCGCGATTTTATTTAATTTTAGAATAAGATAAAGAATAAAATACTGAAAGTTTACTACTTTTTACATTTACCAACGTATAATTTATTTATATTATAAAAAGTATGTACAGCGATGCAATTTAAGGTCGGCGGCGCTGACGGTCCTCCATCGATGTCCGGGTGTCAGTAGCAGAGTGAGTGCCAGTAACTCGACCACGAATGTGTTACGTTACTTGTTGTAAATGTAACTGAGGTTTGAATCGAAAATAATATTATTTAAAAAAAAATCTTTGAAGTAGGTGTCACACATTCCGATTCAAAATTCACTTACGTCAACAATAGATAACGTGATCGATAGTAGAGCGCGCTTGGGTCTCTCGTGTGAACTCGTGTCGCGCAGCAGCGAGCAGTTAACGTCCAGCGCAGTCAGCAGACCCACGGGTCCAGCCACGCGCAGTCAGCAGACCCACGGGTCCAGCCACGCGCAGTCAGCAGACCCACGGGTCCAGCCACGCGCAGTCAGCAGACCCACGGGTCCAGCCACGCGCAGTCAGCAGACCCACGGGTCCAGCCACGCGCAGTCAGCAGACCCACGGGTCCAGCCACGCGCAGTCAGCAGACCTCCGGGTCCAGCCACGCGCAGTCAGCAGACCCACGGGTCCAGTCACGCGCAGTCAGCAGACCCAAGGGTCCAGCCACGCGCAATCAGCAGACCCACGGGTCCAGCCACGCGCAGTCAGCAGACCTCCGGGTCCAGCCACGCGCAGTCAGCAGACCCACGGGTCCAGCCACGCGCAGTCAGCAGACCCACGGGTCCAGCCACGCGCAGTCAGCAGACCCACGGGTCCAGCCACGCGCAGTCAGCAGACCCACGGGTCCAGCCACGCGCAGTCAGCAGACCCACGGGTCCAGCCACGCGCAGTCAGCAGATCCACGGGTCCAGCCATGCGCAGTCAGCAAACCCACGGGTCCAGCTACGCGCAGTCAGCAGACCCACGGGTCAAGCCACGTGCAGTCAGCAGACCGACGGGTCCTGTCGTGCGCAGTCAGCAGGCTGAGGGTCCAGCCACGCGCAATCAGCAGACCCACGGGTCCAGCCACGCGCAGTCAGCAGACCTCCGGGTCCAGCCACGCGCAGTCAGCAGACCCACGGGTCCAGCCACGCGCAGTCAGCAGACCCACGGGTCCAGCCACGCGCAGTCAGCAGACCCACGGGTCCAGCCACGCGCAGTCAGCAGACCCACGGGTCCAGCCACGCGCAGTCAGCAGACCCACGGGTCCAGCCACGCGCAGTCAGCAGATCCACGGGTCCAGCCATGCGCAGTCAGCAAACCCACGGGTCCAGCTACGCGCAGTCAGCAGACCCACGGGTCAAGCCACGTGCAGTCAGCAGACCGACGGGTCCTGTCGTGCGCAGTCAGCAGGCTGAGGGTCCAGCCACGCGCAATCAGCAGACCCACGGGTCCAGCCACGCGCAGTCAGCAGACCTCCGGGTCCAGCCACGCGCAGTCAGCAGACCCACGGGTCCAGCCACGCGCAGTCAGCAGACCCACGGGTCCAGCCACGCGCAGTCAGCAGACCCACGGGTCCAGCCACGCGCAGTCAGCAGACCCACGGGTCCAGCCACGCGCAGTCAGCAGACCCACGGGTCCAGCCACGCGCAGTCAGCAGATCCACGGGTCCAGCCATGCGCAGTCAGCAAACCCACGGGTCCAGCTACGCGCAGTCAGCAGACCCACGGGTCAAGCCACGTGCAGTCAGCAGACCGACGGGTCCTGTCGTGCGCAGTCAGCAGGCTGAGGGTCCAGCCACGCGCAATCAGCAGACCCACGGGTCCAGCCACGCGCAGTCAGCAGACCTCCGGGTCCAGCCACGCGCAGTCAGCAGACCCACGGGTCCAGCCACGCGCAGTCAGCAGACCCACGGGTCCAGCCACGCGCAGTCAGCAGACCCACGGGTCCAGCCACGCGCAGTCAGCAGACCCACGGGTCCAGCCACGCGCAGTCAGCAGACCCACGGGTCCAGCCACGCGCAGTCAGCAGATCCACGGGTCCAGCCATGCGCAGTCAGCAAACCCACGGGTCCAGCTACGCGCAGTCAGCAGACCCACGGGTCAAGCCACGTGCAGTCAGCAGACCGACGGGTCCTGTCGTGCGCAGTCAGCAGGCTGAGGGTCCAGCCACGCGCAATCAGCAGACCCACGGGTCCAGCCACGCGCAGTCAGCAGACCTCCGGGTCCAGCCACGCGCAGTCAGCAGACCCACGGGTCCAGCCACGCGCAGTCAGCAGACCCACGGGTCCAGCCACGCGCAGTCAGCAGACCCACGGGTCCAGCCACGCGCAGTCAGCAGACCCACGGGTCCAGCCACGCGCAGTCAGCAGACCCACGGGTCCAGCCACGCGCAGTCAGCAGATCCACGGGTCCAGCCATGCGCAGTCAGCAAACCCACGGGTCCAGCTACGCGCAGTCAGCAGACCCACGGGTCAAGCCACGTGCAGTCAGCAGACCGACGGGTCCTGTCGTGCGCAGTCAGCAGGCTGAGGGATCGAGTCCCAGCGCGCGGCAGAAGGCGAGCACCAGCGCCTCCGCCTGTTCGTGCCGCAGCTCCGGGGGCCCCGCGGGCGCCGGCCGGGCCTGCAGCGCGGGGCCCAGCGCGCCCAGGGCCGCCGCGAAGGCCTCCGCCTGCTCCACGGCGCGCCGCTCCTCGGCCTCAGAGTCCGACTCGTCCGAGCACGCCGAGTCATCGGAGCCCGCGCACGACGAGCTCGCCGATGTCTCTGTACCGAAACGATAGGTATTAGGTATTTATGGCCTTTGCATGCATTACACATAACCTACATTAGAAACAGGGTGGTATGGAGGTCCTAGAGTTTTAGTAAATGAAACATAAGTATGACTTATTTAAGCGTCGCGCACTTTACTTGTTCCCCTTTCTGTTCAATTAATTAAATAACTTCTCAATTTTGTATTATTTAATTTAAAACTTGATTTAGCTAACGTTCTTTCATTCAATTCCAAAGTCAGTAAAAGTGCATTTTAACATTTTTAGATATTGTTTGCCTGAACTGAGTATCGAATCAAGTCAAATGCGAAGAAAAAACTCTCTACACGATGTTGCGAAGATGGGCGGCGCTCGTGCTGCGCTGCAGGCCGCGCCACGCGTGTGCAGGCGGGAGCACTCACCTGGGGGCGGCGCTCGGCCGGCGCTCGTGCTGCGCTGCAGGCCGCGCCACGCGTGTGCAGGCGGGAGCACTCACCTGGGGGCGGCGCTCGGCCGGCGCTCGTGCTGCGCTGCAGGCCGCGCCACGCGTGTGCAGGCGGGAGCACTCACCTGGGGGCGGCGCTCGTGCTGCGCTGCAGGCCGCGCCACGCGTGTGCAGGCGGGAGCACTCACCTGGGGGCGGCGCTCGTGCTGCGCTGCAGGCCGCGCCACGCGTGTGCAGGCGGGAGCACTCACCTGGGGGCGGCGCTCGGCCGGCGCTCGTGCTGCGCTGCAGGCCGCGCCACGCGTGTGCAGGCGGGAGCACTCACCTGGGGGCGGCGCTCGGCCGGCGCTCGTGCTGCGCTGCAGGCCGCGCCACGCGTGTGCAGGCGGGAGCACTCACCTGGGGGCGGCGCTCGGCCGGCGCTGGTGCTGCGCTGCAGGCCGCGCCACGTGTGGGCGTGCAGCGCCGCTCTCGCCCGCGCCAGCCCGGCCTCCTCCGCGAAGGGGCCGCGCTCGGCGCCCGGCGCGCCCGGCGCCCGCAGCGCCACGACGTCGGCGCGCTGGCGGCCGGCCCAGGCGCCCAGCGCGGCGGGCTCGTGGGCGCCGTCGGCCAGCAGCAGGCGCACGGCGGCGCGGCGCCAGGCCCCGCCGGCGCGGGCCGCGCGCTCCTCCGCCCGCGACATCGAGAGCGCGACGTCTGCTAGCTGTAAGTCCATCCTGACATAGAATTGCCATCCCTTCCGTCTCACACAAGTTCTAAGAAATGTAATTACAGTAGTCTCACTAATTCAGCACTATTAAAAACCGAGGCTAGAATTTTCAGATTACTGGAATGTAAATAAAAAAAAAGAGCTTTGGTGAGAGTTGTAGAGCAAGCGCTGCAGGGGCGGCTCGCCAACCCAACCTTGAAACCCAACCTTTAAAAAACCTCATTATAAAAAAAAAACAGTGCGTATCAGATTTCGCACATTAAAGGTCCCGTACCAAATATTAGTATTTGTTAGAATAAACATTATCACCAAATTTCAAGTTCCTAAGTCAACGGGAAGTTAAAAAAACCTTCGTAACTAAAAATTTTGTGACAGACTACAGACGGACACGTGAGTGAATACGTGAATAGGGCTCCGTTTGGACCCTTCGGGTACGGAAACCTAAAAACGAAAAGGAGTAAGTGATCGATAAACCTATCAATAGAAAAGTACACAACAGATTAAAATAAATATAATCAACATGACGCGTGAGGTATGCAACTGCCGACCTACCTCAAAGAGATGTCAGAAGTGATTGACGGGGTCCACTAGGACCGATGCCTACCAGGGTCGCGGGTGTGTTTGAAAGAGTCACTGCGGGAGTCAGTTGCCTGTGCAAGGTGTCAGTAAGAGTCTGACACATTTTTTTGTCCCAAAATAAAAGAGTGACACGCCCTCTCACTCCACCCAGAGCGGGAGAAGTTATTTGATGATTTGCCAAACAATAAAAAAAAGGGGTTCCGCTGGCCTGGGTACCGAACCGTCAACCTCCAGCTTGGAAGTTGGACGTTCTTACCACTCGGCCCTCGTCGCTTCTTCAACACGTCTTACGTTCATAGACAGCTTTCTGTGTTGGGGTGACACCATGACGACCGCACCGGGTGACGCCCATACTAGCTACGCCACTGCTTTCAGGACAGGCAGAAAGCACACCATACTGCCAATTTTTCATCAAATATGCTGCATTAAATTTACCTCTTCCTCAGTGATGTGTATGACGTGCGCCTCTATAGCGTCAGGGTTCACTTCAAGTCGGCTGTGGTCTGTCAGTGTGTGAACTCTGACGTTCACTGTATAATATTTGTTAACCAGTCTCCAAACACGGTCGAAGGATGGTGTATCTTTCAGATAATCATTTGTCACATCGTTGTCTATTAGTTCTAAAATAAAGCAAATAATATTATTAACAAATGTATATATACAACGTTGATGTGACAGAGGGGCATTAAATTAAACTACGTATACTATACGTGTTTAGTATTAATTCGATACGGTATAAAAATAAAAATAATAATAAATGAGGTTTTTTTTTTTTTTCAAACAAACTAAATAGCTTACAATTCAGAGTAAAACGCCACCACCCTTTATACCATACTTTATACCCATTATCCTTGTTTGCATTGCCATCTTATAGCGAAAATGTACTTGTGACTTGCGTGAGAACGGCAACAACGCGTCGTATCGTAGGATATACTCAGATTTATCGTTTTAAGGTGCATGACCTGTGCGTATAGACATAATCAGCTGTTAGGAAAGATACATCGTGTTCAAACGAGGCCAAAACTTAAAAAATCGTTTGTGACTAAACTACTGCTCCGATTTAATTGATTTTTGGTACAGAGCTTGAAAATAGTACCTAGTATAGGCAGTTTAAAGGAAAGCCCCTCTGTCGTATCAACTTTGTATTTCTATATTGATACGCTTATTTATTTATTTTATTGGCCAACCAACAAAACTGTTTACACTGGTAAATGATTAAAAAAAATGTTTTCTATGATCTAAGGGTAGTGCTTGACCACATCTTATCAGATTGCTTGCGCTTGAGCACAATCTCACCTGATGGTAAGCGATGATGCGGTTGAAAATGGAACATGCTTGCCTAGAAGTAACCTTAACTCTGCAAGATATCATGATAACTACAACCTGGGGGACTTGAATAGTAAATAGGTTATGAGGAGGTAGGAAGACAGATTCTCTGGCAAGGAATGCCACAACTTAGCTAATGAATGCATTCCCAAAATGTTTTGTGTGTATGGGAGGGGTGGAGAACAGTACTCCATATACAATCAAACTTGTGTTTTTTATACTTTGAGCAACTGTTCCAGCATGAAGTACCATCTCACCTTTGCTAGGATTCCCAACTATTTGGCAGCCTGCTGAGCCTTTGCCTCGATATATGGCCCAAAATTGAGAGTGGATGATAACATAACACCCAGAAAATTAAGATATTTTTTTTCAGTTACACCTTGCAAAGATAGAGCTGGGTGAAAATGGCTCCTTTTAGTGGAAAATGATATGCCTAGGCTTAAGCAGCATTGGACTTGTACCAAATTGGCATTGCTCCATTCAGAGACTGCATTCAAGAATTCATGTGCTCAACCATTGCATCTCAGTGATGGAACCCTACTAGCTTGTGCTTTGGACATGTCTCTCAGCAAGAGTATTGTCATCTGCATACCCAAACGTATTGTGCATAAGGAGATTAAAAGTGCAGCAAAAAAAATGTTGCTGAAAGTACCAACCCTCAATGGACCCCAGCATTAATATCAAATTGACGAGACAAGCAGCCATCAATTACCACTCCAATGGACTGATCTCTCAAGGGATCTGTAATTCAAACACACGCTGCACTCTAGTGCAGGGTTTCTTGAAGTGGGGTTCATCAGGGGTCCACGGTAGGTCAGTTAACTTTTAACATATTTATTAGGAAATTGTGTAGTAAAGTCAGCATTTCTCTGCCAAGCCACAAACTCGCGGCAACAAAACACATAAACATTCTCATTGAGGCCAAACAGCAGCATCCTTCTCATTAACTTATTAGTAAGTGTAATGAAACTACCAATATAAGTGATTTTATAATATAAATAAGGCTTATTTTCTTTTCCTAAAATGTTCATTGACAGAAAGTGATCCGTTGTCGTCCGTGACTGCAAAAGTTTAAGAAATCCTGGTCTAGTGGGTAGACTAAAGAAAAGAAGCTTTCCAATTAGGCTTCCATAGCAGACCCTGTCGAAAGCCTTTGAGGTGTTGAGGGAGACTGCAAGTGCCAAAGAAAAGAAGCTTTCCAATTAGGCTTCTGTACCAGACCCTGTCGAAAGCCTTTGAGGTGTTGAGGGAGACTGCAAGCGCTTCTCCATGCTTCTCGTTGGCCTAACTCCTGATGTGAATGGAATATGCTAGATGATCCCTAGTTGACCAATTTTGGCAGATGCCATATTGTCAGTCACTAACAATGTCATTCGCTTCTAGGTATGTCATGAGCTTACTGTTGAGCAGACATTCCATAATTTAACAGAGGGTGGACGTTACAGAAATGGGTCTGTAGTTTTCCAGGTCAAACTGACAGCTTTTCCTGGGCCCAGGTTGCATATTAACTTGCTTTGAGGCAAACAGCATTTTTCCAGTCTCAAAATGAAAGGCGAGGCTCCACTGTACTTTAGCGTCGGTTCGTGCGGGGCTTCACAATTTTACTGCTTGCACATCTATTTAAGTAAAACACTTTCGTAAAATATTACACTGCGGAGACGTCTAGTTTTTGAGAAAAAAAAATCCGAAAGTTTCAGAAAATTCTACACATTTTCTTAATAAAATTGACATTTTGCCACAGATAATGTACAAATTTCATTCCTATATAGGTCGTTTCGTTTTAGGTTTAGACAAACCGACAATGGATTTTAATGGTTTTAGTGTAAGTATTGTGAGTTTATACCTTTATTTCATTTTTAAATATCTGCAACCGTCATGAACTCAATTATGAAGCAAATATAATAAAATTAAATTTAAAAAAGTTGTACTATTTTTTATTTACTATAGAGATCGTGAGTAACGAAACGTAATCGAATGTAATTATTTATAATTACCGGGTAAAAAACGTTTGACAGTTGTTACTTGTCCTACTATGCGTATGTTTTCACAGTCGAGAGCGTCTATTGTACTCCTGTTTGTAACTAAGATTGATTGAGACCACTGGGTCCCCGAAGTCTCTTTCTTCGTGTTCTGCTGCTCACCTCCCGATCCTGAAGTGCTAAGTGTCGTGCAAGTGTTGGACTCTATTGAGCTAGTGGCAATGACAATGTAGGGTGCAAGAGCGAGCGAAACGAGCTCGGGACTTAGGGCACCCCGACTCGGACAGGTTAGGTTAGAAGGTTCGGCTCAACTTTACAATAAGGGATCCCGAGTAGACTCTTCAATTTTTTGTTGTGCAAAGTACTTGTAATCTTGAGTAATTTCACGAAGTTTCAAGTTTAGGAAATAAATACTTTCGGAGATAAAAAATATCAAACTTTGATAAAATAACCTCAAATTTCGCACTATTTTATCACTTTTGACGTAACTTTGACAGATAGGGTTGCTAATTTAGGGAGTTATAATAATGCGTTTTGATTTTGCAAATTTTATGTTGACACGTAATTTGTTTTTTTTAGATTTAGTTATTTTATTTGAGTTTAATAATTTCTCAGTGATTTCTGTTTTTTTGGTGACCAACTACGAAAATTTTGATTTATTGACAATCTAAAGTTATTATTTTTTATTCTGATGGTATCTGCTACAGGTGAAACGAAACGCAAAATTTAGTTCGCGCCGTTATATGATTTGTTAGTGTCATGTTTTTCAATGTCTGTACTCGCGTTTGAGAGCATTTGCCATCTGAAGCTGCGAAGGTGAGCGCAAAGAGTACTATAAGTATACGGGTGAGCGTTACCTATTACACTACACACTAAACTTAACTCACTTAATCTTCACTAAGTAAAAAACAATGACAACTTAGGATGCAAGAGCGAGCGAAGCGAGCTCGGGACTTAGGGCACCCCGACTCGGACAGGTTAGGTTAGAAGGGGATGGCGGGGTCAAGAGAGCGAGCGAAGCGAGCGAACAGACCCCGCCATCCCCTTCGTGGTTATTTTTTTATAAACCACTCAGAAGTAGGAGCCCCGCGGAGCGGGGCTCCGTCGACACGTGGCTCCATCGACATGCAAACCTAAAACACAGTGGCGGCGCTAGGCGCCGGCGACGTCGGCGACCGCCGACGGCCTCGCGCTTGAGGGGGCCTCGCAATTTTTTTTTATTATTTATAATTTAGTTATTCATTTTTATTTATTTTCATATCATACACTTGCGCGAGTTAAGTGAGCGAGTTTCTCGAAAACTAGAAGGCCGATTGGGATGATTATTTTATTGTTCGTTTCTGTATTATTGAACTTAGGGAAGAGTGGAAGTTTCATCAAATTCGGTTCAGTAGATTTTGTGCAATGAGCACTTTACGGGCAGAATCATCTGGCAACACTATGAAAGTTAAACAACTTCGTGCGCGAGACGGGGAATACCCGTGTCGTTTTTGTATTTCTTCTGTGAGCGAAACATAAACAATCATTCCTTTTGTGAATGCAACGCAACACTCGCAGACTAGACTCGCATGGACGAAATTTCTTTTTATTGTGTTGTAAAGTCATTTATTGTGTTGTAAAGTCAGTCAGTACCTCAGTGGTGATTTAGTGGATAAAAGTGTTAATTTATATTGTGATTTCATTCATACTTCGAAGGTTATAAGATAAGGTAAGTCAATATGAAGTTTTATAACAACTTTAACGTAAAGTATTTGTCAACATCAATACTCGTAGGTATAAACAGTTTTCTATCTTTTTGTGGATAGTTCATATACTTTTAAATTCAAACTGTGCTAGTGTTTTTTTTCGAGAACTAAAATTTTTAGCTGTTCCAGTATGTTTATAAGCACGATCGAGCTTATAAAAATATTAGCCTCAAAATTTTCAACAAATTTTTATTATTTTCATCGAGTTTTTCTATTGTTCCGCCTAGATCTAGATTACTTTGTATTAAAAGAACTCCGCACTAGAATCTGGTTTTGTTTCAGTACAAAATAACGTAAGTAAATAATTTTATTCAGTTTTCTATTAAAAGTATTGGCGTATCGTATCTATAGTTTTTTTATAATCTGCTACACAAAAAACATCGAACTACAGATTGATAGGTCTCGTATCGCATTATTGACGCTACTGGGTCTTTTTTTTAAAAGTTAGTATCTAATTAAATAATTATTTAATTTCAATGTTTTTTTATTTTTAGGTCATCATGTCTGGAGGACCAAGTAGAGACAGAGATAAAGGGAGGAAATGGGAATCCGGAGCATTAAAAAGAAAAAGAAAGGCTGAAGCTGTTATATCCAACCAAGCTCTAAGTTCCAGTATGATGAAATTTCTCAAGAAACCTTCTTCGAGTGTCACTGCTTCAGAGTCATCTGATGAAACTTTAGTTTCTGAGCCAGCGTCAGAGTCAAATGAATCTTTTTTTGGAAGTTCTGATACAGTTTTACCTGCAACATCGAGCGAACCTACTATGATCCAAATGTCGGAACCCAATAAAGAGTTAGAAAGTGAAACGTTGTGTGACTCAGAAAATCAAGTGGAAGGAGTTCATTTAAGAGAGTCATTTATAGACTTAGATCCAGGGAAGTGGGTATTTCCAGTAAACGATTCGCAGCGTCATGACCTAATTCAAAACGGACCCAATCAAGATCTAGAGAAATCTGATGACAGTTACCCAAAAGACGCAAATAAAAGACATTTTTCTAAATTTCATTTCACTCGAAAATTAAGTAACGGCGAAATACCTACTATAAAAACGCGACCGACGCTAAAGTACAGTGGTCCCAAAGGCGAAATAGGCGTGTTAAGATCGGAGACAATTCAGCGACACAAGTTCTAAGCACAAAAGCCTTGTTCACGTCAGAGTTGTGCTGACGGACGTCTTTCTGATGGATGCGAATGTGCGACATGCACGCCTCGCATCTCTTAGGAAAAGTAGGGAGCCGCGCGTATTACGTTCATAAAACTAAGAATTACCGAGTTGAATGTTTACAAACCAGAAATAAGCGCTGTAGCAGCGGTTTCATTGATTGCGCTGACCAAGATGACAGGTAATGTATCAAATGTAGACATCGTTATTGATTAAATCACGACACACAGTTAAATTGACAATTTTGTTGCATTGAAAATCATAAAATCTATCACTACAATTCGAGAGGAAGATCGACAAGATCAACAGGAAATTATAATACCATATCACTGGTAAATACTATAACATTGACTGATGCACAATGCACAGATTAGATAGACTGATTCTGACTGATGGATGACCTGATTTTTTTTTTAATTATCCCCAAACGGAAGGCAAAAGTCTTTTCACCACATTGCCTAGTCTTACGTAGTGTATTTATACTTTTTTCCCCATTAAAATGCAGATGTAACACATTGTAATGTTTTTTGCAGTATTTGGCAACAAATGTGTCGAGTCAGCCTTCTCGGCAAACTTCGCTGAGGTAGTCAATACTACAATAAAATTCTCAGCTCTATTTTACCGAGATCGCACCTGTTTCAATGATTCCACATATTGCCCACTTGCGTAGACACTTCAGACACAAAACTACACCAATTTTACATCACACACAATATCCATTAGGAATCAATTGAAAAAAAAATTGTGCGTGGAGTCCATTGACATATATAATTTATATGTCAATTAGCTTGCTACTATTATAGTCATCTGTGATTTCAATGGTTTCCAGTCATTGACATATATTAAATTATATGGACTGGACATGTTTGACTATAGAAAAAACAGTTAAACAAATATGTGGCATATCGACGCCAAAATCAAAAAAATACTGCTATCTCTTTTTAACTTTCTTTAATTTTGCATATGTGAAAAAGGCTAGTAGTATTTTTGACAGTTACTATAATGTCAACCCTTCATTCCTATCGTCATTAAAATACCTATTTGCGGCCAGTTCGCCATTATATCCTCTCGGTGTATGGTACCAAAGTTGGGTACGTCAACTGTCAAATGGTCGTAAACAATGGATATATTTTGTGAATTTTGGAGTAATTTTGCTGTGTTATTGCGTTTGAACTCGGTTGTTTAGTGGAAGTCGTCAATAGCAAGATGCCCAATTGCAATATAATCGGATTTGGCATCAAAAGAAGCGGAAATCACCCGAACATAACTTTGCACCAGTACGTATACTTAATTTTAGCTGAAATATCTTTAGATTTAGTTATTAAACAAAAGATTCTGTATTCGTTGAAGAGTTTATGTAAAAAGCATTCATAATTTTCTGTTTGCCTTTCTTTTTAACAGTTGTATTTCATGAAATCATTTTCTTGTTTTTGTAGGGATAGAGTAGTGCATGCATGACATTTTTGTTTATCGATAATGCTATATTATTATGGTTCTTTATTGGTTTTACGTTTTACTTTTAAGGCTGCCTGCTAATAAACGAAAAAAGAAAACTTTGCTGGAAACAATCAGTGTTGTAACTAAGATGTCAACAAAAACAATTCATAACCTGTTCCTGTTTCGTGTGTCTGTAACACCGAGAGAATAAAATGGCGAACTGGCCGCAAATAGGTATTTCAATGACGATAGGAATGAAGGGTTGACATTATAGTAACTGTCAAAAATACTACTAGCCTTTTTCACTTATGCAAAATTAAGAAAGTTAAAAAGAGATAGCAGTATTTTTATGATTTTGGCGTCGATATGCCACATATTTGTATAACTGTTTTTTCTATAGTGAAACATGTCCAGTCCATATAATTTATATGTCAATGCTTTTCTTCTGTCGACTGTCAGCCAGTGTCATGCATCGACATATATGTCAATGGTGTCATGTCATTTGATTCAGTCAGTGTCATTAGAGTAGCGTACCTAGCGGCAAAGAGTATAATAATAATACGGGACCTAGCGGTTTATGAAAGAAATATGAAAGCAAACATAAACACATTATTACCGTACTGAAAATCGCTACTTGTACTTAATTATAAATTTGTTTTACTAATTTTACTTTAATTGAAACAGTGTTAATCTAAACTTAAAATATGCTGGTACTTTCTGCTGTCCAAAGATAAGCTTATAAACATAATGATATTAATTTGAGATAGGTTATAATAAATTAAAACGAAAACAAAGATGAAGCTCGTAAGTAGTAGCTGGCAGTGAAATCATTTTGAAGGTTTGTGTTATTGTAAAGTGTCCTTAAAGCAGTCCTTTTTCGGCGTCGACAGTACTGTCTAAGCAGCGACGCGGCCAAGCCGTGCTTCGTGCTGTCGTTCAAGGAGCTGCTGATCATGCTGGACTGCGGGCTGTCGGCGCACTCTGTGCTTAACTTCCTGCCGCTGCCGCCCGTGCCCAGCACACGTCTCGCCTCGCTGCCCAACTACACGCCACCGCATCTCAACGATCCATTACTTGAGGGGGTTTGTACACCTTCATCTAAAACTGAATGTTAGCATGTTTATTAGAGGTTACCTCTAGAAGTACTGATCTTATCACAAATTCTATCTCTGCCATAAAACTTAAACTAACGTGGACTGTCATAGGATATAATATCATCATGTAGAAACCAGTACTTTCATAAAGTCTAAGAAGATTCTATGAAGCCACAGGTATGGGCTCTAATATCTTTGAACAGGGATTACAATGCTTGTGTTAAGATAAATGGGGCACATGGACTGGTCACCATCATCATCCCTTGTGATGTAAATCACATGACAGACCTGTGTAGTGTCTCTGGCTGGCTGTTCAATTTACACTTGATGGTCGTCTGACAGATTTGAAAGAGAGTGAGTGTGGATTGAGAAAGAATGAGTTGCCTGTCAAATGCCTTCTCCACCCTGATAATCAAGTTCTACTTACATTGTCAGTGGAACAGTTGCAAGACTATTTTTTATTATTATTATTGCTTAGGCTTCTAATTGACCACTATCTCACCTGATGGCTTGCCTAAAAGTAACCATTCACTCTTGACTCAAAGACCCCCAGATATATGCTATTCTGACGCACACTCCCTGAAATGTAACCGATATAAAATTGAGAGGCTAGCAAATCTATCTAGATTTTTACAAGTGTTTCATTGCAGATCATTTTTTTTTTTTATCACAATTGTGAACTGGCTCCTACGACAATGCTTGCAATAAAGTGTTTTTCGCACTCTTGCGGAGAAGTGCAGCAGTGAGGCCCCAGGTATCATCTATAATTTATTGCCTTTTATCCACCTTTTATAGTAAAGTTCCAATTATGAAATCAAAAGTAATACCTTATTGACAGACTTTATCCACAGACAACTAAGTTAATATTTCATAACACACCTTCCTTAACAAAATAATGCTATAAAATAAATAGTTTTCAAATAATAGGTTTTACTCGTCATTAATTAAAAAATTTACAATAAAAAAAAAATTAAGAAAAAAAAAAATTAAAATATAATAAAAATAATATCATCATCATCTGCCCGCGCCTTTTTCCCAACTATCTTGGGGTCGGCTTCCAGTCTAACCGGATGCAGCTGAATACCAGTATTTTACATGGAGCGACTGCCTATCTGACCTCCACAACCCAGTTACTGGGTAATACGATACCCCTTGATAAGACTGGATGTCAGACTTTCGGGCTTCTGACGACCCGTAACGACTGTCAAAATAATATAATAATAATCTGTGGCTCGACTGTCAACCGAACTGACAGAAAAATTTTTCTCTGCATATTTTATCAATTTCATCAACAAACTATCTTATTTGAAACGTCCAAAAATGCATACAATACCAGACAAAAACTACCCGGGCCTGCGGACGACGAGTAGTGGGTAACTCGCCGTCCGATCACCACCAGGCCCGAGAGTCGACGGCGCGTAGTGTTCCACGCGCGCCTCAAAGAGTTGTCAGCAAAGGACGGGGCCTGCCACGGCCAATGCCTGCCCGGGGGTTGAGGATAAATTCGAAAGAGTTACCTCGCCCCTGGGCGCGTAGGGCAGGGAGGAACAGGGGTGGGAGTCAGTAAGAGTCTGACACGCCCTTCCGCTCCACCCTAGAGCGGAAGAAGTCGTAAGATGATTTCCCACCCCCCCAAAAAAAAAAAAACCAGACAAAAACTGTAATAATACCTACAATATATAAATAATAAAAAACAATAGTGAAAATGACAAGATAAAGTTAACAATGACGATGAATGAAACAGTGAGAAGAGAAAAAATTTGACGAGAGCCGCAGAACGGAGAGCACGCCCACCACCTCCGGCCTCGTCGCTCAGCTCCGCCTCGCCGCCGCCGGAACCCAGCCCCACCGTGAGTGCTGTGACACCGGCCGTGGCAGTTGCGTCGAGCTCCAGCGACGAGTTCTTCTCGCCGCCGACGACACCACCACCTGCGTCGACGGGGAGGACGCCGGCCGCCGAGCGGCTTAGAACCTCGAGGCCCACCGGCCTCTGATAGGGTCCCAGCTCCCGGCGGAAGTGTGCAGCGCATGCGATGGACGCAATCCATCAATGAAAACGTCATGCGCTCATACTATGGGGCTACAGAGGGAGGTAACAACCTGACCGCGTACCGTGTTCGGATGCTCTTTGTTCCAGGTGCTTGAGCCAGCCGTCAACGTTTCGGCCCAACGACTGTCGGATTAGGTACGGGTCATCCTGCGTAATCATATGTTGGATGATACTGTACTTAATCGCCTCCGAACTGAAATGGGTAGCCATGTTATTGCCCCGCCGTCGCAGACTGTGGTACCAGTTGTGGTACCACCGTCCAACCATGCTCCCAACCACGCTGACGAGGAGTGTAATGACATGGTTACAAACGTAAGTACCCACTGCAATGATGAATTAAGGAGTGCTTTGGAGTGTGCTATTCGGGAATATCGCAGCATGCCGCTCGAGCTTAGGCAACGCTTACCTCGTTTGCCCATGCATAATAAGAATAGGGCGCTGGAGGCTGCTCTGGATTCGCAGTTGTCAAATTATTTTGATGACTGCGAAGACCTCACCGATACACACTCGATACTGTACTGCGTGGCTGTAGCGGCATGTCGTGTAGCTCACGTCAAATTTCCTAATGACAGAGCTACACGACTGAAGCCTGCCGTGCCGGCTTGGCAGTACAGGATCGAGCGTCGTATTGGTGGGGCCAGAGCACTCATAGGCAAACTAATCTGCTTCAGGGAGGGCAACACTCGCCCAAGAGTGATGCGCTTTGTGAGACGGGCGTTTTCGGGGACTGATGTCAGCTCCCGTGACTATATGTCCCGTGTCACAGAGCGTATAGACTTCCTGAAGCAGAAAGTATATGCATGGGCAAACCTTATTCGCAGGTATAAGCGGCGAGTAGAGCGGTACACCCAGAATCGCACATTCCGAAGTAATGAAAGGTGGGTGTACAGGGATTGGGAGCGAGCGGACCAAGGTGTGACTAATACGCACCTGCCGGATGATGACGCCATATACTCGTTCTGGCGCAGCATTTGGTCGGTGCCTGTCTGTCATACCGAAGGCGATTGGATTCGGGATGTTGAGCGCGCGTGCGATCTAATACCAGAAATGGGGGCAATTATCATCAGCCCCCAAGATATAGCTCGTGCAGTCCGTCCGTTAGCTAACTGTAAATCTCCAGGGCCGGACGGGCTGCACAACTTCTGGATAAAATGGTTTACAAGGTCACATGCCCGCTTGGCATCTCAGATCCAGTCTGCCTTAGAGTCAGGGTCACTGCCCCAATTTCTGACTACAGGAATAACCCACCTGCTCCATAAATCAGGTAGTACTGCGGAACCTAAAAATTTAGACCGATCACGTGCTTACCGACGGTCTATAAGGTTCTTACATCCATTTTGAGAGCTAAGATTAACACACATATAGATAGTAACTGTATCATGTCTGCCTCTCAAAATGGATGTAGGAATGGGTCCCGCGGTACTAAGGAGCTTCTCCTCATAGATATGACCATTAGCCAACAGGTTCGGCATTCCCGAAAGGATCTGTCGACATGTTGGATAGACTATAAGAAGGCCTATGACTCAGTTCCTCATACATGGCTCATGAGGGTGCTAGAATTGTATAAAGTTGATGCAACGCTACGCACCTTCCTGATGTCATGTATGGGGCAATGGAGGACGGTCCTTCGCTATCCAGGATGTCGACAAATCCAGAGGAATAGCGAACCGATAAGGATCGAGCGGGGTATATTCCAGGGTGACAGTTTGAGTCCGCTTTGGTTTTGCCTAGCCTTGAATCCTCTAAGCACACTGCTGGAGAATTCAGGACTAGGCTATGGGAAGGTTGAAGAGAGGTGGTCAGGTTATATCTCACCTCCTTTACATGGATGACTTGAAAATTTTTGCCCCCAACAATCTGCGGAGGATGGAGTTTGGTGTGGACAAATGTACAGTCATGCATGTAAAGCGAGTCTCCCCTGATTGTGGAATCTGTGGGAACTCAACTCTCGGATTCCATAAACCTGAGATCCCTCTCTCCAACCGAAACCTATAAGTATTTGGGTATGTCGGAAGCGTTAGGTATCAATGTTACTGACATGAAGCAATCGTTGAAGGAGCGCTTCTTTGGCCGCCTGAATGTATATAAAATTAAATAAATGGAATAACAATAAAATAAACAAACTCAATAAAAAAAAAAGCCAATTATTAGCTTTTAGTTAGGTCTGAATAGAATGTGCGATAGAGTTAAGGCGGACCCCACAGGCGACGCGCCGGGGCAGCACCTGGCCTCTGTGGGAAATGGACTAGGGTTGTTGCACCACCCCGGGCGGGGGCAACGTAAGAAGCTAGCTTGGTAAGGCTAAGTTGGCTAAGTGAGATTGAGGTATGGAAGTTAGAATGTTGGGACTATGACTAGAAGGACCAGAGAGTTAGCGGACGTATTAAAAAGAAGACGAATAAATATAGCGTGTTTACAGGAAACTAAGTGGAAGGGAACAATGGCGAGGGAAATTGGTGAAGGATTCAAGTTTTTCTATTGTGGAAGTGACGGTAAAAGAAATGGCTTGGGAATAGTATTAGATAGTAAATTGAAAGATAGCGTGATGAAGGTTAAAAGGATTAATGATAGATTGATAGTTGTGAAAGTTATAATGGACAATATGATGCTAAATATAGTTAGCCAAGCCATACCTGATGAATGTTCATCTTCAAGAACAAAGGGTTATTGAAAAGCGGCTGAAAGAAGAGAGTGAAATCTCACAAAACCCGGTTTCGGTTTCATGCCTGGTAGGGGTACAACGGATGCCATTTTCGCTATCCGCCAGCTTCGCGAAAAATACAGAGCTGTGCATAAAAACATGCACATGGTGTTCGTTGACGTCGAAAAGGCATATGACCGGGTGCCTCGAGAGGTTTTGTGGTGTGCCCTAAGTAGAAAGGTGTGCCTGGGAAGTACGTGCAGTTGATCCGAGCGATGTTCAGTCGATGCAGTACCCAAGTCCGGTCTGCAGTGGGCACAGGCGACAGGTCACTGGAACAACTTGCGACCGACAGATGCCCATTAAGTTAAAAGGGGAAAATCTATAAGTCCGTGATTAGACCTGTCTTACTATATGGATCAGAATGTTGGGCTGTAAAAAAGACGGATGAAAAAAGATTGCATGTGGCGGAGATGAGAATGTTGAGATGGATATGTGGAGTAACGAGTATAAATACGATAAAGTGAGAAATGAGTACATTAGAGGTACGAGTAGTTTAAAAGTGGCGCCAGTCACAGAAAAGTTGAAAGGGAACCGCTTATCTTGGTATGGTCATGTGAAGAGGAGGGATGAAACACATGTAACTTAAAGAGTTATGAATATAAATGTGGATGGATGGAGAGGGAGAGGGAGGCCAAAGAAAAGATGGATGGATTGTGTGAGGAGTAATACGAAAGAAAAAGAAGTTAGTGATGGCGTGACGGCTGACAGGACAGAATGGAAGAAAAACGTGTTGCGCCGACCTCAAGTAACATGGGATAAGAGCAGAAAGATGATGAGTGTATATTAAATAAATAAAAAAAAATTAGGCATTAATGGTCAAATCCAATAATAATGAATAGTTTCAGACTTTCCTAAATTGTCTGTGGCAGCACACGCTATGTAAAAGTGAGTTTAGATAAAGTAGTGTATGAAAATGCACATAAGTAATCTAATGTAAAAAATCTTGTATCACGGTGTTTGTGGTTGCACACACTCCTCCGAAACGACTTAACCGATTTTAATGTTTTTTTTTTTGTATATTTGGTATGAAAGAGAATAGGTCGTAAAATATCACCCTCCTACCCTTTTTTACCCCCCATTATTTAATCGCAGAACAACTTTAGCCAGGTCAGCTGACCTGGCTAAAGTTGTTCTGAGATTGATGATTGATGACCTTACTAGCTAGTAAGGTATAAAACATTCATGTGACACTATTATAAACTTTGCTAGCAGCTTAATAAACTCTCTCTCATATTCAAATAATCTTTGAATCTAATGTGACAGTATCACAAACTACTATTTTGCATTGCATGCGATGCCTGCAGTCTGAAGCAACTTTATGTGTTCTAGTTTAAAAAAATTTGAATAACTAAACAGAATTTGCAAATCTGTAATGTGAATTAAGGTTCTAGTGATGTTTTACTTTTTGTAGGAACTAAAAGAATGCTGCGGCCGTGTTTTCGTAGACAGCATCCCTGAATTCTGTCCACCACTAGACAAGGTCGTGGACTTCTCGCAACTGGACGTGATCCTCATCTCCAACTACACGTGCATGATGGCTCTGCCGTTCATCACCGAAGACACGGGCTTCAAAGGGCAGGTGTACGCCACCGAGCCCACGCTGCAGATCGGGCGCTTCTACCTCGAGGAGCTGGCGGAGTGGGTGGCGGGCGCCGGCGGGGACGGCGGCGGCGCGGCTCGGCGCTGGAAGGAGCTGCTGCACGTGCTGCCGCCGCCGCTGGCGCTGGCGTCCCGGCCGCGCGCCTGGCGCCGCCTGTTCGCGCCCGCCAGCATCGCCAGGGCGTTGGCGAGGGTGCGCGTGGTGGGCTACGACGAGCGCGTCGACATCTACGGCGCGCTGGACGCCACGGCCGTCAGCTCCGGCTTCTGCCTCGGCTCCGCCAACTGGGTGTTGCGCTCCGCACATGAGAAAGTAAGTCTTAGGCCCGTATTAATAAACGTTACTCAGCCCAAGCTCTCGCACTTGATACCAAGCTTGAGGTCCTGATTGGATTAATAAACGAGATTATTGATGTACTCAAGTTTCGGATTAGGTTCACGTCATCAGCGAGTGTTGGACTGATTAATAAACGAAACTCGACAATAGGTACTTGAGATGCTAGATCATGAATTCATGAGTGCAGACAGTCCGGGACTTGAGGTCGTGATTAGCGTAGCGCGAAAGAAAAGTTTATATACTCTATGGCGCGAAACATAAGAGTTTGAAAATATTAATTATTACGATGAAATAGAGATTTCATCGTATTACGAGTATTTCCCCCAAAATATTTTCAAACTCTATGTTACACATACTCTTATTATGATGATATTTTATGGCCTTTGTGGTATCGTTTCGTTTACCAAAAATTTATATAAAGGATGCCTCAAATCCTTTTGAGTTACCAAGTGAAAATTTTAAAAAACAATACAGATTTGTGCAGGAGTCAGTGTTGTATATCATTGGTGAAATACAGTAACAGAGGTCTTCCAATTTCTCCAGAAATAACCTAACCTATAGTCCTATTAACTTTAAGGTTTTATGCTACAGCATCATTACAGGTTGGTACCTATGTAAATATATACGGACTTAGGTAAGAAACCATTTTATAATATGAGCGCTATTCATAAAAGTTTTAACATAATATAAGTATGGCATAGCAGTAACGAAACGTGGTGACAGTCAATGTGACGTAATCATTCACATCAAGTACAGCACTTAGAAGAGCGGATCTTGGTAACTGAGCTCGAGTACTCATGTGTTTATTAATTAGCAAGGAGCTTGAGTTCCTGACATCGTAATTATCGCTAATCAAATGATACCGCACTTGAGGACGTAGTTGAGGAGCGTTTATTAATATGGGCCCTAGAGATCGATGCCCTAGCTGGTGAGTATCCGCGCTCACTCACCCGGTGCCGTCGCCGCAGGTGGCGTACGTGAGCGGCTCGTCCACGCTGACGACGCACCCGCGGCCCATCAACCAGGCGGCGCTGCGGGGCGCCGACCTGCTGGTGCTGGCGGCCCTGACGCAGACGCCGGCCCACAACCCGGACCACATGCTGGGCGACCTGTGCGTGCACGCCACGGTCACCCTGCGCGCCGGCGGCTCGGTGCTGTGTCCCGTGTACCCGTCGGGCGTGCTGTACGACCTGCTGGAGTGCCTGTCGGCGCACCTGGACACGGCGGGGCTGGCGTCGGTGCCGCTGTACGTGGTGTCGCCCGTGGCCGACTCGTCGCTGGCCTACAGCAACATCCTGGCGGAGTGGGTGTCGGTGGGCAAGCAGGCGCGGGTGTACCTGCCGGAGGAGCCGTTCCCGCACGCGGCGCTGGTGCGCGCCGGCCGCCTCAAGCACGCGCGCTCGCTGCACGACGACGCCTTCAGCGCAGACTTCCGCCAGGTCAGTTGACTCACGATCATTAATGTGTCACTTTCAATACGTTTTTTCAACAGCATCTAACTGTATGGTTCTCTAGCTAGATTATAATCCAGCTACGTGCCAGCAGTCCAAACGCCTCCTGCCGTAGGCTCCTGCGGTGCTTTACGGGGCACCGGTGTGGGCGCGCTCCTTCAAGCCGGTTGAGCGCGATTATTCGCAAATTACTCGGACAACCGCGCCGAGGCCGCGTATGCTGCAGCACAAACGCCGCGCGTCGAACGCGTTGTATTGTTGCAAACATATTCATCCCATATAAATGCGCCCTTTCAGTAGCGTCGATACACCCCTAAATACACACATAAAAAGTATCTAGGGATCAAGGTGTTTACGTTTTTATTTTTAGGGTTCCGAAAGTACGAATGAAAAAACGGAACCCCACGAACGTGTAACGTAAATAAATGAATTTGGAATATGGGGGTCACTTTGGGGGAGTAAATTAAAAAAATTAAAAAGTTTTTTAAACTGTAATGTGCTACATGTATATCAAATGAAAAGTCTTACTGTAAGGATTTCAAATATTTTTTTTTATAGGATTACTCGTGTGTCTGTCTGTCCATTCGTCTGTCACAACCAATTTTCTCCGAATCTGCTGGACCGATAGAGGTGAAATTTGGTACACACATGAACATCTGTGACCCAAACCCGATCGTGTACCCTAAATAAATTAATTTGGAATATGGGTGTCACTTTTGGGGAACCACCCTTGAGGTATACCCTAACAAAAAAGAATCATCAAGATCGGTTCATAAATTAAGGAGTGAGGACTGAACATATACAAATCGAAATATGGGCAGTTCTGGACTCTGCAACGATGTCGAATTGACTGGCGTTACATCGAAGTGTTGAGATGTCTGTACGACGTTGCCACGATGACTGTCCAGATCCAAGATCGGAAAACCAGCCATATCCAACTGCTCAGAGGGGTGAGACAGGGGGATGTGATATCCCCGAGACTGTTCATCGACGCGTTGGAGGACGTCTTCAAGACGCTGGATTGGACTGGACAGGGTATCAACGTGAACGGCGAGTACATCTCACACCTTCACTTTGCCGATGACATCGTCATAATGGCAGAGACGGCGGAACAGTTAAGCCTGATGCTGCACAGACTAAATGGAGCCTCGCGGCGGGTTGGCCTCGGGATGAATTTGTACAAGACGAAAGTCATGTACAATTCACATGTCTTACCGAGTCCAATCCGCATCGAAGGGTCGCTTCTCGAAGTTGTGAAGGAGTATGTCTAGCTAGGACAAGTCATCCAGCTCGGTAGACACAACTTTGAGAAAGAAGTTGATAGAAGGATCCTGTTGGGTTGGGCAGCGTTTGGAAAACTTCGTTAGGTTTTGTCGTCCCCTATCCCACAATGTTTCAAGACTAAGGTTTTCAACCAGTGCGTCCTGCCCGTTATGACATAGGGTGCCGAAACGTGGACACTGACGGTCGGGCTGGTCCACAAATTCAAGGTCGCTCAGCGCGTTATGGAGCGGGTTATGTTAGGAGTTTCTTTGAAGGATAAAATCAGGAATGAAGTTGTCCGGATAGAACCGGAGTAACCGACATAGCTTACAGAATAAGCAAGCGGAAGTGGCAGTGGGCTGGTCATGTTTGTCGAAGGACCGGTGGCCGATGGAGTAGACAAGTCCTGGAATGGAGACCGCGTATCCGCAAGCGTAGTGTGGAACGCCCACTAGCTAGATGGACCAACGACCTTAAGAAGGTGGCTGGGATAGACTGGATGCGAAAGGCAGAGGACAGGGTGTTGTGGCGTAGCCTGGGAGAGACTTATGTCCAGCAGTGGACTGCGATAGGCTGAGTTGTTGACCCTTGTGACATAGAAAGACTCATTTGTGTTTACTTAAATATGCGCGGATATTAATAGGTAGGGTAACCTGCTTTCTTCAGGCATAGTAAAAAAATACTCTTTGAATGATTATTTTAGATTCTATGTTTTCGGCAATTTCTCTGAGCTCTAGAGAATCCTACAAGTACAGTAGGTTAGAACAGGTATTGTAAGAGCGGACTTGTCTGTGCAGCCCTGCGTCGTGTTCTGCGGACACCCGAGTCTGCGCTTCGGCGCCGCCGTGCACCTGGTGGAGCTGTGGGCCTCCAACCCCGCGCATGCCATCATATTCACGGGTGAGTTGCGACACTTCTATTTTTAATTGCGTTCTTAAATTATGAATCTGACCGATGTGTTCGGTTCTACAGAGCCGGACTTCCCACACTTGGATGCGTTGGCGCCGTTCCAGCCGCTCGCCATGAAAGCCTTCCACTGCCCCATCGACACGTCGCTCAACTACTCGCAGGCCAACAAGCTGGTGCGCGAGCTGCGGCCGCGCGAGCTGGCGCTGCCGGAGCAGTACGCCGCGCCCGTCGGCGGCTGTGCGCCGCGCCCGCACGTGGCGGCCGACGGGCCCGTCGTGCTGCTGCGGCGCGGCGCCGCTCGCACCTGCGGCGTGCGGCGCGGCCTGGCGCGCGCCACACTGAGCCAGGCGCTGGCGGCGCGCGTGGCCCCGCGCGACGTGCGCGCCGGCCTGCGCGCGGCGCCGCTGGCGGCCGAGCTGCGCGTGCGCGACTCGCGCGTGTGGCTGGACGTGGCGCCCCCCGCCGCGCCCGGCGCCCCGCCCGCGCCCCCGCCGCGCCTGGACGTGGCGGCGCCCGACGTGGAGGCGCTGGTGCGCGCGCTGGCGCGGGAGGGCGTGTCCGAGGCGCGCGTGGAGCGCGGCGCCGACGGCTGCATCGTGCACCTGCCGCGACACGACACGCTGCTGCACGTGGAGCGGCACGCCACGCACGTGTTCTGTGAGGGCGACGCCGACGTGCGCCAGGCGCTGCGGCGCGCCATCGCCGCCTGCCTGCCGCACGTGTGACACGATCCGAACTTATAATATAATATAGCATATCTATTACCTACAACTGCCGATTTTATTTTTCGACCCACATTTCAATTTGATAACCGTAATAAAACGCTCTACGCGACTCTGTCGCTCGACACACGCGTCCCGCTACCACACCCACAGCTGACGTCACACGGGTCGCGCCGTGAAGGCTGGCTCCCATCCGAGCCGCCACACGTCAGTAACTTCACGCGACACGCCCAACAGCATCCACCAGCGCCCTTTTTACTTCTTATTTTTGTTAAGTACCTAAATAATATCCACGAAATAACACAAAAGCGGCTGAAGAAACAGCGGTAGCTACTTCTTCAGAGACATTGCTCCATGCCTGCACAGATCGGCGCGGCACAACTCGTAGTATCACGCGGCGTGAGAAGCCAACTTACGGGTCGCGGGACTTGCCGCAAGTCAAAGCTCTGCGAGTGTCGACACGCGCGACCTCTGCGTCCCTCGACAGTCGCCCGACAAGCTTTAGTGAAGCGTTTATGATGAATCTACATAATGGCGTCGTGGGTAGGTACTCACCTGGGTCTTCTATGAGGAGAACTTGAAGACAGGATTGCTAAAGCACACTTACGAAAGAACGCAGACACGTTTCACAGCGATAATCTTCAATTATCAACGGATCCGTCTTGATGGGTTCGCGAAGGTTATATTTTGATTTTATTTGCGTATTTTAATAGCACAATCACGAGCCCAACGTGGATTCCTTTTTAGCGGCGCGGGAAGAATATATATTTTAAGATATGAGATGCGGTTTTAGCCGGGGGACACAGTCGTATCACCATCGGCGAGCGGTTAAAGTATGTGTGATGTGTATGTACCTACGCGCACGCTGGCCGGCGGACCTTTAGTAATAAACCACGCTTCTAATAAACGATTGTATTATTTGTCCTCCGCTCGCTCCATGCATATCACTGTGACTGTTGAAGTGTGAGCGGTCCCCTGCTCCCCCGAGGGCGCAGCCAGCGCGACCAAGCTTTGAATAGTGAGAACGCAAAAAAAACGCCTGGGTTTTAGCAGCATTGAACTTGACCAAATTGGCATCGCCCCATTCAGAGACTGCCTTCAAGGACAAGTTCTAGCGAACAACCATATCCTCATGAGAGACCGGACCTGCGACCTACTAGCCCGCGCGTTGGACACGTATCTCTCAGCAACAACAGTGTGTAGAAAACCGCGCTCACATGGCTTGCTAGTGGCGGGAAATTGATTGTCATCTTTTTAAATGTAGTCATTTTATTTGCACTCGGCACTAGATAGGTAGGTATAAACTGACCACATGAAATGAACCAATTAAACGGCCGATCGAACCAGCGGCTGTGCGATGCTTCCCGCCCCGGTATAGCCTCGCTCAAGGGGTCGGTTCGCACCGAGCTGAGGTTCTGAATTCAAATTATCTATACTTTTTTTTTTATTGTTGATAGGCACGCGTTTGACCACCATCTCACCTGATGGTAAGCGATGATGTGGTCGAAGATGGAACACGCTTGCCTAGAAGTGAATACTAATATTATAGAGAGGTAAAGTTTGTCAGGTGGTAGTGGCAGCGGGTAATCTCTGGATCTACTGAGCCGATTTAGAAACTTCTTTTACCAATAGAAAGTCACGTTATTTGTGTGTCAAAATTTGTTTTAATGTCCCCACTGCTGGGGCACAGGACTCCTCTCTGTGAGAGGGTGTGGGCCGTAATCCACCACGCGGGTCACTTAAAAGCCAAAGCTCACTTTTGAATACTTTCTTATGAGATTATTAGGTATTTCTTTCTTCCGTCCGGAAGCGGAAGGTTTATTATAGAGGAGAGTAGGTAAATTTGGGTATAGGCTAGTTATATTTCTCGAAAACAAAATATAGAAAGACGTTCAAAGTCAAAGTCAAAACTTTTATTGCGAACTAAGTGTGCGTGTGTGTATTTGTGTGTGACTATCGTCTATCGCATTCATTCTCCCTTACATCGCGTTCACTATACATATAGGTACACCCGTCATTCTGAGCCACTCCATCTTGTCGTTTCGGCATGAAGTTCGGCACAAGCTGCCACTTCGGTAAGACACAAATTGTTTCGCCGCAGTTATTGCAAGCAAGGAGTTATAAAATCCAACTACATTGCAATGAAACGAGAATTTTGTATTTAGTACGAAATTTTCCAAGTATAGGATCATAAACAGAGCTAACTTTAAAACATAAACCTTTGCAAAATTACAGCTTTCAATACTAACAGTCTCTAAGCAGCGGACGGACAGAGCGAAAGGATCCTTGTTATGACGACGTAACCCTAATATTGGTGCTGTTTCTCGTTTTCAATTACTAAACTAAAATTAGAGAATCGCTATCTTTTACTAAAAGGCAGTCCGAGAAAAGGACGGCTATAGCTATGAACTAAGTTAGAGATGTCAAACTAGTTTACGCCTTGCGCTTTACCGTGTTTTTAGTCGACATGTTTTTACGTGTAGGTACCCTTAATTTGTATGGAAATATTAGGTCAACTAAATTTGACAGCTCAGTCTTTTTCTTGTTTAATTAGAGAGAAAAAGATGAAATAGCCTAAATTAAGTTTACTTTGTGCACAACAGAATCGGCACCAATGACTGTAACTCTGCTCTCTCTAAAAATATATTTCTAAATAGTTTTTAATCTAAAAAGAACCTCTAGTGTATACCACGATAGCGAAGCCGCGAAAAAAAACTAGATGATATTACTTTATAGAATTTATTTATAAAAAGGAACCACCACATAACATCGTACATCATCATATTTTATTTTGATAAAGGCGGTCACTTACCGCCACAACATAGACATTGAAAGACATACATCAGCACAGATCCCATATAAGCGGTAGGTAGTGCATGCAGCACGTCTACTTCCATTCTCCGTTACCACCGAATATGTCCGCACTAATATAGCAAATAGGGAAAAAAAATCCCATACGTTACCAGTGGGGACATGACACAAATATGTTGTTGTGTTCCCCCATCCCCCATGTCTCCACCGCTATAGTAAACCAGTCAATAAGTTCATAATTATATCAATATATTATGGATTCCCACTTTGTTCCGACATCCCGGGCCTGCGGACGGCGAGTAATGGGTAGCTCGCCGTCCGATTAGCACCAGGCCCGTGAGTCGACGGCGCGTAGTGTTCCACGCGTGCCTCAAAGAGAATTTTATTGTCAGCCATCACTGACGGGGCCCATCATGGCCGGTGCCTGCATGCCTAGGGGTAGCGGATAAATTCGTAACAGTTACCGCTCCCCTGGGCACTCAAGCAGGGAAGGAACAGGGTTTGGTTTTAGTCAGTAAGGCCGGGACTCCACCAAAGCGGAGATATGTGCGGTGTGCTGTGCGAGAAGAGATGTTTTTCAGCTCGGGGGACTCCACCAAAGCGGAGATGTGTGCAGTGTGCTGTGCGAGAAGAGATGTTTTTCAGCTCGGGTGCGAGGTGTTGAGTGCTCAATAGGTACGCATTCTGACACGAAAGGTAGACGATATATAGCGGGCGAGAGGGGGGAGGGTGACATCGCTCACTGTACGCCGCTCACATCTCACGTCTCCACTGCGCGTCGTCCGCGCACAGCTCACATCTCCGCTTCCATCGCGCCAAACAAATATTACACATCTCCGCACAGCGATCTCCACTGAAGCTGAGCGGAGAGGAGATGTTAATAACACAATTCTATTGGTTGTTGAAAAAACATCTCCTCTCCGCTCGTCTCGTCTCCGCTTTGGTGGAGTCCCGGCCTAAGAGTCTGACACGCCCTCCCGCTCCACCCAGAGCGGGAGATGTCATTGGATGATTTCCCACCGTAAAAAAAAAATTGTTCCGACATAATTATTATGTTAATTTCTTAACTATGTCGGAAGTAACAAAGAGCAAGCCATCAAGTTCTTCCGGATCACATAAATTAATCTAGGTATCTCTACATATAATATAAGTGGGTATAGAACGAAGACTGATCCTTTCATGTCAAGAAAAACTACCTACTGTAAACAATTCTATATTTTTTTCTTTAAAAAAACAAAGTCGGGTTAGTTATACTTTTTATAACGTAAAATCGGCTGGACCGATTTAAATGATTTTTGATTTGTTAGATTTGTCTCCGCCCCGAATATCAGAATAACTATAACATCGGAAAAATTCACGAAAAAAAAAATTATGAAGAAAATATTTGTTTTCTCATACATTTTGTTTGGAACGGTTTTTTGGTTTATTAATTCTGAGGCGGTAGGTACGAGGTTCACCGGGTCAAGCGATAAGCTATACATTATTGACTGTAAATTACATTTTTATTTTATTTATTTAACCATCTTTAGGTTCCTATTATACTATAGCGATGAAGACATTTGGGAACATATTTTTATCATATACTATAGCGATGAAGACATTTGGGAACATATTTTTATCATATACCCCACTGGCAACAAATGGGTTTTTTTTTCTTATTTGTCTCCTCCTGTGGTGACAAAGTCAGTGATAAGAACTGTAGACGATGCAGCGCCGGCCGTGCGGCGCACGTGGCGTTTTCAAATAACTAAATTAACGGTAATAACGCATCTTATTTGTTTACAAATAAGTTCCATATTAGAGTACTCTCTACACACGGTGTCTACCCTCGGTACTCGATACAATCCTCTCTACAGCGAGTACCGGTTAATAAATAATAACGATTTATAAAATATTTAAGTTAAACGCAAACTTGGCCGTTTATTTTAATTGCTTACGCTATTTACAACAATACGAATTTATATAATACAAGAAAAATATGTTCTGGAATAAAATTGCACATCACTCTTCATATTGCTGCGGTAGTGCACTGTTTCAGTAGGCATTTTTTTATACACAGGAAAGTAAACGCATTTAGTTTTACGTATTAAGTGTACAGGTTGGTAAAAAAGATGGCCAATAGAGGGAAATTTTACCTTTATTATACGATTGATTTACAGGAATGAAACATTTATATAATTATACTAACTAATATAGCATTCGTTAGTTTGTATATGTATTGTAATAATACAGACTATAAAGTCTGTTGAAAATAAACATGTCTAACTGCCTTTATAAATAACAAGAACAAAGCTCTTTTTATAGGTTCCGTACCCAAAGGGTAACCAACGGGACCCTATTACTATGACTCCGCTATCCGTCTGTCTGTCAGCGGGCTGTATCTCACGATCCGTAATAGTTACAGTTGAAATTTTCACAGAATGTGTATTTCTGTTGCCGCTACGCTATAACAACAAATAATAAAAATTACAACAAATTAAAAATTAAATGGGGCTCTCTAGGGAGCCCACTTTATTAACCGCTTTTTTTTTCAACTGTCTACCTATTACGGATCATGAGATACAGCCCAAAAAAAACACGGCTCTAGAAATGTGTTTTGTTGGGTTTTTTTTTCAGTTTATTGTACGGAACCCTTCGGGTGCGAGACCGACTCGCACTTGGCCGGTTTTTAGTAAAATTGTTTTGGATTGCGTTTGGAGAGCTTTCTAAAAGAAGAAACGTTTCGCATTTAAATCGTTTGGTTAAGTACTAGTCTAAATTTTTTTTTTTTAATCGTTGCCCCACACTAGGAATTACTCCTGTAACGTGGGTGCGTTCACAAACATTTAAACTCACATACACAAGACACCCAGACCCGGAAAAACTATCTGTAGGCCATACAAATATTTATTCCGTGCAGGGATCGAATCCGCGACACGCAGCGCAGCAGTCGAACGCTCAACCATTACGCCAACCGTGCCGTCAATTATATTAAAGCGCTATTTATAGCTGCCAACGACCTTAAGTTGTTAGCTTGCGTGTTCTGATCTGAGCTCACGTAACGCGTCGTATGTCCACCCAGTAATAGGATTCGCCCATCAACGAGCGCTGTCCGAAATTAAACGCATTATTAATTTATTACACATAAAACAACAAGTAAGTTTTTTTTGTAATTTAGTGTACTTACTATGTTAAAAAAATATTATTTTAAATATTCTCAGATCAAATTACGACGGAAATAGTCTAGAGTAACATATATTTTTTTCAAAGAAATAAGACTAGTCATTTAGACGTGATGTTCAATTAAAAACCTTTAAAAGTCGTATAACTGCGCCTTAATATGTTTGAAACGCACACTTTTTCGAGACGATCGAAAATTTTAAAGCAATTAAAAAAACCGGCCAAGTCGTGTCGGATTCGCACACGAAGGGTTCCGTACTATTTATTATCTACAAAAACAGCAAAAAAATCATGTGTGTTGTATAGGAGACAGATTAAAAAAATATTTAAGTGAGGTAAATCAATATCTATAATTTTATTTATAGAAATAACTTAAAAGATATATATACAAACTAACAATAATACCTAACATGTACAAATGCGTATGAAAAAAGAACTCACTGGGCATCAAAAAATTCATCCACATCGCTGTCAATGGAAAAAGTGTCCAGAACGCTAGCAGCATTGCCACGTTGAATAAATGAGTGAGTTAAATATTTTTTTAATCTGTTTTTTAGTATTTATTGTTATAGCGGCAACAGAAATACATCATCTGTAAAACTTTCAATTGTCTAACTATCACGGTTCATGAGATACAGCCTGGTGACAGACGGACAACGGAGTCTTAGTAATAGGGAGATTATTAGTTCGTTTTCTAAACATCACCATCTTAGTCCGCCTCCGCCCACTGCTGAGACAGGCCACTCTTGTGCCCACCTCCAGGCTCCTGTCTCTCCTAACTGATCAAGTTCTACACATGATAGTGCTTTATTTATTTACACTTCATGCAACAAAAGTACTAATGCGGACCCAGTCAACCAAGGGGTGAGATATGGCAGGTGCATAAAAAAATACAAACAAAGTAATAATAAGTAAAAATAATAAAAAACGGGAACGAGGGAACGGAGTTTATAATATTCTATGTGTACATCTAAACTTAGATTACAATAAGGTGGTTAAATTGTTTGGTATCAAAGATAATCTTTGAAAGTATGAGTCTGATTACGAAAATTCCTTCCCTTGTGTCCCGAAAACTGCACGGTTCCGGTGGGATAGGCCCTGGGACCCCGGTAGAAGTTAAACTTAGAAATAGTGATTCCCACTACCTCCCGAATCGAATAAACACAAATTAATGCGTACTACAGTCCAACATCCCAGAGCCGCCAGACATTACCTATTTTCTGATTAACAAAATGAGTGCGATTGAGTAGTGTTAATGATTATGTACTTTGAACAACAATTTTTTATTTTATTTTTTACTTACTTAATAGATCTTATATTTGAAAAAAAAAACCAAACAAGGCGTTTAGCGCCCTCCCAAGTCATCGCTGACTTTCGTTTTTAATATTTACTCCTATTAAATAAACTATGCCCACTTATTTCGGCCTTGTGAATAAAACCTCACTCGAGGTGGCTACCAGCCCTTAAACTATTATAATAACTAATTATGTGTTGAAAATATTATTTAAATAAGAATTATTTTACATTATTTTGCAAAACAGACATGAAAATTAGCACTCTAACTTGAAGAAAAGTGAACACTCTTTAATACGTAACTTTAGCACCTGGTACCGCTAAATTGGCCGTCGGTCGGTCGGCCCAAACTAGCAAGGTATGCGTACGTTCAAAATAAATACTAACTCTGCTCAATCCCACAAGTTTTGTTAATCAGAAAATAAGTAATGTCTGGCCTTCAGATCTCCATCTATTATGTTTTTGCCACAAATCGATACATCAACAATTACGACCCAACCTCATTGACAAACATTGAAAACATCCAATAAACAATACGAAACAGCATTTCTATTCAATGTTGCAATGCTGTTAGCATTCTGGGCACTATTCCCATTGACAGCGAGTTGGATGCATTTTTAGATGCCCAATCAGTGGTTTTCACATGCGCTTGTACCTACATATTATTGTTATCAGTTTGTAAATATACCAAGTTATGTATTTGTTTAGATGTCAAATAATTTTTTATGCTTAGTTGCATGAAAATAAAAACAATACCTACAATTTAGTAATAACATCAATATTATCCATTTTGTAACTATAAGCAAATTATTTATTCGACTTTGTCGGCGATATTTTATAAATCTCTGAATGTGATGGATAAAAAAATTGGATTTTTTTTTCTAGCAACATTATGCTTCCCTCTCCTGACCGTATTTTTTTCCACTCTATACGTTCAGCGTGTGTAGTGCACTAGTAAATCTTTGCAATATTCACACATTTATAATTATGACATACTGCAGCGCAATCCTTGATGCAGCAACTTGTTTGATAATTTAATGGGTATAACGGTCGAGTCGTCTACTATTCGATATCGACCATACTTATCTACAAGGTGTTATTACAATTACAACAACGCAGTTATTTTATCAGCGCACAACCGTACGCTGAAACATTACACGAAACATCGAAGTAGACCCGGCGGCCCCGGCGACGCGGCGCCTACGCGTTCAGGTCCATGTCGGCGAAGATGTCGCCGCGAGTGGCCACGCTCAGCGCGTAGTGCGTGTTGAGCTGCAGCAGCAGCTCGCGCTCGTCCAGCATCTCCAGCGCCTCCACGCGCGCGCGGTCCTCGTCGGGGAAGCTGCGCCACACGGCCTCCATGTCCCAGGCTCGCGCCTGCTCGAAGCCCAGCGCCTGCAGCCCCGCGGCCTGCTCGGACGGCGTGCGGGCCAGCCGCGGGCCCTCCAGCGTGCAGCCGCGCGCCATGAGGTTGCGCACCATGACGGAGCCGAACTTGTCGCCCAGGTTGCACTGCTCGTACACCAGCAGCGCGCAGCGCGGGAAGCTGTCAGCCAGGTGGCGCAGCAGCGCGTCGGCGGCGTCGGGCCGCAGGTACACCAGCACGCACTCCGCCAGCAGCAGCGCCGGCACCTGCGGGCTCGCGCCGGCCGCCGCCAGCTTGCGGCGCACCTCGGCCAGGCATCGCAGGTCGCAGCCCAGCAGGTGGTAGCCGTCCGAGTGCAGGTCGCCCTCGCGGATCATCACCTCGCCGTCTGCCAACCGAGCCACCGCTATCATGACTTATTTAACAAATGATGTGATGACTTAAAATCGCCTTTGTCCATTTCCTTTGTTTTGCCTTTGTTTGTGTATCAATAAAAGTTAACATGATAAAAACTGAAGAATATTTCAACACAGACAAGTGGCGCCAAAATGGGACAAGATATCAATGAGACATGTCCGTGACTACCGCCGGACCACCAACGCCAATCGCTTCCATATTTGGAAAATAACTAGTACTCAATTGGTACTAATTAGTACTCGTACAACAGAATTGGTACCTTAGTAGTTTTCGAGAAAATCGACTATGAAGGCTAAGTGCTAGGCTAATACAGCTATTCTAAACAAATAATTAGTACCCTTATATGTGTTTCATTTCGTAAAAAAATCAGAACTGAAACATTTGTATTTACCGAGAAATCAACGATGATTACTTACGCGCGCTCGTTCAGCAGGACCACGACTTTCAATGTTGATTCCAAGTTTGAGGAGCTTGTCGCTTTCCTCAAACCTACATAGAAAATTAGTACCCTGCAAGATAAAATTTGTACCCAAAATTCAAAATTAGTACTCCAGTAGTTTACGAGATATATCATGCCATTGATGGGGTGGCGGTAGTCACGGTGTTAAATTTTCATTTCAAGATTGCCCCTGTAGCGATATCTATGACACTACATACGAACTAGAACAGCAAAATTCTACTATCGGGCAGTTGCCCGGACCAGACACAACACCAGTCTGGTCGGAGGATCCTCCCTTTTCAATGGAGGTTGTGGGACTTTGCACTCTGTTCCGCATACCTCCACAACCCTATAAAAACTCCGTGATTTTTTCCCAAATTTATACAAGAATTAGTACTCATAAAGAAGTTATAGTGACCGAAAATTCAGATTCCTCAGTGTAGTAGAGCTACACGACCTGCTGTACCAGCTTGGCAGTGTAGAATTGAGCGTCGTATCGGTGAGGCTAGAGCACTCATCGGCAAGCTTATCTGCTTCAGGGAGGGTAACACTCGCCCTAGGGTGATGCGTTTCGTGAGGCGGGCGTTCTCGGGGACTGATATTAGTTCCCGAGATTATCTGAGCCACACACAGAGCGTATTGACTTCCCGAAGCAGAAGGTCAATGCATGGGCAAATCGTATTCGTCGGTACAAGCGGCAAGTGGAGTGGTACACTCAGAATCGTACTTTCCAAAGCAACGAAAGGTGGGTTTATAGGGCTTGGGAGCGACCGGACCAAGGTGTGTCTGATAGGCATCAACCGGATGATGACGCTACGAGTTCATTCTGACACAGCATCTGGTCGGTGTCTGTCAGGCACACCGAGGGTGATTGGACTCGAGAGGTCGAGCGTGCGTGCGACCTTATACCAGAAATGGGGGCAATTAACATTAGCCCCCAAGATGTAGCTCGTGCAATCCGTCCGTTGCCTAACTGGAAATCTCCAGGGCCGGACGGGCTGCACAATTTCTGGATTAAATGGTTCCAAAGGTCGAACGCTCGCTTGGCAGCTCAGTTCCAGTCTGTCTACTGCCTAGTCTGTTACTTACGACAGGAATAACCCACCTGCTCCATAAATCAGGCAGTACTGCGGAACCTAAGAATTATAGACCGATCACGTGTTTACCGACGGTCTATAAAGTTCTTACATCCATTCTGAGAGCTAAAATTAACATCCATATTGATAAAGATCGTATCATGTCAGCCTCCCAGAATGGATGTAGGAATGGGTCCCGTGGTACTAAGGAGCTGCTCCTCATCGATATTGCTATTAGCCAACAGGTTCGTCGTTCTCGAAGAGATCTGTCGACATGTTGGATAGATTACAAGAAGGCCTATGACTCGGTGCCACATACATGGCTCATGAGGGTGCTGGAGTTGTACAAAGTTGATGCAACTCTGCGCACCTTCCTGATGTCGTGTATGGGTAGTGGAGTACAGTCCTTCACTATTCAGGATGTCGGCAGATACAGGAGAACAGCGAACCGATAAGGATCGAGCGTGGCATACTCCAGGGCGACCGTCTGAGTCCACTGTGGTTTTGTCTGGCCCTCAACCCTCTCAGTACACTACTGGAAGGTTCGGGACAAGGCTATCGGTTGAGAAGAGGTGGTCAGGTCATATCACACCTCCTTTACATGGATGATCTGGAACTCTTTGCCCCCAACAACTTGCAACTGATGAAGCTACTGAAGGTAACAGAAATCTTCAGAAGCGCCATCAAGATGGAATTTGGTGTGGACAAATGTGCAGTCATGCATGTAAAGCGAGGCTGCGAGATTATGGAATCCGTGGGCACTCAACTCTCGGATTCCATACACCTTAGATCCCTCTGCTCAACCGAAACCTACAAGTATTTGGGTATGTCGGAAGCGTTAGGCATCAATACTGCTGACGTGAAACAGTCGTTGAGGGAGCCCTTCTTTGGCCGCCTGAATAAAGTACTAAATAGTCATCTATCAGGCGGGAACAAGGTGCGCGCCTTCAACGGTTGGGTCATGCCGGTATTGATGTACTCCTTCGGCATACTCAAATGGACTCAGACGGAACTTGACGCCCTGGATAGGAGGGTCCGCACACTGCTAACCGCAAATCGGATGCATCACCCACGATCATCGGTGATGAGGCTGTATATCCCGCGGAAATGTGGGGGTCGTGGCTTCTTAAATGCTAAGACCCTACACAACCGCGAGGTATGCAGCCTTAGGGAATATTTCCTAGAAACCGACGTGGGTATGCATCGAGATGTGGTCGCTGTGGACAAGGGCCTCACCCCGCTCTCCTTGGCAAACGAGAACTGGCGCAAACTTAAAGTACTGGATACTAATGATAGCAGGGAAGTATGGCAGAGCAAGGAGCTTCACGGACGCTTTTACCGGGTCCTACATGGACCCGATGTAGATCTCTTAGCGTCCGTATCCTGGCTGCGCTTTGGTGACCTATTCGGGGAAACCGAAGGTTTTGTCTGTGCGATTATGGACGAAGTTATGATGACGAATAACTACCGGAAATATATTGTGAAGGACGGTACGGCTGACATCTGTCGGGCATGCCACCGGCCCGGGGAATCAATCCGACACATTATTTCTGGTTGTTCTCGTCTAGCTAACGGAGACTATTTGCATAGACACAACCTTGTAGCCAGGATTATCCACCAGCAACTTGCTCTTAAATACAATCTTGTGGAATCTGAAGTACCGTACTATAGGTATGAGCCCGACCCAGTTCTCGAAAATGGCAATATCACGTTGTATTGGGATCGATCCATCATGACTGATAGGACTATTGTTGTCAATAAGCCTGACAGAGTGGTGATAGATCGACAACAGCGTCGCACAATGATTGTTGATATAGCTGTCCCTCATGACGAGAACCTCGTGAAGGCTGAGAAAGATAAAAAAACAAAGTATCTTGATCTGGCTCGCGAGGTTGGCGATATGTGGGAGGTGGATACAGCAGTCATTGTGCCGATAGTCGTGACGGCCAATGGCTTAATAGCCAAGAGCCTGGACGAACCCCTAAGGAGGCTCTCGTTGGGCAGCTGGATCAAGGGCTTGATCCAGAAGGTAGTACTCCTGGACACGGCGCGCATACTTAGGAGGTTCCTCTCTCAGGAGCCCTGACCACCGGTAGCTTGGACCCTATCCCGATACCGGTGGGATACTATTTTTTAAATGTTTTTATATTTTGATATTTTAATGTTTAAAAACGTAAATCGTATGTATATTCTATAAAAATATATGGAATAATAATAATAATTTATTCCTCAATATATAAGTACACAACAGTAAAAGGCTAAAAGATAGCTTTGAAGCGGCTCTTGCCCAATCTGGGGGGTCCAAACGCCTCCTGCCGTAGGCTCTACGCGGGGATAGTGCGGTCCATGGCTCTTTACGGGGCACCGGTGTGGGCCCGCTCCTTGAGGCAGCGACCAGCTCGCCCGTTGAGCGCGTCCCAAAGGGTCATAGCCATCCGGCTGGTCCGTGGATACCACACGGTCTCCGGTGAGGCGGCGAGCCTCCTTGCCGGACTGTCGCCATGGGATCTGGAGGCTAAGGTCCTCGCGCTCCTCTGGGAGTGGCGGAAGGAGGCGAAACGCCGGGGTGGAACTCCACTGCCGCGACGTCACGCGGCTCGGCGGTCAGAGCTCCAGCAGGATCTCATGGCAACATGGAGAGAGCGACTGTCACAACCCAGCGCTGGGCACGCCACCATTATGGCGGTAGTGCCCCTCTTTGAGGAGTGGCTGGAGAGGTGCTACGCCGTCCTAACCTTCCAACTGACGCAGGTCCTCACCGGACACGGTTGTTTCAGGAGGCTCCTGTGTCGGCTAAGTTCTTTTTGTTTAAAGTATGGCAGAATGTAGAAACCGGAAATGATAATTTGAAAGAAGAGAAAAAGAAAATTTATAAAGAATGGAAGAGGAAGGCAAAAAAGGCGGTTGCAGTTTCCAGGGCTAAGGCGCAGGAAAAGTTATATGATTTATTGGACAGCCCTAGAGGCCAGAAGGAGCTCTACCGGATTACAAAATTAAGAGAAAGGAGAACGAGGGATATAATGCACATAAAATGTATGAAGGATGAACTCGGTAAAGTCTTGTCGAAAGATGACGAAATAAAAGAGCGATGGAAGGTTTATTTTGAAAAGTTGATGAACGAAGAGAATGAATGGAATGGTGTGCTCAAAGAGGTACAAGTAAATATGGGTTTGGTGAGAGAAATTAGCATGGATGAAGTAAGAAAGGCAGTTCAATGTATGAAAAATGGAAAGGCCATGGGCCCTGATGACATACTAGTAGAAGTATGGAAGTGTTTAAAAGAGGATGGGTGTATGTGGCTGACTTTATTCTTCAATAAGTTGTTGTATGAAGAAGTGATCCCACAAGAATGGTGCAATAGTTCGCTAGTGCCCATCTTCAAGAATAAAGGGGATGTACAGGACTGCAACAACTATCGAGGGATAAAGCTCATGTCACATACTATGAAAGTATGGGAGAAAGTGATAGAGAAAAGATTGCGAGAGGAGAGTGAGATTACCCCGAACCAGTTTGGGTTTATGCCAGGTCGAGGGACAATGGACGCCACCTTCGCTCTCCGTCAATTGTGCGAGAAGTACAGACGTGTGCACAAGAACTTGCACATGGTGTTCATTGATCTTGAGAAAGCGTATGATAGGGTACCTCGGGATGTGTTGTGGTGGGCCTTGAAAGAGAAAGGTTTGCCTGGGAAGTATGTTGAGTTGATTCGTGCTATGTACAGACAATCTAGTACCTACGTCCGGTCGGCTGCTGGCAACACCGATGAGTTCAGTGTGGCTGTAGGCTTGCATCAAGGGTCGGCTTTAAGTCCTTACCTCTTCCTGTTGATTATGGACGCTCTTACGTCGGAAATACAGGAAGAGGCACCCTGGTGCATGCTGTTTGCCGACGACATTGTTCTGGTCGGTGAAGATGAACCTGAGATCCAGAGCAGATTGGAGAAGTGGCAACAGAAGCTGGAGAAAGTTGGCTTGAAAATCAGCAGAACCAAAACTGAATACATGTTCTGCGATTTCGGCGGTCTCTCCAGTTCTGAAGCTGTAGTGCTAGATGGCGCGCTTCTCCCAGTTTGCTCCGATTTTCGGTATCTCGGTTCACTCGTGCAAAGCGATGGCTAAATAGATCGGACTGTTAAGCACAGAATTAACACTGGATGGATGAAATGGCGGCAGGTCACCGGGACTATCTGTGACTCCCGCATGCCCCTAAAACTTAAGGGGAAGATTTATAAAACCATGGTCAGACCTGCTGTCTTGTATGGTTCAGAATGTTGGGCCACAAAAGGGATGAATGAAAAGCAATTGCATGTAGCTGAGATGAGAATGCTAAGAGCGATGTGTGGTGTTACGCGCATGGATAGGATTAGGAATGAGTATATAAGAGGAAGTCTGAAAGTGGCACCGCTGACTGAAAAATTGTGTGGAAATCGGTTGTCGTGGTATGGGCATGTGATGCGGAGGAATGAAGAAAATGTCGTGAGGAAAGTCTTGTGTATGGATGTGGATGGCTATAAGAGTAGGGGAAGGCCAAAGAAACGATGGTTGGACTGTGTGAAAGAGGATATGGGTAAAAAGGGGGTGACTACAGAGATGACGACTAATAGAGGAGTATGGAAGAAAAAGACATGTTGCGCCGACCCCAAATAAATTGGGATAAGGGCAGGAGAATGATGATTTTTTCACGATATGAATCACATAGAAGGGTACTAATTATTTGTATACTTAAAATAACTGCAGCATGCCCCATTTTTCGGCGCTCAGTGGTCCTGCTAAACGGAGCGTCACCCGGCTACCTTCAAAGTCAATTTTCTTGAAAACTGCTAAGGTACCAATTCTGTTGTTCAAGCACTAATTAGTACCAAATGAGTACTAATTATTAGCGTTGGTGGTCCGGTGTTAGTCACGGACATCAATGAGACAGGTCAGGATCCTCAAATCATTATAATCTCTTACTATTTCCTAAGGTCGTTAGGTATGTTTACCAATAATTGCCTATTCTCACAAACCTAAAGGTTGATTTTTGCAAAATCCTTCGATAGCAGATGCCTACAATATAAAAACCAACACATTGTCCAAAATTGTATGTTCTAAAAAAACAGACGAAGAATAAAGATTTCATACCTTCATTTGATAGTTTTTGAAGAAGTTGTTTATTCCGCTTTATTATGTGACATTTTCTTGAAGTAACTGCTGGGAAATCCAGTTCTATGAAATTGCCGACTGCCTGTGTGGTGTCCTTGAGGCGCCAGAACAATGTGTCGAAACCACACCCCAAATTTATAATCTGGCATTTGGTGCCACAGCGCTGAATAAAAAACTGTCATTAATAACCCTACATCATCACTAAATCAGTCATAAAGTACAATACAATATTATTTAATGCTATTGGTTGGTAAGCAAGCAGGTGGACCATCTGATGGCATGTGCTCACTAGTAAATCAATCTGCCTGGGGTCAGCTTCCAGTCTAACCGGATGCAGCTGAATACCAGTATTTTACATGAAGCGACTGCCTATCTGACCTCCACAACCCAGTTACTAGGTAATATTGGTAAGACTGGATGTCAGACCTTCGGGCTTCTGACAACCCATAAAGACTGCCAAAGATCCACGATTGACAGCTGGGACCAACGGCTTAACTTACTTTCCCAGGCATAGAGGAGTCTCGGTATGTAAAGATGGTCACCCAACCAACCAACCAAGTGCTCAATAGTCAATAGCATAAAAAGCGACATCAAGCAAAGTACATTGTTGTTACTTTCCCAAATCAGCTCCTTTATTAATAATACCTCTAGTACCACTGATTGATACGAAAACAAACAAATCAAAGCGAGTCTAAATTCTAGCAGCGGTATATTGTGATGCAGCCGCTAACCTCTAAGAACTGATGAATAAATACTTCCATTGCTCTAACACGAGCGTAATATCCGCGGTTTATCTCGGGCGCCTTGCGGTCGGCGTGTCTTGCGAAGTACGAGATGTAGTTGTCCTTCCAGTAGCCGAGCTCGACGGCGCATCGCTTACATTCAGTAGCATCCGTGTTTGTCGCAATGATTGCTTCGTCCTCTGCTGTCCATGATCTCATGTTATCCATTTTGTAAACACTAATAATAGTAATGATGCCACAAAATTATGTAATGTACTTGCAAAACATTACAGCCAAGAATAATCACGGAATACACTCTACATTAACAGCAAAAATGTCTTATTAGAACAAAAATGTTTTTATTTCTATCATTATCAGTTTCAGGATATTGTTTTCCGAATTGCATCTGAATGACACTCGCAAGTATGACAGTGACACTCAAGTGACAGTCAAACTGATGTCAGTTTGTCAGTTTGACGCATTGACATATAAATTATATGGACTGGAAACATTGACATATAAACTATATGGACTGGGCATACCTACAAGAAAAACGTGCCATACCTACACTTCACTGAGAGGATAAAATGGCGGATAATAGAGTAGCCCATATCGATATCTCTTTATTAAAAACATCGATAAAAGATTGTGAGAATGTTTTCATATTGTTACAGTACAATATCAACGGGTATTTTTACCAGTGGCATTGAGGTAATATGTTACTACGTAATAGGCTATCATAAAAGCAAAGGAAATGCTACATTTTGACAAGAGTAACTAATGTTCGCGCTGAAACAGTAATTAGTCTTCTTAACAAAACAGTATAGACACGAAGCGCTAGAACGCTACTGAGGTTTAGTTTTCTCGCGACCAGAAGGTCAGAAGCGCCATGATTTTCCAGAACCCCGCAATACGTAGTTTCCTTTTTACCCGACTGCGCGACGCAAGGGAAGGTAATGTGTTTATCAGCCTATGTATGTATTTATGATTAAATGTATGTATATTTGTTCCTTTGAGGTGTTTTAAAGACCGAAAACGTGGGCCGATTTTGATAATTCTTACGTCAATCGATTTATTTCAATCTTGCGAGTGCTACTAATGAAATGACAGTAATCAAAATAAAATATGGCGACCACCAGACGCCATAAAATGTGAAAAAGAAAAAAAAATTAAAGTCGACTAACTATAAGTGGGGTATCAAAATAAAGGGTTCGAGGAGGCTATCCCAAAAATCTAACTTACTGAAGTGTATAAAATAAAAATAAAAAACATTTTCAAAAACCCGAATTAAAAAATTAAATGAAAAGTTCCATATAAGTCACTTTTCAAGCAGTATGATGTAGTTGGTTGCATGAAATCAATAATTGAACTAAAATAACTCCCACCAACTTGTTTTTCAGCCAGGTTTTTAAATATTTTTTTTTTATATTTGAAGTCAGGTTTGTTTTAGTGTCTTGGAATATACGCTTTTAGCTATTACAAGAAACGAAATGCAGTAAGTAGGTACATCGAATATTTTGCATCAATTAAAATGAAATGTAAAAGTAACAGTGTTGGTGTTATTCTAGACCCTTGCGTTAAGTAGACCTTCGAGACGGAGGCAACAAGTTCAAAGAAAACAAATGACACTGAATCCGCAGTCGGCTCCCAGGCACGGACATCTCCAACATATATCTTTTCTAACATGCAGATGATTTTTGAGTTTTAATTAAAAGTTAACAATAATTATAATAGTCTGTATATATTAAACAAATCAATCTCATTCTGTCAAACCGTTTCACATTTATTTTTAACCATTTTTATTAGAAGTAGTGCGATTGTACCAAATTTAGTACCTTTTTTGTAACTAGATGGCGTTGGCCGATTTAAATTCGCGCTATGGTTTCGTTACCGGCGAAACTATAAGTAATTCAGAAATGTTTTTTTTTGTCAAGACTCTGTAGTGTGGTGAAATATAGTGTTATTTTATTCAAATGAGTTTTCATCTGTTTGAAATCCTTGAGTGGGAATTTAAACATGGTCCTTCGAGCCGGATCAGTGCGTACTGCATAGGGCATAATATTGCGCACCGAGTTTGTGTGTACCAGCAGGACGGAAAGCAGTGGTGGATCGCCACTGAAGTGCTTGAGCGCCGCCTGCAGAGGGCGCGATCGCGGAGACTGAGTGTTTCTGAGAACGTCGCCTGCAGAGGGCGCCACCGCAGCAAGTTCTACGGTCTTTAGAACATCACGCCCGAGGGTGGACGTGGACGCCGGAGCTAGAAAGAAGTGGCATCCCCAGTAGCTGAAGCAGCAGCAGCAGAGCAGTAGCTGTGTGCCGGCGCACTGCGCGCCACCTGGCGGGCGTTGGCAACAACTACATTGGAAAAGTAACAGTGAGTGACGTGTTTGTGGACTTGAAAATAAAACCGTGAGTACAATTTTATTTGTGAAGTGAAGTTGTCGAGATTTGGAACTTTTAAGTAATAATATTAGACTTAGAATAATTTTAAGTAGTTTGGACTTATAATATTTAAGCAAAAATCGGTCCGACGGGGAATCCATGCCCGATTTTCGAAAAAAGTTATAAGTAAAAAAAAAACACTTGTACAATTTCCTGTTGTTTACTTAAACTTACAATAATTTCATCAGTTTTACACGTAAAATTTCTGTTCTTGTACAACATTTTGTGAATTTATTTCTACTAATTAATTCAATAGTTTGGTAGCGCTCTAAAGTAATGGATTCATTAATTAACTTACAAATAGATAACAAGAAAAACATTGAAAAAGGTAGACTAAATTATAAAAAATCTCCTAAAGAACGCATAACATTGTCTTACTTAGAAACTAGGTTGGAAATATTAGAACAACTGTGGTCTAATTTTATGGAAACACACAGGAATATAGTAGAAAAAGTAGATTTGAAACATAATTACTTTACAGTGGATACATATGACAAAACTGAGGATATTTATATCACTTATAAATCCGAGTTGAAAGAATCCATTAGACAACTTACACCTACAAACGCATGTGTAGATAAGGAGTCATTGTCAACAACGTACACCAATGTGAAATTACCTAAGGTTGTTATTCCTTCCTTCTCCGGCAAGTATACGGAGTGGACTTCATTCCGCGATTTGTTTTCATCACTTATCCACAACAATAATTTAATTGACAATGTACAAAAATTACATTACTTGAAAGGTCACTTATCGGGTGAACCAGAACAATTGTTACGTCACACTCCTGTGACAGCCGCAAACTATCAGGAATGTTGGCAAATGTTCAACAAACGCTATGATAATAAACGATATTTGTCTAATTCTATGTTGAGAAGATTCATAAATCAACCAAGTGTAACAGAGTCATCAACTGCGGTTAAGGAATTATTGGATACTACTGTGGATTGTCTGCATGGATTAAATACCCTCGGCATTGATGTATTGGATGCTATAATTATTTACATAATAAGCGCTAAGCTAGACAGTGAATCGCGAAAGTTGTGGGAATTGAAAATTAGTGCAAATGAACAATTACCAACGTTCGAAGAATTTAAAACATTTTTAGAGTCAAGGTTTCGGTCTTTAGAGTACTTAGACACGTTTAAATCAACGCAGAAATCCACAGTTAATAAACAAAGAGTTCTTCACGCAGTCAAATCAAATAGAAATGACTTTGTACAAATTGTATGTCCATTCTGTAAACAAGACCATTATCTAAGTCATTGTAAACAGTTTTGTAAAGAAGGTTATCAAACTCGAAGTGAATTTGTCCGAACTCACAATTTATGTTATAATTGTTTAGGCGCGAATCATTCAATTAAATATTGTCGTGTCAAAACATCATGTGAAGTCTGCAATCGTAGGCACCACTCATTATTACACTCCAAGACATCCTCAAGATCAGCATCACCCATTAGCCATTCCGTAGAGGCAGTAGAAGTCCAATCAGCAGTGTCCACACTGCAAACTCCTTCCGGTGCGGCAGAAGAATCAGAGTCTTCAATTATAGCGACACACTTTTCAAAAAAAGTAGTGCCTGATCGAGTTTTATTAGCGACCGCTCTCGTCGAAGCACAGACTAAGAATGGTCGTAAACAACTGCTGAGGGCGTTATTGGATCAAGGATCCCAGGCCTCTTTCATAACCGAGTCAGCAGTTCAATTGCTCGGACTGAAGAAAATACCAAATAACAGTATTATCTCAGGCATAGGAGGTGACGAAGGCGGTTTTGCCTCTAGATTCATGGTTTGCATAACCATTCATTCACGTCACGATCCAAATGCAATTATTCAAGTTCGAGCATACGTGTTAAGTAAAATCACAACGTTGATTCCCTCAACTAAGATATGTATACCAACTTGGCCTCAACTAGAAGATATAACTCTAGCGGATCCAGAGTATCACATTCCAAACAAAATCGACGTTTTGCTTGGAGCAGAAGTTTACAGCCAAGTTCTTAAAGAGGGTCTAGTCAAACACTATCCTGGGCCCATAATTGCACAAAATACAACCCTGGGATGGATTTTGTCTGGACTAACACCCACAGATTCCGATCTCAACACAGCACATTGTCATAAGGTTATAGTTAGTATGCATTCACACATCAATGACAATGATATGCTCAAACAGTTTTGGGAGATCGAATCTGATGTTACTAATATGAAAAAGATACTTACCCAAGAAGAACAGCGGTGCGAAGAATTCTTCACTCGTACTAATCAACGAGACGCCACCGGACGATACGTGGTCAAGCTTCCATTTCGCGAATCAGATCCACGAACTAAAATCGGATACACCAAAAACATGGCACTGAAACGATTTCATCATCTTGAACAGCGTTTCAAGAAAGATCCTGAGATCAAAAGGAAATACACTGAAGTAATCCAAGAATATCTTGACCTTGGTCACATGAAGATGGTGTCTGGCGAAACTTATACTAAGCAGTCAGAAGCAGTCTATCTTCCTCACCACGCTGTTGTTCGCGAGGATAAAACCACTACCAAGGTCAGAGTTGTGTTCGACGCTTCTTCTAAAGGTTCTAATGGTGAATCACTTAACGATATGTTAATGGTAGGTCCCACCATACAACCGGCATTACGTCACATCATCATGAGATGGCGTATGTATCCAATTGTATTATGTGCAGATATAGTGAAAATGTATCGGCAAGTCAAAGTTGCTCTCGAAGACACACACTTCCAAAGACTAGTTTGGCGAAGTGATCCTGCATCCGAAATAAAAGAGTATGAGTTGCTGAGAGTTACATTTGGCACTGCATATGCACCTTACCTGGCCGTGAAATCGTTGCAACAGCTGGCACACGATGAGGGATCTGAGTTTCCGCTGGTATCTGAAAGATTAAAGAGTGATTTTTATGTCGATGATTATATATGTCAGGATGTCAAACGGCAGAGGAAGGAAAAAGGATTCACAGGGAAATGGAAAGTTTACTGGAAAAAGGTGGGTTTCAGTTACAGAAGTGGATGACAAACAATAGGGACCTAGCAGAGGAAATAATGGGAGAAGGTACAAGTCAAGAAGGACGAGTGGAGAAAAAACTAAACGAGGTAGTAAAAATACTAGGACTTTCTTGGGATAGAGAATCTGACACTTTCAGATATTCAATAACATTTCCGCAACCTGCATCTGTAACAAAACGAAAAGTAATATCAGATATTTCACGACTGTTCGACCCTTTAGGGTGGGTGGCGCCGTGTGTTATACCGGCGAAAATAATGATTCAAAAGATATGGCTTGCTGGGATCGATTGGGATAATCGATTACCAGATGATTTATCAAAAGAATGGCAAACATATCAAAAGGAATTACAGAATTTACCTGAGTTTCACGTACCCAGATGGGTAGAATCCAGAAAAGATGATGTTATTGTAGAACTGCATGGTTTTTGCGACGCGTCCAATTTGGCGTATGCAGCGGTTACGTATTTAAGGATAATTGGCGCTGATGGGAATATTAAAATTAATTTAATATCCGCAAAAACCAAGGTTGCTCCGATAAAGCAACTTTCAATTCCACGTCTCGAATTGATGGGTGCTGTTTTATTGGCCAAGTTGATTTCGGAAGTCGCTGAGATACTGGTCATACCTAAAGATAGGATATACTGTTGGACAGACTCCACCGTTGTCCTAGCCTGGCTCAGTAATCATCCTAGCCGCTGGACAACATTTGTTGGGAATCGGGTGTCTGAAATTCTGAGCTATTTGGACAATACTCAATGGGGACATGTGAAATCTACTCACAACCCTGCGGACATCGCGTCACGAGGTGTGACACCTTCAGCACTTTCACAATCATTTCTGTGGAAGCACGGTCCGCTGTGGTTAAAGAAAGAACCAATTGACTACGTCAAACCAAATTCGATGTCAACTGAACTCGAGAAAAGACCATCGAAAGGTGTTAACGCACATGTGACAACAAATATTGAAGATAATTTGTGGACAAAATATTCCTCACTTCAAAGGTTGATTAGAGTAGTGGCATACTGTAGACGATTTTTAAGATTTAAGGAACATAAAGAAACTTACCTGACAAGTGAAGAGTTGACAGACGCTCTGGAAACCTGTTTATAAAAAAAAATGTCAAGAACAAGAATTTAAGGAAGACATAGAAAACATCAAGAAGATAGGAAATGTAAGTAAGAAGAGCAAATTACGACCTTTATGTCCTATAATGGATGAGCAAGGAATTTTGAGAGTAGGAGGAAGAATTGAAAAGTCACAACCTTAGGAAAGCATGAGGCATCCTATCATAATTCCACAGCGCCATCACCTTGCTACTCTGCTCGTCCGCGAAGCTCACTTTAACACTCTTCATGGAGGTCCAACATTAATGTTACACTATTTGCGCACAAAATATTGGTTAATATCTGCAGAAAATCTAGTAAAAGCCTGCGTGCGCAAGTGTGTAGTATGTGTTCGGCATTCAGCGACGTTTAAAAATCAATTGATGGGTCAATTGCCGTCCTGCAGAGTGTCTCCAGCCAGGCCGTTTTTGCACACTGGTGTTGATTTCGCCGGTCCAGTCAATATTAGGGTATCTAAGGGTCGTGGCAATAGGGCTTACAAGGGGTACATCTGCTTGTTTGTATGTATGGTCACTCGAGCGGTGCACATAGAGGCCATCAGTGACCTGACCTCTGAAGGTTTTATAGCCGGTTTCAAGAGATTTGTCGCTAGAAGAGGCCATTGCAGTGATATTTGGAGCGATAACGGCAAAAATTTTGTAGGTGCAGCCAAGGAACTGCAAGCATTAGTAGCTGCTGAACAGTCAGTGGTTGCTAACGAAATTAAGAATTGGCTCAGTTGTAAAGGTGTCAAGTGGCATTTTATACCTCCCCATGCCCCAAATTTTGGCGGACTTTGGGAAGCAGGCATCAAGTCAACAAAATTCCACTTAAAGCGAGTCATTGGTGATTCAACTCTTACTTATGAGGAAATGGCTGCGTTACTGGTGCAGATCGAGGCATGCCTCAATTCGAGACCGATTTCTCAACTTCCACAAACACCTGATGATCCAATGCCGCTTACGCCCGGTCATTTTTTAATTGGGGAACCTCTGGTTCTTCTGCCGGAACGTAATTATGAGCGTAGCTCTGTGAGCACATTGAGACGATGGCAACTTTTACAAAAATTGACCCAAGATTTCTGGCGACGATGGTCTAGAGAATTTCTAACGACGATGCTACAGCGTTATAGATGGCCACAACAAGAAATAGAGCCAAATATTAGAGACATTGTCCTTGTAAAAGAGGACAATCTACCTCCTGGTAAATGGTTGCTAGGTAGAATTTTAGAAAAGCATCCTGGTTCGGACGGACTCACACGGGTGGTGACCATAAAGTGTAACGGTTCTATATTTAAAAGACCAATTTGTAAACTGTGTGTTTTGCCAACCAGTGTTTGATATTGTATTTTTTTTTGTTTTTTTTCCAGCCCCCTTGACCTTATGGTGGGCGGCTTTAATTTAAAGGACAACTCATTCGAGCATGTCCTTGGTGGGCGGAATGTCAAACCGTTTCACATTTATTTTTAACCATTTTTATTAGAAGTAGTGCGATTGTACCAAATTTAGTACCTTTTTTGTAACTAGATGGCGTTGGCCGATTTAAATTCGCGCTATGGTTTCGTTACCGGCGAAACTATAAGTAATTCAGAAATGTTTTTTTTTTGTCAAGACTCTGTAGTGTGGTGAAATATAGTGTTATTTTATTCAAATGAGTTTTCATCTGTTTGAAATCCTTGAGTGGGAATTTAAACACATTCATTTCTGAACAATACAATTTTGTTCTGGTAATTTCTGTGTGATATTCTTTCAGTAGAGTAGTAGTAGTTCTTCCCACAGTATTTGTATCTCAAATTCATGTATACGTCTATTCATTTACAATATTATTAATTGAATTATTAATTCATGTACACTTTTAATTAATAAACAAAGCTTGGGGTTTTGTATTTAATAAATTTCTTTCCTTTTTAAATCTATCAAAGATTTAAAAGGGAAAAAAATTATTACTGAAGATTTTTTTATTCGTTTGTTTTCTAACTTTTTCATTAAGTCTCTTTTTAGACTTTTCTTCTTGGGCTGTTTTTGTCATTTGTCCTTTAATTTCTTAATCATTTTAAATGTGTACCTGAAATGAAATAAAATGAAAGTAAGCTTTAATAGATATTGAAGACAAGCGAGAGATATCTCCCACACAGTCTTAATTCAGTCGATTACATATTATTATCATTGAGATCAAATTCGCAAATAAAACTGAAGCTAGTCATACCGATAAATCTGGCGCAGCAGAGGTGCTAGCGGCTAAACCTATTGCAGTGGAGGTACTAACAGCCAAATCTGGTGCAGCGGAGACGTTAGCGGCTAAACCTGGCGCAGCGGACGTGCTGGAGACTAAATACCATATTCATAGCACCATATCCAGATGTTGAGAGTTCGTCTTGATTTTGATCACTTTCAATTAAAATGCCAGACATATTTGATGGAATTGCAGGCTGTAAACAAGCAATAAAATTATTAATATGTTTGATGTTTCTCAATTTTATTACTATGATTGTTACTTATTATTTTAAATGGCCTCATTTAATTTGCAATTTGTAGGTTGAGAAGAGTTTTCGTTCGGTCGTTGAGTGCACTTCTCACTCACTCGCTCAATAGTTCAGTAGCTCTCGAGTGGTTATCCACTCGAGTGCTACTGAACTAGTGAGCTATTGAGCGAGTGAGTGAGAAGTGCACTCAACGACCGAACGAGAACTCTTTTCAACCTACAAATTGCAAATTAAATGAGGCCATTAAAAATAATAAGTAACAATCCTAATAATAAAATTGAGAAACATCAAACATATTAATAATTTTATTGCTTGTTTACAGCCTGCAATTCCATCAAATATATCTGGCATTTTAATTGAAAATGATCAAAATCAAGATGAACTCTCAACATCTGGATATGGTGCTCTGAATATGGTATTTAGTCACCAGCACGTCCGCTGCGGCAGGTTTAGCCGCTAACGTCTCCGCTGCACCAGATTTAGCCGCTAGCACCTCTGCTGCGCCAGATTTATCGGTATGACTAGCTTCAGTTTCTCTTGTCATCATTATTTGCGAATTTGATCTCAATGATAATATGTCATCGACTGAATTAAGACTATGTGGGAGATATCTCTCGCTTGACTTCAATATCTATTAAAGCTTATTTTTATTTTATTTGATTTCAGGTACACATTTAAAATTATTAAGAAATTAAAGGACAAATGTCAAAAACAGTCCAAGAAGAAAAGTCCAAAAAGAGACTTAATGAGAAAGTTAGAAAACAAACGAAAAAAAAATCTCTTCAGTAATAATTTCTTTCCCTCAAAAAAATCCAATCTATCAAAGATTTAAAAGGAAAAGAAACTTATTAAATTCAAAACCCCAAGCTTTGTTTATTAATTAAAAGTATAAAAGAGGTATACATGAATTTGAGATACAAATATTGTGGGAAGAACTACTACTACTCTACTGAAAGAATATCACACAGAAATTACCTGAACAAAATTGTATTGTTCAGAAATGAATGAGATTTATTTGTTTCATATAAAGACTTTATTATAATTATTGTTGACTTTTAATTAAAACCCAAAAATCATCTACATGTTACATAACATATGTATTGGAGATATCCGTGCCAGGAGCCCACTGCGGATTCAGCGTCATTTGTTTTCTTTGAACTTGTTGCCTCCGTCTCGAAGGTCTACTTAACGCAAGGTTCTAGAATAACACTAATACTGTTACTTTTACATTTCATTTTAATTGACACAAAATATCCGATGTAGCTACTTACTGCATTTCGTTTCTTGTAATAGCTAAAAGCATAAATTCCAAGACACTAAAAAAAACTAACTTTAAATAAAAAAAAATATTATTTTAAAAAACCTGGCTGAAAAACAAGTTGGTGGGAGTTATTTTAGTTCAATTATTGATTTCATGCAACCAACTACATCAGACTGCTTCAAAAGTGACTTGTTTGGAACTTTTCATTTGATTTTAGTCGGGTTTTTGAAAATGTTTTTTACTTTTATTTTATACACTTCAGTAAGATAAATTTTTGGAATAGCCTCCTCGAACCCTTTATTTTGATATCCCACTTAATATAGTTAGTCGACTTTCATTTTTTTCTTTTTTACATTTTATGGCGTCTGGTGGTCGCCATATTTTATTTTGATTACTGTCATGTCATTAGTAGCACTCACAAGAATAAATCAATTGACGTAAGAATTATTAAAATTGGCCCACGCTTTCGGTCTCTAAAACACCTCAAAGGAACAAATATACATACATTTAATCATAAATACATACATAGGCTGATAAACACATTACCCTCCCTTGTCGGGTAAAAAGTAAACTACGAATTGCGGGGTTCTGGAAAATCATGGCGCTTCTGACCTTCTGGTCGCAAGAAAACTAAACCTTAGTAGCATTCTAGCGCTGCCTGTCTATACTGTTTTGTTTAGAAGACTAATTATTGTTTCAGCGCGAACATTAGTTACTCTAGTCAAAATGTAGCATTTCCTTTGCTTTTATGATAGCCTCTCTATTACGTAGTAACATAATTACCTCAATGCCACTGGTAAAAATACCCGTTCATATTGTACCATAACAATATGAAAACATTCTCACAATCTTTTATCGATGTTTTTAATAAAGAGATATCGATATGGGCTACCCTATTATCCGCCATTTTATCCTCTCAGTGAAGTGTAGGTATGGCACGTTTTTCTTGTAGGTATGCCTAGTCCATATAATTTATATGTCAATGAAGAAAAGCCATTAGAAAAGCATTGACATAAAGTCAGTGAAGAAAAGTGACAGACTGTTTTTTTACTTTTTTTTTTTAATTTTGGTTTCGTTCGGTTTGTGCATTTAGCCAGTGTCAAGTTAAGAAACTATTTAGTTTTATACAACAGAATACGGTCATTTTTTCCATTAGAATGCAGATGTAACACATTCTAATGTTTTTGCAGTATTTGGCAGCAAATGAGTCGAGTCAGCCTTCACGTCAAGCTTCGCTGAGTTAGTCAAAACTACAACAAAATTCTCAGCTTTACTTTAGCGAGATCGAGCCTGTTTCATTGATTCCCCATATTGTCCAGTTGCGTAGACGCTTGAGACCTAGAACTACGCAAATTTTGTATCACAATATCCACTAGGAACCAAATTGCGAATAATTTTATAAGCCACTGAACTTCACTCGAAAAAAATCCCACCAAAAACTCGAACAGAATGTTTGGTCGATGATATCAATTTGTCATTCATGTAGATATAAAGTACTTTAGAGTTCAATCCATTATTATCTGAAGGCTACTTTTAGGAGCATGGGCGGAATCATTCCCACCCATCAACAAAATTGAAATGTAGTTCAATTGACCTAGCTTCGCAAGATAATATTTTGTTACGAGTACTATGGGCCCGTTGCCCAAATGCATTGGGTTCTCGTAGTATCTAACGTTTTTGCAAATATTTCGTTTACGTGATGACGAGTAATTGTATATTACTCATAATTAATTCATTAACGCACAGCGGCGCGAATGTACGTAAAGATAGGCTATGCCTCGGTTATGAAAATTAGTTAGGCACGATAAAAAACACCCAATATTACTATGTAGTAAACATCACTTTACTTTAAGTATTATTATTTATCTTTATCGTCACATTTTTAGTCTTTTATAGCACCATATTCTTCGCTTAATTGATTGCCGATGGCGCTATCAGGATTTTACCCCCGCCTCCCACAAACCACCAAAATGAGGTGAATACGGAAGAATATTTATTTGAACTCAGTTATGATTTACCTACTGAATTAAAGTTTTGTATATCATCTAATCAATTATTTAAGAAATATGTAAACTCTTAGCTGCACCCACGAAATTCCTACAATTATCTGAAAAGATTTGTAAAGGTTGACCTCTTTGTGAAATAAATCTTTTTAGTGCCAGACTATAACCTTCAGATGATAGTGACGTAACAAGTTCTAAGTGCAAAGCCTTAGTTGAAAAACCAACAAATAAAGATAAATAGCACTTTTCCAGTTTCGCACCCCTATCCTTATGGTTAAGTATATAAAGGCCCGGCGTAGGTACTCCACACAGTACAAAAGGAAAACCAGGCTGCAATCGCTCGATAAGCCACATAACGGAGGTTAGCGGCCACCAAGTGTCTCTAACGTGCGATAAGAGCAGCTGTGCCCCCGCATGCAATATTTTTTTTATGTTGAAAGTTTGTCAAGTTTGTAACAATATAAATAATAGGGTATATCAGGATCATCAGCACATCAATTACAGGGAGTTCAGCACGATTTTAGCACAGATAGAAGCCGTCCTGAATTCCCGTCTCATGTATCCTTCTTCTTCCCCGAACTTGCTAGTCTTAGGTGAGGGAGGACAAATTAGCCATCCCTTAAGTGGCGATTGGGACGAATAATGACTGTGTTCCCAGGCAAGGACGGCGTTCCCAGTGTGGCCTCCATTTGCACTGCTACAGGCGTCATTGAGAGGGCTTTCTCCAAGATCTGCCCTCTTCCAGTATCCAGCGACGACGACGACGCTTCAAACATGCCAGCGACGCGAAGATCCCAACACCACAATCACATCATTCCAATCATTGAGAATTGTCTTGAAGCCACAGATAATATAATACTAGCGTACTTGAAGCTCTCAAAGCGGTGGAGGATGTTAAGGACAGCGCCATCTACCAACAATGAGGGCAGTTGATTAGGCTCACAGCGCGCGAGCTGTCACCGAATTGAGGTGCACTTGCGACGTCATCCAGCTGCGTAGTTCGTCAACATGCCAGGAGAGGGCGGTGAATGCAGACTATAAAGAGGTGCGACTACCGTGACACGGGTGCCGAATCTCTTGTTCAATAACTAAACTAAAATTATTTATTAGAGAAATGCTATCTTTTACTAAAAGGCAGTGCGAGAAAAGGACGGCTATAGCTATGAAATAAGTTAGAGATGTCAAACTAGTTTACGCCTTGAGCGTTACCGTGTTTTAAGTTGACATGTTTTTACGTGTACCCTTATTTATTTTATTTTTTTCCGGCTATCTGAAGTACCTACCAGAATGAGAAGCCGGTTTGTATCTGTACAAGCGAAATAAGCTCACATAGTATACAAAATGAGAAGGCGATACGTTATCGTTACGTTCGTCAAGGTCACTCAATATTTTAACGATCCTGCTTTATTTAATGTCCAATGACGTTCCGTCTATAACCTTTCATAGTCTAAGCGTGTACCCTTAATTTGTATGGAAATATTAGTTCAACTAAATTTGACAGCTCTAATTTACGTCCGTCTCTTTCTTGTTTTATTAGTGAGAAAAAGATAGCAATAGCCTAAATTAAGTTTAGTTTGTGCACGACAGAATCGGCACCACGGCCCTTTTTAACCGACTTCGAAAAAGGAGGAGGTTCTATGGTAGACTGTATGTATTTTTTTTATGTATGCCCACCGATTTCTCCGTCACTTGTGGACAGATTTTCAAAATTCTTTTTTTATCCGAAAGAATATATTCCCGAGGTGGTCCCATATAAATTTTATCGAAATTGTTTTAGCGTTTTTTGAATAACTGAACACAAAAGAAAAATACGTATACCTCGATGACGTTTTGGTTTTCTCCAATTACGAGTATGTTTAAAAAAACGACGTATGTTTTAAATTACGAGTATGTTAAATTCCACGTTCCATTTTATTGCGGTTTTTAGTTCTGGGGTATAACAACTAAAAAGTGAAAAATAAAAAACTTTTTACAAAATATAAACAACTGACTTTCAAAAACGAAAATACTTACACTAAAAATTAAAAAAGATTAACCGACGAAAAAGAACTAAAAAGCAAAAAATAAATAAACCTTTTATGTCTTGAGTAATGAGCTTATTTACCTACATAAAATATCAAATGTTATATAAACTAATTTTGAGTCGGCGCCAAACAACAATCTGGTTATTAAATATCTAAATTTTATAAGTACTTACAAATGAAGAAGGCTGTAAGTAGGTTCAATCATTTTATTAACTGGCGCCGACTCAAAATTAGTTTATATAAAATTTGATATTTTATGTAGTCTAAGGCCTCCTCCTTTTTTTTCGTCGGTTAAAAAAATACTTTAGTTTTTAAAATTAAAAATAGTGATAAAATGCAAAGACCGACTTCCCAAATTATAGTTATTTATTTTTTCTTTTTAGTGTATTTTCTTTTTTGGAAGTCGGTTGTTTATTTTTTGTAAAAAAGTTATTTTTTTAATTTTTATCGACTCGACCTTCCTCCACTAAACTCTTCTTTCTGCCTTGACTTGCTGTTCTAAACTTACTCTAAATTTGTGCGAATAAGATGCAATAATTGTTATTTTGAATGATCGTTTTGTGGCGTTTAGGTGAAAGGTGTCTAAATAAAGGGACGAGGAGGCGATTCCAAAAATATAACTCACTAAAATGAAGAAAAAAAAATATTAAAAAAAAACCCGACTGCAAAAAACAACTAAACAGTTCCAAAAAAGCACTTTTGAAGCAGTCTGATGCAGGTGGCAGTTATTTTAGTTCAATTATTGATGTCATGCCACCAACTGCGTCAGACTGTTTTAAAAGTGACTTTTTTGGAATTTTTAGTTGTTTTTTGCAGTCGGGTTTTTTTTAAAACATTTTTTTCTCTATTTTAGTGAGTTATATTTTTGGAATCGTCTCCTCGTCTCCTTTATTTTGATACCCCACTTAATATAGTTCACCTAAACGCCGCAAAACGATCATTGAAAATAACAATTATTGCATCTTATTCGCACAAATTTTTAATATGCAGCTCGCAAATGGCGGAGTTGGCATCGGCCACATCTTAGAAAAATTACGATAAGTAGATACTTATACCAAATACGAGCGTAATTTTTCTATGTGGTTTTCCCTCTTTTGACAGTTTCTCAAACAGTTATATTTGTTTTTTTTATTTTTTGGGAATATTTGAGTTTTATAATATTTTTAAAAAATAAGTGATAATTTCTCAATAAAATGAACCTATTTTTGCTTGTGATTAAATGTTTTCTATTTTTTCTTACAGTCCTTCCCTCATCTCCTCATTCATTGCTTTATCTTTTCTCTTGGTTCTCAAAGAATCTTTTTCACCGACAGGTGTCTGGATAATAATTTGTTGAAATTAGTGATATTCACTTGTTTTAGTGATATTTATTTTGTTTTAGTGGCTTTATTTTTTTTCCATATCAAAAATTCTCATTAGAGATCTCATTTTACTTATTCTTTTATTTTAATAGACCTAATGAGAAAAACAATCGTCACTAGATCCATCATGGATCTGGCCAATAAATCTTCTGAGATTGAACGACTCTTCGGTGCTTTAACGCTGGCTTACGGGCAGAAATAGCACCGCAATTCTCGGAATAAAACACAGGCCGTTGAAAACATATGGAACTTTGAAATCGGCAGGCCCACAAAAGCTCACGCCTCCAGCCCGTACGGTAAAGCCGGAGTACGGCTTGTAACGACTGACATCTACAGACAAGGAAATAAATAATCTAAATAATGATACAATAAAAAACTTTTTTACAAAAAAATAGAACCGACTTCCAAAAAAAGTGCAAAATAACTTTAATTTCGGAAGTCGGTGTTCCTGTTTTGTCTTTGTTTTTTGACACCGACTTCCGAAATTAAAGTTATTTTGCACTTTTTTTGGAAGTCGGTTCTATTTTTTTTGTAAAAAAGTTTTTTATTTTTCACTTTTTAGTTGTGGTTCTCCATTAAACTGTGTTAACAATTCATAGACATACGATAGCAGCAATCGCGGTTGATTTGCTGTCAATTTTTGAAGAGTGCCGTTGTCTGTCTCCGAAACCCATCATCACATCTTTTTGAAATTTAAATGGGACCATTTCGAAATAAACCCCGTTCGATAAAAAAAAGAATTTTGCAAATCCGTCAATATATGACGGAGTGTTTATTACCGAGCTGGTAACTTTTGTACTAACACTTGTGGGAACACTAATAGGGTTGAGATTTGAAATAAAACCAAATTGTGTCCTGATCTAAGCTGGTTATATATTTGCTTAAAATTTACTCGAGCCCAACCAAATCGTGGTAACGAAACCATAGCGACTTTTAATTTGACGCCAACGCCATCTATCGAGTTCGAGGTTAACAATTTAATAGTTACATTTTGTTACTACGGTTTCTGCATTAACATACCGCCCACCAAGGACATTTAGTGACGGAATGTCCTTCTTAAATTATTTTTAAATCTAAAATTTTTCACTTTATCATAATTATAATAATAATACTACGTAAATCTAGGAGAAAAATAACAAAACAGTCTTCAACAGTTCAAAATATCTTAAACAATTGTAAAAGTTGCACTTTGTGTATGTTTAAAATATCCGCTATAGATTTATACAAAGTAAAAATTAACCTCTAAATGTATAAAATAAAACATGTTGTAAATAAACATTTGATCTTAAAATTATCATTAATGACTTGATCTGCAGAAGTTTTATATAAACTTGATAAAAAAAAATAAACAATTCATTGAGCTATTGGTAAAACGCATAATTTGGAAGTTGGTCTCTTAATTGTAGAAGATTTAGTGCGCAATGTGACCACACGGGTGATGTTATCATCACCGGGATGCTTCTCCACAACCCGTCCCAACAACCAACGACTTGGTGGTAAATCATCTTCCTTAATCAAAACAATGTCCCCGATATTAGGCTCCGCAACTTGTGAAGACCATTTGTATCTGTTCATGAGATTTGACAAATACTCTTGGGACCATCGTTTCCAAAAAGACTGCATCATTCGTTGAACTAATTGCCACCGAGTCAAGTAATTTACATTTGAGCTTTCATAATTTTTATCTGGCACATTAACTATCGGTTCGCCGATCAGAAAATGTCCAGGGGTTAACGGCAGGGGTTCACCAGGATCAGCAAAGTTAATAACGCTTATCGGCCGCGAATTTAAGCATGCTTCCACTTGGTTGAGGAGTGTAGACATTTCCTCGTACGTAAGTGTAGAGTCGCCGATTACCCTTTTAAGGTGAAACTTTGTGGATTTTACACCTGCTTCCCAAAGACCACCGAAATTGGGAGCATGAGGTGGTATAAAATGCCACTCAGTATGGTTTGCTTCCAGGTGTTCTGCTATTTCTGGCTGTATAGAGGCCAACTGCTGTAATTCTCTGGAGGCACCTACGAAATTGGTGCCATTATCGCTCCACAATTTAGCACAGTGACCTCGTCTCGACATAAATCGCCGAAAGGCAGCTAAAAATGCCTGTGTGCTCATATCACTGGCGACCTCTAAGTGAAGGGCGCGTGTGGACATACAAACGAAAAGGCATATATAGCCTTTGTATGACCGATGACCACGGCCTTTTGTCGTTCTTAGGTTTATCGGTCCAGCATAATCCACTCCGCTATGCAAAAATGGTCTTGCTGGTCTACACCGGACTGATGGAAGATCACCCATTAATTGATTTCTGACGCTAGCCCTTTGTTTTGCACAAATAACACATTTGCGAACATGTTGTTGGATTAGAGATCTAGCACCTATTATCCAATAGGCTGACCTTAAAAAGTTTGACAGCAACTGAGGACCACCATGCAGTGTTTTCTCATGCGCATCTGCAACTATAAGGTAAGTCAGATGGCTAGAATGTGGTAGGACTATCGGATGTTTTGAATCTTCATCCAGTTCCGACTTTGCAAGTCGTCCTCGAACTCTTATGATACCCTTTGTGTCAAGAAACGGGCAAAGTGACTTCAGTTTGCTAGATTTGATATTTAAATATCCTTTTTCTTTTAACTGTGTATATTCTGTTGTAAATATCTCTGTTTGTGTCTTCTTTATACAGGTTTCTAATGCTGCTTCTATTTCTTGATTCTCTAAATATTTACTATTGTATTTGTCCTTCTTTAAAAATCGTCGGCAATACGCAATTACTCTAACCAATTTTCGTAGACTAGAATAATTTTCGAGAACTACGTGCTCTGGCATTACGGCTGTATGAGCCTTTATTGTTTGCTCTAAATCTATTTTTAAATCCTTTGGCCTTTTGTACTTAATTATTTTGTTTTTCAGGAATGGAGGTCCCGAAAACCACAACTCATTATTAACCAATGAACTGGGTAGTATTCCCCTTGAAGCGCAGTCTGCTGGATTATCTTTGGTCGACACATGAAACCATTGAGACGAACTCATTGCACCCAATATTTCAGCAGTCCGATTCGCAACAAACGTTTTCCACCGGCTAGGATGGCTGTTAAGCCATGATAGCACTACTGTAGAATCAGTCCACGCTGAAATCTTTTCCTTTGGTATATTTAAGACTTCTGCGGACTCTGTCAATAGCTTTGCTAAGAGTACTGCTCCACATAACTCCAATCGAGGAATGCTGACTTGTTTAATTGGGGCAACTCTTGTTTTTGCAACTAACAATGAAACATGAACGTTGCCTGTGGTATCAATTACCCGCAAGTAAACGACGGCTGAGTATGCAACTTTTGAGGCGTCACTAAAACCTTGCAATTCCAGATCATCAGTTGAACTAGTCCCAAGCCAACGACGGATTCGAACCTTGGTAAGCAATTTTAACTCTTCGCGGTAGGTACTCCACTCTGTTATTAGTTCCGTAGTTAACTCCTCATCCCAACTAACACCTGCGAGCCATAACTTCTGGATGAACACCTTTGCTACAACCACACTAGGAGCTAACCATCCTAATGGGTCGAACAAACGAGCTATGTCTGATATTATAGATCTTTTTGTTACAGGTGCCGTCATCAACGGTGGGAGTTTTACCGCATACTGAAAGGAGTCTTCGTAGCGGTTCCAGGTAAGTCCCAAGATTTTTGTAGTAGTATCTAGTTTAATTTCTCTGTCCTTATTATTTATTTCCTTTTCTTTTACTATCATGTCCTGTTTTTCCTTATTCTTAATGACCTCATGTTTTATGCTTATTTGACCTGTTTGCCGAATTCCTTCATTCCTATCTATAGAACTTATTTTATCTAACAATTGCTGATTATTACTATTCCATTTCTGTAATGTAAATCCTCCCTTTCCCAATAATTCTACCATTTGATTACAGATTTCTACACCCTCTTCAATGTTGTTACATCCAGTCATTAAATCGTCCATATAAAAACAATTTAAAACTCTGTCTGCTGCAAGTGGGAATTTGTCTCCTTCATCATATGAGACCTGATGGAGCGATCTAACTGCTTGGTATGGTGCAGAGGCTGTCCCGAAAGTCACCGTTATCAGCTCATAATCTCTGACCGGCTCTTCAGGATCGTCTCGCCAGAGTATTCGCTGGAAGGCAGCATCTTCATCGGCCACTCTAACTTGACGATACATTTTTATTATGTCCGCCACCATACCAATAGCATGCATTCTCCATCTTAAAACAGTGTGTCTTAAATCTGCTTGAAGAGTGGGTCCTACCATTAGAGTGTCGTTTAGTGACACTCCGTTCTTATTCTTTTCTGAGGCGTTAAAAACAACACGAACCTTCGTCGTGATCTTGTCGTTTCTTATTACCGCGTGGTGTGGTAAATAAACGGCTTTGTCTTTATTACTATCCTCAGCTTTTACAGGTCTCATGTGTCCTAATTGTAAGTATTCCTTAATTACTTCTGTATATTTTTCTTTTAAATCTGTATCCTTACTTAATCTTTTTTCTAATGATTTAAATCTTGTTTCAGCTATATCACGTGAACGTCCACCCTTACAAGCAGGTTCTTCGTCTCGGAATGGCAGTCGTACAATATATCTGCCTGTATCATCTCTCTTAGTTGTTTTAATATAGAATTCTTCACACCGTTGCTCTTCTGGATTAAGTAATCTCTTTGTACTAGTTTGTTCTTCGATCTCCCAAAATTTCTTTAAAATGTCATATTCATTGAACTGTGCACAATGTACCTTTATATTTTTTCTATGAAGTTTTGAACTCTCACTATTTGGACTGGCTACACCTGAAAGGACCCACCCTAAGGTGGTGCTCTGTGCGATGAGAGTGCCGGATGGACTCTTAACTATACCTTCCTTCAAAATGTAGCAGTAAGCATCTGCACCCAAAAGAATATCTATTCTATTGGGTGTGTTGAAATTAGGATCTGCTAGACACAGATTGTTTATGGCAATCCAATCCAATGAACTTGTGTTTACACTTCTCTCAGGCAAGTATGAGGTGATCTTACTCAAAACGTAGGCGTTTATTTTGAGTTGGAAATCGCGATCAATTGTTGACTCAATTGTCAGATTTACCATGTGCCTTGCAATGGTCGATCTATCGTCACCTAAGCCTGACACGAGACCTGACTGGAATTTTCTTCAGTCTAAGAAGTTGGACTGTGGCCTCTGTAATAAAACAAGCCTGTGAACCTTGGTCTAATAATGCTCGAACTGTTTGAAATTCACCCGTTTTGGACTCGGCTTTTATTAACGCTGTGGCTAATAAAACCTGTCTGGGTTTAGAGATCTTGCCCGTAGACAAGCATGCGACTATCGGATTAACACTAGTTGAAGAACTTGTGTTATCTGTAGCCGGGTTTACGGTAACATCTCGGCCTTCATTCTCTCCGTTAGGCTCTCCATTCGGGTGCAACAATGAATGGTGGCGCTTGTTGCAAACTTTACAGACGGTCTGCTTTTTACAGTCGGATACTCTATGATTGCTGCCCAAACAATTAAAACAGATTTTATTTTTTGCTACGAATTCGCGTCTAGTTTCTGTGGGCTGTTTTGCAAATTGCTTGCAGAAACACAGCTTGTGGACTTCCGAGCAGTATTCGCAACGCATATTGGACGGCTTTGTGGCTAGCATCGCTTTCGGACTATTACTGACCTGGTGAGCCACGGCTTTTCTTGGCTCTATACATTCTAAAGCGCGAAAACGACTTTCAATAAATATTTTAAGTTCCTCAAAGGTGGGCAACTTGTTGCTTAAATCGTTAGAACTGTTTAACTCCCATTGTTTTCGCGTTTCATTATCTAGTTTGAATGTTACTATATGGATGATGATAACGTCCCATGTACTCACATTGATGTTTAAATTTGTAAGCGCATGAAGACAGTCACTTGTGGTATCTAACAGCTCCTTTAATGCGGCAGCTGATTCTACATTTAATCGCTTCTGGCTAAACAACCTTTTCAAAATACAATTGACTAGATACTTTTTATTAGCATAGCGCTTTTCCAACTGAGACCAACATTCGCTGTAGTTGGCATCTGTAATGGGTGTATGCCTAATCAACTGTTCGGCTTCCCCAGTAAGATGGCTTTTAAGATAGTGCAGTTTTTGCACATTATCTAAAGATGCGTTATTGTGTATAAGCGACTTAAAAAGATCGTGAAAGGCTGTCCATTCACTGTATTTGCCAGAAAATTTAGGAATTGTGATCTTGGGCAACTTTACCAACGAATTGGATGCCTTAGAAGAATTATGATTGTTAGAGCCACTATTTTGTGGTAGGTACCGGTTCTCTAGTATTAATCTTATTAAACGTTGCTTTCATCAAACATTTACATGATATATAAGTATCTTCGGTAGAATCATATAAATCGACAACCTTTTGACCTATGTCTTCTATCTTATAACGACCATAAAGTTGAGATTTGGTTTCCTTAAATGAAGACCAATCCTTTTCTAGTAATTCGAGCCTTGTCTCGATATATTCTATTGTCAATCTATCTTTAGGACTTTTTTTAAAATTAGTAAAAGCCTTTTGTATAACATTTTGGAGGTCTTTCAATATATTTACTTGACCTTCCATCATGAACAACAATAAAAATATTCAAATAAGTTCTGAAATTGATTAAAAAGTATAATTTAATAAACTATATAAAATTAAACAAAACCTAATAAAAGAAAACCTAGATTGAGACTTAAAACTTACAAGTTTGGTTCTAAACAACACGTACTGATTTTTTCTAAGTCTTATTGATCGCGAAAAATGTTACAAGTGTTTTTTTTTAAACGAAGACTGGTAGAAATCGGGCATAGATTCCCCGTTCCGTCGTTTTTTGTAAAACTATTCTAAGTCTAACAAACATGCACAATTTTAAAGCTAAGTTAAATTATTATCTAAATGTTAAAGTAAAAATCTTCTTCAAAATAAAGTTCAAAATTGCTTGGCAAAATCTTCTTAAAATCACTGCTATTAGTATATTTTATTAAATTGTACTCACGTTTGCACTTCACTCACACTTCCAAGTCGGTTTCGTAGTGTATCACTGGTGGCGCCCTCTGTGGCGTCACTTGGAACTTCAACTGCCGGTTGTTGACGTCGATTTCGTTCACCTTGCTGAACGAAGTTGTCGCCTGAACTCGATTAGGTACTGATCTTCTGTTGAACTACTGGTGGCGCCCTCTGCCGCGACACGTTGAACTAACAATTCCACAGCGGCTGAGCTCGTCCACTTGCTGGACAAAGCTGTTGCTGCCTCTGCGGGATGCCCGGTACTCCTGCCGCAGCGATCCACTGCGAGTACACTGGGGAGCGGTCCAAAGCTGGCACCGCTAACTTCAAAAAATTCAGACTTTCTGGGTCTGATCCAGGGTCGATGGACCAATGTTTATTACCGAGCTGGTAACTTTTGTACTAACACTTGTGGGGACACTAATAGGGTTGAGATTTGAAATAAAACCAAATTGTGTCCTGATCTAAGCTGGTTATATATTTGCTTAAAATTTACTCGAGCCCAACCAAATCGTGGTAACGAAACCATAGCGACTTTTAATTTGACGCCAACGCCATCTATCGAGTTCGAGGTTAACAATTTAATAGTTACATTTTGTTACTACGGTTTCTGCATTAACACGGAGTTATGCCCGAACATACATAAAAAAAAAAAAAAAAATACAAACATCCGAATTGATAACCTCCTCCTTTTTCGAAGTCGGTTAAAAAGAGTTTGAGTTATCAGAGATTAGCGAAGCCACAATACATACCAATTAATTCTTGAAAACTTGTTTAAATGATGTGCGCTGTTAAGACATCATATTTTAAGAACTGGTTCTGGCCATGGAAATAAACAACTTCCTCTAAGAAAAAATAGAAAATTCCAAAAAAAAACGTGAAAGTTCAAACTAACATTTATTTAAAATAACAAATTGAATATCAATAGCTGAGATTGTTTTTATTTAAAGTTTATTACCTTCTGTATTCTTTTAAATATTTTCAGTGTATGTTTTATTGTAACGTTTTAATGTGGCAAGTGTTTAAGTGTTTTTCTCCTTCTTTTGTAACTCCACACCGGGTAAGTAGCCCCATAGATAGTTTTTAAGGTTAATAAGTACTTAGTAAAAAAATTAGAAGCTTTTAAATTTATACACAAAATTTCGTGTCTGTGCTATTTACCGTTGAATAATTTTTTTATCTGGAGCTAATCATGAATGTCGATTTTAGGTCAGGCTTAACATAAAAATGCATTGGAATTGGAACTGAACCAACATGTAAAAAATAAAATCTGTAGGATAAGAGGAAGTGGTTCTAATTCAGCAACATTCGACGAGGCCACCACCGGTCGATCGGTTAAAAAAAAAACTTATTATAACAACATTAACTTACTACAGGAGGTACGCAAAAATTTTTTTTTAATGTTTTTTTTAACACTAGCGATGGGCCAGGGCCTTGTCGGGGTTTGATGCCAAATTATAGCTTTCTAGTACCAAGACTCTCTGAGCTAAGCTGCGGCCGGAGGGACCTACGGATATGGCAAAACTATTTATAAGGGTTCCTAGTTGACTACGGAACCCTAAAAAGAACTAAAAAGCAAAAAATAAATAAAACTTTTGTCTTGAGTATTGAGCTTATAAAATTAATAAAAATCCCCCCCCATACAAATATTGATCAGCTGATGATAATTTTGTACGGAAAGTCCAATTTTTTTTGGAAATTTTCAGTTTTTCCTTAGAGAAAGTGGTTCATTTCCATGGGCAGAACCGGTTCCTAAAAAGACCACACCTTTCCGTTACACACTACTTATAAGCCCTTTACATAGGATCGTGCGTCTAGGGTAGCTCATCAGATTAGTAAAAAAAATCGATCGTCAGAAATACTGAAGCGCGTTGTTAATTACTAGCTAATAAGTGTACATTTAGAAAATTTATGAGGATCTCATCATCAGATCCTGACTTCCTTGACATATGGGACCACCCTTGAGGTATACCCTATCTAACAAAAAAATACTCATCAAAATCGGTACATAAATAACGGAGTGAGTGCTGAACATATATAATATTGGGTTCCCACATATATATATAATATTGGCGTTTTTTTCTCACAAACAGAGAACCTCGTCACTTCTATGAATTAAAATATTCATCAATTGCTTGATATTCTATCGAATAATGACCGTCATAGGCAACTGCCAATATTAAAAAAAAAAAACCTTATTACTTATAGTTTTATATAAACAAATAAAATACCTTAAAAATGACTCCTCTTTTTGTTAGCAGAAATGACCACTATTTATTTAACTTAGCTAAAACTTATTTTTGTTGCTTAATCAAATGGCATACGTTATCTTAGTTTTTAAACATTATTGCATGAAAGTTTTAAAACATTAGTGTTCATAGTTGCTATATCATCATTCTCCTGCCCTTATCCCAATTTATTTGGGGTCGGCGCAACATGTCTTTTTCTTCCATACTCCTCTATAAATAAAGAAAATGTTAGTGGAACAGGAGTGGGTTTTAATCAGTAAGAGTCTGATACGCCCTCAGAGCGGGAGATGTCATTGGATGACTTCCCACCCCCCAAAAAAAAAGTAGCACACTGCTATTTTACGGGTACGTTATTAAATTTAATCCGTCAGGCCTCTCGCATCTCCTTATGGAGACGCGACAATAGGTTTTTAATTGTGTCTGCTAATGAGGGGCTTGACGGGTATACTAGGCCAGGATTTACGGTAACCATTCAAAATATGTTGATAGGTTTTATGTGGTGCAACGGTTAGACGGTTTCGAACATTATACCTTTGGGTATGTACGCCTCTGTTGCCTCTGCCTGGTATTGTAGATTATCTAGTAGTAATTACCTAAAATATTTTTAAAGATACGAGTATCAGGCGACATCTAAATGAATGCCAAAACAAAAGCGCGCTGTAGGTTTTTAAACACTCAACTGAGCGCCCAGTGCTATGCAGTAGCTGACAGTGCAATAGTTATTGAGGCATTTAGTTTGATTTCGCCTAGTAATCCCGGATCGGGTTGCAAGTACCTACGCCGAATAAATTTGCATACGAAAGGTAAATAATTAGTGTTGCCACGTGTGTCCAAGTCGGCAGCGCGTCCCGGTCTACTGCGCCATCCGGGTCAGTTGGCCTGTTGGTCTATCGGTCAGCGGCTCAACACGCGAGTGAAGGACGTTCCCCGAGGCTGCGCGGCCGCACAACACCCCGAGCCGCGAGCCCAACGGCCCGCACTCCACAGTGCCCAGTCAGTCGCCGACAGAGCAGCCCGCGCGCAACATGTCCACCGGTAAATTCACACGCCAACAGATCGCAGAGCTCAACCAGCGCCGGAACGCCGCCATCATCATCGACAACGTGGTGTACGACGTGTCGGACTTCGTAGACGACCACCCGGGCGGTAGGGAAGTGCTGTTGGACAACGCCGGCAAGGACGCATCGAAGTGCTTCCTCGACGTGGGCCACAGCGAGATCGCGCTGGAATGGCGCAAGCAGTTCGTGATGGGTGAGGTGGTGGATGCGGATCGCTGGCCGGTGCTGGTGCGCGAGGTGCCCCAGGTGCCCGAGGCCGAGCCGATGACGCTGGGCGCGATGCTGAACGTGTGGGGCGCGCCGCTGGTGCTGACCGGTCTGGCCGTGCTGCTTTACATGTACCTGTTCCCGTAGCACGCGGCACGCCGGCGGGGATCATCGCGCTACAGTGGCTGACGCGTACCAATCCACCCTACGAAAGTAATCTGTCATTTTGGGACGTTAGCAGTGGAGACATGGGCTAAGGTGGGGTTTGTGGTATATTTGGGACCAAAAAGTGTTGCTGCAGTTAATAAAACAAATAGATGTCGAGTATGACGACGTCGCCGTCGTGCGGGGGACACGAGCATGTGCGGCGGCCGGAGCCACACCGGGGCCGGCCGGCAGCGACGCTCCGCGCGAGTGTGGTGCTGTGATGTGACGTGCCAGTTTATATCAAAAGATAAGTTACGTAAAGGTGCTGAGTTTTTGTTTGATTGTGCATGAAATAAAAGCAATGTAAATAACAATATTTTAATAGTTTTATGGAATAAAGGTTGTGTTTTATACTATTTTTACACGCGCCGTGTTACATTTTTATACCCGCACCAAAGACATGTTAATAGATACAAGTATAATGACTACGTTAAGGAGACATGCGTCGATACTAATGAATACGCAGTTAGATTTGTTTGTATACGATTTAATTAAACAAAAGCATAATAACTTTTGACACGTTAACTAAGTACTCACATATTACAAGCATAGACCGTTAACACGTACATATTACAAGCACAGGACTGCAACAGTCTGTTTCTACTTTCAAGCTTTGTGTGTACAGTCGCAAGCAAAAATATGTACACAAGCAAACTTTACGTTACTTTAAGCTCGAGTATCTTAAATGGACTGTTTTGAGATATTCGAGCTTACAAGTAAAGTTAGCTCATGTACATATTTTTGCTCATGACTGTACCTACATGACGCAGGTACTGTGTGTGTATAGTGTGGTCGCCGGACGCCGAGCGATGCCGCTGCGCTCAAGGTGAGCCGCTCCTCTCACGTGCGCGTACTTAGTAGCTATAACCACCACTCACACATACACTTTACCTCCATCTGCCTAGCTTTTTCCCAACTATCTTGGGGTCGGCTTCCAGTATAACCGGATGTAGCTGAATACCAGTATTTTACATGGAGCGACTGCCTATCTGACCTCCACAACTCAGTTACTGGGTAATACGAAACCCCTTGGTAAGACTGGTTGTCAGACTTTCGGGCTTCTGAAGACCCGTAACGACTGTCAAAGATCCACGATTGGCAGCCGGGACAACAGCGTAACGTGCTTTCCGAGGCGCGGGGGAGTCTCGGTATGTAAACTCGGACCCGGACCGACTCTGACTCGGTCGGTCGGACGGTCTCGGTGTGTATTTTTCATTCTTTCTTTTAAAGATCACTTTTAAAGGTCACCCATCCATGAACCAACCCCGGCAAGCGTAGCTTAACCTGATGGATCGACCCGTGCGGCTGTTATTACTTTAGCCACTTACCTAATTCATTATATTGTAATGTACCTAGGTGCGTGCGTTACGGTATGTCAAAACAATAAAATTCTATTGTTTACCAAAATGACGATGACTTGTTTTATTTATGTAGGTAGGTCACTAGTTGAATATGTAAAATAATGTAAATAGAAGCTCGCGTCAGCCGAGGCCGCGGCACCTCGTCGGTTGCGAACTCGCTCATCTTTCGGTACCTTCTTCGATACTGCAAATCGATTAATTTCCATCTGCTCGGTTGTTCGGTATCAACGATCGCTGATCGCCCAATAGTGAGTCGAAAGCAGTGTCCTCTGAACATTTACTGAATCGGTTCGGTCGACTGAATATTAAGATGATACTTACGTCGCTGATCCAACACAACTTGTCGTGTTCAAATTTCAATAGAAACAAAAAACCGGCCAAGAGCGAGTCGGACTCGCTCGCATAGTTCCGAACTAATCATTTTTTTCCCCGACTGCGCGATGCTAGGGAGGGTAATGTGTTTATCAGCCTATGTATATAAGCCGATTTATATAATTCTTGAGAGCAGTGGTGGCACAGTGGTAACGACCGCGACTTACAAGTTGTAGGTCGTGAGTTCAAACCCAGGCAGGCGCATTACTTTGTTTAAATTATTTCATCACCACTGCTCTCAAAACGGTGAAGGAAAACATCGTGAGGAAACCGGCATGTCCTAGAACTAAAAATTCGAAGACATATGACATCCACCAACCCGCATTGGGCGCGCGTGGTGGATTACGGCCCACACCCTCTCACAGAGAGGAGGCCTGTGCCCCGGCAGTGGGGACATTAAAAGGCTGATGATGATGAGATAATTCTTACGTCAATTGATTCGTCTTAATCTTGCGAGTGATACTAAAGACACGACAGTAATCAAAAATACAACCGACTTCCAAAAAAGAAGATACACTTAAAATTGAAAAATAACTTTAATTTCGGAAGTCGGTGTTTGTTTTTTATTTCTTCTTTATTTGACACCGACTTCCGAAATTAAAGAAGACTGTTGTAATTTTTGGAAAAAAGTTTTTTATTTTTCACTTTTTATTTGTTATACCCCTGAACTAAAACTAAATCTTAAAGTTACGCCCGAATTGATATCCCGAATAACATTTTATGGAACAATGTTTTTCAACATACTGGTAATTGGAGGAAACCAAAACGTACGTCATACTTACGTCATCTAGGTAAGTATACAATTTTTTTTGTTTTTGTTGATTATTTGAAATTATATTAATTTCGATAAAATTTATATGGGACCACCTCTGGAGTATAATATTTCAAATAAAAAAAGAATTTCACCACTACTGACTGAGAAATCGGTGGATATATATATAAATAAAAACTTTTTACAAAAAAAAAACAACCGACTTCCAAAAAAAAAATACACTAAAAATTAATAAATAACTTTAATTTCGGAAGTCGGTGTTTGTATTTTACTTCTTCGTTATTTGACACTGACTTCCGAAATTAAAGTTATTTAATAATTTTTAGTGTATTTTTTTTTGGAAGTCGGTTGTGTTTTTTTGTAAAAAAGTTTTACCTCCTCTTTTTGGAAGTCGGTTAAAAAACAGTCAACATAGAAAGACCTTTTCGCGAAGTCGGTTAAAAATACAATATGGCGATAACTAGACGCCATATTGTGAAAAATAACAAAATTAAAGCCGACGATTTTGATACCCCATTTAATCTATATATTTAGTGGGGTCACTTAATATATAGATTCAATGGGGTAACAAAATGAAGGATTCAAGGAGGCGATTCCAAAAATATAACTGTCTAGTGTAAAAAACATAATTTATTTAATAATATTTAAAAAAAACCCGACTGTAAAAAACCAGTAAAAAGTTTCAAAGAAGTCACTTTTCAAGTAGTCTGATGCAGTTGGTGGCATGAAGTCAGTAGATAAGAAGAAGATTAAGGGGGAGGGGGATGGTCGGACAGACGGGCAGACAGACACACTAGGGGGATGGTCGGACAGACGGACAGACAGACACTCGAGTGATCCTATAAAAGTTACGTTTTTACCCGAGTGCCCCAGAAGGAGGGTAATGTTTTTCGAGGATATGTATGTGTGTCTATGTGTGAGTGTGTGGGGGGGGGGGGGGGTTGGTTGTGTGTAATTGGAAATATGCGTAACCAAAACGTTTATTATAAAGGATAAATAGCTAGTTTAACTACAGCTTGACAAACGGATGTTGGCTAGAATTATTTGCGATGTATAAAATATTTCAATTGACTAACAACATGGATATAAATTATTAGACACAGCTGTCAGACGAACATTCTTGTGCCAACCGTCTAGCCTGACGTCTGCTTAAATGTAATACTGAGTAAGTAAAGCTCTTATTTGATATGTGTGTTCTTATTTGATTATGTTGAACTATAAACCTGAGAATATCCTTGATCCAATAACAACAGTTTTTTTTTTTTTGGGGGGTGGGAAATCATCCTATGACTTCTTCCGCTCTAGGGTGGAGCGGAAGGGCGTGTCAGACTCTTACTGACTAAAACCCACCCCTGTTCCTCCCTGCCCTGAATGCCCAGGGGCGAGGTAACTCTTTCGAATTTATCCTCAACCCCCGGGCAGGCATTGGCCGTGGCAGGCCCCGTCCTTTTGCTGACAACTCTTTGAAGCGCGCGTGGAACACTACGCGCCGTCGACTCTCGGGCCTGGTGCTGATCGGACGGCGAGTTACCCACTACTCGCCGTCCGCAGGCCCGGGTCTACGGTGGCCGGAGATCGTCTCGCGGCGCCCGAAGCCCCTGGCGTCTCCTGCGGCGGCTGCGGCTGAGGGCGCTAGGGCGACTCTGCTGTTGTTGAGTCTCCCTAACGTATGCCGCCTCCCTCTTCGCGAGCATTACTGTTTCGCAGAAGGAGGAGACGGCTTCCCATTCCCTCTCGCTCCGTACCATGGCCTGAACCAGGGCACGGCGCGAGAGGTCGCTGCCGCCTATCGCATCCACGAGGACACGGCGGTGCTCTGCCCAAGCGGGGCAAACCTCAACCGTATGCTCCACCGTGATAACAACGGTGTTTGGACTTCATTATACTCATGGAATTCACATCATAGTCGGCAGAAGCACATCTTGTCTGGTATCGGTGCTATGAAAACCGATCTTTAAAGTGACTTGATATTTCTACCTGACACAAGTGAGGGATTTAGGAGGTTTGTTACATCTCAGAAGTGGTATAAACCTTACCCGATTTTGGATAATATCGGCCACTAGTAAAAGGCACGTAAGTGTTTAACTTATTTTATAAATAACACTTGTTTACACGGTTTTAATTCACTGGCAAAAAGTATTTATATCTTTATCGTTTATCGTTGTTTGTGTTTTGTTATCGATGTACTCGTAGTTATTCAAAAACAAAATAATAGAAAAGAAATCTGGCATGTCTGTTTTAAAATGGATGAGCATACTCGTAGTAATAAAATAAAGTTATACTTCGTTGCTTCGTCCTTCGAGATTAGATAACATTGTAGTAATACGTCTAAGATATCGCCTTTCACCCACTAAGTTTGAGTTTTTTTTTTTTTTTTTTGTGGGTACTTCGTCTTCCTTCTCGTTATGCCTGTAGTGTCATTCATTCGCGTTTTAGTGCGTCGCCGATCACCACTTATTTTCTCCTTTTCGTTGAAAATTAATAATAAGATGCCGAAACGTAGTCACAAAAACGACGACAGTGATTATTTAAGAAAAAAGATTCGAAAACTTGAAAAGAAAATAAATAAACGTGCCACGACTCACGAGTTCGCTCTGAAAGTAGTAGCTCACCGACGAATATAATTCTTTCGCCTGAGCAATCGGATCATGAAGGTAAGAAGTGTTTTCTTATCAATGTTATATCAAAAGAAAGATATTGTAAATAGTTTTTAAGGACTATATCCGTATCATGATTTGACATGACGTCATATTACAAATAGTGTTGTGTACATCTTAAGGGGGATGTTACCTTCACATGATTTGAGCTGAACTATTTACGTATCAATGTAATAACAAAATAAAGATATTGTGAATAGTTTTTAAGGACTATATCCGTATCATAATTTGACATAACGTCATATTCCAAATAGTGTTGTGTACATCTTATGGGGATGTTACCTTCACACAATTTTGGATTCCCAATTCATTGGGTAAATTATAATATACCTACTATACATATTAGTGACTGTGTACATTTGAAAGGAATGTTACCTTCACATTAGTTAATGGCCTACCTACTTAAATTGTATGTCAGTACGTAAGTAAAGCTTAAATATATTTAATACTGTTGTGGATAGTTTTAAGGAACCGCTCTGAAGTTTAGTAGGTATTCACCTACCTACACAAGAATGATAAACTTGGTATTGTGGATAGTTTTTAAGGACTATCGCCGCGCTATTTTCTCCAATGCCTACAACTGGCATTTATATATTATTTTAGATGAAATGAAAGTTCAAGTTCAGCCCGAAGTCGAGTCAGTTCCCACTTTGAATGCGAAACAACCCCAACCGCTACGCATGCCCCTGCTACAGATGCGGTACCGACAGTACAGTTGGAACTACCTGTTGAAGTAGCACTCGATCCCCCTGAACTGGATGAAGAGATTCTGAATCTCTTGGGCGAAACACCTTCAAAGGACAAAAAATATGGACCGGATATTAGAGGAGAATTATTTATTCGCTGGCAACACATCGCAACGACAAGCTAGACAAAGGTTGCCCAAAAGGAGCGGCTGGATATGCTTCTTGTTTCAAATAACTGCAAAAATATTGATGCGCCGAAGTTAAATCCAGAAATAAAGGCCGCTTTATCAAAGGCGCTCATCAAAAAAGACAAAGCACTGGAGAATAAACAGGTACAGGTCGCAGCAAGTATATATAGTTGTATTAGTGAAGCTCTTAATACATTGTTTTCTTCGGATCACAAAAACCAGACAGTTATAAAATTGCTGATCAAAGCGGGTCGACTGATGACGTGTGACTCACAATACAACGAGTCCATGACAAGACGTAATTTTATATTTTCTACAATAAAACAAGATATTAAAGATAAATTGTTTAACACAAAAATCGATAATTTCTTATTTGGCGAACAGCTGACCAATACCATTAGATCTGTAAAAGCCATATCCAAATCAGGAGCGGAAATTAAAATAAACACGCCAGTCAGAAGACCTACACCAGTGCACAGACTGAGACACGCCCCCTCTCAGCTCTTAACCAGAAGCCTCCGTTCCGCCGGCGGGCGGCGCGGCAAGCGGGAACAGCGAGGAGGACCGAGCCAGCGGCGCGGCGCCCGCCACCTCATCAGCAAGCGCAACGGCTGCTGCGCTTGCAGTATCGCCCAGCTCCCCGGCGATAGACCTGGTACGTTCCGCAGGACGATTATCATATTTTTATGAGCAATGGCAGTTGATAACCAATGATCCCGTTATATTATCGTGGACAAGAGGTTACGAGATACCATTTATAAAATAGGTTTATCAATCATACGAACCTAATTTACCTACATTATCTTCATCAGAATCCCTTCAATACATGGTGGTCATCACTGATCTCATAAACAGTTAGCTACACTGTTTATTTATTATATTTTCACATTGCGAGCCATGTGAGGGACAGTTTGACACAAAAAGCCTAATGGTAAACACAGATTTATATTAAATTTAAAATCTCTAAACAAGCACATCATAACGGAACATTTTAAAATTGAAGATCTGAGATTAGATCAGAGAACAACTTTAAAACTAGTATCAAAGAACAGTTCCATGATCACCCTTGATTTCAAGGATGCGTATTTTCTCTTATATATACATCCAAATTGCAGAAAGTACTTACCATTTAAGTACGAGGGCCAAATTTACCAATTCAATGTTTTACCGTTTGGCCTAAACACAGCCGTTTGTCTTTTACAAAATTATTAAAACCAATAATTTGTTTATTGAGATCATTAGGCTATTTGTCATCTATTTATTTAGATGACATTTGCATTACTTCAAACAATTATCAAGATTGCCTAGAAAATTTATAACAAACAAGATGTATTTTAGTCCTTAGGATTTATTATCAATATAGAAAAGAGCTGTATGATTCCGAGTAACGTTTGCAAATATCTCGGTTTCGTGATAGATACAAAAAAGTTTCATGTCAGCCTACCTAAAGATAAACGAAATTTAATTAAACAAGAACAACAGCTTTATAGTAAGCAAATGGAAAGATGCAAATACTTTGCATTGTGTCAAACGAGTAGTTATGATAGCCACATGTCTTTACCACAGAACCTGCAGGACGATTTCTCCTGGTGGTTGAAATCAATTGATAACGCAGTCAATCCCATTAGAAGAGACTGCTACTAGCTAGAAATATTTTCAGATGCTAGCAAAAAAGGGTGGGGGGCAGCATGCGGTGAGGAGAGACCGCCAGTGGCCAATGAAGTAATTCAGAATGTGTCAGACATATAAATTATCTAGAACTCCTGGCAGCGTTCTTGGGTTTACCAATATTCGCAAAGGGATTAAAAAATTGACATGTTTTACTACGTATTGACAACACAGCTGCTATTTCGCACATCAACCGTATGGGTGGAATAAGATTTCCACATCTAACTGAAATCACAAAATCTTTGTGGCAATGGTGTGAAGCTCACGATATATTTGTGTTCGCTTCATACATAAGTTCAGAAGGTAACGAAATAGCAGATGCGGAGTCTAGAAAATCTCACCCCGATACCAAATGGGAGATAAAAGATAAGGTTTTTGAAAAGATTGTACAGGCGTTTGGGCAACCTAAAATTATTGATCTTTTCGCATCAAGGTGAAATAATAAATGTGTTAAGAACATATCATGGAATAGAGACCCTGGAGCATTCGCTGTGAACACTTTTACTTTAAGTGGGAAAAATGTTTCTTTCTACGCGTGTCCTCCTTTTGCGGTTATACTAATAACCGATCAGGCTGACGGTATTATTGTTGTCCTATTTTGGCCCATGCAACCCTGGTTTCCACTGTCTCAAAAACTTGTCTGTACCGAAAAGATTCGGTTTATACCCTCTGATAATGTGTTATTGTCTATTTCCAACAGTCTCCCGAAGCTCACTTTGATTGCAGGGAAGTTATCAGGACGGCACTACGGAACAGAAGAGTACTGCCGTCGGCTTTAGATATTATGATAGCTTCTTTGTCTGAAAATTCAATTAAACAATATGACATTGCAATTCGACGCTGGGTTAGCTTTTGTAAAACTCAGAATATTGAAATACATGAGGTGTCAAATCCTATGGTAATTTATATTTTCACTGAATTATTTAATTCTGGTTTACATAATGGATCTTCAAACAGTCATCGCTCCGCTCTGTCTATGATCTTAGGATCGGGAGTAGGGTCTGATGACCGTGTTACTAGGCTATTTAAAGGTTTTTACAGACTTCGTCCTCCAGTCCCCAAATATAATATCACTTGGGATCCCTCAATGGTTTTGGATTCGTTATCAAAATGGTACCCTAAACGGAAATTTAAGTTTAGAACAATCTACTAAAAAGACCGTTACGTTGCTCATGCTAATAACTGCACACAGAGTGCAGACGATTGGCAAAATAAAACTAGATCCATGGTCAACGTATATCAAGATAAACGATTTTATAAGAACATCTCGCCCAGGTTCAAGTCAACCTTGTCTTAATATTCCATTTTTTAAAGATCGTCCGGAAATATGCTGAAGCATTGGTAGCTTACTCGTATATAGATAGGACTAAGTCTTTGAGAAACAACGCCAATAGCATATTCTTTAGTATTAAAAAACCACATAAACCGATATCCACAAATACTATCAGCCGGTGAATAAAAAATATTTTGTCAATTAGCGGAATTGACACTTCAATATCTTCTGCTCACTCCACCAGACACGCGCGTCCAATGTTATCATAGAGATATTCAATTTGGTCAATTTGCTTTATCAAACTTGACCTCTGATGGATGCATTATGTTGGAATGTTATTAAAGTTTAATTAGGTACTTATCACATAATTAAAAGATAACCTTAATTAATGAGAAACTATACATATTTTAGTTAAACAAAAAAAATAAAAATAATAATAATACTGTATGATCATTACACGTTTATAACATGTATGGAAGAGTGTTTTAATATTTCACCATCTTTCAAAATCTACAATGTTATCTAATCTCGAAGGACGAAGCAACGAAGTATAATTGGAGATTAAACGAACTTACCTGAAGTGAAGTTCTATCCAAATTATACGAGTTGCTTCGTCCGAAGAGATTAGTTCCCTCCCAACCCTTATAGGTCCCGATATATTAAGTGAAATATTAAAAAGGTTCCAGGCTTTCAACTAAATGAATGACACTACAGGCATAACGAGAAGGAAGACGAAGTACCCACAAAAAAAAAAAAAAAAAAAAACTCAAACTTAGTGGGTGAAAGGCGATATCTTAGACGTATTACTACAATGTTATCTAATCTCTTCGGACGAAGCAACTCGTATAATTTGGATAGAACTTCACTTCAGGTAAGTTCGTTTAATCTCCAATAATAGGAGGTAGTCCCGCAACATGTTTTCATGCCAAAATCCTTGGTGCCGATATTCAAAAGTAATTATAATTAAATTAAATTGGAAACCAGTTATTTATTATGTTAATCGAACAATTAAACATCAAAGTACAGCCATCATATTGGGTGTGTGTGTGTGGGACGACATCTGCTATCGGCGTCTCCGCAACCTTGAGGACTCCAGGTTCTCAACTCTTTGGGTCCTAGTGGACACAGGCCTAGATAAAATTATCTACGCCTGTGTCTACCGTTCGCACAGCGGTGATTTGGAGACAACTAAGGCTCACACAACACCTCAGTGAGGCGGCAGATGCGGCTCAGCAGCGGTACCCCTCTGCCCAATTGGTGTTACTGGGGAACTTAGATAGATAGATAGATAGATAGATAAAATATTTATTCAGTGCACACAAAAGACACACAAAATCACTATAAAATTAATTAAACTTACGTATATAAAAACAAAGTGCCAATAAACAAAAAAGGAAAACATACGTATAGAAATAAAAGTGACACTTGGAACATTTCAAATAATAACTACTAATAACTACTAATAACTTCAACGCCCACCATCAGGAATGGCTCTTTCCATACCAGTGCACAGACCATGCTGGACAAAAGACGCGTAAGCTAGCGCTAGGGTTAAATCTCACCAGGGGGCAACGAGGGTACGGGATGTTGATTAGCACACGGCCAATTGCTTGGACCTTCTGCTGACAACAGATCCAGACCGTTACTCGGTGTCGATTTCTTCACCATTAGGTTCTTCCGACCACTGTCTGGTGCAATGAAGTCTGTATCCGTCTGTTCCCCGCCCGATCCTAGCCCTAGAGGCACCAGGCGGGTTGGGCGATACAGGTCAGCAGATTGGGATGGCGTGCGATCTTTCTTCGCATGTTATCCTTGGCAGCCCACTTGCTTTTCTTCGACTGATGTTTCGTCGTGCGCGGACGCCGTGACGGATGTATTGCGGCAGGGAATGGAGTACTACATTCCATTCTCTGACGTAACGATGTGTGGCGAAGCTCGACCATGGTTTGGTTTCGAGTGCAATCGCGCTGATGCGCTTAAACACGCGGCCTACCTGGCATGGGTCGACGCTCGGACGCGCAAAGCAAATGACATGAGTCAGAAGAAGAGAGCCTCCACAGGGCTGCCAAGTCCTGCAATAAGGTGTTGCGGAGGGCTCGGTTTGACCACATTAGCCGAATTTGTAACAAACTTGTTTCTTACCTAGCTGGTAGTAAGGCGTTTTGGTCCCTGGCTAAGTCGGTTGAATCCAACTTTTGCCGCCCCTCACTACCTCCACTACTGAAACCCGACGGGTCGCTGACCCACTCCGCTGAGGAGAAAGCAAACTTGTTTGCCTCTCTGTTTCGGAATTTTCGCGTTTAGATCCTGGTGGCGTGAGGCCCCCTGGTACTCTTGTTGGATGCGAGTCGAGTATGTCAGACATTCGCATTCATTAGAAGGATGTCCGAAGGGTACTGTGTAACCTGGACGTGGAGCAAGGCTAGTGGCCCCGATGCGATACCGGCAATTGTACTGAGGACTTGTGCGCCTGACTTGTCTCCGATCTTGACACACCTATTTCACTTTTCCTTTGAGACTGGAAAAGTGCCGATGGCTTGGAAGCAAGCTAACATGCAACCCGTGCCCAAGAAGGGTAGTCGAGCTGACCCAGCAAATTATAGCTCGCGCGCGCCGCGCACGCGGCGTTTGGTGCCTATTCTGCAACCAGTGTGGGACAGCGCCGGCAGGATCCAACATGCTGCTACGTCCTGCAGTACCGACGACACAGCTGTACGTGTCCCGTTTGCACCACTCTACGAAGACTGAGGACATCGTAGAGTATATGCGGGTGAAGACCAACTGGACCTTGAGGGTGGAAAAGTTGGAGGCGCGCCATAACACCAATTTCAAGTCGTTCGTGGTGCGCGTTCCGACTCACCACTTGATGACCATCCTCAAGGAAGAGTTTTGGCCGAAAGGTGTGCTGTATCGGCGTTTCCGCGGCCAGCTACGCGACACCTCGCAGCGTAACACGACGCCGTCACTTCGTGTACCGTAGTTTTTGTTTATTTTATTGTTTTTGTTTATTGTATAAAATATGTATTAGTTTATAGTAATTATGTTTTATACTTATATATGTATTGTGTTTTATGGGCCATAGTTGTCTGAAATAAAAGATAAAATAATAATAAATAAATAAATAGGCCCAACTTCCGTCCCTTAAAAAAAGCCCTTGCGGTCTCCCTTGACATCTCGAAGGCCTTCGACAGAGTCTGGCACGACAGCCTAATTGGCAAGCTTCCTTCCTTCGGTCTGCCTGCTGGTTTGTGTGATTGGATTGCAGATTTCCTGAGGGATCGGTCTATCCAAGTAGTCATAGATGGATGCGCGTCTGGACTGCTGCAACATTATTTTTGCTGCATATTAACGATCTGCTAAACCCGGTACCTTTGGGTATGCAGACGACAGCACTGTTGCCGAGAGATACGTGCCCGACGCACGAGCTAGTGGGTCTCAGGTCCGGTCTCTCCAAGAGGATATGGTTGGGCGCTTGAACTTGTCCTTACAGGCTGTCTCAGAATGGAGCGATGCCAATCTCGTCAAGTTCAATGCTGCTAAGACCCAGGCGTGTCTTTTTTCCCCTAAGAGCAGCCAATTTTACCTGGCTCCTTCTTTCCGAGAGCATGCATATTTCACATTATCAGTTCTTGTAAGTGTCGGACATAAGCATTGTGGGGATTGTTTGGAGCAGGTGTGCGCTGTTAAAATTTTTGTTCAAGTTTTCACTTCTGTCGGCACTCGCAGAGTGCCACTCTTTTTTTTATGGTAGCTCCCGTACCTATCCCGTACCTACATTATGTGGCATGTTTTTTTTTCTCGCCAACCTTAGCTCTGTTAGTTTATGAATAATAGTCGACCAACCTATAAAATGTACCTTTTTATCTTTCACTTTTTAGTTGTTATACCCCAGAACTAAAAACCCCAATAACCTGGAACGTGGAATTTAAACATAGTCGTAATTGGAGAGTACCAAAACGTCATCTAGATATACGCATTTTTCGTTTTGGTTCAGTTTTTCAAAAAGCGCTGAAGCAATTTCAATAAAATTTATATGAGACCACCTCGTCAGTATACTATATTCTATCGGATAAAAAAAGAATTTTGAAAAGCTGTCCTAGATTTAGACAGACAAATCGGCGGACATACATAACAGTTCTCCTCCTTTTTCGAAGTCGGTTAAAAGTGAAACCTTTTTTTTCGTTTTTAACCGACGAAAAAAAAGGAGGAGGTTCTCAATTCAACCGTACATAAATATACCCGGGCCTGCGGACGACGAGTAGTGGGTAACTCGCCGCCCGATCAGCACCAGGCCCGAGAGTCGACGGCGCGTAGTGTTCCACGCGCGCCTCAAAGAGTTGTCAGCAAAGTGAAGGGGCCTGCCAAGGCCGGTGCCTGCCCGGGGGTGGAGGATAAATTCGAAAGAGTTACCTCGCCCCCGGGCACTCGAGGCAGGGAGGAACAGGGGTGGGTTTTAGTCAGTAAGAGTCTGACACACCCTTCCGCTCCACCCTAGAGCGGAAGAAGTCATAGGATGATTTCCCACCCCCCAAAAAAAAAAAAAACTGTTGTTATTGGATCAAGGATATTCTCAGGTTTATAGTTCAACATAATCAAATAAGAACACACATATCAAATAAGAGCTTTACTTACTCAGTATTACATTTAAGCAGACCGTATATAAATATCATTTTTTCTTTCTTTTTTTTTGTGTATGTTAAGCCCTCACTCCGTCATTTATGAACCGATCTTGATGATTCTTTTTTTGTTAGATAGGGTATACCTCAAGGGTGGTCCCATGTTAAGAAAATAAGGATTTGATGATGGAATCCTGATAAAATTGAGAAGAAACCTCGAAAATCGTGGGCATGAATAGTGTTTCTGTATGTATGTTCAGCCCTCACTCCGTTGTTTATGAACCGATTTTGATGATTCATCATTAGACAGACATCATAAAACTGATCTGATGATGGAAAAGATGCCTTTCCGAAACAATAGAAGTTAGATATTAAAACTGGTTTTAGTGACAGAAACCACTTAATATGCTTTGAAGAAAAGACGTCTTTACAATATTGAAGGTAACCTCAACTGTTTAATATCCTGGGAACCTCAGGGAAGGATGGTTACATCATTAGCTCAGTGGCCAGAGGAATGATGAAGGATAAAAAATTAGCCTCAGAGTATTAAAAGATGAAGCGAGCCACAAATAATCATAAAATAAAAAACTTTTTATCAAAACATTTAACCGACGAAAAAGAACTAAAAAGCAAAAAAATAAATAACCACGACGAATAATAACGACTTCCAAAAAAAGGAATGGAAAATAACATTAATTTCGGAAGTCGGTGTTTCTGGATTTGTTTCTTCGTTTTTTGACACCGACTTCCGAAATTAAAGTTATATTTCCATTCCTTTTTTTGACAGTCGGTTCTATTTTTTTTTATTATTCGATTTTATTATTGGTTCACAAATTGATAAAGAAAAAACTTTTTTCAAAAATACAACCGACTTCTAAAAATTGCAAAATAACTTTAATTTCGCAAGTCGGTGTATAAATTTTTTTTGTTTCTTCGTTATTTGACACCGACTTCCAGTTTGTCTTTATAAATAGGTTTTAACAACACTTTTACACGTCAACATTTTTTTTGTCAGTTTTAGCTAGATCAGGTCGGTGTTTTCTAGCTGACTACCCTGAGAAGAAACACCGAAATAAACTCAGAGGTCAAAGTCTCTTTTAAAGTTTTCAAATCCATGCGATATGTACTGGTCAAATCATATGAGAATCATGTACTTTATTGTCTTAGATGAGCTTTTGAGGAAAGCAGCACACAGATTTGAGTGGACCTGTCCAGACAGTGCAAGCATTTGTCAGTTATCGTGAAGCTCTCACTCAGAAGTTTGAGGAGCTCAACGAACCGACGAACAATACCAAAGTAAGGACAGCCGCAAAAGTACTCAAACTGCCAGACAATCATAAAATCTACGTTAATACAGGGTGTAACGGAAAGGTGTGGTCATATATTAAGAACCGGTTCTGCCCATGGAAATGAACAACTTTCTCTAAGAAAAAAAAACCCAAAAAAAAAAAAATTAACTGTGCATACAAAGTGATCATCAGCTGATCAATATTTGTATGGGGGGTAAAATTTTTTTTGGAGAATTTTCTCACTTTTCTTGAATAAAGTTGTTCATATCGATGGGCAGATGAAGTTCTTAAAATATGACCACACCTTTCCATTACAGCCTGTATAACGACCTACATAGTTCTCGCATTCACATTATGCTATATGAGGACCATGCAGCTTAGTGTCTGTAGTGGTCTTTTGAAGAAAGAACCACACATATTTGAGTGGACCTGTCCAGTCAGTGCAAGCATTTGTCAATAGTCGAAATAGCTCAACATAGAACTAGGAGCTCAATGACTTGACGAAAAATACCAAAGAAAGGACTTTTGGGTAGGCCGCAAAAGTACTCAAACTGTCAGACAACGTTAAAAAATACTGTAAAAAGGAGGAGCAAAATAATAATAATAATAACCCGCATAGTCCTCACATTTACAATACGTATTGCTGACATCCTTTGAGGCGCGCGTGGAACACTATGCGCCGTCGACTCTCGGGCCTGCCCCCTTAGCCAAAATACATTTCTGTAAACGTTAACGCTAACGCTTCGTGCAAAATGTATGGCAAAGACATTACTGGGCGTGAGTCACGTGACAGTTCTCTGTCTAACGCTTCGTGTAAAACGTCGTTGCCATACATTTTGCACGAAGTGTTAGCGTGAACGATAACAGAAAAGTATTTTGGTTAAGGGGGCTGCGTGAACGATAACAGAAAAGAATTTTGTCTAACCCCCCAGCCCCCTTAGCCAAAATACTTTTCTGTTATCGTTCACGCTAACGCTTCGTGCAAAATGTATGGCAACGACATTACTGGACGTGAGTCACGTGACAGTTCTCTCCGCAGGTAATGTCCTTGCTATACATTTTGCACGAAGCGTTAGCGTTAGCGCTATTATAAAATTTATTTGGCTAAGGGGGCAGGTCCTAATCTTACTACTACTCGCTCTCCGCAGGCCAGGTACCTACGGTACCTTCACAATCTGGGCATTGATCAATTTGAACAAATATGCGATATCCGCAGCTTTTCTTCTAGAGCATGAACTAGTTATGCCGAAGTATTCTAACTTTGATCCATAGGATTTGAGGTTTATTCTACATTGGCATGATGCACCTAATCTACAGAGTGCGGAACGAGAGTAGATCCAGTCAGGAAGCCTTCACGTATGCAAGTTCATGTACCTGTGCGGTGCGTGTTCCGCGGCCGCGGTGGCACCGTCACTTTCATCCGCTTTCACTGCACGCGCGCCGTCTTGCTACTCGTAGCTCAGCGTCGCGTGCGCTCCCTGCCTCACACACACCTGCGGCAACAACACACACAGGCGCGGCATCAGCGACAGGTAGACCACCTACAGAGTATGCAATCAGCGATGCGACAGGGCAACCCCTGCTGATTGTTTCTGATACAATGTTTTCAATACCTGTGCTTCCTTTTTTGTTTTACAGGGCAGAAGTAACTTCAAAGTCTTCTGAAGTGAGCCTCTCCTGTGACTAGTAAGTACTTCGATATTATAAATGTCCCGAATTCCAAAATTAAAGGTATTTTTATTTTTCACTTTTTAGTTGTGGTTGTGTAAATAATACATAAACAAGCGATCGCAGTAATCGCGACACATTTGCTGTTTACTCTTCAATAAGTAATTGAAGAGTTCCACCGTCTATCTCCGAAGATCTTCATCAGATCCTAATGTATTATATAGATTTAAAAATATGCATTTAAATAACGAAAACCCCATCCAAATCGGATCAGGAGTTTTTGAGAAACTCGCGGACAAACATACATACATACGGGTCGAATACAGAAGCTCCTTTTTTGAAGTTGGTTAAAAAATATCATGCAAACTTGTCGTCTATGTCACAGGTGAACAAGGGGTAACGGATAAACTCCGAAAATGAGTTACTGCGCCCCTAGGCACTCAGGAAACTAAAGGAACAGGAGTGGGTTTTAGTCAGTAAAAGTCTGACACGCCCTCTCGCTCCACCCAGAGCGGGAGAACTCATTGGATGATTTCCCACCCCCACAAAAAAAGGCAAACAGAAATTAACTGGAACCTTAGTTCAAAGTTGCTTAAACACTTATGTTTAAGCAACTTTTGGTCCATAGTGTTACAATTAAAAATACTGGTTCATTCAATTGAATTATGACAGTTGCTTTGAAAAGTACCAGGGTAACACAATAAAGCCATTTGTGATTTTTTTTTAATAAATTATTTATTTTAGTAAGGTCCTGTAATATTTACTGCACACAATAGTGTTATGATTTTTAATTAGGATTATGAATCTGTTTCTTTTTAAAATCATTATTTACTTTACTAAGGTATTGTATGATTTAATACACTCTTTTTTTTACTCATGCCCTGTAGTATCTTATTGCTGATTGATAACTTTGTGTTAGTAGGCGTCTAATTTGTGTTCATTTCTGTTACCCTAGTAGTTTTCAAAACATCTGTCATAATTCAATCTAGTGAACCTGTATGTATTTTTAACATTATTGACCAAAAGTTGCTTAAACACTCAGTTTCAGTTAATTTCTGTATGCCTGGTAGTAGTGATGGGAAATTCCCGAGAACATTCTTTTAGCGAGAACTTTGCGGATATGTTCTCGAGAATGTTCTCCGAGCAGAGAATTTACGAGAACTTAAAAACAGAGTAACAAAACCTAAACTTCATCTAATTCTGACATAAAATTTGAATGATAGATGAAATGTACTCGTATTAGTGTGTTATGTATGATAAACTTTGAAACATTTCGTGAAGCAAACTACATTGGGGATTTTCAAAATTAAATACAGTATCAATTGATAACAAAATGAATGTAATTTTGTCAAAATCAAATAAAAATAGAAACGTCTTATTAATTTCATACATAGTTTTATATTTCTTTATATAATAACTTTCATAACTAGAACAAAAAATTAATATTTTTCTTATAAAATCACATATTCATAGCACTTTAAATAGGAGGTAATTACTTTACTGATTCTATAATCCTTGCTAAAGTACAATTAAAATATCTGCTTAATTTATTTTCCTATCTAGAACACTTTGGTTAATGTTGATTATTCATTAAAAACTTGGTGCCCAGTCGTTTTCAGGCTGTATTATTTATATGTCCAGGTTTAATGGATCATTGTTCTCATCATTGCTGTAGTAGTCCAAGGGCTCATAAACTTCTTCCTCTTCACTTGCCATATCTTCTGCTACTGAAGTATCTACCTTATCCTCCGACTCTAACTCGACGTCACTTTCTTCAAAATTATCAGTTTGATTCATTGTTTGACTATGGTTTGCCTGATTTGTTTCTCCATTTCCACCAGATGTACTTGGAATGGGATCAGAAAAACTTACTTGACTTTCGAAATTTATTCTTCTGTTGATAATTTTTCAGTTGTGTGCGATGGTATACCGCCGTTTACCCGAATTTTATTAACCGACTTCGAAAAAGGAGGAGGTTATCAATTCGGATGTTTGTTTTTTTTTATGTATGTTCGGGCATAACTCCGTCATATATCGACGGATTTGCAAAATTATTTTTTTGTTCGCAAGGGGTTTATTTCGAAATGGTCCCATATAAATTTCAAAAAGATCTGATGATGGGTTCCGGAGACAGACAACGGAACTCTTCAAAAATTGACAGCAAATCAACCGCGACTGCTGCTATCGTGTCTATGAATTGTTAACACAGTTTAATGGGGAACCACAACTAAAAAGTGAAAAATAAAAAACTTTTTTACAAAAAAATAGAACCGACTTCCAAAAAAAGTGCAAAATAACTTTAATTTCGGCAGTCGGTGTTCCTGTTTTGTGTGTTCGTTTTTTGTAAAAAAGTTTTTTATTTACCCTAATATCATTTGCCATAATAGTCAACAGCCATAATATTATACGACGTAATATTAATTTGCTACATTAGTCACGTGCTAGAAGCTATGTTTCCCATAAAGTCACTTACCATAACATCATTTGTCATAATCATTGTAAGCCCTAATTATCACATGCCCTAATTATCATAGGCCATAACATCATTTGCCATCGACATTGGGTATGTAACGGTTGTTATATCAGGAGAAACTGGATGCAATCGGAACTTTAGGGCACTCCGACTCGGATAGGTTAGGTTAGAACGGGATCCCCTTCGTGGTTATTTTTTATAAACCACACAGAAGTAGGAGCCGTCGACCAAGCCCACCATCAACCATGCATAGAATATTTTAATGTTTGGCTAGGTCTATTCGCTCGCTTCGCTCGCTCAAACGACCCCGCCATCCCCTTCGTGGTTATTTTTTTATAAACCACCCAGAAATAGTTTGGTTAGGTGCCATTTGAGTTAGGTTAGAACTGTGACCATTAAACTTAATAAAAAAGAATAAATAAATTTATTCTAATAAAATTATACCAAACATTACACAATATTTGTCTAATAATTATTACGGCATTTAAATGTTATGTCTAATAATCATTATGGCGTTTAAAAATTATGTTTGATAATTATTATGGCACTTAAAAATATGAAAAACAATACGTATGGCACTCGTATCTTATGGTATCTAAGTTTCGGGCAATTAACAGTATGTCATATGTCTTTTAGGGCAAACAAAACATTCGGGAAAATGAAATTTGGTTAAATGAAATTCGGGAATATGATGATTACGGTATATAATCTTCGGATAAACAATAGACAACCGTGTGCGATTAAACATATTTTTCCCGCAGTACCAGTACAAAATCTATTGCGCTTCTTCGTGTGAACGTTGGCGAAAGTGGAAAAGGACCTCAACCTTGATCTATCTATCGATGTCATTAATGAATCCATTATACCCCTCTCTATTAATGAATCCATCATACCCCTCTCTATTAATGAATCCATCATACCCCTCTCTATTTTGCGTCATAGTTGCTCTTTGAGGAATAAACGTATAAATTTTTAATTTGAATTTGTGAGTGCAAATAATGCTTGCGCTTAAAGGAATAATTTAGTTGCGCTTAGTTGGTCGCGCTTAAAAACAGTTGCGCTCTGAAGAATACCCCAAGAATATCCCCACTTTACGTGAAGGGGACCTACCCTAAAAAAATGTTTATTTCAAGATTTTATTTTACCATTTTGTCAGCGCGATTGATATGCATAATTACAACTTTCTAGTACTAACAGTCTATCTAATCCGCCGGCGGACAGACGGACAGAGCGAAAAGGGTTCTATGTTAGGACTATGGAACCCAAAAAACGTGGCAAACTGATAAACTCTATTGATTGGTAAGCCGTAAGTTCTTGTAACACAAGTCTTTCACTTGCAAGTCTGTCGGACCTGTGCTGTTCTGTAGCTGGCTTGGAGTTTAGATGCACCAGTTTGATACGGCATTGCGGTTGCAGATTAAGTATAGTGTATTGTGTATGCCGAATGTTCGTAGGTATGTATACAAACAGTAATGAGTATTGAGTTAAGTACTGTGAGTACGACGCTGGTAGATGAACGTAATATGTGGCTGCAGTTACTAACTACAAGTTTGCTTATCAACTATTGATTAATAGACATGCTGACTTGCTGAGTTAGCATGAGAGATGATTTTGGTTGTAATGATAGTGGTTATCAGAAGGGGGCCGCTCGGGTGGCGGGTATGGTGGGGGGGAGGGGGGGGCGGTCCGGGGGAGGAGCGGTGCGAGGAGGAGGCGCGCGCGCCGAGCGTACTCACGCAGTCCTCCGCTCGGCTTCGAACAGACCGCGCGCAGACATGACCGTCAGACAGTTCACTCGGGAGGAAGTCTCCAAAAAGAGCAGCAAAACTGAGACCGTATTCATTATCGACAATGTAGTATACGACGTCACCAAGTTCCTGGACGAGCATCCCGGCGGGCACGAGGTGCTGGTGAACGTGTCCGGCAAGGACGCGTCCGAGGACTTCGACGATGTGGGCCACTCGCTGGACGCCAAGGAGCTGATGCAGAAGTACGTGGTGGGTGAGGTGGTGGAGGCAGAGCGCGTCAACGTGCAGAAGCGCACCATGTCCTGGGAGGACAGCAAGCAGGACAGCGAGCCCGGCTTCACCAGCTCGTGGAAGTTCCCCGTGCTGCTGGGCGTCGTGGTCACGCTGCTCTACACCTACCTGTTCGGATAGTGCGCCTGCGCAGTGCCCGTGCGCGACGATTGTGAACGAGTGCGTGTCGCCCAATACAGACTGCTGTTAGATGTATGATACAAGGTTTTGTGCATTATTTATATATTGTGATATTTAATTAAAGTCATTTTAATAACTTAGATGATTATTTTGTCACTTCGCTGTGGCCGGAGTCGTGAGAGCGGCCCGGCGCGCGGCGGACCGGTTGTACCTGCGTGCGCTCGCGTGCCGCTCTGCTCGTGCACGACGCTCGCTGCAGCACCGCCGTGTGCCCGAAACACAGATACGAATGAGTTGCTTCACTTTTACTACCACGTTGGTACTGTAACACATAATATTAAGTAACATAGTTTCTGGCCAGCGAGCTGCGCTATTTGATAACACGCACAGATGATCAATTCCAAGTGGATGATATCTTCGTTAGCGTGTATACGATTACCTACAACAAAAAACTCGGCGGTCGAGACATGGTCTTCGTGTGGTGGAGCTCGATTGGGCGACCGGTTTTTTTACGCAACAGGAAAACAAAATAATTACGTCATTAGTGGCTTCAAATGAAGATTTTGTTGAATGAGAATACATTTTACGTGAGTTTGTTGAACTATGTAGATAAAGACTTGAGATACAAACATTACCGTGATGTGTATTACATTACCGTGAAGAGGCGAGAGTTCACTTAAGGTTTTACTACCGGCCAAGTGGCGCCTTAATTGAATAAAAAATCGTAGCATAGCCTAGAAAATAAATATTAAAGAATCCGACGTCACGTTTGTTACAAATAGGATAAAGTATTTTTACGTTGGTATCACAGGTCTCAGAATATTTCGTATCCAATGTAGTAGGCAAAAGTGTTAGATACGGCCGTTTTTGTACTTTTGCCTACTATTTTGAATACGAAACATTCTGAGACCTGTTTTAACAACGTAAAAATACTTTATCCTCTTTGTTATATATTATATATTACTAACGTCACGTTGGATTCTTTAATATTTATTTTCTATGCTATGCTTCAATTTTTTATTCAATGAGGGCGCCACTTGGCCGGTAGTATGGCCTTAAGCATAACATACGAGTAAGTTAAGTCGCTGAGGACCAGAGCCCACACTTCTAAGCACAGCTCGGGATTTGGGAACAACGCCTGGGATTTGGTCTTAGGTACATGATCATTGTATAAGTAATGTTTCAATGTTGGCTTTAAGTAATCTCTCTGCAGTCCGTCAGTGCAGCATATTTTTACTTGTTTCTGAAAGTATGTTCATAGTGTGTAGCTACACTTATCACAACGTCTCGCACGGAAGACACGCTGGGCTATTGATATTGTATTAGAACGACCGTCCTCTTGTACCTAGTAGCCACTACTTATACCTCCCAGCCTCCCAGCCACCGCCTCCGCGACAGCACCTGCTACGAACTGTCAGATATTTGGGTATCAGACAGAACGCGGCATGATTTATATTTAGCAATGAAACAAGTTCATGCGCTATAGATATATACTCGAATTAAACGATTTGTTTACCAGCAACTGGGTACTCGGTATGTTGATAATTTGATAAAAATGTAATGTAAGAGATAATGAACTGATAGCAACGAGGTCACTGTTACACTCCAGCGCGACTGATTAACTTACAGCTTTCAGCTCAAATATTGTTCAGTAGTAAAGTGTTTACACAATCATATTTTTTTAACGCGTCAGGCCCCTCGCGTTACCATAAGGTAACGCAACAATAGGTTTTTAATTGTGTCTGCTAATGAGGGGCTTGACGCGGCAAAGACTAATCTGCTTATCTATTTATATAAAAAAATACGTGTACCTCGATGACGTTTTGGTGTTCTCCAAATGTTTAAATTCCACGTTCCATTATATTGGGGTTTTTAGTTCTGGGGTATAACAACTAAAAAGTGAAAAATAAAAAACTTTTTACAAAAAAAACAACCGACTTCCAAAAAAAAAATACACTAAAAATTTATAAATAACTTTAATTTCGGAAGTCGGTGTTTGTATTTTTACTTCTTCGTTATTTGACACCGACTTTTTCATTATTTTTCACTTTTTAGTTGTTATACCCCAGAACTAAAAACCCCAATATAATGGAACGTGGAATTTAAACATTTGGAGAACACCAAAACGTCATCGATGTACACGTATTTTCCGTTTTTGTTCAGTTCCTCAAAAAGCGCTGAAGCAATTTCGATACAATTTATATGGGACCACCTCGGGAGTATATTCTATCAGATGAAAAAAGAATTTTGAAAATTGGTTCACAACTGACGGAGAAATCGGGTAACATCATACAAAAAAAAAAAAAAACAGACGAATTGAGAACCTCCTCTTTTTAGAAGTCGGTTAATAAAATGAATGTTGCTAAGCGTATAACTCGAGAATGGCTCGACCAATTTAGCTAATTTATTTTTTTGTATGTTCCTTAAGAAACTCGAGAACGGCTGTACCAATTTGAATGTACTTTTTTTTATATATTCTTGAACATCTCAGGAAGGTTCTTATAAAAAGAAAAATCGGAAAAACTTGAACTGGAAACAGTAAAAACCACATTTTACTTTACTTAAACATTCAAGCTGTTCCTAGCTGTAAATTCTGCAATAACTTTTGACAGTACGACATCTGTCGACAGGCCAGCTAGTAAATTAGAAGAAAGGCTTCAATCCTATTCACATGATAACAACATTCACTGTTTATTTCTCGCGATACTCAAGAATGAACATAAAATAGAGTTGCATAACAGATTGGTTGTTAACCTTTGACCGGCTGCTGCTGACGAGTCGTTCATGGTCACGGCGACGCGGCCTCGTCGAGCGCCTCGCTAAGTGAACACTATTTAATACGACATACAAATATCTGCGAAACACGCTAAACTTGTATGTGCTTACTGAAAGTAACTGGGACTGGAACGAGAAGCTGTTAGGATATTTATGATTAGCTATATTGTTGTTATTGATAAACCAGTGAGTGGCGCTAGCGGGCGAGTGCAGCGTCATGTGACGTCAGTGGTGGTCGCTCGTTATACCAATTGAGTACCTACCGGGCGTCGCCGGCCGGGAGCCGGAAAAAAAAAAGAAGATAGGTAGTTATAGTGTTTATCTCAATAAACATAGTCTGCGCTAATGTGCACACTCATGACGACTAGATTTTTACATACAAAAACCAAGGTTACATACAATACAAGGTTGCGAGTATGGTTGCATGTAAGTATAAGTATCTATGTTACGTATGGAAAGTTAAAAGTCTCACTGTTCCTCAAATGAGAATTATCAAATCTCTACCTGTCCCTCACGGGCTGGGCCACCAACTCCACTCACCGCGTGGCGCCTGCCGGCCAAGGTCACATAACATAACTACACACATTAAGAATCTGGTGTTATCTCAAAAAACATTCAAATGCACGATTCGAGGTCATGAATAAAACAATAGCAAACCTGGTAGTTATGTAGATAGGTAGGTCTACTTACTATTCTTTGTGTAGAACAGTTGCTTCCTAAGTAGGCACCTAGGTAAGTATACGAGGTGCCTCACAGCTACAACAACCGTGGAACGCAAAAAGCAACTGAAGGACCATGAGTGAGTTTTATGACACGCTCTTCCGCTCCACCCAGAGCGAGAGACCGTCCAAGTTCGTGTCGGGCCACGTACATGGTAGGGTTCCGTAGTCGCCCGTTATAAGTTTATAACATGCAGACTTAAAAAAAGGCTTTACGTTTATTATTATGAACATATTAATTCAGTTCACGGTTTAACGGATAATAAAGTTTATTAAAAAACAAAAAAAAAACATTTTATTTACTTCACCTATGTATTTTTTTCAAAGGATAAAATTTTTTTTTTCGAAATTTTTCACGTAGTTATATTTTATAAGTTGGGGGACTATTACTCTTAAACTAACAGAGCTAACTTGACCGTGATAGTTTTTCTTCAAAGTTCGTTTGTTTACTACTAAGTATCATGATTTTTTTTTCAGATTTTTCAAACCAACAGTTTAGCTTTTAGTGAAGGGACGACGACGACGACGCTAGACTCGAACGAAATTTCGCCTTATAGTTTAATATTTCGCAAACGGATCACTAAATCGAAAAATAGACTTCACAATTTCGCAATTATTTTGAAAGACCTATTCAACGATTCATACCAATCCTACTTATACCTTACTAATAATTATAATACATAATTTATGTATAAGTAGATGCGAAAGTTTGGATGGATGGATGGATGGGTGGATGTTTGTTACTCAGTCACGCCAGGACGGATCTGGATGTTTGGCACAGAGATAGATTATAGTCTGGAATAGCACAACGGCTATAATTTATAGTGGGAGAAGTACTAATTTCACGCGGGTGAAGCTGCTGGCAAAAGCTAGTCAGTGGTGCCGATTCTCTTGTTCAATAACTAAACTATAATTCGACAATCGCTATCTTTTACTAAAAGGCAGTGCAAGGAAAGGACAGCTATTAACTAATTTAGAGATGTCAAACTAGTTCACGCTTGCGCTCTACCGTGTTTTTAGTAGACATGTTTTTACGTGTACCCTTAATGTGTATGGAAATATTAGCTGTGTTTTACGTCCGACTCTTTCTTGTTTTATTAGAGAGAAAAAGATAGCAATAGCCTAAATTAAGTTTAGTTTGTGCAAACCAGAATTGGCACCAGTATCTACATAAAACAACGAAAACATAGATCAACAATTTTTTTTTATTGAGCCTATTTACCTACTTTCTTACATATGTCGCAGGTTTATGACAAAATCAGGTTTTTGATCAAAAACCTAGGCTTTTCATTAAGAACCGATAAGATAAAATCATTACTTTATGTTATCAATGTTATCATAAACCTGAGAAAATCCGGTTTTTTGATAAAAATCCTGAACTTGTTTATTTTTGATAAAATTTAAGCTGTTGACGCGATCGAATGGAAGATTTTTAGTCTATGAGCGAGCTAAGCGAGTTCGAGAACTTAGGGCACCCCGGCACGGACAGTTTAGGTAAGAAGGGGACGGCAGAGTTCAGTGATCCAGCGAAGCGAGCAAACAGACTCCGCCATCCCCTTCGTGGTTATATTTTTTTAACCATTTAGAAGTACCACGAGGTACCACCTTACCTTATTACGGGGCTCAGTAGTCTTTCTTTAATAACGACCGTCGTTAGCACATAATACCTCCCTATTTAACTGTTTTGTTAGATGTAGGTGATACGAGAGGCTAGAACAACTGATACGTGTGCTTGTGATTGCAAGTTCAAAACCCAGCTTGCACATGTTTACTGTGCGTGTGCAAGCTGGTTTAATTCCATTCGATCGCGTCAAGAGCTTTAATTTTATCATAAACCTAAACAAGTTCAGGTTTTTGATCAAAAAACTGAATTTTATCAGGTTTGTGATAACGTATAGAAATAATTTTATCTTATTCCGGTTCTTGATCAATAGCCTAGGTTTTTGATCAAAAACCTGATGTTGTTATAAACCTGCGACATAATGATAAATAATACTTAAGTATCTAGGTACAGATGGTTCAAGTTTATGAAGTCACTATGGCGCGGCAATTCTTTCGGAACTACAAGTACCCACTAATTTTCAGTTTCAGCACTGATTCAAGATTTATAAACATAACATACATTTAAGATAAGGGAATGTGAACTTGTACCAATTCACTTCTGACGAGGCTAGTTTAATGTATTCTTGTAATACAGATGATAGGATTGTATTACTGTTGAGCAAGTTTCAGAGTTATCATGACTCTGTGTTATGGCGGTCACCACTAAATCATCTGGGATATATGCAGAGGTTCAGGCTAGAAGTACCTTAGGTGAAAAAAACATACTCTTACGTAATAAACATTAGGTACTTATAAAGTCTGAGCGCTGGTTTTTATGTCTGTTCCACGAAATTGTAATATTTTAAGTTTAACACCTATTATTATTATTCTTTATTGTACACATAAAACACATACATAAAAAACACAATGGGTCAGTTAATTACAAAGGCTAGCTTAACCCAGCGTTTGGGTTTTCTTACAGCAAACCACAAGGTGAAAAATACATAATTATAAAAATTGCTATTGCGCCTAATTAGTAATTATAATAGTCTAAGAGATGGTCGCCACCTAGAGTGAGGTCCTGTTCAGCAGGCCGAAATTTGGGCTTAGTTTATTTAATATGGTAAATAACGAAAGTGCAAGTGTCATGATGTGTCCCTATTTGATTTTTCAAATATGATCAACTAGCACCCAAAAATAAAAAAAGCCGTCGGCTCAAGCTGCGTGCATAGGCGTACATTCAAAGTACGAGTATGTACGTACTAACACTTCTCATTCTCGCACATTTTGTTAATGATAAAAAAAAAAACAAAATAAGTCATGTCTGGGGGCTCTTGGTTCTTGGATTATTATAATATTTTAGATCTAGAATGTGGAACATGAGCAACCTTCAAACTGTTATACCTCTTCACAGGTCACTATAATTTGATTCGATGTATTTATCATGATTTTAAGCTTTTTACCGAACTGTGGACCGATGTGTCACAGTCGCGGTTTGAAGTCCAAAGTGTGAAGTCCGGAGTCCGAAGTGGAGGCGGCAGGTGTATGGTAATTTTTATCGCGAACTGGTTTCTACGACCCTTGCTACAGAAATACGAGTTAACGTAAAGTTGTTTATTTTGCATAAAGTTGTATATTTAGAGTGGGTACACGCAAAGTGAGAGAGAAGGCGAAGAAGTGATGACTAATGATTGTTGATCGTGCACGGTAGATTGTTGAGTGACGGTTGAGTGTTTGTGTGGAAACAAAAAGATTACATAATTACATTGTTTTCTTATAATGCAGGCTCGTCATTTATCTGAAACGCGCGCATAGGGATCGCCTATTTTAAAATCTTTCTTTTGAAACATAGACTCTTTGTAGGTTTTCCTTGTAAACTATATAAGTAGGTAAAGATTTTGCTGTTTTTTATTTAGTAGTTTCGTACAGTACAATCGGTAGGTACAATAGATTCGGAGCAAATTGGCTGTGACGGACGGACAAACAGACATAAAGACCGACGGATATACGAGTGATCCTATAGGGTTCTGTTTTTCATTTGGACGTTCGGAACCCTAAAACAGGTAATTTCCATGATATCTCTTCGTATGATCGCATGAATATCTGCTACCTAAACACGTACCGTCTGACATACCAAATGAAATACTGTTAGGGTCTCAAAATTTTTTTTCATAGTTTTACAATATATATACATATTTTTAAAGTAATTTGAATACATAAATATTAAAAATAGGATTCGTTCGGAATGCACGCGAGTCCTACTCATACTTGGCCGGTTTTTAGGGTTCCGAAGATAGTCTGAATGAAAAAACCGCCCAAGAGCAAGTTGGACTCGCGCGCAAAGGGTTCCGAGCAAATCATATTTTTTTCAGGTTTTTTTTTTAAACTACCTTCTCCTTACAGGTTTTCCGTTCCGAAAGTCCGAATGAAAAAACACTGTCACAGCCCATTTGCTGCGATGCTGTGGACCGATAGAGTTGAAATTTGGTACAAACCTGAATATCTGTGACCAAAACACGAACGTGTGAACCCTAAATAAATTAATTTGGAATATGGGGGTCAGTTTTGGGGTGAAAATCGGAAAATTAAAAAAAAAAAGTTTTTCAAACTGGGCCGTGCGATATATCAAATAAAAAGACACTTGTGTGACGGTCTCCTATTTTTTTTTTTAACAATTTTAAAATATATAGTTTTTAACAAAATGGATGAAAATTGACCATTTTAGGCCCAGTGGTTTCCAGGGACTAAAATTGTGAAAAAAAAATGCAGAAAGTACTTAGTTCTTTATTTATAAATTACAGGAAAACCTATACTAAGGAGGTAGGTAGTTTAAAAATCTAACTAAATGTTTTGTTCGAAACCATTTGCGCGAATGCGACTCGCTCTTGGCGGGTTTTTAACCGACTTCAAAAAGAAGGAGGTTTTTTTTTATGTATGTTTGGGTATAACTCCGTCATATATTGACGGATTTGCAAAATTCTTTTTTTGTTCGAATAAGGTTTAAGTTCCGAAATGGTCCCATTTCAATTTCATATAGATCTAATGATGGTTTTCGGAGACAGACAACGGAACTCTTCAAAAATTGACAGCAAATCAACCGCGATTGCTGCGATCGTCTGTCTATGAATTGTTAACACACTTTAATGTGAAACCACAACTAAAAAGTGAAAATAAAAAACCTTTTTTACAAAAAAAATAGAACCGACTTCCAAAAAAAGTGCAAAATAACTTTAATTTCGGAAGTCGGTGTCAATAAACGAAGACAAAACCAGAAACACCGACTTCAGAAATTAAAGTTATTTTGCACTTTTTTTGGAAGTCGATTCTTTTTTTTTGTTAAAAAGTTTTTTTCTTTAGTAGTTATATTCAAGATCACTATAGATATTGATTCAGGACGTCTTTCAGTCTTAATATCCTTTTTTGAAAACAGTAATCTCAATAAATGGAGGTGGAACAATGACCGCTATTGCCTCGTTGGAACAAGCCGACGACGCGACGGTAGCCTGTAGTATGTTCGACACCGGACGATAAGTGCCGACTTGTGTCCCGCGTGTAACGTGTTCCGCTGTTCTGAATTTCTGACGTAGTGTCGACAACACGATATGTCAGTCATTGTTATTGCTGGATCCTACTCAATCTGCCCAGCCTTTTCCCATCTCAACATCTCAAATCAACTACCTTGGGGTCGGCTTCCAGTCTAACCGGATGCAGCTGAATACCAGTGATTTACATGGAGCGACTGCCTATCTGACCTCCACAACCCAGTTACTGGGTAATATGATACCCCTTGGTAAGACTGGTTTCGAGACTTTCGAACTTCTGACGACCCATAACGACTGTCAAAGATGCACGATTGACAGCCGGGAGCAATGGGGTTTCCGAGGCATGGAGGAGTCTCGGTATGTAAAAATGGTCACCCATCCATGAACCAACCCCGGCAAGCGCAGCTTAACCTAATGGATCGACCCGTGCGGCTGTTATTACTTTAGCCACGAGCTCCTCTTGCTATTGCTGGATCCTACTGTGGTGTTGGTATTGTTAAAAGGCCAAGAGTGGCAACACTCACTGTGTATGTTGCATCAGTCTAAGTTGCATCATAATGGGACAAAGTGCTGAGCGGAACAGCTTACTCAGGGAACAAGATGACGACACATACTGAAACAGCGTATGCTATACACGTGTGGCATGGACTCATGCGGGGGATCAGTGAAGTAGTATATAATTGATGAACTAGTAGCGTGGTGCGATCTGTACCGTACTACGAGAACATGTTCTATTCTATGCCTTATCTCATAAAAGATAAACATGATATAGTGCTGTTTGCAGATGACACTTCACTTTTATTTAAACTCAAACGTCAGCAGGTGGTTGTTGATGATGTAAATAAAGCTCTTTCAACTGTAGTTAACTGGTTAACATCAATAATCTTCTCCTTAACGAGAAAAAAAAGAAAATGCATAAAGTTCACATTACCCAATGTAATACAAGTGAACACTAGTGTGTCAATAAAGGGTGAAGAGTTGAAACCCGAGGATTCCACAGTGTTCTTAGGTTTAACTTTGGATGCGCAGCTTCAGTGGAGCCCCCATATAGATAAACTGTCCTAAAAACTTACGTAGCTCTGCAGCATACGCCGTAATGAAAATTCGTGGTTTAACTGATTTAGAGACAGCTGGTTTAGTATACTTTAGTTATTTTCATAGTGTGATGTCGTACAGCATTCTGTTGTGGGGAAATGCAGCCGATATTCAGACAATTTTTGTTTTACAGAAAAGGGCTATTCGTGCAATTTATAAATTAAGTCCCAGACACTCCCTCAGAGACAAATTTAAAGAGATTAATATTATGACTGTTCCCTCTCAATATATTTATGAGAATCTCATGTATGCACATAAAAATATTAATCTGTTTCAAAGATACAGTGATATCTATAGCATAAATACTAGGAAAAAACACAAATTTATTGTACCTAAAACCAGGCTCAAGAAAAAAATAGGTGGTTCGTTTAGATGCCAATGGTATACGTTTCTATAATAAACTTCCTAGCCAAATTCAAGAACTAAGCATACATAAATTTAAATCATTTATTAAACGTAAGCTATGCCAGAAAGCTTTTTACACAATTAATGACTTTCTTGAGGACAAAAAGCCCACGCCTTTTTGTCCTCAAGAAAGTCATTAATTGAGCTGCTTCAATGATATACATGAGCCATTGTTTTCATATGTACTACTTACTGATGAATTTTTTTTATATATATTTTTTAATATTCGTTTTTGACATCAATACTTGTATAGTATTATATTACATTTTTTTTTTGATTGACATTTTATTATTATTATTTTTTTTTTGACTTGAATACTTTGTTAAGTATTATATTTATTTTTTGATTGACATTTTATTATTACTATTTTGTTTGACACGAATATTTACTTTGTAAAGTATTATATTTTGATTTTTTTTTATTACTTAATTATTGTAAATGTGAGGACTATGTGGGTTATTATTATTATTTTCTCCTCCTTTTTACAGTAATTTTTAACGTTGTCTGACAGTTTGAGTACTTTTGCGGCCTACCCAAATGTCTTTTCTTTGGTATTGTTCGTCAAGTCATTGAGCTCCTTAGTGGTTTTTAAGTTGAGCTATTCGACTATTGACAAATGCTAGCACTGACTGAACAGGTCCACTCAAATATGTTTGGTTCTTTCTTCAAAAGACCACTACAGACACTAAGCTGCATGGTCCTCATATAGAATAATGTGAATGCGAGAATTATGTATGGCGTTATATTTATGTAGATTTTATGATTGTCTGGCAGTTTCAAATGTCCTTACTTTGGTATTGTTCGTCGGTTCGTTGAGCTCCTCAAAGTTCTGAGTTGAGCTTCGCGATGACTGACAAATGCTTGCACTGTCTGGACAGGTCCACTCTAATTTGTGTGTTGCTTTCTTCAAAAAGCTCATCCCAGACATAAACGTACATGGTTCTCATATGATTTAACCAGTACACATTGTATGGATTTGAACACTTTAAAAGAGACTTTGACCTCTGAGTTTGTTTCGGTGTTTCTTCTCAGGGTAGTCAGCTAGGAAACACCGGCCTCATCTAGCTTAAACTGACAAAAACATTGAAGTGTAAAAGTGTTCCTTGTAACCTATTTACTGAATAAACATCATTTAACATTTACATTTATCATTTATGCCTGCGTTCACCAGTCACCGACTCACCGACATGCAAGACTACTCAACAGCCAGATTGATTGCACAAAGTTCAGATGTACCTGCGAAGTACGTAAACCAGCTGTAAGATAAATATGAAAGGCATAAATAAGTAACTATGTGAAAGTATATAATAGTATTATGCAAAACATAAGAAAATGTAAAAAGTACTGAGGCATTGGTAAGTAGGTCAGCGTGAGCAGTATGAGCAGCGCTGTGGCTAATGGTGGGTGTCAGCTTAGCGACCCCGTGGCCCCCGCGACCTGGTCCCCGCGCGACCACCATTACTTATACGATTACTCTTCGTAATGATGCAGACTCGCGGTAATTGTTCAGTCATTCTCCACATGCCTCTTTGTTCTCGAAGCTTGTAGCATAATTGGTGATTAAACGAACTTACCAAGTGAAGTTCTATCATAATTATAAGTGGCACTCCGTCCGAAGAGATAAGTATCAATCGCATGAACGGTGGCACCTATGCGGTACTACATTGTGTGAATAATATTTTATTTCAGGATACTTATCTCGAGGACGGAGTGCAAGTGTAATGAGAGTTTTGACGAGCGTATTAATATTGACTCACGTAACCAGACTGGTTCTGCGTGAAAGGAAACGATCGGGGCGGGAATCTTTTATTTTTAAGTGGCTTAATTGTCATTCAGAACACGCGATGTGTCAGAAGGCCACGAGCGAGCGGAAGTATTGTGCATGTGTGCTGCTGGTGTCGCAGCCGAGTGGCACCAGCACCAGCACCGGCACGACCTGCCTCGGTGACGTGCGCGGTCACGTGGCGACGCTACACGTGGCCACACTGTCGTGGACTCTTTATCTGAACGCCGCGCTGTCGCGCTGTAATCGATTACCTGTTGTTGTGTAGCCATTCGATTCTCTGTTGCGTCAGAAGCTTGTTGCTATAATGCTTGTCAGTAATTACACTCAGCGGTCTTACTACCTTATTATTTACATGGTTAGCTACACGTTATTGTCTTTGCTAACCATTTGAAAACAATTTATAGCCCTTTTTTACTTGGATCCTCTGCATGTATCGTATACTTAGCTTTGTTTATTTTTAAACTGTCATTAGAATAGTATACTTACACACCAAGGTTATTTACAGTCATCATTACTAAACACTTTTTAATATTTTCCTTGTGTTCGCTAACCAAAGCTAGATAAACTAAGAATGTAGGCGTTTGAAGTAAACGTGGTGCAGAATCTGGTAGTTACTATAATACATAAACTCAATAGGAAAGTGGTTTATGTAGGCACGTATTCTATTTACAGTAGGTGGTGGTTAACCGCTATGACGACTGTACACGGAGAACAGGTAACCGATGTAACTACATTACCAAAGCGTGTTTACCCATGTTTGTAAGTGTACCTACCAGATCTGCGCTCAGATCATCGACTGCGTGTCTCCTTGACCGCCGCGCGCCGCCGCCGCCGCATCGGGCTGTGTGGTGTGATGTAACGTAGCGAGAGCGACACACGCTGCACTCGACGCAGGTACGAGTACATCGCACGATATCTGCGTTATCGTAAGACTCACTATCTGAAGGTCATGTCGTTAACATCGACTGCCTTCTAGAAATAACTTCTATAGAAGAGTCATTGAACTGACTCGCTCTGTCTTATTTTATAAATGTCGCAGCATATGCTGAGATAGGTGCTTTTTAACCGACGAAAAAAAGGAGGAGGTTCTCAATTCGACCGTATATATATTTTCTTTTTAACCGACGAAAAAAAGGAGGAGGGTTCTCAATTCGACCGTATATAATATATATATATATATATTTTTTTTGTGTAAAATGGTGGCCCCATGTCAAGAAAGTCAGGATCTGACAGTGGAAACCTGATAAAATTGAGAGAAAACCTTGAAAATTGTGGGCACGTTTAGCGTTTCTGTATGTATGTTCGGCCTTCACTCCGTTATTTATGAACCGATTTTGATTATTCTTTTTTTGTTAGATAGGGTATAGGTACCTCAAGGATGGTTCCATAATAAGGAAGTCAGGATGTGACAATGGAATCCTGATAAAATTGAGAGAAAACCTCGAAAATTGTGGATACGTTCAGCGTTTCTGTATGTATGTTCGGCCCTCACTCCGTTATTTATGAACCGATTTTGATGATTCTTCTTTTATTGGATAGGGTATACCTCAAGGGTGGTCCCATGTCAAGGACATCAGGATCTGATCATGGGATCCTGAAAAAATTGAGAGAGAACCTCGAAAATTGGGCACGAATATTGTTTCTGTTTACTTTTCATAACTTAATCAGGTATTTGCATTTAGGAACCATCACATCATGAAACTGAGCTGATGATGGAAACCATAGCTTTCCTAAACAATAGAAGTTAGAAATATAAAAACTAGTTTTAGTGACAAATACCACTTAATATGGTTTGAAGAAAAGACGTCTTTACAGTATTGGAGGTAACCTCAACTGGTCAATATCCTGGGAACTTCATGGAAGGATGGTTATTTCATCAGCTCAGTGGCAAGAGGAATGATGAAGAATTAGAAATTAGCCTCAGAGTGTTACAAGATGATGCGAGCCACAAAAAATCATAAAATAAAAAACTTTTTAACAAAAAAATTAACCGACGAAAAAGAACTAAAAAGCAAAAAATAAATAAAACTTTTAAGTCTTGAGTAATGAGCATATTTACCTACATAAAATATCAAATTTTATATAAACTAATTTTGAGTCGGCGCCAATTAATAAAATGATTAATTACCTACTTACAGCCTTCTTCATTTGTAAGTACTTATAAAATTTAGGTATATACTCGTAATAATCAGATTGTTGTTTGGCGCCGACTCAAAATTAGTTTATATAAAATTTGATATTTTATGTAGGTAAATATGCTCATTACTCAAGACTTAAAAGTTTTATTTATTTTTTGCTTTTTAGTTCTTTTTCGTCGGTTAATTTTTTTGTTAAAAAGTTTTTTTTTGGCCTCGCACAGGTCTTACCTATGTTTTTTCTTTATATTTTTTGATTATGTAGTTTTTTATGTGTTAATATTGTTTTGATGGTATGTTGTAAAATAATTGTGTTTTTCTGTGCGAAGCACAAAATAAACGTTTTTCTTTCTTCTTTCTTTCTTTCTCTGTGATGGGAGCTGAACATCATAAAACGATGGCTTATATGATGTGTTGCAATGAGCAGCTGAAGAAGCTCAGTCGCACACTGCACACCAGCACACAACGCGTGCGCCGTGACACTGGCATTGCACTGATTACAAAGTCTGTGTAGCGCGGCATTGTCGGCATTGTGCACTAGTCAGATTTTGAAGGTTAATTATCACAACACGACTGGCTTTATGTAATATTAAATGCACCCATTCGCACATTTGCATAGGCGACATATTGTTAAAACCTCGAGACTTCTGTACTATATGTTTTTAGGTCTAATATTGAATTGATTATTACTCATAAACCTTCCATCATAAATATCATAATTGTGGACATCCAAGCAAAAAGGGCCCAGCTCTCGGCATTTAGTTTCCGAGATATGTACGCAGTTTTGTAAAGTTGGGTGAAAAATTGCATTTCACGATTTTAATTTTGATTATTAATTAATACTCTCAATTATATCAAGTTAAGTAGAAAACGGTATTTTCACATCAAAGTTACACTAACACATACTATGTAGAAAGATTATCTACCAACCTACGTTTTTACTCACAAAATATGCATGTCGCAGCCATCTGGTTGAATTAGCCAGCAATTGGACGCCTAGGCCGTTCATTAAACCCGGGCCTGCGGACGGCGAGTACCTGGTGGGTAGCTCGCCGTCCGATCAGCACCAGGCCCGAGAGTCGACGGCGCGTAGTGTTCCACGCGCGCCTCTAAGAGATGTCAGCATTCATGACGGGGCCCGTCATGCCACCCAGACCGGGAGATGCCATTGGATGATTCCCCACCCCACAAAAAAACTAGAATCACTCAACGTTTAACAACTTGGAGTATTGAAAGTCATCCCTTTGAAGATGAATGACCAAGACTCAGCCGAGTGAATTAAATTTATTACAAATTAAATAATTAAAATAATTACTTATTAGTAAAAGTAGTCAGCCGGTTCACGCGGCTTAATTGTTTAAAAAAACTCCCCGCCAGCCCCTGCAGCTAGACTCGAAGTTGGGAATACTAACATAGGTGCGCCAAGGGTTTTACGCACCTACTCGCAGACGGATGTACCTCGCGTCAGCGGAGCGGTGCATCTATTAGATAAGTAACTAGGGGGCATCTCATAAACAAGAAGACCTCTGAACTGGTGGAGCACACTGTGTTTAACTGATGTCTTGTCATTGGGTATATTATTTTGTTAATAGTAATTATTGTTTTACACTTATATATGTATTGTGTTTTATGGGCCATAGTTGCCTGAAATAAAGGATAAATAATAGTAATAATAATATTCTGCTGAGACAATAGAAGTCCTATAGTTACAACCAAGGTTCCTAAAAGGATCGTGATACCCTTTTACTGACTGGTGGAGGTCAGTAGGCAATAGACAGTAGCTCCAGAATAAGCGTTGGTACACTACTGTGCCAACGCGACGCCAACACAGTTAGGGAACAAGCAGGCAGATGATGAAATAGCCGCTACATATATTTATTAACTTATTGCTGATTCATCATGAACATGATTAATTTTTGCCGTGTGTTATTAGAACTCACGAGGACGCGAAGATTGCCAACTAAACATGACTTGACAATATGGAATGAAAGTCAAAACGGACGAACAAGCATCATTTTTCTTTAAAACCGCTAATTAGAAACTTGGGTTTTATACAATAATCCACAAGTCACACTATCACGTCCTGCCGGGTATACGACGAGTTACCAGTAAGATATACAACTACGACTCTAAATATTAAAAATAGCCTTATCTAAACGATTTAAAAACGGCTTATTTATCGTGACTTATTAAATATTTGAATCATGTCGTTAAGTAGATAAGAACTTGTTATGTAGGTACAGAATACTTGAAAACATTATGTAATCAATAAAACCCTATATACGCAGTAATTTATTTGGTCTCTAATTTGATTCTCTTCAGGTACCTACTAATAAAGATCGTGTTTTATATTTGCGAAAATCAAAGGTCGAGGTGTGAATCCGCTGTTTTTTTAAACTGTAGATATGCATATACGAGTACCTATAGGTACCCTACTGAACACATAGTGAAGGTAACGAACCGCTTCACCGCCGCACACTGGGGCCTCGCCATACAAGGGCATGCCCGTAACTCATTTTCCAAAATGTGGGTTTTATAAAAAAATTAATGTGTTAGCTTAATCTGTATTAGTTATCATTATCACATCACGTGTCTAAATATTGAGTCACTAACTACTATAGGTGGTCCAGTGCATAAGCTCGAAGTTGACTGTTTACGCAACAAAAAAGAAAATACACTAAAAATAACTTTAATTTCGGAAGTCAGTGTTTGTATTTCATTTCTTCGTTATTTGACATCGACTTCCAAAATTAAAGTATTTTTTTTAATTTTTAGTGTATTTTCTATTTTGGAAGTCGGTTGTTATTTTGTAAAAAAGTTTTTTATTTTTCAATTTTTAGTTGTTATACCCCAGGAATAAAAACTCCAATAACATGGAACGTGGAATTTAAGGCGCTATTAGCTGCCAATGACTTTGAGTGGTTAGCTTGCATGTTCTGCGCTGAGCTCACGTAACGCGTCGTATGGCCCACCCAGTAATGGGACTCGCCCATCAAGGAGCGCTGTCCGAAATTAGACGCATTATTAATTTATTACACATAAAACAACAGCCCCCCTAGCCATATTACATTTCTATTATCGTTTACGCTAACGCTTAGAACAAAATGTATGGCAATGACATTACCTGCGATAAGTCACGTGACACTTATCTACGCAGGTAATGTCATTGCCATACATTTTGCTCTAAGCGTTAGCGTAAACGATAATAGAAATGTAATATGGCTAGGGGGCAGGTATTTAACTAAAACTCTGAGACTAAATTATAAATAATTAAACGATCTTTAAAATTATGATGATTTCATAAAAATACGCTTTATAGTTTTTGCGTGATTCTCAATTCTTTATCCGCGTTAGACATAACTTTACAAATTAATTACACAATGTTATAAAAATATAATTTCAAATAATCTGAGATCAAATAACGACGGAAATTGTCTAGAGTAACATACATTTTTTTTAAATAAATAAGACTAGTCGTTTATACGTGATGTTAAATTAAAAACCATTAAAAGTCGTATAATTGCGCCTTAAACAGACATGTAAATGGAGAAAACAAAAACGTTATCTAGGTATACGTATTTGTTCGTTTTTGTTCAGTTTCTCAAAGAGCGCTGAAGCAATTTCAATAAAATTTATATTAGGCCACCTCGGGAGTATATGCTTTCGGATAATAAAAGATTTTTGAACATCGGTAGGTACACAACTGACGGAGAAATCGGCGGACATACATAAAAAAAAAAAAAACAAAAAAAATACAGCCGAATATAGAACCTCCGTGGTACATAGGTTATAAATAGTGGGGGAAAGACTAACTCCACGCGGGCGAAGCCGCTGGCAGAAGCTAGTTACATACAGTACATGTATTTTCTTATGGGTCTACTACCCGCCAAGTGGCGCCCTCATTGAATAAAAAAATCGTAGCATAGCATAGAAAATAAATATTAAAGAATCCAACGTTGCGTTTGTTACAAAGAGGATAAAGTATTTTTACGTTGTTAAAACAGGACTCAAAATTTTTTGTATCCAAAAGTTTTGTTATTTTTGCTTACTACTTTGGATATGAAACATTTTGAGTCCTGCTTTATATTTATTATCTATGCTATACTACGATTTTTTATTCAATGAAGGCGCCACTTGGCCGGTAGTAATAGGGCCTCAATGCCCCTCGGCAATCATCGCATTTCCGAATACAAACGAATGCTAATTTCCATGTCCATCAATTATTAGATTTAACGTCTCACAATCATGTATAATAATCTAAATTCAGAACTATGTACTTTATTGTTGTTTTGTTTTGATTTAACCGCGTGAACTAAGTAGGTATTTAGTTCTGAATTCAAATTATTATTAACTATGAAAATCTAATAGTTGATGGACATGGATATTAATTAGCATTTGTTTGTATTCGGAAATGCAATGATCGCCGAGGGACAAGTTGTACTGTAGGTATAGAGATAGTTTACATGGTTTATAATTTATACTTTCCACATGATTTGGGGACGACGACGGTAACGGGTTGTGGTCGCGTTGTTCAAATCACGTGGAATCTTTCTTTAGTAAACTTTCTTTAGTGACGATGTGAACGTGTTGTAACGTGTTGGACGACGGACGAGTCACCAAGTGTTGGACCTACACCTACCTACCTACACTGCAATCTGACCATACAAATCGGAATAAACAATGAATACACACAATTCGTGACTATCTTTGTCTACTAAGATGATTCGACGATTTGCGACGATTATGATATTTATTGAGATATACACATTGAGTTCAAATAGGTATTGAAAAATAGGTAGGTAAGTACGGTAAAGTCGCTTTATAGTATTCACAAATACAAGATCACACTTTTTCTATCATTTATCGAGCCTGTACCATTCACCCTACTCTAGTGGAAATTATGTTTTTCTTACTCCTCCGCTTTTCTTTTCTTATTAATTTCGTTGCGGGACCCAAGACAGTTTAATCGTTTCTCTTGGACACGTCGAGCTTCATTGCCTCGGTGTTTTTCTGGTGGTCGCCACTGTTGATTCTGTAACGTCTTACAGGAGTTACAGTAGTTTGGGAATAGTGTGGCGGACTTGTCACCCTACTCTGTTGGGATTGGTTTTAAGTCTAATCTAACCAGCTCAGTACCAGTATTATACCGCACATGGAGTGACTACTGTCGGACCTCCAAAAAGCAGTTACCCACCAGGAAACACGATGCCCCTCGGGAAGAGTTCACTTGTAGAGCGTCATCAAGCGAGCCTCTAGCATGTCGGGATTAGTCATTAGAAATGTAGTTGTCTATCAAAAAATTGAAACCTAAATTCTATTGTACAACTGCCACATCCGCAGCATTTGAGAATACTGTAGCACTGTTGGAGACCACATTGTGCTACACGTAAGTTGAGACTGGAGCGTATTCAGAAGAGGTTATATTCTAACGGAATTGCCAAAAAGAAGCCAGCATATGAAACTCGGTTCTCTCTAGATAAACGTGGAAACGTAATTTGATTCAAGTTTCTTTATTAAAGTTTAGCGAGAGAAAATACACTGCCCTCAGTTATTAGGCCAAATCACATTCCGTGCTTCAGCTAGATACCCGTGTGCACCAATTACGCACACCACGTAGAGCAGTTCTCGGTGCCAATCGGTCGTTCCTCGAATATGTGAACTTGTTAATAGTTGCAGAAATGGATGGTCACATAATCACATCCACAGACCGAGCGTGGCAACAATAGCAGACTTTAGACATAATAGCACCATAGCTTGTCATTGAGTGAGAGAGGAGCGGCGCGCGCGGCGCCTGCCCGCGTCGCACGGGCAATGCCCCCGTTACCAAACTGATTGATATCACAATTGAGCGTACGCTACTCAGTCCACGTGGGCGAGTGCCGAGAAGGCCGTAGGTGAGGGCCGCGTTCACAGATTTTCTCTCTGTATTGAGTCTTAACAACCTGCAACTTAACACTGAATGCCTAGGTATTTTATACAGTGCATAATATTCAGCCGGCAGTTTCTTAACCGTTAACATACTGCCGGCTGAACATTATGCAAACGAACCTCTCTATGTAAAAATATGAGCCAATGGAAACTCTAACTTAAACCCTTAGTAAGTTAAAAACTCGTTAACTCAAAGTTTTTAACGTTTCCGTTGTACTTTAAGTTATCGAGGTTCTAGTGTATATAGTTTTCGCACCGAAAGTAAGTTACTTATTTGGTAGAGACTTTGTTTGGGATATCGAAGGTTTATGAAATATACTTCTATCAGAGCACGTTGGCCACGCTCAAGGTCTATGAATTTAGTCTTAACCGCACCCCTACATATAGGGATGCAGTACGCTAAGACGAACAGTACCAACCATTTCGTTGAGCAGGTGCCCGGAAGAATTTGTGTTATTGGGTACTTTTTTAGGAACGGTATGCCTCAATGTTTTGAAAATCCAACTCAGTTTTCTGATTCTGTCCTATGCGGATAGATAGATAGACCAAGATAGTCAGAGGTCAAAAATTACTACAAGATATTTGGTTTGTCATACCTTTTCTACACAAGCAATTAGTTACGTCATCACACGTGTGTACTTGTGATGTTAAAATCAGTACTTGGTTGTGTACGGTGTGAAATAATGAAACATTATGTAGTTCGTTTTAGCAGTGTTGAGCGTGAGCAGGTTATTTTTGAGCCATCTAGCTATTTGGGTTATATCGGCTTTCCCAGGAATTCCCAGTAAAGACTATCGCAGTTTCATCGGCATAAGAAAAAACTTTTACGTTATTGATTTTAAGGTTATCGAGGTCGTTGATGTATAATAGGAACAGTAAAGGGCCTAGCACGCTTCCCTGGGGGACACTAAAATGACATTTGCATCATTACTAACATATCTACCTACTTTCACTCTCTGCTTCTTATTTGAGAGATATTTTCTAAAAAGTTTGAGCGGGATTCCTCGCACACCCGCGGCTTCCAATTTGTTTATAAGGATAGGAACAGAGACGGTGTCAAACGCCTTTTTTAAGTCCAGAAACACGGTAAACATTTGGTACAAACATACAGATTATCAGCCACCAGAGAGCTACGGGCAGTGACTGCATCCTCAGTCGAGACTCCTTGCCTAAATGCAAATTGTAAGCTACTACTTATGGTGTTGCATTTGTTGGGAAATTTTGTTAGCCTGTTGTTCATTACCTTTCCAATAATTTTGGAGATAGCTGGCAAAATGGATATGGATATGTACTTGTTGCCATGGTCTCTGTTCCCTCCCTTGTGAACAGGAATAATAATAGATTGCCGTTGGCTAAGATTAGCCAAATGCGCGAGAATAGAAACAATTTCCTGACTAATTTGTTTCACAAAACTAGTGGAAACATTGTCCCACCCAGGCGCGCTGTCAGATTTTAAACTCATCAAGATCCCACTCACTTCTTCAGGATCAGTGTCAAGAAGTACAAACGAATTAACCTGAATTGGAGACAATTCTGATCGATAATTGTTTGAGTAGTTTTCTGAAGGTTGAATTTTTTGAGCAAGTTCTCTACCAATGTTTACAAAATAATCATTAATGAAGTTAACAGAATCAGTTGGACTTGGCCTCATGTGTAAGTAGTTCTGTATTTTTGGTCTTAGAATTATTATTGCAAGTTAGGGTTTTAATATTTTTCCATAATGATTTATTATTTGTAACTGTATTAGCAAGTTGGTCACTTTCATATACATATAATATATTTTATTTTTTTGATAAGGTTTCGATATCGTCGTTAGGTTATTTTTAAGATATCATTGAATGGATCCCTCGATCGATCACTGCGGGATTCTTTTGAAGTTTGTTGCGATTCTTAATGCATTTTAATATTCCGGTACTAATCCACGGTTTAACGGTACGTTTGCTGTTGGGAATTATCTTTATAATATTAAAGTGACTAATAGATTCAGTTAATTTGTGTACTAGTTTGTCAGCTAATTTATCCGGGCCACTACATGACAGCAGCTCTGAAATTTTATTTTTCTTAGATGTTTTAATGCCTGTTCAAAATCGATGAATGAGGTAGTTTTATTTGCAGTTTGTTTGGGTTTAAGCTTTGATAATGATAGAAAAGTAGTGAAGTGATCGGTGATGATTGTTCGTAGTATAGCGATAGCGATATAGATGCTGATACCTTTTTAGGGTTCCGAACAATAGGATCACTCGTGCATCTGTGTGTCTGTCCGTCTGCCCGTCTGTCACAGCTAATTTACTCCGAATCCACTGGTCCGATTAAGTTGAAATTTGGTACACAGGTGTATTTCTATGACCCAAACACGAGCAAGTCATGTAAATAAATTAATTTGGAATATGGGGGTCACTTTTGGCGGGAAAATCGGAAAATTTATAAATAAAGTTTTTCAAACTGTACCGTGCGACATATTAAATGAAAGGGCGCATTGTGAGCGTTTCAATTTTTTTTTTTTATAATTTTAAATGAATCGTTTAAAGTTATTTAAGAAAATAAACGAAAATTGACCATTTCTCCCCCCTTTATCTCCGTAACTACTGAATCTAAAATTTTGAAAAAAATACTGGAAATAGTTCTTTACTGATAGATTACAGAAAAACCAAAGAGAAGTCTATATTTTTCATACTTTATAATAACTCGCTTTGGTTTTTAACCGACGAAAAAAAAGGAGGAGGTTCTCAATTTGACCGTATATATATTTTTTTCCTTTTTTTTTTTGTGTATGATCAGCCCTCACTCCGTTATTTATGAACCGATCTTAATTTTTTTTTTGTTAGATAGGTTATACCTCAAGGGTGGTCCCATGTCAAGGAAATTAGGATCTGATAATGGAATCCTGATAAAATTGAGAGAAAACCTCGAAAATTGTGGGCACGTTTAGCGTTTCTGTACGTATGTTCGGCCCTCACTCCGTTGTTTATGAACCGATTTTGATGATTCTTTTTTTATTAGATAGGGTATACCTCAATCGTGGTTCCATGTCAAGGACATCAGGATCTGATCATGGAATCCTGATAAAATTGAGAGAAAACCTCGAAAATTGGGCACAAATATTGTTTCTGTTTACTTTTCATAACTTAATCAGGTATTTGAATTTAGGAATCATCACATCATGAAACTGAGCTAAAGATGGAAACCATACCTTTCCTAAACAATAGAAGTTAGATATAAAAAAACTGGTTTTAGTGACAGATACCACTTAATATGCTTTGAGAAAAGACGTCTTTAGAATATTGGAGGTAACCTCAACTGGTCAATATCCTGGGAACCTCAGTGCCAAGAGGAATGATGAAGGATTAGAAATTAGCCTCAGAGTATTAAAAGATGATGCGAGTCACAAAAAATCATAAAATAAAAAACTTTTTAACAAAAAATTCAACCGACGAAAAAGAACTAAAAAGCAAAAAATAAATAAACCTTTTAAGTCTTGAGTATTGAGCTTATTTACCTACATAAAATATCAAATTTTATATAAACTAATTTTCAGTCGGCGCCAAATGATTAATTACCTATATCTAGTCTTCTTCATTTCTACGTACATATAAAATTTAGATATTTAATAATCAGATTGTTGTTTGGCGCCGACTCAAAATTAGTTTACATAAAATTTGATATTTTATGTATGTATGTATGTACGTGTTAGGTAAATAAGTTCAATACTCAAGACTTTTTAACCGACGAAAAAAAGGAGGAGGTTCTCAATTCGACCGTATATATATTTTTTTTTTTTTTTTTTTTTTTGTGTATGTTCAGCCCTCACTCCGTCATTTATGAACCGATTTTGATTATTCTTTTTTTATTAGATAGGGTATACCTCAAGGGTGGTCCCATGTCAAGGAAGTCAGGATCTGACAGTGGAAACCTGATAAAATTGAGAGAAAACCTTGAAAATTGTGGGCACGTTTAGCGTTTCTGTATGTATGTTCGGCCTTCACTTCGTTATTTATGAACCGATTTTGATTATTCTTTTTTTGTTAGATAGGGTATACCTCAAGAATGGTCCCATAATAAGGAAATCAGGATGTGACAGTGGAATCCTGATAAAATTGAGAGAAAACCTCGAAAATTGTGGATACGTTTAGCGTTTCTGTACGTATGTTCGGCCCTCACTCCGTTATTTATGAACCGATTTTGATGATTCTTCTTTTCTTGGATAAGGTATACCTCAAGGGTGGTACCATGTCAAGGACATCAGGATCTGATCATGGGATCCTGGAAAAATTGAGAGAGAACCTCGAAAATTGGGCACGAATATTGTTTCTGTTTACTTTTCATAACTTAATCAGGTATTTGCATTTAGGAACCATCACATCATGAAACTGAGCTGATGATGGAAACCATAGCTTTCCTAAACAATAGAAGTTAGATATAAAAACTAGTTTTAGTGACAAATACCACTTAGTATGGTTTGAAGAAAAGACGTCTTTACAGTATTGGAGGTAACCTCAACTGGTCAATATCCTGGGAACTTCATGGAAGGATGGTTATTTCATCAGCTCAGTGGCAAGAGGAATGATGAAGAATTAGAAATTAGCCTCGGAGTGTTACAAGATGATGCGAGCCACAAAAAATCAAAAAATAAAAAACTTTTTAGCAAAAAAATTAACCGACGAAAAAGAACTAAAAAGCAAAAAATAAATAAAACTTTTAAGTCTTGAGTAATGAGCATATTTACCTACATAAAATATCAAATTTTATATAAACTAATTTTGAGTCGGCGCCAATTAATAAAATGATTAATTACCTACTTACAGCCTTCTTCATTTGTAAGTACTTATAAAATTTAGATATTTAATAATCAGATTGTTGTTTGGCGCCGACTCAAAATTAGTTTATATAAAATTTGATATTTTATGTAGGTAAATATGCTCATTACTCAAGACTTAAAAGTTTTATTTATTTTTTGCTTTTTAGTTCTTTTTCGTCGGTTAATTTTTTTGCTAAAAAGTTTTTTTTCTTTTTTCGGAGATAGATAAATTTATTTTCAACAGACTAAAACTACAATACATATTATACTAAACTAATAAATAACTTAATAAATAAAATATGTACAAGAGGCATAAAAGATCCGGTAGGAGTAAAGCTCATTGGGCATCAAAAAATTCGTCCACATCGCTGTCAATGGGAAAAGTGCCCAGAACGGTGGCAGCATTGCCACGTTGAATGGCAATGCTGATTCGTTGGCCGAAAAAAAGGCCAGCCCTCTGGTCACGTGAAGAGTCGACTAAATGTTTGCTGATGTCACGGAAAACTCGATGAGCACTCGGACCCCATGGCCCTAGTGTTTCAACCCCAAACGGCTCAAACATATAACTCCCAATAAGGTTGTTATATTTGCGCCGTTTGAGGTTTTCTGCACCTGTAGCAGCCGCCCCAGCACAACCCGCCGTGCTAAGAAGATGAGATGGCGCAAGGGTGTCGACACATGTTGCATCCCACACTAAACCCCTACCCATCTTCCAAGGCATTATAGTCATCCCATCGGGCCTCTTTCCATCGTCACGTGCCAGGCCATGAGGTTCTAAAACGGCTGACACACCGGCGGTGACAAGAGCCCGACGGATGATGTCGTTAATGCTGGCGTGTCGTGCCATACGACCCGCGCTCCTACTGCAGGATAGGCCATGGTGTCCGAGATGGTCGACTGCTTCATCACATTGGCAGCGATGTGGAGCTCCGCAAGGAGCACCCAGACGCAAACATGTAGCGATCCGGAAGGTGTTGTCACTCAGCATAGTACCTATGTTGGGTGATGGTAGTGCCTGTAGCGAGAGGCCCGACTCCCATTCACACACAGCCAGCAGGCGGGCACGCTCAGCAGTATTGGTTGACGTATTTAAGAGATTATTCCGTACCAAACTACAGAGCGGCTCGTCCCACTGCCTCTGGGAGAACGGGTTCTCGGGCAACGCCGTGTCCGGGCAAGCCATTGTCCAAGCGTTCATTGCGTCGGTCAAGCACGGCACTTCACAGTTAACCAGTGATGAAGTCAAAATTCTTTTGGTTAACTTTTCAGTGCTGTGGACCGAGGACAGGAACGCCGGTAGGCTTATACTAGAAATTTTGCGGATGCCGAGCCCACCAAAACGAATAGGTAGTGTGGTTCGCAGCCACGCTCGGTCATCCAAGGCCACATTTAAAATGGTTGTAAGAGTGCATCGAATAATTTCATCAATTTTGTCCATGAGATGTGAATGCTTCCATAAAGGGGAAGAGCGGAGAAAAAAGTAAATTTATTTTTGTGAGTCTGTCCGAAATATCATTAAAATGATTAATTTTTCCGTCAATGAATGGAGAAAAACTTTCATCCAAAATAGGGGAACCTAGGAGGTGCAGTGAACTTTTTTCTAAAATTTTGATTTCTGGTGCAATTGTATTGAATTTATGAAGGGTCGATTGTCTTTCGGTATTGTCACAAAGAAAAATTTCACACTTCGAGTGGTTAAGGTCTAGTCCGATGGATTGAAAATGAGTCTTCAGGAATTGAAAGTCTTTTAATACGGTATCGACGTCACCTCCTAATGTTCCTTCATCCATATACTCGTACCATACGTTAAATTTTGAATTTAGTTGTTGAATGACTGGATGAATAGCCAAACTGAAAATGACTAGCCCGAGACTTAAAAGGTTTATTTATTTTTTGCTTTTTAGTTCTTTTTCGTCGGTTGAATTTTGTGTGTATCCGGTTAAAAATTAGTAACCCTTTTTTCAAACACTTTCTGGTACCTATTTGATTAAGCTGAAACTTGCTTTACTTATATAATTAAGTGCCCAATGTAATTATATAGTACTATGAAGCTGGTCTGATGATGGAGCTGGATGGACATAGGATCTCCTCAACCAAACAAGATGGCACCATCACTGCATATGTTTTGACAAGTTACGTTAGACTAGGTAATTCCTAAGGTCTGATGATGGAGCCGAAAGGTACGAGCTCGTATATATAGGATTTACGCAACCACAAAAGATAACAGTATCGTGTTTGGCCTCATTCGATGTGTATTGAAAAGTGATTTTACACTTGGTAGTACCCAGGATCTGATGATGGAGTCGGTAGGTGGCCAAAGGATCTCTTCAACCAAATAAGACAGCACTATCGCGTTTGGGATCATTCGATATGTATTGAAAAGTGATTTTTCACTTGGAGGTGCCTGGGGTCTAATGATGGTGCCGGAATGTGGCCATTAGATCTCCGCAACCAAACAAGATAGAACCATCGTGTTTCAGCTTATTGAATATGTATTGACAAGCGATATTACATTTAGTGGTATCCAGGGTCAGATAATAAAACCGGAAGGTGACCGTACCGACTCCTCAACTAAACAAGTAGGAGCACTATCATGTTTGGGTTTATTAAATTTGTACTGATTGTCATACAAACAAGATCCCCCTTTTCACCCCCATTTTTTTTTAAATGTTGAGTTTCTAAATTTCTTAGTACTCCCCTTTTTTTTTTTGGTGTTTGGTAATCATCCAAAGACATCTCCCGCTCTGGGTGGAGCGGGAGGGCGCGTCAGACTCTTACTGACTAAAACCCACCCCTGTTCTTTCTTTGCCTGAGTGCCCAGGGGAGCGGTAGCTTTGTTACGAATTTATCCGCTACCCCTGGGCGTTTCTTAGTGCTCCCCTACATTATAAAAGGAAGCCGGGTGCAAAATTTCACGTTCCTAGTCCCAGAAGTTTCGGCTGTGCGTTGATATGTCAGTCAGTCAGTTTCTCTCTTTATATATATATAGATATAGGGTCTTCCACCATACAGCATAGCATCGTCGTGTTTAGACTCATTGGATATGTACCTACTTTCTGACAAGTGTCAATAAACTAGGTGGTGACTAGGTTCTGATGATAGAGCTATAAGGGTACCATAGATACTAAACAAGAAAGTGCCGTATGGTTTGGTCTCATCGATATTGTCTTGACTTATACTTTAGTTCCAGGTATAGTCCAGGGTCTGATGTTGGATCTGGAAGGTCATCATATGAAACCCTCAACTTAACAATGTGAAATACCGATGAGGTGAGGCTAGTTCGATTTGTCTTGAAAAGTTATAGCACACTGAGTTACAGGGCAGCTGGCTAGAAGAATAATGTCAGATTGCTGCTGACACGGGAGTACCTGGGACAGTAGACTCTTTCGACCTTAGACTTGATACTCTCCCGGTGTCAGGATAAGTATTTCAATAAATTCTATTATTAAAAAGTATAAAATAAAGCATAGATAATTTGAAATCTTTGTAAGACAAGCTTCAATCAAATAAAAACGTAAACTAGAAAATGTTATAGCTGTAACTATAACGTTTTACTTTAAAATTTGAGGCGTGAACGTCTCTTACACTGTTTTAAGGATAATCCTAATATATTATAGTTGTACGCTTATATAAGTTTTAATTATTATTTTTAAGTTCATGTAAAAGTTAGTCTAAAAAAGAGTTACTTTTTTTAAGCCATTTAAAAAATTTGTGATTCGTTTGGAACCCTTTGCGCGCGAGTCCGACTCACACTTGGCCGCTTTTTTTGTTTATTTTAATCATAAAATGATCTAAATAATTTGATTCGCGTTTAAGTAGTGTATGACCAGGTAGTATGCCATGCAGTGATAACAAATTTAGGTAGTTTACCCTATTTCTATACTCATGCGATGGCTCAGGTAGTTTTAATTGTCCCCCGCTCTTATAATACTTTAACGACGAGTTAAAGTATTCAGATGTGTATTGAGAGAATACATGAAACAGTCTGTATTCTTGTTAGATGGGGAGCGGTGCATACAAATAACAATAAAATTAAGTATTTGCAACTGAATACATAATGCTTGAGTCAAACCTATTTCTTTTATTATTAAGCCAAACCAGCTGGATGCACCTGCGTGACAGTTCGTCACCATTTATTATGTGATTGTAAGTCAACATCACTAATTTTAAAAATGTTATTGACTTTGTAATTTAATTTATTGACATTTTTAATTTGATATATGGACATTTTTAAGTAAAATTTTGGACATTTTTAATTTAAAATTTTGACATTTTTAATTTCATTTGTTGACATTTTAATTTCAAAATTTTTACATTTTTAATTTAGTTTGTTGACATTTTTAATTTAACCTTCGCATTTGTTTGGCATACGAATGTTATTTAAAGTTTTGAATGTATGTGTTTATTGGAATTTTATGGGCAAGCCTGAAATAAATGAATAATTATTATTATAATCATTTACAAATACAATAGCTTGGCATGCATCTAAATTAAAGGTAAGCACAGCATTTTAATTAGATCTCACTAAACAATAACACTTTAACTTTGGGTTTTAGTGTTATTTTTTTACGTAGACATCTACACCATCATTTTGATTTAATTGTCTTGCTGTCGAAAATGAAAGATAGTTATATGTGGTATAGGTTTATTTGGGAGCAGTCTACATTCTGTTAAAATTAAGACGTCTGTTTCAAATTTAAGCGTAGATAGTAAAAGAGAGATTAATCATCAGTTGCAGAAAATACTCCCAATATTCTGAGAAATAATGGTCAAGTCGTTCTTAGCGATATTTATGTGATTGTATAACTCCGCGCATAGGCACTCAGGCACATTGGTGAGTGCGCGCCACTTCTATATTACCAAGCTCATCAAAAGTTTTTCGGGAGTCGTCCATATGCAATATTAATAGGTTCAATAGACGTAGCAGGGTTGTAAGTGCTATAGTTGTTGGTTAAGAGCCTATGCCACCTCAGCTCAAATTCTAATTTCGCCCCCACTTCCCCGCGTGCCACTGCACTCTTTATCTCGCTCGCACACTTTTGCTCGCAGAGACGCGACACGCGCGGCCTTGAGGTCGAAGCGATTTCGTTAGAGTAAACTACACTATATCGGACGAGTACTAAGGAATAAAATTATCAATCTAATTTAATTTTAACTTGTAATTTTATGAATATAAAATTATATATTATATCGAAAATACAATTTCAATGTACCTATAAACGATAAGTTTCCAGTATAAGCTGACCTCTCAGTGTGCGGAAAGCCTATAAAATGCGAGATCAGCTTATACTGGACGGTATAGGTGATGTCTAGCCGTGCACACTATTTTATTTTACCTACCTACTTCTATAAAATACTAGTCAAATGCGAGCCAACTTTGCGCTGTGGGTTCCGCCAATTAGTTTTGTAGTAAGTTTGCGTTTTATAGTTTTAGCCGTGTATGTATGTTATGTGACAGCCGTTTGCGCATGTAGGTAATTATGTAGGTTGTAGGTATATGCAAGTACCTAGATATACATACCTATATGTTAGAAAAATCGATTCTAAACAACTACATACATTGTAGAATTTATGCAGTGGTTTAGAGTCGGTTTAGTAGCAGTAGAGCTACAAAAAACTAGTCAAGTGCGAGTAACCATTGCACTGAGGGTTCTGTAGGTACATTGGCTTGGTAGTAAGTTTACGCTGTGCCATTTTAAAATCTTATAATAGGTAGCTTTCGCCTTGTATTACCACTTTCTTAGTTATTATGCATCTATATAAGAATGAATCGCCGAAATGTAGGTACATGCGTATATTTTTCGAAGGACTTCACCAAATTGCATAATTCTTTTTTTGTTGTGTTCGTGATTCTCAGGACAAGGTTTGTATAAATATAAGGTAGGTAGGTATAGGTAGGATAAGTAGGTAAGTATGCAGGTAGGTATGTAAGTAGGTATGAATGTATCTAGGTACGTAGGTAGGTATGATAAATACCATAAGTTTTTTTCAAAGTAATTAAAAATAGTCAAAATTAAATAACATTTATTTTTAATCGCTTAAATCTCTAATTTACATAGTTAGAACATGTCTGGGATTGCATAGCTCAGGTAACATGCATGTTTTATAAAAATGTTCTAATTTTAGTTCCATTTCAGAAATATTGGTCATCTTTCTATAATTTCGACTTTGATGTTTTTGTCGCATCCAGACCTTATTCCGAAAATACATTTTTTTTTGTACCGATGATATGTAACTGTCCTTGCACTTGTATATACCAACGATGTTTTTTATTTACGACAAGTCCGTTATGAGTTTTTCTCCAAAAATTACTACTATCTTATCTATATCTTAGCTTCGTCCAAAGATGTTTTGAATGCTGCAATGGGACGCTTGATTTCAATGATTGTGTATATTCAGTGAACAGCTCATGTTCTCAGGTGGTACTAGTGATCTGCAAGAAAACACAACATTCACTATAAAACACTTTTTTTTGGGGTATGTTATGTTATCATCCAATGACTGGCGTGATGGGCGTTGGTGGCTGCGCCAAAGTTTTAAACTTTTACAGCTACTATCGCTGTACATTGTTTTTTTATCTGCCATCTCAGACTTTTACTAACTAAAACCCACCCCTGTTCCTTCAGTTGCCTGTGCCAAGAGCCGCGGTAACTCTCTTTCAAATATACTCGCGACCCCGGCAGCATAATTTTGTCAACATGAAAAAATAATACGGAACCCTAAAAAGTCCAACATTATGAAAATTTTATCATGAATTCGCCAATTTCGTGATAGTACCGTTACGCGTTAGTACCAAGCGGTAGTGCCATGGGGGAACAGCAAATTTCGTGATTATCACACACGTATGATAGATAGGTACTTACAATTATATATTTTGTAACACATGAAGATTTGTTTCGTCCGAATTTATTTCTACAGTTTTCGGAGGTCATACCTCCGTCCGTCCGGTCCTGTAACAATCACACGGGACAAATAAATACCTACCTAGACCTCACATATTTTTATTTATGATTTGGCTATGGAACCCTAAAAATATACAAAAGAAGACTAAATCGTCCATAGAAGCAGACTTGCCCTATGAATAACAAATAACAATTACCCAACCAACATTTTTATTGAAATACAAATTTGGTGAATTGGTATTTGATGGTGGAGGGATACTTTTCCAGTACAAGCTGACCTCTCATTGTACGGAATTCCTATACAATGTGAGATCAGCTTATACTGGAAATTTATAGCTTGATAATTTTTTTTTTGATTCTTTTTTGTCTTTTAAAAAAACGTTGCCCCACACTAGGAATATTCCTGTATCGTGGGTGCGTTCACAAACATGTAAATTCATATACACAAGACACCCAGACCCGGAACAACTATCTGCAGGTCATACAAATATTTGTTCCGTGCGGGGATCGAACCCGCGACACGCAGCGCAGCAGCCGAACGCTCAACCACTGCGCCAACCGTGCTGTCAAAATTATATAGCCATGTGTAGTAATAAAAATAACAGATCAGTGTTTTATGGCCTACATATAGTTGTGTCGGATCTGCGCGTTTGTGAATGTGAAGATTTGTGTTTGTAATCGCACCGTCTCCGATTCAGTTGAAATCCTGGAGTCGGCAACATTATAAAAAAAAACAATTAGGTACTACATAGATACCTATTTGTTGTATATTGTCAAAACAACAACAAACCTATTTAGGGAACTTTTTATCTTTTTACAAAACTGGACACCCATTTTTCACAATTTTTATCAAAAAAAAAAGTGGACACCTGGATTTCGCCTGAATCATGAAAGGTGCGTTTACAAACACAAATCTTCACATGCAGAAACACCTGCAACTCCTAACGCAGCAGCCAATCTGACATGTTTGTAATCACTAATACTGTAAGTAGATAGGTAGCTATATACTTACTTCATTACGTTTATCATGTTTTCCAGTTTCTTTGCGCCAACCCTTTCGTTTCTTATTTTTATTACGGTTATTTCCCATTGCACCAACACTATAAGTATAAGTACTACAAGATTTGTATTTTACGTAGTCTTGTTGCGTAATGTGTGCTCTGAGCGCAAGCGACGCAGCCCTCCCGTTCGAAAGCCGAAGCGAGACTGAACGGGGGCGTCGGGCGCCAGGGAACAAGCTTCAAGACGGCATAGTTTAGGTGATAGTTTAGGTATTTTATTTTTACTGTGAAAATAATGGTAATTTAAAAATAAAAAAACTTGTAGGACCTGCTTTATAGTAAGTTCAGTTAGTATGCAAAGTTTCATGATCTAATTTTAAGCATTTTTTGAATGCTAGCGGTTTATTGTTTTCGGTTTAGAGGTAACTTTGGATTTTTTTTCTATCGAGAAAATTTTATGGAATCGTGTTTTTGAGGTTTATAATACTTAACATTGATCCTCAACCTTGCCATATATTTATTTCAAAATTAATGCTGCAGTATTATCGACATAACGGAGGATCATACTAAGCCATTTGAGGTAACATAAACTCTTAAGAGTGGGTTCAGATATTTACTAAGCATAGCAAGTTGATGTAAGCCCAAAGAGAATCATCATCAGCCTTTTAATGTCCCCAGTGCTGGGGCACAGGCCTCTTCTCTGTGAAAGGGTATGGGTCGTAATCCACGATGTCATAGTCTTCGAATTTTTGGTTCTAAGACATTCCGATTTTCTCACGATGTTTTCTTTAATCTTTTAAGTGGTGATGAAATAATTTACACAAAGTACTCGTAAAGCGCCTGCCGGGGTTCGAACTCACGACCTACAACTTGTAAGTCGCTGCCGTTACCACTGAGTCACAACTGAATTTATTGTAAAAAGTGATAATTAAACAAATTACAAGAAATAATATCTATAGTTACACAAATTAAAAAGAGTTTAATCTGAGACAACTTATAGTAAGAAAAAATAATGAGATAAACTTACCAGTGTTCAATTTAAATTTGCAAGATGCACAATGTAATTACTACTGAAAACTTAACACTGCATACACGCAGTATCATGCTTGTCATTTTATACCTTGCCTGATCCTCTCATGGCATTCTGTACAATGCCAAGGCATACATTGACTAGGCAGGGTATATTAAATGTAATGCTAACAAAGTAAAGCGTCTGAGTTTGACCACACGACCACTCGTAAGTCGCGGCCACTTTGTCGTTACCAATTTTTTTTTTCTACTACGTAGTAAAACAGATCACAAAGGACGTATTTTTTGCTTAGAACCAAAACAGTGCAGAAATGTTTTATGAACTGTGTTTTTATTTAGATATAAATTTACCACAGAGGTTTAATGTCTCCCATTAAGTTTAATATAAATTGTATGTATTAGATCAAAAAGATAATGCTATTCATTAGAAAAAAAAAACAAATGGCGCGCATTTTGTGCCATTGTAAAACTTTGATACTCCATAATTTTGCAAGAAAAGTTAAAAAAAATGGAAATAGACAGCGATACCGAAATTAACTCCAGAATAATTATTACTCACAAATAAACCAAACAAATACTAGAATAAATGTTCCAAGTAAAAGTGCAAATTTCGTTAGTTTAAGTTTAAATGTTTGAGGAGAAGATGAATTTTGAGTTTTTATTTTGAGTAGGTATTTTATATCGCGGTAGGTAGATTCATAGTTGAAAAACGCAAAATGAAGCTCTAATCTCGATTAAACGCATAAACTGAGTTTAGTTTAACTAATCGCGTTTAGTGCCATTGGTGAAATCGGCTTTAAGCTGTCACGCCTCTTTATAACATACAGTTAAGTCATATCTTTTAGGAGCACTCTTAATAGCTTAGTGTGTGTTTTCATTAAAATATGTCTTACCACCAACGACGTAGCCGTCGCGTAGAAAAGTTTAAAAGATCTATCTATGGTTATACGTGAGAGAGTGTTGTGGCCGGTGGGGTGCGGGTGGGTGCGGGGAGCTAATCGTGTTGCCGCCGTTGCCGGTGCTTAGAGCGTTTCCGTGTTCCGGTGAAAAATGGCGACCCGTGACGTCATACACGCCGCACATACGACGACACATAACAGCATCTTAATAAAAAAATGAATAAACATTAAGCTATTTGTCTAGCTTCAAAGATTTCTCAGTTACGTAGAAGTCCGTTAATTTCCATCCTCTGTAAAAAAACAACTAAAAGTGTATATAGAAATACGAATACATAGACGCACGCACACTTTGAATAAAAATATACATGATTATGTCTACTTATTACAGTAAAAAAAAGATAAATTAACGGTGAAAGTTTATGGTAAAGAAGCCAAAATCTTTTATTCCGAAAGACAATTTAAAAGCCTGGGAGGTGAGAACCCAGGGCCGTGTCATAAATTATAAATAAAAGGTTCGTGGTAATGAGGAGAGGTGTTATTTTTTTTTTGTGGTGTGTGAAATCATCCAATGACTTCTCCTACTCTAAAACCCACCCCTGTTCCTTCCCTGCCCTGAGTGCCCAGGGGCAAGATAACTCTGTTTCGAATTTACCCTCAACCCCTGGGCAGAATGAGGCGAGGTGTCATCCGACGACATCTGGCATTCCAGTTATAGACGTAGATACAGGGCTACACGTCGCAGTCAGCGGGCGACACGATGTGACGCCACGCGACGCGGCACGATGCGATACCACACGAATAGACGTGACGGATAGAAGTGAAACTGTTTACAACAGTAACTAGCGTTAACTTACCATGATTACGTAAAATGTACTAGTACAAAACAAACCAAACAGTAAAACAAGTTTGACGGGCATGGGACACGTCACGCGGCGGTATTTCAAGCCTATACCTAATACATGACTCTCATGGGTGGTTGGTGATTGCTATGAGTCTTTTATATTCGTTGTTGTTGTTGTTATGATGCAGGTACGAAGTGCTCCTTCTGTATCCAGCATCCTGCGACACTGGCGGCTGCTGCTTATTATAATAATGATAAAAGATGGCCAGCCCCGGTCGGGACATTTGTCACGAATCTAATTAGCGATCAGATTAATACCCTCGCCGGGATGATTCGCGCACGGCAGCGCGGGGCGCGGGGCGCGGGGCGCGGGGCGCGGGGCAGGTGGACACATTTATTCTAAAAAATGAATTATGCGATACATTAATTATAAAGGCTATCCCTCGATCTCATTATGTAAGTCAAGTCGGTGCCGCGGATGTAAACGTGTAACGTGTTAAAATCTTTATGAGCAAGAATAAATAAACGACTTAAGCTTACTATTAAACTACATAGTTTAATGAATATAGTTGTTTGCAAGGCAACTTCTGTAATTCGTTACATTAGAGACATTTAATAAAATTGTAACATTGCATGTATGACACAGTCGCGGTATAAAACTCGGGACTGTCCCGATCTGTGAATACTTAATGCAAGCTTCTGTAGAGCTGCCGCTGTTTGACCCGCTTAATTATTTATTAAAACGTTTTTATGTCATAACAAAAGCTTATAAAAGTTACTTTGAAAAGCTTTGTTGACAAGAAAAACTCTTGTAAAGTAGATAAGTTAATAACGGTTCAAAATTCAAAGAAAACTGGATTAAGTTGTAGTTAAGTCATTTTAAACTGCATTTACAAATCCACGGACTTGCGGATAGGTAGATAGGCCGCGGATTTTATTTATATGCCGGTCACTTCCACGTAACCTCCAGTGAGTATTCTGGCCAGTTTTGATAGGTTATAAAAAGTAAGCTCTTAAGTAGGTAATTGTGTTCCTCCCCTGAAACAAATGCCTCGCATTATTTACAGATATGGTCCCAAGGTACCGATACATCATTCCAATACATTGCTCGTAGGGTATCGCAATGTACGCTCGCGGGCTGTCAGTGACAGGAACACATGGCCAATGCCGGCCACGCTGGCCATGCACATGGGCCAGTGATGCGAGGCTTATTCGACTCCATTGGCTTGTTACGCTGGCACCTGGAAACCCTCGATAACCACGCGGTGCTGTCCTCTAAGGGCGGGACACACGCGCGGTGAGCGGTGCGAGTACGACTCGGTGATAGTAGTTCGCACTACGGTTAACAGATGGCAGTCTATGTTCTGTTTTGCAATCTGTAATAGATTATTATATTCACAGTTTTCTTTAGCACACCACATTCATATATCAGCACATTAATTCGGTAAAGTATCGATTATGAATAATACTACTTTCTTTCATAACACTGTCGTGCTTTCCTTTACTTTATTAAAGTCATGTAAGATCTTTCTTAGGTAGCTACAGATTGTTGTTAGCAGGTACAAATTGTATATTTTAACCGACTTCAACAAAAGGAGGTTCTCAATTCGGTTGTATTTTTTAAATGTTTGTTACCTCTGAACTCCGTCGTTTACTCGTATGAACCGATTTTGAAAATTCTTTTTGTTGAAGATAGGATAGCCGAGTACTTACAGATTCAGGTCCCATGTTTATTAAAATCTAGATATAATAATGGAATCTATGAGGAATTGAGGAAACTCCTCATATATAGGCAAACGTACAGCGAATTTTGATATGTTCATCAACAAGTTAAGAATTTCCATTTAGAAAGTATTCTTTTAAATCGACTTCTAAAAGGACGAGGTTATAAATTCGGATGTTTTTTTTTTATGTATGTTCGGGCATAACTCCGTCATATATAGACGGATTTGCAAAAATATTTTTTGTTCAAAAGGGCTTTATTCCGAAATGGTCCCATTTACATTCCATATAGTTCTGATGATGAGTTTTGGAAACAGACAACGGAACTCTTCAAAACATGACATCTCAAGACATGGTGTCATGATGATTGGCTGAGCGACTATGACGAAGCAAATTTATATAAATGATTCTGATGAAAATGGCACAGACTGTTGTCAACATTATCTAACCCACCCTGAAATCAAACGACTTTGGACCCTCTGCCTGTAACATTAAGGTTTATTTAATTTATATGAGCTTATCAGACAAGTGCTCGAGGACTCGATGAACAAAAAAAACTTTTTTACAAAAAAAAACAACCGACTTCCAAAAAAAAAAATACACTAAAAATTTAAAAATAACTTTAATTTCGGAAGTCGGTGTTTGTATTTTATTTCTTCGATATTTGACACCGACTGCCGAAATTAAAGTTATTTTTAAATTTTTAGTGTATTTTTTTTTTTGGAAGTCGGTTGTTTTTTTTGTAAAAAAGTTTATTTATTTTTCGCTTTTTAGTTGTTATACCCCAGAACTACGAGTAAAATCCCCAATAACATGGAACGTGGAATTTAAACATTTGGAGAACACAAAAACGTCATCAAGATATGCCAATTTTTCGTTTTTGTTCAGTTTCTCAAAAAGCTCTAAAGCAATTTCGATAAAATTTATATGGAACCACCTCGGAAGTATATTCTTTCGGATAAAAAAAGAATTTTGAAAATCGGTCCACAACTGACGGAGAAATGCGCGGACATACATAAAAAAAAAAAACATACATACAGTCGAACATAGAACCTCCTCCTTTTTCGAAAGTCGGTTAAAAATATAATAATAACACAGACACGCAAATTTGATCTTTAACACGTAACGTTAAGGTAAACCCACCCAACATAGTCGGAGCCACCGGCATTATACATATAGGTATGTTTTTGTTAAGCTATTTTAATCATTATCTCGTTAACATTAAAGTTGAAAAGCTTTTAAGTCACACTACGTAATTACAACCCAATCTTTAATTTCGCGTATTCCCAACAAGTTCTTGTGGCTTAGCGGTTTGATGCTGGATTGACGACGAACAGCATGTGGGTTCGAAAACACAGTCCACCTATACATCAGTTTCTTTTTTAATTTGTTTTCATTTCTACAATATTGCTTGCAATATTAAAGAACGACCAATATGATTTTCGCCTAATAATTTATCTTGTAAACGGGTGGGTAATTTAAAAAACTTTAAGTTCACAGAATTTATATTTACCAAGAATGGTTGAATACGAAGTAAATTTTCATTTCATCTAAGTAAATTTTCTCGATTACAAACTTTTAAGCATAAGCATGCCTTTTTTAATGTTTATATGGCATACTAATATAAAAAGTATATTAATTTGGAAATTATATGAGCATTTACTTACTTTATCTTACTTAAGTGTTTTGATGAAATAAATAAACATTTTAAACTTGCAATTTTTTAGTTTTATTTGTATACAAACTGCCCGTTTAAAAAGACAATACCCTACGTCGTATTAAAGAAATGTAAAAAAGTGTAATAAAATATCTAAATTTAGGTTAAACTTGGTTTCGAACGTAGACAACGATGAACATCGCACTACCTTAGTGACCACATGACCAACGCAACTCTTATAAGCCGCATTGAAATATGTTCTTAGTTGTAATGATTTTTTTTTTTTTTTTTTTGGGGGGTGGGAAATCATCTTATGACTCCTTCCGCTCTAGGGTGGAGCGGAAGGGCGTGTCAGACTCTTACTGACTAAAACCCACCCCTGTTCCTCCCTGCCCTACGCGCCCGGGGGCGAGGTAACTCTTTCGAATTTATCCTCCACCCCCGGGCAGTATCCTCCACCCCCGGGCAGTAGTTGTAATGCTAGACACAATATTCTAAAAAAATTGAACCATATAGTATATTATCATAAAGTTTATTCTTGCACAGCACGAGCAGCCATCTTCTCCTCGTGCAAATTATTTTGTATTTTAAATAATCACTCCATAGTAGCATTTGAATACCAGCTTTATAATGAATATGAATATTTATTTTTCAACTACCCACTTATTACAAGTTATGTGAAAATATTACCATTTTAAAAAGTTTATGTATAGTCTGTAGTTCTTTACAATAATACAAGAAATAGTTTTAGAATATAAATTCTATATTGAAAGCAAAACAATATCTTTGTCGCAGGATTTGATCTCGAGACTTGTTTTTCTCAGTCTTATACACAGACCACGAGACCAGAATTACTTGAACTCAATCATTAAAATAAGCTATTACACTTGTCATATTATAACAAATAGTTATAAAATATAACCTAATGCTAACGTTTTAAAGATCAAATTTGCGTGTCTGTATTATTATTGTATTTGTTCATCAAATCCTCGAGCACTTGTCTGATAAGCTCATATAACTTGAATAAACCTTAATGTTACATGCACAAATTCGTTTGTTTTTAGGGTGGGTTAGATAATGTTGACAACAGACTGTGCCATTGAACTGATCTGATGATGAAGCTAGAAGGTAGGCACGGGAATCATGTAATTAAACAATGTATCCGAGCCGAGCGAGTGTTTGGGCTTATTGCAATTGTCATGAGATGCGCTCTGGCTAAAGGTACCATTGAACTGATTTTATGGTGAAGTGGGCAGGTAGTCACGGGAACTCCGTAATAAAACAATGTATCCTGGCCATGTTTCGGCTTATTGGAATTGTCATGAGGCACTCTGGTTATAAATGGTTTGAATGGTTATATTCTCCAGGTAACGTATTATAAAACTAGCACACTATTTAGATTTAGCTGTGGTGTACTACGGTGACTACTAAAGAGTAAAAAAAACTTTTTACAAAAAAAATACTTGACAACCGACCATATAATTCTTTATTGTACACCAAATCTTAACATAAAATAAAGTCATTACACAGTTCATGTACAAAGGCGAGCTTAACTCAAAGTTGAGTTTTCTCCCAGCAAACCTTTGAGTGATAGAGTGAGGTTACATTCGAGGGTAAGATTGTGTACAATATAAACTTATATAAATAAGCCCTATATATAAAATACATACAAAACACTATATACTAATATATACAAATATACACCAATATATACCCTAATAATATGTCATTGAGAAAGGAAGTGCTCTTTTATTTTCCTCTTAAAGACATTCAGAGAAGGGCTGTCGCGTCGAGAGTGTGGATATAAACACTAAAATTACAAAATAACTTTAATTTTGCAGTTCGGTGTTCCTAATTATTTGATACCGACTTCCAAAATTACATTATTCGAAGCCGACAAAAGTGAAAACTTGACCAAAAATGCCCAACGCGCCTAAAGAAGTTTTCACTTCATCCGCTACGCGATCCGCTACGCGATCCGCTACGACTGCTACGACGCGTAGCACTCGTAGCGGATATAGTGTTGACGTCGGTCGGTTTTGGTGTCGGTTGCGGTGCCGGTGTCGGTGTTGGCATTGGTGTCGGTGTCGGTGGCGAGTTCGATTGTTTTTCCCATCTCAAAAATGCCCAACGCGCTTAAATAAGTTTTCACCTCAAAAAAATCATGATTAGTCTACGTTTCGGTGCTTGTCGTTATATGTATAGATGTTCCTCTGTGTAATGTGGTTGTCGTGTCGTGCCGACTGCTCGCCGCATGACCCTCGAGTGCCCTCGACCGCCTTCGGCGCCACCCCCCGCGGAGCGCGCCGTGTTCTCCAGTGGACACACAGTGCATATGTACCTACTGCACTCAGCTGGAACACTAAACCTGGGATCCCAACACAACATATTACATAATAACATATTTATATTCTGGAATTCACTGTTATCAATGCGATCAGTAAGTGAACAAGCCTACATACATGAAATGAGATTAATCAGGTAGCTTCAATCAATTTGGACTGCATTACAAGAACTCTAACGCCTTCCTGTGTTATTAGTCCGTTTGAAGCATGTTTGAAGGAACTCCACGAGACCCAGACGCCAAAACGAAAACTGAAAGATTCGATAATGCCAATAATATAATAATAACTGCGAATGTGATTCGAGTGGAGGTATTGACAACACTTTTACACGTCAACATGTTTTTTGTCAGTTTTAGCTAGATGAGGCCGGTGTTTCCTAGCTGACTACCCTAAGAAGAAACACTGGAACAAACTTAGAATATAGAGACAAGCTTGAAGATATCAGCGCGGTGTCACCGAGTGTCGGGGTGTGTCACGAGTGTCGCCAGCTCTCTACACTGAATACTCCAAGACTCCAATGCTAATAATATCGATGACCCATCTCAGCTTCACCACGACCTGTCAATGTTACAGATTTGCTCCTGAAGACAGGTCGACATTACAAATATCTAAGTTTCGTAATGAAGTAGCCAGTTTCAACAACTTTTGACGTTTTCATAATTCTCTCAATATTCATATTTTAAAATTGTGACTTAACATAGAACGTTTACGACGATTTCTTCTCTTTCATTTATTTATTTTTAAATCTTATCTCGCAAAAATATGATTGTGAGTAATATTTGGTCGCGTTCACAGTCGCGCGCCAGTTTGCTTCACAGGCAGAACATTCAATTAGCACGGCACACATTTTCAGTTTATTGGCACGTCTTCGCGAGCGGTGTATTTATTTATTTATTTATTCACCTATACCATTGTCAGCCACAACAAATGGCTATCGTTACAAAATACATACAAAATATGGACAATTCTTAATATACTCAATATAAACTCAATTCAGGCATTTGATTTGAGGAACCATCACGTCGACGTTTTATGGGTTTTCGTACAAAATCCAAGATTGGAGATAATTGAGTTTGATGTTTAAATATTAGACATGACACTTCAATTTAAACGGACGCAAATGGGCCGCTTATCTTGAAATTTAATCTTATTGATATTGATTTTCGGTTTCTTATCCATGAGTGGTTTTACTCGTAAAGCAACTTGACCACTGGTGTCGGTGCGAGTCATTGGCTCCTGCGGCGGTGCATGAGTTCCAAGTGCTTGAGTCACAACAGTAGGTACCTACACAACGTTCAGTATACAATGTACATGTAAACACAGTAAGTTTATAATAATCGCGTAAAATTTTAAACTCTTTCTTTTCAATAAGATACGGTATATTGGTAGTATACATTTAATGTCTTTGATTCTACAGCGTGTAACGGAAAGGTGTGGTCATATTTTAAGAACTGCATCTGCCCATCGATATGAACAACTTTCTTCAGGAAAATCCGAGGCAATTCTAAAAAAAAAACCTGCCGTACAAATATTGATCAGCTGATGATAACTTTGTATGGAAAGACTAATTTTTTTTTTTGGGAATTTTCTAGTTTCTCTTAGAGAAAGTTTTTCATTTCCATGGGCAGAACCGGCTCTTAAAATATGACCACACCTTTCCGTTACACCCTGTATACCTTCGAATTAGGATGGGATTTTTTTTTATTTGAAATGATCTATTTACATACAATATATCGGAAGTGTGGAGTCTCGAAAGATTTATGACAATATTATGGTGTTTGAAATAATCCGGTGACATATACAGAGTTGCTGGTACAGCTCGACTATCTACAAATTATAGACCTATATCAGTGCTACTTACTTTTAGCCAAATTTTTGAGAAAATTATTTTAGATCAAATTCAAAGATATTTTAATAAACAAAATTATAACATAGACAGTTTGGTTTCACAAAGGGTCGTTCAACAACTGATGCTGGTGTTTAACTTTTAGGACACATTTATAATGCATGGGACTAACAAATCACAAAAAATGCCCAACGCATCGCATTTATCTTAATATCGCATTAAAATTAATGCGATGCGTTGGACATTTTAAGTGATTTGTCTAAAGCTTTCGATTGCTTCCTCCATGACACATTGATCAGGAAGCTGCACTGCTACGGAATCCGGGGTGCCTCTCTGGATCTTTTTACTTCATTCTTGAGTGATATAATTCAGAGAGTTGATGTGAACGGTCAAAGATCTCCCGGAGATATAGATAATCAGAATGGGGGTTCCCCAAGGCTCTATTCTAGGTTTTTTTTTCTAATTTATATCAATGACTTGCCATAACTCATAAAGGATAAACATAATATAGTGTTGTTTGCAGACTCAACTCTTTAAAGAAATCAATAATAACCCCTATATACAAGGGTGGGAAGGAGAGTGATGTCAATAACTATAGACCAATTTCTGTTATTCCTGTTATAGCTAAAATATTAGAAAAACTTTTAAATTCCAGATTAGTAAGCTACTCGTATCTACAAACGAACAACATTTTAAATATCTCCATCTCAATTTGGTTTTAGACGCGGTATTTCTACGGAAGACGCTATCACGTCTTTAACCATAGTACTAACAAAGGAACTCGACAAAGGAACTAGGTGTTTATCGGTTTTTATAGACCTAAAAAAGGCTTTCGACACGGTCTCAATTCCCATCCTTCTCCAAAAATCAGAAAAAATTGGTATTAGAGATACACAACTATCTATATTTCCCCCGGACCTCGATCACGAGCTGACGTGTTTTTGGACGCTACAAAGTTTTATTTAAATAATTAAATTCATTGTCCTACTATTTAAATTCGGATAAAAAATAGGAGTGCATAACTCTTGAAGAGACTTGTAACATCGTGTTGATCCCCGAGCTTCACCTTACAGTGCCCGCCCATACTGCTATCTCCTTCGTGCAGCGCAACGCCCACCAGCGAGGGCAATTGAAGGTACGCGCCAACTCAACTCCGCCCTCGAAAGAGACGTCGCCGTTGTATTAACACTGTTGCTTCTATGCGCTCCTGGTACTCGGCGGTGCATGCACATCTCAAAAAGCGTCAGTATAGGTGCTGGCGGATTATTTTCTATTTAGTCACAATTTCTTGCTGCTTATAAAACAAGAGAGCCCACCTATAATAGCCGTTTGCTTTTGATATCAATTGAATTTTTGGCTGCCAAATTTTTTCATCTACCTTTATATCTACTCTCCTGGTACTTGAATAGTGCTCCACAGAAGAATAATGCCGCTAAATCGTACGCCTTCTCCGTCCTTATCGCTACCTATGACTTCTAACAGGTCAACCGAAAGCTTGGCTGCTGAACAGGGACGGTCGCATAACTCACCGTTACAATTAAGCGCATCAGCGCCTGATATATCCCAAATAGCAACAAACGTCACTCAGCGTAAAACAAATAAAAAACGGAAATTAGAAGGCGAAGAAGAAACCGCGCCAGTAACTTTAACAACTTTCTTCACTTTCTCTGATAAGCAGGAAAAACGTTTTGAGGACCTAATGGGGCAGATAAGTAGCATTATACAACAAAACATGGATTTAATGAAAAGTGTTGAGGTTATGTCGAGTAAGTACGATGAGTTTCTGGGTCACATTGCTACCTTGGAGGCGGAAAGGAAAGATGACAAGAAGATGATTCATCAATCAACTGGAAGAAAAGTTAGAACTTTTGGAGCGTAAATCCCGTTCGACCGGTATAGAAATCCGAAACATCCCTAAAACGGATAATGAGACCAAAGAAGGCCTCTGTAGCTTAGTGCTCAATATGGGGACGTCATTGAATATCGAGATCGATAACTCCAAGATAAAAGACATATATCGATTGAAATCCAAGGACAATTCCTATCCCATCCTTGTAGATTTTAGCACAGTTATCACGAAGGACAAAGTCATTAGTGGAGTAAAAAATTTCAATAAATCTAAGCCAAAAGAAGATAAACTAAATACTTCACACTTTAAAATACAGTCTTCATTGAAACCGGTATACGTTTCCGAGTGTCTTACACACAAAGCTCAAAAACTTTACTACTACGCCAGAGCGTTCCAGCGGAGTCACGCTTACCAATTCTGCTGGACCGCAAAAAGTATTGTGTACCTCCGAAAAAAATCTAATGACCCTCAAATTCGAATGACTTCGGAGTCGGATATAGAGTCGTTAATGTGTGCCAAGTGACTAGACTCGGAAGTAGGCTCAACATATTTATCTAGTTATAAGATATATTATTATGTTATGCATGCTTCAATATTTTTATTTTATATTCACTATAATTCCTATTATATAATATTAAAGATAAATTACTATACTATAATGTCTAGAAAACAGCCCCTTATGCAAACATTCACACACTCGAAACACTACATTCTTTCACCAATGAAACGCACCGATAACTCTTTAAATAAATCATTATTCCTTTCATTATCGGATTTTGCCGACCCCATAATTTTACCAACTACTATCTCTCTTTTTGACCAAACGACGTGCTAACCAGTAAAGTGACCTACAAAAACCGACATAAAATTCGAGAGTTTGTTTGACATTAATCAAAATCTTGACCGGTTTTCTGTATCAGTAGATCAGAACTGCAGCCCGGAAAACTGTAAAGCATCCCTAAAAAATCCAGATGAGCATTTTAAAATCCTAGCTCAAAATATAAGATCCGTCAGTTGCATCATTCATAATTTTACCATCCTCTTACATAGAATGGAAATTGACTGCGAAGTGATTATTTTGACGGAATGTTGGCTTAAGAATAACGTTAATATACCTAACATCGACTCCTACCTAATGTACCATACTACTAAATATTACAACCAAAACGATGGTGTGGTTGTATATCTCAAAGATTACCTCGAACACTCAGTTTCAGAGATTGACTTCATGGATGCCACTTGTATGGTACTAAAAATAAGCACTGATATAGCGATCATTTGCATTTACCGTTCACCCTCTTTTGCCAACACGTCAAATTTTCTAATTTCCCTTGATGCCGTCCTTAATTCGTTACCCTCTTTTAAAAATATTGCAATAATTGGTGACATTAATATTGATATCAGACATACCCCATGTGATTATCACGCCTCAGAGTACCTTAACCTATCAGCTTCTCATGGTTTATTGCCTGCACATATGCTGCCTACACGTGGCCCAAATTGTTTGGACCACGTGATGCTTACAACTAAATATGAAGCACTAACTAACCCTAGTTATCGACTCATCTGTTACTGATCATAACTCCGTCCTGCTTTGTCTAAAGCATAAAGTAAGATACTTCAAAGGCCTCAATCGCTCTGTGTATACCAAAATCGATTATGAAACGCTCGACCAAGGGATGAATAGTCTTAATTTTGAACCAATTCTTCACATAACTGACGCAAATCAAGCTACAAACCAGTTAGTCAACACCTTGATCACTACTATAGAAGCTAATTCTACTACGGTGAAGTTGCCACAGCGTAAACACTTAAAAACCTTGGATTACACCCGGTTTGCTACGCTGCATGAGAAATCGCGATGCAATACATAAAAAAACGCGATTAAATCCTGATACCGATACTCTAAAACTGACTTATACAAGATACAGGCATTTTTGTAACAAGATTTCAAAAAAAAGTAAAGAGAGAATACGATAGAAAGGAACTAACAGATGCTGATTCAGATAATAAGAAAATCTGGAATGTTATAAAAAGAGTTGCAAACTGCGTTAAGTCACAAACCTCCTCTAGTAAATTACTACACTCTTCATCGTCCCCTGAGATCTCAGTAAACCAAGTTAACGATTACTTTGTAAACGTTGGCAAAAATATCGCAGCGAAAATTAAACCTGTCCACTTACCGTCACAATCACAGTAAATGACTATGTTGCCTCTCCCTGCAACTCATTTGTTCTTCTCCCAACCGATTGTAATGAGGTGGTATCGATTCTCATGTCTTTAAGATCGGATTGTGCCGTTGATTGGGACAACATTTCTACTGCCTTCCTCAAGCGGTATCAAATCAAACTCGTCCCTATCTTAACACACTTGTTTAACCTCTGCCTTGAGACGGGCACTTTTCCTTCAAACTTTAAAAAGGCCCTAATCCACCCTATTTACAAGAGTGGGAGTGGAGACTGTGTCACTAATTACCGCCCAATAGCTGTTTTGACTATACTGTCTAAAATACTGGAGCGAATCATAAATAACCGGCTAATTAAATTTCTGGAGGACAAAAACTTACTGTCTCCAAATTATATTACTATATTATATTTACCGATTACTTGACAAATAGAAAGCAGAAGGTTAAGCTAGAGAATTTTGTCAGCGAGGACGTTGATGTAGCATGCGGCGTACCTCAAGGAAGCGTGCTGGGTCCTACTCTATTCCTAATATATCTAAACGACTTATGTAATATGACACTAATAAAGCAAAAATTTTTTCGTATGCCAACGACACTGCAATCGTCTTCACTGGTTCAACCTGGGTTGAAACTAAAACCAACACAGAAAAAGGTATGCTGCAAGTAGCTTCATGGCTAAAAACTAATGTCCTTACGTTAAACACGAGCAAAACTAATTACATCTGCTTCACAATTTATAAAAATGTCCAACCAGAACATGATTTCAACATTAAAATACATGAGTGTAAGAGTACGGTTGATTACGACTGTAAATGTCCAACCATCAGTAAAGTTAACCACGTCAAGTATTTGGGTATAATGTAGGACCAAAGCCTGTCCTGGTATCCTCAAATCGAACAAATTATTGCGAGAATACGAAAACTTATTTGGATTTATAAAATATTACGACACATAGTCCCAAGGAGTGGTTTTTCAAAAAATCTTCTAAATGAAGTGTATATAGAATAGAATAGAATAGAATAGAAATCATTTATTCGACACAGACACAACACAACAGCAACAAACAAAAGGAAAAAAGAAGTACACAAAGAAACAATAAAATTGTGCTGAGCGTGCCCATACCGAAAGGGTTACCATCTCAGCATTTGCTGGGCGTTGGACACCCAGCGCTGGTTTATATCTCGTTAGTTCAATCCGTAATAATATACTGTATCTCTATCTGGGGAGGAGCGCGTAAAACACGTTTTCTTGATGTTGAAAGAGCGCAACGGACATTAATTAAAGTAATGTATTTCAAAAAAAGGACCTTTCCCACATATGAGCTACACCAAATAAGTAATTTATTTTCAGTCCAAAAATTATATATTATGTACATAGTATTAAAAAAATATAAAAACCTACCTTTAGATCCCAATACATTAGCTAGAAGAAGGAATTACAATGCTGCTTGCACCCCTCTTGTAAAAACAGAATTTGCAAATTTTCAGTACGACAAACGCTCGTCTTACTTATATAATAAAATAAATAAACAAATAGATATACATACTAAATCATTTAAAGAATGCAAATCGTTGTTGATTACGTGGATAAACAAGTTATGCTATGATGAAGTAGAGAATCTTTTATTAAATATAAGATAAACTGTTTTCTACACGAACCGCTTCTGTATAATACAACCACAAAAACATACACAAACAAACACACGCACGCACAAACACACACGCGCACTCACGCATGTACGCACAAACGCACGCACGCACGCACATACACACACACACACATACACCAACTATTGATATAAAAAAAATAGACTCATTTATCGTTATAATTTTTTTTTTTTTTTTTAAACTTTGTCCCACACTAGGATTTATTCCTGTATGGTGGGTGCGTTCACAAACATTTAAACTCACATACACAAGACACCCAGACCCGGAACAACTATCTGTAGGGCATACAATTATTTGTTCCGTGCGGGGATCGAACGCGCGACACGCAGCGCAGCAGCCGAACGCTCAACCACTGCGCCAACCGTGCCGTCAAATTCGCCGTTTTAGCAATATATTACACTTTTAAATTATAAAAGAGCGGCTCCTCCTGGCACAGGCATCTATATGCTTAAAAGGAGTCGCCACCAACTGTATAATATTTATTTAACGTGTAATAACGAAATAAAACATTTTTGATTTGATTTTGATTGATTTTGCAGACGATACTTCACTTTTATTCAAACTTAACTTCAGCAGATGGTTATTGATGATGTAAATTGTGCCATTTCAACTGTAGTTAACTGCTTTAATCCGTCAGGCCCCGCGCGTCTCCTTAATGAGACGCGACAATAGGTTTTTAATTGTGTCTGCTAATGGGGGGATTGACGGGTGGCGAAAAACACTTGCCAGATTCCTCTACACTTTGTAAACTTATTTAGGAATAACTTTCGTTTCCAGATAGAAAAAATAAAATGAAATGGCTAAAGTTCACATTTTCTAATGTAACACAAGTGAACACTAGTGTGTCAATAGAGGGTGATGTGTTGAAACCAGATGATTCCACAGTGTTCTTAGGCTAGACTTTGCATGCGAAGCTTCAGTGGACTCCCCATATAGATAAACTGTTATAAAAAACTTAGCTCTGCAGTGTTCGCTGTTAGAAAAATTCGTGGTTTAATTGATTTAGAGACAGCCCGATTTGTATACTTTATTTTCATAGTGTGATATCGTATGGCATTCTGTTATGGGAAATACCGTCGATATTCAGACGATTTTTGTTTTACAAAAAAGGACTATCTTGCAATTTATAAATTAAGTCCCAGACACTTCCTCAGATAAAAATTTAAAGAGATTGATATTATGACTGTGCCCTCTCAGTACATTTTGAGAATCAAAAAATATGTATAGGTACACAGACGACATTTTGGTTTCCTCCAGTTATGTTCAAATTCCATGTTATTGGGGTTATCAATTCGGGCATAACTTTAATACATTTAAGTTATTTTACAATTTTAGTGTAAGTATTTTCTTTTTTGGGAGTCGGTTGTATTTTTTGTAAAAAAGCAAGGTGTAGCCGTGCCGATAAAATTAATCGACTAACATTGAACTTCTTGGTGTTACGTTGACATTTACCCTCAATTTTGGTTCTTTTATAGAGACAAAGGCTCAAGTGGCTGCCAAAAAGTTAGCGATCGTAGCAAAGGTGAGACGGTACTTCAACGGAACAGCTGCTCAAACTTTATTAAGCGCAAGTTCAATCGTATATAGTGTGGTCATATTTTAAGAACTGCATCTGCCCATCGATATGAACAACTTTCTTCAAGAAAAACCGAGGAAATTCAAAAATTTTTTTTTCCTCCCATATAAATATTGATCAGCTGATCATAACTTGTATGGAAATTCCATTTTTTTTTTGGAATTTTCTATTTTTTTCTTAGAGAATGTTGTTCACTTCCATGGGCAGAACCGGCTCCTTAAATATGACCACATTTTTCCGTTACACGCTGTATATGTATAGTATAGTACTGCTCTCATCTTTTGGACGAATCTGCCAGATACTAGCTTGATGCACTGAGAAGCGCGCCAAGAGGATCATCGGCAATGATAAGCTCGTCGAGTCAAAGTCTCGTTGACGCCGAGTTGCTAGCCTGTCGTGTTACTCGTAGGTTCATTTATCTGTGGTTAAAAATCGATTAAATTGACAAGTCTATTCACCATCATCATTCTCCTGCCCTTATCCCAATTTATTTGGGGTCGGCGCAACATGTCCTTTTCTTCCATACTCCTCTATTAGTCGTCATCTCTGTAGTCACCCCCTTTTTACCCATATCCTCTTTCACACAGTCCAACCATCGTTCATCGTTTCTTCGTTTTTTTTCGTTTCAAGTCTATTATTGAGATTACTTATTTTAGGTGGCAACGCCAAGCGATGACGGTTGTCAAGGGGAAAAAGAAGGCACGTTTCGGCAATCGATTCGTTCATTTGGTTTTAGGGCGAGCTACAGGTCGGACTAACGGTAGTTACGCGGTTGATATTTATGAATAATTATTATTTAAGAATAACTTCAATATTGTGGCAGATTGAATAGCATTGTGAGCTAGTCGGCAGAAGCGCTGGAATCTGGTGACGTGTGCTGTGGGGTCACGCGGGTGCTGAGGGGCGTGACCTTTTCCCCTTAAGGGAAACCGATCCTTTAAGTAACTCGATATTTCTACCTAACACAAGTGAGGGATTTAGGAGGTTTGTTTCTTTTGGTTTCCTTTTGGCGAGTGTGCGACGGAATTACATAATTTAACTCCGCCAAGCCCGTTCCATCATCGGATCACAAGACATACGGCGATGTGCCACCGCTACATGGTGGTCATCCCACCCACACGCACAAAACCTTTTGAGAACACATTCACTGTGCGTGCAGCTAGGGAGTGGAATTTCCTGCCGGGGTCTGTGTTTCCTGATAACTACAACCTGAGAGTCCTTAAGTCATGAGTGAATAGGTTACTTCTAGGCAAGCGTGCTCCATCTTCAATCACATCATCGCTTACCATCAGGTAAGTAGATAGTGGTCAAACGCGAGCCTATCAAAAGTAAAACAGAAAAAAATATATCATCTTCGCAACATCGTATAAGCGAATTTGCTTCAAGTAGGATAGGTTCTCATACATACTGTATACGTACTGAGTTACTGACACTTGAGGTAATGCTGAGTACGAGTGAGTCGGCTTTCAATAAATACTATATTGCGAGTCATGGTGATGAGTTGTTTACTATTTTATCTATTATTTTTATCTTGTTTGATAGTTGAAAAACCCGACTGAAAAAAAACAACAAAAAAGTTGTTATTCGGGTTTTTGAAAATATTAACCCCACAGTTAAGACAGTGTCACAAAAAATACGAATAGGGACCTACATTTATCTAATGGCAGTCGTTAAGTTTTTAAAAAAAAGTCGCATAACCTAATGTTACTTTAGACCAATGGGGGGTGGGGTGGGGGGTCCAATGGGGAGATGTTTGGGGAAAGAGACAGTTTCCGAAGCCGGCAGCCACATATTCTACCCATTATTTGGATATTTTTTTTTTCACTAGATCATACCTGGGAATCCACTGGTTCTGGTGATATTGAAGGTCAAAGTTGCAATTTTTTTTTTTTTAAATTTACGAAAAAGAATTCCGAATGTTATAACTAACCTTTTTCCAAACAAAAATTACTTGAATTTTTTAGAGAATATTTTATCTTAGCTTCTATTAGGGTGACACAAAAAAGAGAATATTTTATGTTGCTTCTGTTATGGCGACACAAAATAGAGTATATTTTATCTAGCTTCTATTGGGGCGACACAAAATCGAGAATGTTTCATCGTAGCTTCTATTAGGGCGACACAAAATAGAGAATATTTTATCTAGCTTCTATTGTAACACCTAAAAATAGAATAAATTTAGATTCGTGGAATGAAGCGTTGTTTTGCGAATTGACAGATGACAGATTGACGTATGACGTCTTTCTTTTTTCCAAGTTGATCTGCAACGAGTCTGTTTAAAAAATTTTATTTATTGGAAAAAACTACATAAAAGCACCTATGATGTCTCGAAAGGTAGCTGGAACCAGAGTTAAGTTCAAATGCATTAAGCATTCGGATGTAGGACGATGTAAGTAGTCTTTTTGGGTTTTTTTCTGTGCTGATGCTAAGTCTTAAGCGCGTGGCATTCAGGAGTCTGATCAAATCTTTCTATTTGTTGGCAGGGTTCCTACGTTAGATTTATTTAATTACTAAGGACAAAACTATATAAAATGGTCGGATCATAGAATGGTTTCGAACACAAGCATCCACGTGTCCCAGAGATGACTAAGGTTGAATGACCACGGCATAGGTGCCGCTTGAGGACCTCCGAACTGGACCCCTAATCTTCGAAAGATGTGGTAAAAGTGTTTCGACATAAATTGTAAGTTGAACATACAATTTTCTGAGAACGGAGTGCTATATAGTGTATTGAAGTGCAATAAATAAACGTGATATATGTGAAGACCAAATCTAAGGACTCTTATTTACTGCATGCATACCTCATGTACAAAACCCGAAGATAGGTAACAGGGTCTCAGGCCAAAAGTATCTCTGACGCTAGCCGGTGGAAGAAATATTTTCTTTACATTGTACGCCCAACGTGGTGCATGAGGTTTGTTTGAGGTAATTTATCTAGAGTTATGGTCAAGCTTATTAGCTAATTCTTATTTACTTATTTTCTTTAAGGTCAAGTATTTTGACACAATTCTGGTTAAAAGGCACATTGTTGAAAATTTATATTATAGTTTCCAATTTTAAGCCTTTGTTTATTAGTTAAAACTTAAATAGTGTTTAACTTAATTTGTAAACATGTTAAATGTTAATTAAATTGCTGTGACAATTATTTCACTGATTTGATAAGCACATGGCAAAATTTTAGGTTGCCTGTCTTATGCCTTATTAATTAAGGGTTAAACTTAAAATAGTGATTAACTTAATTATTGGAGTTGTTCAATACCGAATATTATTGTGAAGGTACTTAATTTGAGGTTATCAGCACATGGTCTGTTGATCCTCATCCCTTGATATGTATTCTTTAATTTTTATGATTGTAACAACTCATTTATATTAGATGCACCTATGAGTGTCTAATATTAGCTTCTTATGTTCACTTAGTGAAACTTAAACTATAATTTTTATTGATCACTATTGTTATAACTCATGGTAAATTTTTTTACACTTATTATTATATACTATTAACTTGTTAATTTAACTTAAGTATAGAAACTTATGATAGATTTCTTTTGTTCAGGATGTATAAATTATGGATTGATTACCTTCTTAGGTAGGAATTTGTACATGAATTGAATTATTTTGGTGTTTCAGTCAATCCAAATGTATCCTGGGATGGGATCTGCAAGCGGTATCGTGGTCTGTGTGGCAGTTTTAAGTAAGAGGACTATCTGGCACCTATGGTGGCCGATGAGGTACGCTTGTGTTCGGAACCAATTGCTGACCAATTTCTGACTTGTACCGTTTACTTGGATAGTTGACTGTGGATTGATAGTGAAATAGTCAAACGAATTTTAACTTGGTCTCAATATTTAATGAGAATTTCTCGGATGACTATAATACTTCACCGGAGTTATTAAAACTTTAAAATTTAAACTCACTTTACTTAATTACTTTATTAGTATAAAAAAACCTCTCAAGTCTCTTAGTAACTAGTGATACCAACTTTTATAAATGTGGGATATTTACTCAAATTTATTTATTGATGATCCCACAGGCGCCCAACTTAATTAAATAAAACTCAATTTAACTTTTACTTATTTAATCCTTTTAATTGGATTCACTTATGGAATTATATGTTTAATTCACATATTGAATTGGTTATAGGACATCTCATGGTTTGTTCACCGAAAGATACATGATAAATGTATCTGGTATATTGAATATCCAAATTTGTTAAGATGGACAGTTGAACCCCAATTCGTTTATTTTATTAACAATTGGCTAGGATGCTCGTAAGTCTGTCCATTAAAAGATACAGGATAAGTGTGTCTGGTATATTGAATACCCAAATTTGTTCAGGTGGGCAAATGGTCCTCAATTCACTCTTAGATAACTAAATTTAACTTTTATTTATTATATTTATAATTAACTTTTGGAATTGATTATAGGACATCTTAAGATTTGTTCACTAAAAGATACATGATAAATGTGTCTGGTATATCGAATATCCGAATTTGTTTAGATGGATAGTTGAACCCCAATTTGTTTATTTTGTTAACGGTTGGCTAGGATGCTCGTAAGTCTGTCCATTAAAAGATACACGGTAAGTGTGTCTGGTATTGCATACCCAAATTCGTTTAGATGGGCAAATAGTCCTCAATTCACTTTTAGTTTTTGGCTTGGGGTTCATGCTTGAATTACTCCCAAGCCAATACTTATGAAATTTGATTAAACAGTTTCTGATAATCCTGTTTAATTAAATTATCCTTAATGCTTTTGAATTTCAAATATATAGAATATGACTTTTGTAAATTACTTAACTACAAAGTTAAACTCAATACATTGATAAATCACAATCACTTAGATTTGTGATGTGATATTACTTTCTTTAGGAACTTGTTGTTATGGTATTACTGTTACTTACTAGGATTGGAGATTGAGGGTAATGAAAAGTCTTTGCCTTATTCTTATTTAGTAGGCGTAATGTTATTTAATTGATAATTTAAATTAAATTAGTACTTACTTATATAGTAGTAATTTAGTCATTGTGTCTGAGGGGAATCTAAATTCAGATTTGTTTAGGGTTGCCCCAGTTTCTGTCGAGGGTTTTGGTGAGATTCTGAATGCGCATGGCAATATAGTTTTGATTGAGGAAAAAAAAATCTTTCTAATGAAAGTTTTTTTTTTTAACCGGGGTAAGGTGTATTGTAACACCTAAAAATAGAATAAATTTAGATTCGTGGAATGAAGCGTTGTTTTGCGAATTGACAGATGACAGATTGACGTATGACGTCTTTCTTTTTTCCAAGTTGATCTGCAACGAGTCTGTTTAAAAAATTTTATTTATTGGAAAAAACTACATAAAAGCACCTATGATGTCTCGAAAGGTAGCTGGAACCAGAGTTAAGTTCAAATGCATTAAGCATTCGGATGTAGGACGATGTAAGTAGTCTTTTTGGTTTTTTTTCTGTGCTGATGCTAAGTCTTAAGCGCGTGGCATTCAGGAGTCTGATCAAATCTTTCTATTTGTTGGCAGGGTTCCTACGTTAGATTTATTTAATTACTAAGGACAAAACTATATAAAATGGTCGGATCATAGAATGGTTTCGAACACAAGCATCCACGTGTCCCAGAGATGACTAAGGTTGAATGACCACGGCATAGGTGCCGCTTGAGGACCTCTGAACTGGACCTATAATCTTCAAAAGATGGGTAAAAGTGTTTCAACCTAAATTGTAGGTTAAACATACAATTTTCTGTGAACGGAGTGCTCTCTTGTGTGATGCAGTGTTAAAAATAAACGTGATATATGTGAAGACCAAATCTAAGGACTCTTATTTATTGCATACACACCTCATGCGAAAATACCCGAAGATAGGTAACAGGGTCTCAGGCCATAAGTATCTCTGACGCTAGCCGGTGGAAGAAAAATTTTCTTTACACTATTAGGGCGACACAAAATAGAGAATATCTTATCTAGCTTCTATAAGGGCGGCACAAAATAGAGAATATTTTATCTAGCTTCTATTAGGGCGACACAAAATATAGAACATTTTATCTAGCTTCTATTAGGGCGACACAAAATAGAGAATATTTTATCTAGCTTCTATTAGGGCGACACAAAATATAGAACATTTTATCTAGCTTCTATTAGGGCGACACAAAATAGAGAATATTTGATCTTGCTTCTATTAGGGCGAGACAAAATAGAGTACATTTTATCAAGTTTCTATTAGGCCGACACAAAATAAAGAATATCTTATCTAGCTTCTATTAGGGCGACACAAAATAGAGAATATTTTATCTAGCTTCTATTAGGGCGACACAAAATACAGAATATTTTATCTAGCTTCTATTAGGGCGACACAAAATACAGAATATTTTATCTAGCTTCTATTAGGGCGACACAAAATAGAGAATATTTTATCTAGCTTCTATTAGGGCAACACAAAATAGCCTGACCATTTAGGATGTTTCGTAAACTTCAGATGACGGGGCAACAGGAGATTTAGATGAACCATCTGTGATAGAGATCATTACGCAAGCATTCACAAAGAAGTACTTCTACCGCTTCTTGCTCTCAAGCAACGTTGCTGTGACAACGACATAGTAACTCTGTGGTATCACTGAAACGACAGGTTTACGAGGTGTACGTACGCGCAGCGGAATGTTGTTGAATTTAAAGATTTTAATTATGCAGATATTTAGTGTATGACGTCGTATAATTGTGTATGGTAAAAAAAAATTTGTGCACGCAACCATTGTGGAGAAATTCACCAAAAACTGATTCCGCTGGGCGAACGTTGTCCTGGCGGAACTTTTTTTAATCCATAGACTTTAGAAGAAAAGAGATGTGTCCAAAAATTAGTGTGTATTTGTGTGTAATTGTGTATGTATGAATAAAACTAGTGCATGCATAAACTTCGGAGAAATTCAAGTTTCCGCTACGCGAACGTTTGGCCATTAGCTAGTTTTCATATAAAGCGCTTACATAGAGAACTGTAGATTTTTACATACGTTGTTTTGAATTTGTTTATATTTGTTTAAAAAACAGATTTAGAAAAAATCGTAGGGCTTAAAAGATAAAAATATATACGTAAAATACGCTTATTAGGTCTTAGTTCTTAAAGTATGCACTTTGGGGTCTAGATTTTCACGTTAATACAAACCTTGTAAGTGTCTGCAACATGTTGCCAAGTATCAATGATGTTCCGTTAGTAACTAAAGAGTTATAGGACAAATTTACCATGAACAGATCACTGTTTACAAAGCAGTCAAATATCACGACGTTCTGAAGGAATTGCATGGTAATATGTATGTCAATAATTAGTGTATTCATTCAACTATTCTTATGCAAAATTTCATGTCATTAAATTCAGTAATTAAAGAAAAACAATTATAATACTGACGAAGCATCGAAAACCTACATAACCCGACCAAGTTCGGATGGCTACCAAAAAGCGGCCGTGCCATATATCTAAGAAACGTTCTTAACCTTCCAATATAGTATTTATTAATATGGTACAGTTGCGTACACAAGCGTTAGGAAAAAGTAAAACAATTGCATTTCTTGAATGAAAAATATTTTTTTGAGTTTAATTTGTGTACCATAAGACATTATTATATCGACGCCATGCGTCAAGTTAATGTGACCGAGTTGTACTAACACACACAAAATTTCAATTCAAAAACCGATTAGGTACACAAATTAAACTCTATATCAATAGACCTAAGGTCTAATTTACAACAAAATTGCAACTAAATGAGCAAGTTCCTGTTACTCGGTTTATCCATACCCAGGAAGGTGGTGATCTTGTTCTGGAAGTTGTTCCAGGTTGCCGAGGAGTTGACGATCTGTGAGAGGCCCACATACGTATATCATTACATGTAGGTAATAAACATAAGGTGATTATTTAATAACAATATTTCTTTTCAACATTTCGTTATAATGTGGTCGGTCGTTTAGTAGTTTAGATCTATTCAGTAGTTTGTCTTTAACCAGGAAAAACATCTACTTTGTTACGATTATATTATAATATATGTCTTGTATAATTTATTATTATAAATTAAAGTAAATAGATATAGAATAAGATCAATCAGTAGATATTAACTTGGGTTTATGGTGTCTGTCCAATGTTAACATAACACAATTATTATAATTTATCTGCCTAATAAATTACCTACGTAAATGAATAAGTCTATAGCTATTAATTTATTATAAAATCTTACCTTATATCTGTTATCAGCTTCTCACTATCATTCACTCAATATTCCTACTACATAATTATGTTATGCTTCACTGTTACACTATAACATTAAAAACACACTTTGTCAATATTATTATTACAGAGAATTGGCGATGCATAGCAAAACAACAGCGCATACGCACATTGTCCTTGACTGCACATTTATTTGTTTGTGACTGGGGATGAAACAAAATCAGGTTCAAGTTCAACAGCAAACGAATACGCGCGAAAACATATTGCCCTCTCTTTTCTTCAAGGATGACAGTACCGTTTCAAGCGGGAAGCCGCCTGTCGCTCGTTGCGCGCAGCGCGTTGTCTATTTTTTCACACAAGAATATTTTTGATCAATTCATAACTACAATACTTAGACTATTTAACTAAAGGATTAAGCGTACCGAACTTCGAACAAAATAATTCTGCATATTTTGGTGGGGTGCGGGGGAACACGCTCACATACATAAGAAAAAAAAAACGATTCAAGAAGTAGTTTTTTTTAAGTTATTAGATTGTTTGATCCACTAAAGTTGCAAAGGGGAACGCTCGTGCATGCCAGTGTAATAAGCTACAATATGATAAATATTTACCTAAACAGTAGTACATACTTACATGTGGTAAATATTTAATTTCCCTAAGGGGTCTATAGTTAGAATCCTGATCCGTGAAATCTTCAATAGAAATTAGCTGTATGAATTTATTTATTTATTTAACACTTCACGCACATACAAGTACAGAGGCGGACTTAATGCCTCAGGAATGAATTTAAGGATGAATTTTATTTGTCTTAAATAATATATTTAGATTATATCTCAAGTCTCAAGCGCATACTTAAATAAAGTACCTACGTAAATAGTACCTACTTTCTGTCATAGTCAAATACATTTAAAAAAGTAGGTGTACAAAAATGAATGCCCTATAAATTATATCGAAACAACAATTGTGTTATCACCTATACCAATTAAATACCGGTATTATACTGTAAATTTTGGGATGTTACCTAAATATATTGCACGGCCGCTTTTTTGTAGCCATCCGAACTTGGTCGGGTTATGTAGGTTTTCGATGCTTCGTCAGTATTATAATTGTTTTTCTTTAATTACTGAATTTAATGACATGAAATTTTGCATAAGAATAGTTGAATGAATACACTAATTATTGACATACATATTACCATGCAATTCCTTCAGAACGTCGTGATATTTGACTGCTTTGTAAACAGTGATCTGTTCATGGTAAATTTGTCCTATAACTCTTTAGTTACTAACGGAACATCATTGATACTTGGCAACATGTTGCAGACACTTACAAGGTTTGTATTAACGTGAAAATCTAGACCCCAAAGTGCATACTTTAAGAACTAAGACCTAATAAGCGTATTTTACGTTTATATTTTTATCTTTTAAGCCCTACGATTTTTTCTAAATCTGTTTTTTAAACAAATATAAACAAATTCAAAACAACGTATGTAAAAATCTACAGTTCTCTATGTAAGCGCTTTATATGAAAACTAGCTAATGGCCAAACGTTCGCGTAGCGGAAACTTGAATTTCTCCGAAGTTTATGCATGCACTAGTTTTATTCATACATACACAATTACACACAAATACACACTAATTTTTGGACACATCTCTTTTCTTCTAAAGTCTATGGATTAAAAAAAGTTCCGCCAGGACAACGTTCGCCCAGCGGAATCAGTTTTTGGTGAATTTCTCCACAATGGTTGCGTGCACAAATTTTTTTTTACCATACACAATTATACGACGTCATACACTAAATATCTGCATAATTAAAATCTTTAAATTCAACAACATTCCGCTGCGCGTACGTACACGTTTACGAGAGCAAGCGACGCTAAAGGTATCCCTTAGCGTTGCGTGCAGCTCCCTGTATGATCTTACGTCATCCAGCATCTTCATTACATCTTTTATTTAAGACACTGCCTGTTCACTACTAGCAATACAAATAAGAACAAACATCTTTGGTGTATGCAAAGCTGTTGATGAGCTCATTTTGCTGTCAAAAGTATTTTGATGAAGAATAAGAAGCCATAAGCGTCGCACCGCCGAGATGCGGTGATTGCTCTCATTGATAACAATAAGTGTGAGTGTACCCAGTCATTAGACTCGCAGCTCGTCCCGGCCACGACTTCGTGTGTTAATGAGCACCCCCCGCCCCTCCATGTTCTCAAATCGTTAGTGAAATCAATTTCGTGTCGGCAGAGGCTGGTACTCAGACTTGTTTGACATGTAACGTCAAAGGAGAAAACTGACTAAAAAACCGGCCAAGTGGGTGTCGGACTTCGCATATTTAGGGTTCCGTACCAAATGAGCGAATTATTAAAGAAAAAATCTGATTTATCAGGTATTTGTTAGTAAAATATTCGTAGTAATAAACATTATCACCGAATTTTAAGTTCATAGGTCAATGGGAAGTTAAAAAATTCATTGGTACAAAATTTTGTGACAGTCGACGGACAGACAGACAGACGGACACGTGAGTGACAGCTATAGGGGTCCGTTTGGAACCTTCGGGTACGGAACCCTTACAACGGGCATCTTAAAACATGGAAATGGCCCCGACTGATCTCAAGACGAAAAGGAAGCGGAAGATATGAATACTGTTGGCGTACCAAAGGACACAATACAGTCGCTGGTGGCTGTGGGCAGTAGTTGGTAGCTTGTCACTAGGGAAGGCCTCCAGCGGTAGGTGACTCCGTTGAATAAAAGGTCACATTACTTAAATATTAAATATTTTATTTGAAAACAAACTTATTCTGTTTATGTATACATATAGTTTTATGTCTCACATACATGTTTAGTCTCCGTATCATACAATCGTAGTGTCCGTCTCTACTTAGATCAATTTTATTGTAAAACTTTGTATCTATGTCATATTTACAATTTATTCTATACAAAAACATTTTATTTTGAATGTTCGTAATTTACAATTGCCTATTAATTATATTTACTTACGAGTAAACGTTTTCACAAACGCAGAACAATATCTTTATATTTACTATAATATATTTATAGTTACTTAGTGGGTCGGCGACGATCACGCTTCAATGTTCTTTCAGTTAATGTGTTCAGAATTTCTACAAAATAAATGGTTAACATAATTTGCAGTATGTCCTTACGAGTGTTTGAAACAGTATTGAACCCTCAGGGCTCTGTTCTAATGAACCTTAAGACGTTTCATTACAAAATCAAACTAAGTATACAATATTCTGAACTTGTCATATTGCAATGGTGCTTCAGCACTCGTTACGTTCTGAAATTTTTGTTTATTTGCGAACCTATTACTAACTCATAAAAGTTTTGCAATATCCATGTCAGCTGTAAGAACATTGGCAGTGGTGCCGCCTCCTCACGTCAACGAGTAGTCTATGTAGAAAGTATCGGATTATCGCTAGTATGTTACAGCACAGATAATATAATACTAGCATACAGATGCCTCATCTCATACAAAGTAACGTGACCGCCACCGTCCCGCACACCTCGCTAGATGGTGTTTGCAAGTTGAGTGAATTTACTTACGGTCCAAGAAATATTTTTATTTTTTCTCAATAATTTCGAAATTATTTTTTTAGTAGTAAGTATTTTTTGCATTTCATAACAGTTTCATTGTATCAAAGTAGAAGTATTGTATCAATTTTAATGAGGAAAATTAAAAGCTCTAAAATTTCAAATAGCGCCATCTATTTGTACAAAAAATATAGATGTTTAAGGATTCGTTCCAATTATTTTCTAAATTTGAATTAGGAGCTCATTATTCCACAATTTGTGCTAAGAAGTTTATTAAATAAGAGCAAATAGTTTTACTAGAATTATTTTCAAAATCAAGAAATCGTTACATATCACGGCATCTTTTGAAATTAATTTTAACAAAATTTTCTTTCTTCGATATGAGACCCCATGCTAGCGTGTTACAGTAGACTCGAATACTCACGCAACTTTGCGCACGACTAGCTAACATAGAGTGAGCTCAATTTACAAGTAAATAGTCTAAGTTCATATTAAATAGTAAAATAAAATAATTGTGTGATATTAATGAAGCCTTAGGTTCAGACGGAGCCGAAGCCGACGTCACACTGACTGACGGGCGATGTCAGAGGGAGAGGCCACTCAGGCGCATCACGCGGCGTTGGCGCGTAGGCGCGATTCGCTCACCCTCTCCAGATAAACGCAGGTGGCTACTTGGATATCATTAGTTAACATATTGTTTACTAATTTAGAAAGTGCACTAAAGTAGGTGGTGATGTTGAGGAGTTTTGTACCTAAACCTAAGCTCTACTACTCATTGTCATTGTGAAATACAAAAATAATTATTTACTTAGTTATATTATAATAATTAAGACAATGAAATAGTTGGACTTCCTATTATCGGCACAATTAATAATATTAAAGTAATTACGAAATCATAGACAAAACTTACAATTATTGTATTCATTGAACATAGTCAAATCCGAGCACATGACATAACGTTTCACATCTTCGACACATTTGATTTGAATACAATTACATACAGCACTCATCAAGTTCTGATGCACGACAATGGCTTTAAATTGATTGTGATTGAAAAATAGTAAGTACTTACTGTAAAGGTACTTATAATTATTTTGGTTATCAAATGTATGGAGATTGGAAATGTAATATATTTTAGACAGACGTGTGTCAAGACGGTACAGACACTTATTAACATTTTGTTGAAAGTGAATTAGTTACATTTATCATTTACCTACCGCATTAAAGCTAATATAATATTAAGGTGAAAGCTCCAGGGTAGCCCGCGAAATTAAAATTTTCTTACGTTTTTTGCAATAGCAAGTACGTATTTACAGAACTGTAATCATTAAAATCATCAATATAACTCAGAATTGATGCCAAAAGTCAAGTTTTCATGAAATACTTACATTTGACATCCATTCTAACTGAATGAGTTGTATTGATGATTTTAATGATTATAATTCTATAAATACATACTTACTACGGCCACAAATCAAATTTATGACCTAGATACAACCTAACACTGACCTGCAAATTGCAAAAAACGTAAAAAAATAGAATTTCGCGAGCTACCCTGGCGCTTCCACCTTAATAGGCGTTACTTAGCTTGTGCTTTGAATGTCTCGAAGCAGTATTCCTGTCACTGTCGCGCAAGCGCAACTGTCAAATCACAAGCACGAGAGCGAGATGGGATTATGTAATGTGTTATTTAAGTCAAAGTATAAGCTAAGTAATGTTTATTAATCTCTTCCTAAAATCAAAATAATAAATCTCCTTCCATACCATAAAGGATTGATATTCTAACATTAGGTGACACGGTGACGTCACCGCGCACCGTGCACCGCGCATCGGAGTGGATGCTCACATTCTGAGCGTTATGACGTACAAACAGTTGAATGCGCAGCAAACACGTGCGTGACGTGCGTGCTCGTGGCGCATCCGCCTGTGGACACACTCTAATGACTATTTGTACCAAAGTGGAGCAACACCACACTCAAGGAAATGGAATGAATTACGCTAACGACACGGGATGTCATATAAACTTGATCTCTCTAACGACAATATTATTTAAATACATTATCTTCACGTCATTAAAACAATAAATATATTTACAATATTCAGTAGCAACAAACGCTGTATTATGTTAAGAGTTCAATTCATTAAAATATCTCACATCCACGGCGAGTTGTGTCTCTGTGTGACCGCATAGTAATAATCTTATTATTTCACGTCGGCTCCGAGACAGAGTGAACGTGCCCACAGTGGTTCTATCCGCTTCTCATAAAAATCTTATAGTTATTTACTTAAATAAATTTATTTGTTAACTTAGCTAGTCGAAAACTAAGTTTTCGCGTTAAAACGTTGAGTGAAACTGAGGTTCGTACGTGTCCTCACGGCACACCACGGCACTACACTACACTGCGCGCTTATCAGCTGGCGAGCAGCGCCGAGCGCAGCCGCGCGTGCAGCGCCGCCGCCGCCAGCAGTGCCGCCAGCACGCGCGAGCAGTCCGACAGCCCCGCGCTGCCCGTCTGCATGGCCGCCGGTCGCTCGCCTGCAACATCACGCCACACGAGTCAGCACAACACGCACATCCAGAGCAAAGACACAGCTCAAACTACAGTCACTGTCGTCTGGTTTGTTTAGTTGACTTACCGTTGAGCACGTGCACGCGCACGGAGGCGACCTCGGCGTTGGAGGGCGAGCAGGAGTAGCGGCCCGAGTCGGCGGGCGCGGCGTCCTGCACCAGCAGGTACGAGGTGGTGGCTGCGCCCTTCTCCGTCACCACCGACACGCCGCCGCGCGACGAGTCATACGATATCACCTGCTTCACAATCACAAGCCACACCGAGCCATTGTCATATCTACTCTCAAGCACACTACACTAATACCAAACAATATCGACGACATGGTTATTTTACATGGATCAAATAATTTGAATCATTACATTCGCACAACCGCGTCAAAAAATGGACATCTCTGTTTGGCTCAGTAAGTTTACTCTTGGCATGGACACATATCTTACGTCATCAGCACGGCGAGGGCAAATGTAATGGTTTCAATCTTTGACGAACGCCAGCATTAGATTCGAAATAATGATATTAATTTGTTATATTATGTGTGTCAGTTATCTGAGTGTCTTGCAAGTATTTCTGTGTTAATGTATTATTTGTTGTGTGTGTACCTGGTGTATTTTACAAGTTCTGTCGCTCTGGAGCTCCTGGCTGCGAGTAAGTTACTGTCCGGAGACTGATACTCCTGCCACAATATAGCGACTACCTTCATAACAGTTTCGCCCTTGACTTAGTACTACATACTTCTCTACGCCACCCACTTTAATGCATGTATAAAATAAAGTGGCTTCTTGTTTGCGTTTGTATTTACATTGGTCACAGGAGACCTCTGTGAACCTCGGCCTATGTAGACATACATAGCGAGTCGTCGGGGGAGCGCGACTGAACCGGCAAGTCCGCGGAGAGTTCGGTTTCTACATCGGTCTGTAACAAATCAGACGCTAACAATTTTACTTGTAGTTCAAAGAATATATATTATCAATGCGTAATGTGCGCACTCGAAGCTCAGCAATAAACATTTGCTCCAATATGTAAGGTCAAGGATAGCGAGACTCCTGACGAGCTCTGATAAGTTACGGAGGACTCCGCTATGAACAGCAAGTGTTTGGAGCTGTTCGTGTTACGCACTCGTGAACTAATAACGCGCGGTGTCACCTCACACGTCGAGGTGGGCGACGCGATGCGACATGGCGACACAATTTAGTGTAAGTGTAATATGGAGTCGACCGTGTTTATTCAAATAGTGCGAAGAGGCACTCGTTTACTCTCAGCGTCACAGTGCCGAGCGGCGCGCGTCTACATCGTACTCGTACTCTGTCACGAGTTGATCTCTATGGACATCACATAATTTTTGATATAATCTTATTACGCATAGTCGCTAAATTGTGGAGTTTATTTATATATTAATTATTGATAGGCTCTCGTTTGATCACTATCGCACCTGATGGTAAGCGAAATAAATTGGTTGCGGAGAGCAATTTTAATGTATTCGTTTTGACCACTGTTACATTTTATCATCGCGATGATACGGTTTGTAGATAAGCTATGAAGTTTTGATCTTTGTAGGCATAGATATTATATGTATAATGTAAGCGTAGGTTTGGAATTTCTCGTGTGTTTTTTGGGTATTTCCCCGCAATTTGAGTGAAAATGCATCACAACAAGTCCTGTTCAAACGTTAATAACGCGTGTGTGTGTGTGTGAGTAAGTATTCGGACGAGTCGCACGCTCGCACGTTGGCGCACATCAGCATGGCAGGATTACTTCCGACCGATAATGCGATTAAATGTGTTTCGTATCATGTTGCATGCGACGAGTTGATTCGGATTTGAGTGTTGGGGAATGTGTCCTAATTCTTAATAGATGTAGCTGCTGATTTATTGAGAATCAGTCCGAGAACACGCCCGGACAGGTCACGGGTGAAACACCATTTAAGTACACAACAAAACACATCGTCGTAAGAAAACCCACATTTGAACACAAACCAGAGTGCTACGCGGTTACGCGGCTACGTGGCTACGGCGTAGCAGAGCGCTACGAACTTAGGTCTTCGTATTTCGATAGGTCTTGTTCTAGTTTGTCTATGTTATGAGTACCTATGACACGACTTCCAAAAAACACCTGCAGATGTGACTACTGTGTATTAAAGTGCCTGTAGATGTAAGTGGTAAATAATTGCAAGTGATTAAATACAAAGTTAAATTGTATCAATCGTGTTGTTTGGCCAATTTTTGCCTTCTCAAACCCATCAGTCTCAGGCGTCGTAGCTTTGGCTTTAATTAGTATTAGGATATTACTATAATCACTTCATTGGTTCAGTGACTGCGATTACTACGCATCACCCGCGCAGGGACTGCGATCACTCCGCACCACCCCCGCAGGGACTGCGATCACTCCGCACCGCCCCCGCAGGGACTGCGATCACTCCGCACCACCCCCGTACTGACTGCGATCACTCCGCACCACCCCCGCGGTGACTGCGATCACTCCGCATCACTCCCGCGGTGACTGCGATCTCTCCGCATCACCCCCGCGGTGACTGCGATCACTCCGCATCACCCCCGCGGTGACTGCGATCACTCCGCATCACCCCCGCGGTGAACTATTCTAACATTCATACTTACTACAAAAAATCCAGAGTATAATTACTTTGCGTCCGCTCACCTCGTCCTCGTGGTACCAGAATATGTAGGCGGGCGGCTCCGGGGAGAACTGGATGAGGCACGTGAGGTTGATGGTGCTGCCCATGTCCACGTGCAGGTCCGGCCCGCCCAGGATGCGCGCCGACGGCACTGCAATAAGAACGCGTTGACGTTACCACACGAGCAGTCCCTCAGGTAAGTACAGCACAGAGTGCGCTCAGTGAGCCCGAAACACGTCCCGTGTGCTCCGGCCCGTCCAGGATGCTCGCCGACGGTACTGTCACAAGAGCACGGTGAAGTACCACGCGTTGTAAGCATAGCAGGCATCGTCACGCTCAGTAAGTCTCGGGCACACGACGCCGGAGTGAGCGTAACGTGAGAGCCACACGTGCGGCTGCGGGGAGCGCAGGCGACCTGAGGGAGTAGGAGTGGAGACGCTGCATTTTGCCACTGTAGTAGATGTGCCACGTCAAGGTTGCTATTTATCTCACCAATAAACATCTCTGTTTTTATTTTTTGCTTAATTTTTTTTTCATTATTAATTATTAAGTATTTGGAACAAAAAAGTTTAATTAATACCAGCCTAGCCTTTTCTCAACTCTATGTTGAGGTCGGTGTTTAGTCTATCTAAACGGATATAGATGAATAGTATTTTAAGGAGCGCCTGCCTATCTGACTGACTGAGAAGCTGCAATTTGCGAAGAAGGTAATGTTATAGCGAGACAAGCACTCGTGAGACGCCACACAGTAACTGCAGCAGGTCATCTGTTTGTCATTTATCAATATGTTACTTGTTACATTACTTTATCCTACTACATAGGGCACTTTAATCGGCGCAGTTTGGCGAGCCGGGAGGCGCGGTTGGCAGGAGAGGTGGGGGGGGGGGGGAGGGCAAATGTTCCTCTAACGTCTTAAGGATAGTATTATTACATCGGCACGTGAGTCTACTCTGAATATCAATCGCTATGGAAATGTGGGAGTGTTTTTATTGTAGTTGACTCGCTACTGTGCCGGGTATGTGCCCGTGTACCCATGCACTTCATATACTCACCACTAACAGCATCGAAGCTCAACGTGAACACGCTCCGAGAACTCCGAAGTGATTGGATGTGATATTCGTCTCGAGAAACGAAAATATTCTCGATATTTTTCGCAGATAGAAAGATTTATTTATCGTGATTTGCGATTCGGCTGTGGAGTCAAATGTCACGCGTCGCTTTAGCCAACGTGGTACTGTACCTGGGTACCTATCATTTAGTTTTGTTTTCAATAGATTGTAGGCAATGTGCTGCGGCTTCATGTACGAGATGTATGTGCGGGGTTCTCACAAGGCGCTATTAACTGTCATAACCTAGAGTGGTTAGCTTGCGTGTTCTGTGCTGAGCTCACGTAACGCGTCGTACGTCCACCCAGTGATAGGACTCGCCCATTAACGAGCGCTGTCCGAAATTAGACGCATTATTCATTTATTTACACATAAAAAACAAGTATAAAACTAAAACACTTAGACTAAATTATAAATAATTAGATGATCTTTAAAATGGTGACGGTTTTATAAAAAATACGCATTATAGTTTTTGTGTGATTCTCAATTTTTTATCCGCGTTAAGACATAACTTTACAAATGAATTACACTATGTTATAATAATTGAATTTCTAATATTTTCATATCAAGTTGCGACACAAATTGTTTAGATTAACATATATTTTTTTCAAGGAAATCAGACGAGTCGTTTAGACGTGACGTTCAATTAAAAACCATTAAAAGTCGTATAACTGCGCCTTATGCAGGCGAGGGGAGGCCACGGCGTTTGTGGGGTTAGAGTGACACATTTGTGGGGTTAGAGTGACACGTTTGTGGGGTTAGAGTGACACATTTGTGAGGTTAGAGTGACACATTTGTGGGGTTAGAGTGACACGTTTGTGGGGTTAGAGTGACACATTTGTGGGGTTAGAGTGACACGTTTGTGGGGTTAGAGTGACACATTTGTGAGGTTAGAGTGACACATTTGTGAGGTTAGAGTGACACATTTGCAATTCACTGTGCTCATTATGACGGCTGAATACACCTAGTTTTAAGAGCAAGCCGTGCTTGTTAACCCTGAACAAACGTGTAGAACTACTTCATTGCGAGGTGCGTGCAGATGAGCGCGAACCTATATACTTTACTACTACTATTTACTTTTAACTTTTTTTTTATTTATATATACTTTTGTAATTATTTTCGTCTTAGAATTATTTTATTTTTTCAGTTTATGCACCTGCCATGTTATCTCTCCACCACCCTTGGTTGACTGGTAGAGAATGCCTAAGGCATTAAGTCCGCCTTTGTACATTTGTGTTGCATGAAGTTTTAATAAATAAATAAATAACCTCCACGACGCAGCGTCTGTGTCGCTCACAGCAGCCCCCGCGCTTGCGCCCCTTGTTTTCTCGAGCTCTTATGGAATAGACTCTAGTTGTTGACGAGAGAGAATGCCATTGACATGCGTGAGCAGCGTGTGTATGATCCATATCTAGAAGCATAAGATGCTATCCGCCGCACAATCCGGATGACGTCAATGAGGACATTTCATTGAGCAGTTAACGGATAAATGAGTATTGAGTAGTTTACGAGCGGCGGCGACACGAGCTTGCGGTGTTTGTGCCTCCCATTACACGCCAGCACCGCGGCGGCTTCCATGCGGGGAAAGGTGACGCGACGTGTGAAGTCACCGAGCTTTAGGATTTACGACTTCTAATTCAGTTACAACGCAGTCTTTTCAAAACGAACAATTTAAAAAATATACAACCGTAGGAAAAAGTAACTACTTATTATATTAGATGAAACTGAATAAGTATTGCAGATTACGCTCGGGCACAGCTAATGCTGAATAACATATGCGTATGTTTCATTCAGTATCTGTGTGCTACCATGTGTGGCTGTGTCTGCACTACAGGCATGTTGGTACAGCCGCGTCCGGCCTACTTGCGCGACACATTAGAGTGGAGCGAACGAATTAATGTCCCACTCGCGAACACTGATGCGCATACATTAATATTATGTACAGAATATGACCTCCATTAATATGCACACATAATGAGCGCGGTAATGTAGCTAAAATAAAACGTATCGTAATTGAATTGGATATCGCCGGTACGGTAGCTGCTACCACGAGCCATTTCAGTTGATTCCGTACGTTACGACGTCATATTTCGCGGTGGGCTAAGAAAAAGCCGCGGTGCGGGAGGGGAGAGGAGCGTTCTGTCACGGTACGGAGGGCGTGTCTCGTTGCGGGACCGGAGTGGTGGTGTGAGTGACACGCAGAGGAGGACGTAGGAGTGACACGCAGAGGTGGACGTTGGAGTGACACGCAGAGGAGGTCGTAGGGTAGGAGGACCGTAGATGAGGAGTTCAATAAATAATAACACGACGAGTTAACACATTTACAACAGTGGGCTTTAATATAATATTAAGAACACAAACACTGTGACTAGTTATTAAATTGTATTAATGCAAAATTCTAGCTGGTAACTGACACTTGAAGAGTCAAAAAAAAATAACAATGAGGAGCTTCTACTAGCTCGGCTGCAGAATTAGAACTGATTTTTCAATATGAAAACAGAGACTTGACAGAGAAAACTAAGTAATTTTTGAATTTGAAATTAAAAAGGTAGCAAAGAACGTAATTTTGGAATAGAGGTCAAAAAATAAACAAGGCTTTAACACTGCCTTGTTACAGTTCAGTCCACTTTGTGTTAGTGAATTGGTATAATGAAGCTTCGTCCGTGAAGCCACGTGAATTTTCGCGACGTCTCGTGTACCTGAAGTGCAGGCTAGCTCGGCAGCTGCGGGTTTGCTTCGGCCGCAATGAAGATCAGGCAACTGTCGAATATTGTGCTGTAAATTCAGTACCTACATATTGGCCGCCATACACGCTCCAATTTACCGGAGAGGTCTACCTGTACAGGTGTAGCTGCGCAGGTACACCGGAGGGTGTATGGGGACAGACTTGTGCATTTTTTTTTAACCTACACAAAGAAAACACGCCTCGGTGTACCTGCGCAGGTCCACCTGTGTAGGCAGACCTCTCCAGTAAAACGGAGCGTGTATGGCGACCATAAAAGAGCTATCCCCAATGGTCTAATTTTATAAATCTAGCTCTTCCTCTTAGTAATTGGGTTGGTGACTAAAAAAATCTTATTAGTTCGTCAGTTAGATTACCAAAAAATATTGGACACGTAGTTTTTTATAATCTAACTTCCCTATTATTTAGGTGTCCACCGTGCACTTCAATAATAGAAGCAGGGCGCTGCGACAGGTCCCCTCGTCCGGCGGTGTCGAGCACTGCGAGCACTGCCAACGAATGATTGAAGCACCGCCCCCGCCGCAGAGCACTTTGTTTGGCAGGTTTTGCTCCGCACCGCCGCTAATTGGTTTAATCGCTCGGTCTTTGTTGCAGACGCCGCGCCGCGAGAACTATTACTTAGCCGCGTGTTGCGGAAGCTGATCCTGTTACGTGATATCTACTATTATAGCTTTGCGGAACGTTTATCGACAGTGTCTCTTGTCTGCTCTATTTTTTCTCGGATGCTCTTTGTCTCGGAATTGATAACATCAACAGTATTGTAGAGCCTGCAGGGCTCCAGGCTCCAGGGGTGCTGTTCTAGTTTTGAGGAAGCTGTCTCACTCGCTGGCATGCGAGAGTGTCGTGTATGAGAGTGACTAGCTAAGAGTCTAGTGTGAGGAGTAAAAACTAGAGGCGGAGGGAACGACACTCCGAATTATATGGATAATTCTTGATTGTAGAAAAATACGTGTGCCCTCTTCGACGGGCTAATCTGAACTGACTGTTTAAACAATCACAACGTTCCAATGTTCTAATCATAATATTCGAACGACTCTCCAAAAGTTATAAGCTGCCAGCAATACCCGGTTCCCACTTACCGTCCGTGGGCTGTGTGTACATGCGCCACAGTATCATGATTTTACTTATATTACCTATGCGTCTTTAATTAAGATTACCTTTCAGAGAGAAAATAATTTTCATAAGACAACTATAAATTTATTTGAACTGTGTTAGTTCCGTGGACATTAGTAAACCCGGTTCAAAATAATGCACACTCTAAGATATAAATTATAATTTCTCCTTTAAATGCAAAAATAATCAATGTTCATTGAATCATCCGCATGACCGCACCGAGTTACCGACCGAAAAAATGAAATCATAAAAGAATAAGCGAGCGGTAAGTGAACACATACGAGGAAATGGAGAAATCCGGCGGAGCGGTGCGAAGCGGCGAGGCGATATCAGGAGTGCAATCAATAGCCGCGACAAAGTTGCTGAGTATTGAATCGTGTTGCACCGTCACCTGCGGCCGAGCGCGGGGCCTGGCACGCCGCCATCTCACCGGCCCGCGCTCGCCACAGCTACGCCATTGCATTGCCACGTGCCGAGTGTAGCATAGACTACGGTGACAACAACTCACGCACACTCCACGGAACATACACAGATACCAACTGATGAGACGTGACGAGTTCGACACCGTTTTGCTAGTCTGAAACCAATCTTATTTTCTTAGGAATCCAGTTTTCATTTAACAGTAGCGTCATCTTCATTCGATAAATGACGAGAGGCGACCGCATTTGAAAAGGTAGATAGAGAGGTCGCGTTGTCGACATTATTGATGGCTAAGTAGCAAGCGAGCTGCAGCCGCAGTCGATCCATGTACTCACTGGAGTTTTGTGCGAACAATTCTAATAACTTCCAAGGATCGCTTCCAGCCATGCAATTAACTAAATATATATATGCGTAAAAAGCTCCACAGTTGCCAATTCCGTGAGTGAAGTCGTGAATTTTGAACCGCACGGCACCACGCAGTTCAAATGTGCGAGCTTTCATAACAACGCTAATTTTTGACGCCCTCCTACCCCCCTCGCTCCAGCCCCCGACCGCACCCGCGAGTGATTGTTATAAACAAGGCAGGTGTCGCCGCCGCGTCTCGTGCGCGTTACATCAACTTTCACGCTCGCATCACAGGGTGGCTGATTCGTGCTCGTAGCGATATTTGTTTATTGCAGGACGAAGCAGTGAGGAGCTGTATACGATGATCCCACAAGACAAACGACGCGCACAGCTTACGTGGGTAAATAACAAATGGGAAGCGAGCCCACATGAGGAAAAAGTTGAGCCAAGATTGAATATAGGTCGCACGTTTAACAATTTCTTGTTTTTTTTACTAAGCGGCGTATGTGGTAAAACAATAGTCAAGCTCAAACCAAAGAAACTATCCCTTGCATGACTGACAATAGTGCCCCGCATGGGACGCTTGTCCCATGCGGGGCGCGGACGCGTGCTACTCGGAATCATGACGTGTCACGAGGAAGGGAAGGAATGCTGCCATATTCTCATTGTAAACACAATATATTATACATATAGTCAATGACAAGTTATTGTGTCAAAATCTTGGAACATCCTTCTGTGAAGTCCAAAGGAAACGATGAGTATTGATGAATTTTTAGTTTCCTGGGCCTGCAGTCTCGACATTGATAGCGATCGCTACGTCCTAACGATTGATCGCTACGTCGGAAAAATAATTGATTTTCATGAAATAAGTACAGAGTCGGCGTAATTTTTAACTTGCAAGCACTATTTTTCATGAAAACTGATCAACTGATCTGCTGGTCTCTGTACATATTTCAAGAAAATCAATTATTTTTTCGACGTAGCGACCGATCGTTAGGACGTAGCGATCGCTATCAATGTCGAGACTGCAGGGCCTGGTCGTAGCGCCCTGTTCCCAGCACCAGAGAGGGCCAGGGGGCACGGGAGTCGCGGGGGCTGCGGCACACGCACCTCACAACAACCCGCTATTGAGGCGGCGCGCTTAATGGAAACACTTAGTACGTCGCGCGACACACTCCAGATTACCTCCTCACAATACAGCCAGCCATCAGCACAACTTGTACGTCTCCCCGACACGACTTACTAACGAGACCGTGTTTATTGCGACACTTCCGCTTAACGTGCGTCTAAACGACGATGAGAAAACTTTGGGACGAAACGTCAATTCAACAAAATTGGGCAAGAGTTATTAATGGTGGGTAGACACCTGTTCAAGAGAGCCTGAGCGCGACAGATCTCTTCACTGTCCAGAGAACACCCACTACGTTGATTTGACACCGATATGGGTATTTGCTGGGGTTTCTCAAGGACTGTAAGAGATGATATTCCTCTTTTCGCCAGATCAGCGCGGCACCTTTAGGTGGGTACCTACTCCTCATCATCTCATGGTCCTGTCTTTAATCTCATTCACCGCAATAGCATACGTAACGGATGAGGAGTCAGTTACTCGCGGCGCGGCTTCATTATGGCGAGTTCAAAGCAGACAGCCACGCGGCAAGGTCCCCTTGTGACGCGCCGCCGCCACCCGACGCGCGCCTGGAGCTGCGTCTCCCCCTATATGCGTGGAGTAAAAGGTCTACAACAAACAATGGACAAGTGCTAGTAACATTTTAGCAGTGAAAAATTAAACTTGCATGTAAATCGCGACTCAATCGTGCCAGCTTTCTCAGTTTTGCTAATACGTATGGATGCGAAAGGCGGAGGACAGGGTGTTGTAGCGTAGCCTGGGAGAGGCCTATGTCCAGCAGTGGACTGCGATAGGCTGAGTTGATTGGTTGATTGTATGGAACGTAAACTATGTGCGAGTTCTGCATCGCGCAGCGGCTAGACTACCAGACCTTCTGAACGTGCACACATAGTGGTCGTAGTGTAGGTAAGGAGCAAGATGTTTCCCGCGCCGACGTGTTTGCCGACGCTCTCAGCGACACCCCGCCCTCTGAAGACACAGATGAGTAACGTCAGCAGAATCATTTCCTAGATGAGCCATAAATTGAACAGCTCCAGACAGGCTGTTGAATATTTAATACGAAATTCCAAAAGTTTTCGGAACTCGGGGCCTTTCCACGGGAAATTAAAAATATTTTTTGTAAAAGTATGAAAGTGCAATCATTTACCGAAGATGAGAAGTTCCGATAAGCGTAGCGGATATAATCCGACGCCAATAAATCAGCGGAACAAAACGCTCCCAACATCGCAGAGTTGAAGTTGAACAAGAAAAAACCCGGCAATGTATCATCTATCATATTTTTAAAGTCGCCTGTCGAGTGTCGGGAGGAAATCGCTCCTCGGGAGGGAGTTATTGAATTTCCAATTTTTCACGAGGAATTTTATTTTATTTGTGCGGGTAGTATGGCGCCGGCCCGCGACTGTTCCGACCGACACTCTGTGTAAACAAAATGTAAGCTTCCAAAACAAAACGGAATCGATCACTGAACAGACAGACAAAGTTTCAGTTTAATTGAAACCATTCGTTACGGCAAAAGTTCATGGAAATAATTTCTCTACGGATAAAATACAATTGAAAAGTTTAGTCGAACGTACCCGTGTCCGTAGTGGTTGAACGAAAAATTGGCGCCGATATCAAGTCGAGCAATTAGTGAATCACTGATTACTCTTCCATTCAGTTCGCTCTGCGCAATAACAATCATAAGCACGAGAGAGTGGAATCAAATAAGGAGCGTGTACCTGTGCGTGTAACAGTGAGATTTGACAATTATTTTTGAACGTTTTATTACCAAAAACTGTTTGGAATGTGACAGAAGAATGAGAGGCTTTTGCTGCGATGGGACAACACAGGCTCAGAATCAATAACTGTCCCATTGGACGAGTTGTGCCACAGTGAAGTGTTGTAACTGTTACCGTCAATTCTGTTAATTAGTCAAAAGTTATTTTGATTAGCTTCAGTCAAACCCTTATTGAGTGTTAAAACGCGTTTCTTTTATTAATTAAGTAATACGAAACGTTTTAGTTCTATTTGAGTAACTATAATCACTTTAAACATATTTTTATAATGGTCCCAAAAAACACCTAAGAACTAACCAACAAAATAGGTGTTTGAGTAAATGTAAGTAATTATAAAGTTATGTTAACTGGTGAAAAGTACTTACTTCTGACCAATTGCTGCAGTTAAAATTACTTACTTACTTCTGACTAATTGTTACAGTTAAAAATACTTACTTCTGACCAATATGTTGCAGTTAAAAGTACTTACTTCTTACCAATTGTTGCAGTTACAAGTGTTTTGACCAATTCCATTAAATAGTGGATATTGTTTCCCTAGAGCATTTAGTTGAGATGATACTTACATCGGGAGCAGTAAACACTGCATTACCTTGTTTCGGGTGAAAGATCTCGGCAACAAGTGACAGTTCAGGTATGTGAGGCTTACCTTGGGTAGCATCCCGATGGGTCTCTTGAACACATGAGATATCACAATGCATCTTGCGAGATAATTCAGAAATAATTGCTGCTTTATCCCGGGAGAATCCTTCGATGTTGACGGAGATTACATACAAGGCTGGTTTTGTGAGTGGACTGTTTGGCCCTGAGAAGGGCCAGTTGGAGCTTATTATTTGCCATAGTGGTGAAAGGATTAGCCAATCAGAATAGGTAGGTACGTCATTCGGGGAGGCTCCTTTGATGCACCCCAAACCTGGAAAAGCTTAAATAGACTCCGTACTCAGGTTGGCTGCAGTAAAGACAACCTCCACAGGTGGGGGTTCTCGGATGGCTCCGATTTTCGGTGTTTATGCGGCGTCTCTCCGCAGTCCATGGCCCATCTCTCATCTTGCTCCGCATTCCTGTCACCTGTACTTGCGAGGACCTTATGGTAGCGTCAGCGAATGCTGTTAACGTCGCTGACTACTAGGTCAAACATTAAATTTGCCATTGAAACGCTAATAAGAAGCTGGATATGTTAATAAGATTTATTTCATACCTTTTCGCCAGAACTTGACAACTTACCATTACATATGGATTCAAATACATTGGCAGACTATTTCTTAGAATGTAACGGTAATATTAGGCACTAGGCACAGTCTAGATATAAAGCAAAGCAGCTTGATTACTAAATCATAACAGTTTCCATAATAAATCCTAATATCCTCTGATTGAAGCTTGGTTTTGTGACAGTCTCGAGCTAAGTGTTCACTTCAATTAGTTCTTCATTAAGTTTGTCAGCTGCGACGAGTGAGTGACTGCAGTCGAGACAACACGCCTCGTCATGCTGACCCAATGTTTAAATATTTATAACGTTCTAATGGAAATACAAAATTAGATTGAAGAATTAACTGATCAAAATCATGATTCGATGTAGATTATATAATGTTTTTGTCGTCGTAAAGTGTTATTAATTTCTGAAACTGAAAAAAACTGTCATGAGGTCATTCTCAAGGTTGACGTTAAGAACGCCTTCAACTCTTTCAACAGGGACACTTTGTTGGCCGAGGCAGAAATTTTCAACAGACATTGCACACACAACAGACAGACTCACAAAAATAAATTTACATTCGGCATTCACCCTAATTAGATATTGCTGTTTTGGACCAAATTTTATATATTTTCTCCGCTCTTCCCCTTTATTCACATCTCCTGGGCAAAATTGATGAAATTATTTGATGCACTCTTGTGGCTGCAAACCACACTACCTATTCGTCTTGGTGGGCTCGGCGTCCGCATAATTTCTAGTATAAGCCTACCGGCATTCCTGTCCTCCTGTCCAAAAGAATTTTGACTCCATCACTGGTTAACTGTGAAGTGCCGACGCAATGAACGCTTGGAAAATGGCTTGCCCGGACACGGCGTTGCCCGAGAACCCGTTCTCTCAGAGGTAGTGGGACGAGCCGCTCTGTAGTTTGGTACGGAATAATCTCTTAAATACGTCAACCAATACTGCTGAGCGTGCCCGCCTGCTGGCTGTGGGTAAATGGGAGTCGGGCCTCTGGCTACAGGCACTACCGTCACCCAACATAGGTACTATGTTGAGTGACACCACCTTCAGGATCGCTACATGTCTGCGTCTGGGTGCTCCTTGCGGAGCTCCACATCGCTGCCGATGTGGTGAAGCAGTCGAACATCTCGGACTCAATGGCCTATCCTGCAGTAGGAGCGCGGGTCGTATGGCACGGCACGCCAGCATCAACGACATCATCCGTCGGGCTCTTGTCATCCGTGTGTCAGCCGTTTTAGAACCTCATGGCCTGGCACGTGACGATGGAAAGAGGCCCGACGGGATGACCATAATGCCTTGGAAGATCGGTAGGCCTTTGGTGTGGGATGCAACATGTGTCGACACCTTTGCGCCATATCATCTTCTTAGCACGGCGGGCTGTGCTGGGGCGGCTGCTACAGGTGCAGAAAACCTCAAACGGCCCAAATATAACAACCTTTTTGGGAGTTATATGTGTTGTGTTATGTGTGGTGTATGTGTGCTCGATGAGCACTCGGACCCCATGGCCCTAGGGCAATGAAAACAAACAAACATTTAGTCGACTCTTCACGTGACCAGAGGGCTGGCCTTGTTTTCGGCCAACGAATCAGCTTTGCCTTTCAACGTGGAAATGCTGCCAGCGTTCTGGGGACTTTTCCCATTGACAGCGATGTGGACGAATTTTTTGATGCCCAATGAGTTGTTCTCCTACCGGATCTTTTAAGCCGCTTGTACATTAAGTTATTTATTAGTTTAGTATAATATGTATAGTAGTTATAGTCTGTTGAAAATAAATTTGTTCGTCCATAAATAATAAACTGTTATTTTGATCGAGCTTTGGTGTTGCGACTGTAATTATTGGTCAACGGTGTTTTTCAAATAGAATAATGTTTTTTTTAAGAGCATTGCGCCGCGGTGCCTTTCACCCTCGTGCAGCAGACTGTGTCACCCACCCCACCCCACAGTCAGGTTTTTTGAAAATATTTTTTATTTTTATTTTCTACATTTTAGTGAGTTATATTTTTGGAATTACCTTCTCGAACCCTTTATCTTGATACCCCACTTAATATAGTTCGTCGACTTTCATTTTTTTCTATTTTAACCGACTTCGAAAAAGGAGGAGGTTATCAATTCGGATGTTTGTATTTTTTTTTTTATGTATGTTCGGGCATAACTCCGTCATATGTTGACGGATTTGCAAAATTCTTTTTTTGTTCGAAAGGGGTTTATTCGGAAATGATCCCATTTAAATTTCAAAAAGATCTGAAAATGGGTTTCGGAGACAGACAACGGAACTCTTCAAAAATTGACAGCAAATCGACCGCGATTGCTGCTATCGTATGTCTATGAATTGTTAACACAGTTTAATGGGGAACCACAACTAAAAATTGAAAAATAAAAAACTTTTTTACAAAAAAATAGAACCGACTTCCAAAAAAAGTGCAAAATAACTTTAATTTCGGAAGTTGGTGTCAAAAAACAAAGACACAAAACAGGAACACCGACTTCCGAAATTAAAGTTATTTTGCACTTTTTTTGGGCATTCAAACAAACACAAAACAAACAAATTATGGACATTCGTCTGAAATAAAGTTTTATTTAATTTTAATTTATATATTTTGGAAGTCGGTTCTATTTAAAAAAAAAAAGTTTTTTTTACAATATGGCGTCTGGTTGTCGCCATATTGTATTGTGATCACTACCATGTCTTTAGTAGCACCTGTCAAGTGCTACTTATTAAAGTACTACCTATTAAAACGAATCAATTAACGTAAGAATTATCAAAATCGGCCCACGCGTTTGGTGTCTATAGTGCCACAAAGGAACAAATATACATACATACATAGGCTGATAAACACATTACCCTCCCTTGCGTCGCGCAGTCGGGCTAAAAATACATTTAGTCTTTTTTTTTTTTTTCTTTAATTGTTTTGGGGTTTTTATCTATACAGATATGTCAACCCCATCGTACCTTACATTTAAAGTTCAAAAGTGATATTAAGTATTTTTATTTAGATCAAAGTATGCAGTAATGTAGTTATAGCGAAATATGTTGATTTTTTTGTGAAAACTATTAATTGGGAATGAAACTATCTTACACATAGATAATTATGTTACCTGAACAAAATACAAAAATTGTGACTTTCCCTGTTCTTTGCCTGTACCCTTCTTATTCCATGATTTGTGAGTACGTACGAGTAACAACAAATATATCCGGCGAGTTCATTCTTGGCAGTCTTAATATGCAAAGATGGATCAGCTTCACTTAGCTAGTTATGTGGAAAAGGTAAGCTTATCAATCTTTCAGAGAGTTAAGTTTGTGAGATGAAATAAACCTTCCTGTAAAATGAAGTTTTTGATTGATTCATCTAACAAGAACTTTTATATGTATATGAATACTTAAGAGGAATCTTAATATATCATGTGTTGTGTGTGTCTGTTTGAGTTGTGCCTATATTAGGTAGGCCTTCACCGACGTCTATGTAGTACAATAAGAGGGCGCGAGTAAAATATTCAATGCGCAGTATATTGAATGGCTTCTAAAGTTCGCGCTCAAATGTGTTTACGTGCAGTGTCCGGTTAGCTCCGACCGGCGCCGCGGGGCTCCGTGCGGCGCGTCTGCCTGGACACGGAACGCATCTGGGGCAATACTCAACTCAAATTCATTCCTCGCCTCTTCAAATACCTACCGCTGTATATTGATCAAGTTCCGAATTCCAACATTCGCCACATATAATTAAATTATATTGTATTTTCGTTTATTATACATATAATTAAATTATATTGTATCATCATCATCAGCCTTTTAGTGTCTCTACTACTGGGGCACAGGCCTCCTCTCTGTGGGCACGCCGCAAGTGCGGCGGTAAGGCCCCTCTTTGAGGAGTGGTTGGAGAGGCGCCACGACGTCCTCACCTTTCGCTTGACGCAGGTCCTCACCGGACACGGAAGTTTTGGGAGGTTCCTGTGTAGGATAAGGGAAACGCCTGGGTGTCACCATTGTGAGGATCGCCCAGAGGACACGGTGGAGCATACGGTGGAGTCGTGCCCCGCTTGGACGGAACCTAGCCGTGTCTTCATGGAGGTGATCGGCGGCAGCGACCTCTTGCGCACGGCCCTGGTCCAGGCCATGGTACGGAGCGAGAAGGAATGGGAAGCAGTCGCCTCCTTCTGCGAAGCTATAATGCTCGCGGAGGAGGAGGCGGAACGGGTGGAGGAGATTCAACAGAGTCGCCCTCACGCTCCCAGCAGTAAGGAACAGGGGTGGGTTTTAGTCAGTAAGAGTCTGACACGCCCTCCCGCTCCACCCAGAGCGGCAGATGTCATTGGATGATTTCCCACTCCAAAAAGAAAAAAAAAGGGGTAGCGGATAAAATCGAAACAGAGTTACCGAGCCCCTGGGCACTCAGGCCACTGAAGGAACAGGGGTGGGTTTTAGTCAGTAAAGCTCTGACACTCCCTCGAGCTCCACCGAGAGCGAGAGAAGTCATTGGATGATTTCCCAATACACAAAATAAAGTGAGGTTTGCCAGAGTAAGGAACTTTATTACGGACGCTTTCTCCGGGCCCTACATGGCTCCGATGTAGACCAACTAGCGTCCGTAGCCTAGCTGCGTGTCGGTGACCTCTTTGGGGAAACCGAACCGAACGTTTCTCATGATAACCGTTTTGGTTATCATGACAAAAAACTAACGCGCGGTAACACTGTTTCGAATTTATCCACAACCTTTCGAATTTATCTACAACCATCCCCTGGGCAGTGCCAAACCTCCCTGCGATCGTGTGTCAAGCACTGCAAACTTGAACCAGATCTCAGCAGGCAAGGAGAGCAGAGTGAGGCCTTTGTCAACCGCCACTACATCTTGCTACAACCCACGTCGGCAGCTAGTAAATATTCCCTGAGACTGCATATCTCGCGATTGTGGCTCGGTCTCCACACTTTCGCAGGATATACAGTGTCATCACCGACGAACGTTGTTGATACATTCGGCAGTCAGCAGTGTACGGACCTGGCTATTCAGGGCGTCAAGTTCCATCTGAATCCATTTGAGTACGCTAAAAGAGTACATCAATACCAGCATGACTTGGGTCATGCTGGTATTGATGTACGTTGAAGGCGCGCACCTTGTTTCCTCCTGATAGAAGGCTATGGAATACCTTCTTCAGGCACAATAAAGCGCTCCTTCAACCATTGCTGCATGCCAGTGGCATTGATACTTAACGCTTCCAACATATCCAAATACTTATAGGTTTCGGTTGCAGAGAGAGATCTCAGGTTTATGGAATCCGAGATTGTTGGCGGTAAAAAGTTTCAAGTCATTCATAAAGGAGGTGAGATATTAACTTACCACCTCTCTTCAACTGATAGCCTAAGGCTGAACCCTGCAGCAGTGTTCTTAGAGGTTTCAAGGCGAGGCAAAACCAAAGTAGACTGAAACTATCACCCTGAATTATACCCCTCCCGATCTGTACCGGTTCGCTAATCCTCTGGATATATTTCGACATCCTAGATAGCGAAGGACCGTCCTCCATTGCCCCATACACGATATCAGGATATACCTACTTGTTTTCATTTATTTATCTTATAGTAGGTACGTATCTTGGGTCACAAAATAACTACCTAGATAATAGAGTCTGTCTAAATAACAAGATACCAATTAAATTAAAAATTTCAAAAACCCCCAACGCTTAAAAGAAAAGCGGGCAATTTAAAAACACAAAAGAGCTGATAAGGATCCAGTTTACCGTCAAGTTTGCAGCTCGCTTGAAGCCTCGTCCGGTAAACTTGATGGTGTGTGGCTGTATGCATGATAAGTCTACTTGAAGCAAAAACTGAATTTCGATTCTGCCGACTTCATCAAGCTTGCAGCGTCATGTAAACTTGACGGTAAACTGGATCGTGTATGCCTATCTATGTATGAGCGTGCATGAGGCTCGAGTGTCGACCGTTTTGGTTGATTTTTTAACCGACGAAAAAAAAGGAGGAGGTTCTCAATTCGACCGTATATATATTTTATTTTTCTGTGTATGTTCAGCCCTCACTCCGTCATTTATGAACTGATTTTGATTATTCTTTCTTTGTTAGATAGGGCCTCAAGGGTGGTTTCATGTCAAGGAAATCAGGATCTGATCGGATCCTGAAAAAATTGAGGGAGAACCTCGAAAATTGGCACGAATAATGTTTCTGTTTACTTTTCATAACTTAATCAGGTATTTGCATTAAGAACCATCTCATCATGAAACTGAGCTGATGATAGAAACCATACCTTTCCGAAACAATAGAAGTTAGATATAAAAACTGGTTTTAGTGACAGATACCACTTAGTATGCTTTGAAGAAAAGACGTCTTTACAATATTGGAGGTAACCTCAACTGGGAACTTCATGGAAGGATGGTTATATAATCAGCTCAGTGGCAAAAGGAATGATGAAGAATTAGAAATTAGCCTCAGAGTGTTAAAAGATGATGCGAGCCACAAAAAAACATAAAATAAAAAACTTTTTAACAAAAAAATTAACGACTCAAAATTTGTTTATATAAAATTTGATATTTTATGTAGGTAAATAAGCTCATTACTCAAGACATAAAAGGTTTATTTATTTTTTGCTTTTTAGTTCTTTTTCGTCGGTTAATTTTTTTGTTATTTTATGTGATGTTTGTAATTGCCAGGACCACGACAAAGTGAATTAAATTGCTCCTGTGCGAAGCCGGGTCGGGTCGCAAGTATATAAAAATGAATAAAGTACTCTTGCTACTACGCAAAAGTGTTTAGGCAAAAGTAGGTTCTGCCTAAGCACTTTCGCGTAGTTAATAAACCTATTTCTTGAGTGGCTAACATGAAAAACTCACCAGTATAGCATACACTTTGATATGTTGTTTACTCGGTCAACTTAATATTGTACTCGTACGTCTTTTATTTTTAATTATTTTAGTCTTGTGAATAATATTTTCAGTGTTCTTAAGTAAAAGTCACCTACCTCTTCCAACAGTTTACCTACTTATAATAAATAATAGTGTTTAACCCTCAATTTCTTGCCAATTATAGAGATAGACTGCGCGGTGTGACTAGCCGGCGATAGCGCCATTGTGCCCGTGTTTGTACAATCTACTCCGCTTTTCGGAATCCTAGGCTACTCATTACTACATACTGAGCTCCAGCGCATCCTGCTCTGAGCTTTACTTCTTTGTGATAGAGATATAAATAGCTTGGCTTGTGAGCGGGCGACAAACGCGCTCGTTCTGCAAATTCCTCGTTATTAAATCTCGTGACCGTAAAAACAAGGTGAAGTAGGTTTTCTTTACGCCCCCCGCCCCGCGCGCGCCGCCTCACCCGCTCCCCCAGTCGCACCCTGCACCCCGCCCCGCACCCCCGCGCTCGCCCTGTCGCAGTTTACACGTCGCCCTCTCTTTGTTTCTGTTTATTTAATCTTTGAAAAACTTTAAGCTCTCCCAGAGCACCGCGGTGAGTTTCGATCTGGTTTTAATAGAATAGGATTTTCTGTGAATAGGTACCTAGCAGTAGAGCGACTAGCTTGACCAGAGCATCACTTGGACTCCACCCGGGACTAGTAGTGTGCGGGACAGTCAAGATCCGAACTAAAGTAAAGACAACAAGACAACACTACTAACGAATTATGCGTTTCAATGAAATGGTCTGATTACCGATTTTTGCCAGTTTACAATCACGCGAGAATAAAAAAATAAACTGACTGATTATAAACTGACGGTGTTTGCAAGTTGTAGGATGACATTAGCTTTGTGTCTATTTTGTTAATATACCTATTGTAAGTACCTAGGTACTAGTTTAAAAGGTAATTTAATTATTTAAAGGTTTATTTTGAAGCTAGTTGTTCTAATAGTGCCCTTATCAGATATAATCGAGGGGTCGCAGGTGTTTTCGGACCAAAACATTTAACGATTAGATACGACTGTTTTATTAAATTAATATTTGTTTTAATTAAAAGTTATTAACTAATTGGACGCCGTTTATGTTAGTCGTTTTAGCAATTGAACTGATATGATAGATGATAATACACGAACAAACGTGCATGTTTAATGATACAAACGTTATATAATTTTGTGCAATTGCAACTAATCGGCTATCAAAACGCTGTTTACTTCGGGTACAGTGCAAACTAGTGTGCATTGAGCAGCAGCAGGCAGAAACTCCACTTCAGTAATCCTCCAGCCTGCTAGCTGTCCGTGTAGCCGACCGACCTCTGTTTGCGGGCATGGCAAGCATTATTGCTGCTACTATTGCTCTCACCTCGCTTCCTATAGTAAAACTTGACATATTACTCTGTTCTGTACCCCCTGAAAGATTCGCAATGAGTTCAAAGCCAGCCTGCGTACCGCATTGTAAATTCGTCCCTATCCTCTATGTCCTGTGCACCTTCTGGCTCCACTGTGCGATGTCGTCGGTCTGCGTCGGTCGTATGGACAATGGCACATGCAGGCCCCGTATGCATCGTGCGACTTCGTTGGTCTGCGGTCGCATGCGCATGCAGGCCCCACATGATTTGCATCACTTTTAACTTCTCCTTTGTGCCGCCTCACTTTGGCGGCATCGTAGGTACTGTTACTAATACAGCACGTATTCCTAACGCTATGATCCGACTGATGTGTTCTATCCAATTCAATTCGTTTTCTTCATGCTTTTCTTTAATATGCTTAGCTTTGTGTGGTATTTTTTTGATATTTGAGTCTGTTGAAGGCAGATGTATGAAGGTACTTGATATGTTCGATGCCGTCGGGAAGAATTCATCGCGCGTTGGTCAACTGCGTTAAAGGACAAACGCAGGTTTACGGCTAAGTAATAAAAATTGTTTCTGATTAATATGGAAATAAACGCTAGCTTGTTATGTTTTCGCCTGAGAACTGTTAAAGCAGCAAAGTGACGGATTCCGGATTTTCAAGGATTTTTCGCCTTATTAGTATAGCTTAGTAATGTGCAAAAGTGCAACCATCACTCGCGACGCAAGACGCACGACACGTGGCGTGCAATCGTCTGTACACGTGTCCGCACGGGATCGCTCGTCGCACGCTCATCAGCTTAACTGCCGCATAAATTGGCGGCGAGTGCCGTGACTAGTGACTCGACCGATATAACTCGAGCCACTTGACATGTTTTACTCGGAGTAGCAGGACGGACGCGTCTTGCTGAAGAATGTCACTGAGCTCAGGAAAAGCTTTGCTTTTTTTTTAACAATTTGTTTTAGTAATTGGAGCGATTACCTGCCCTGTATGCTATCTGTTTATGGAAAAAACTGTGTTTAAACAATTCGCACAGTGTAGTGGCGATGGCTCCACAGCCAAAAAAACAAAGCGCTAAGTTTCAAAACTGCAGCACTTATACTAAAATCTGGAGCAGTGCAACGTTATTATCGCGAAAATGTCCGTACGGGAGCGGTCTTGGGACCGCTTTGCATGGCGGTGCGAGCGCCGGGAGCGAGCGCAAGGAGCAGAGAGCGGGCGGCGCCGACTGCGGAAATCCAATAAAGCGTCGCGGCACGTGCACTCAACGCGTTCGCTTGTTCGCGCCTTTTACTGCTACTAACACGTTTTCACGTCCTCGTAAAATATCTGCATGCGAGTGCTATCTAGGTGAGGTCGGCTCGCGGCAGGCTGGGGCAGCGTCACTCGTGGCAATCGAAGAAAGGGTCAAAGGGTGATTTATATTGGGTTTGTAGGGATTTATATTTCGTCTCTCTGTATGTAAACAGGCTGACTATGATGAATGTTGTTTTTATTTTGTTTTTGTCGCAAAAAAGTATTTCCAGGTTTTCTCGTCTTTTTTGTAAAAACAACGTCCTCGAATGACTTCAGTACTTGTTCCAAGTATTATGGAACTACAACAACAACTATGTATTGAAATAATTTATAAGAACATTGTTTGAGTAGGTACTTACATAACCGATTCTTTAATTTACAAACATCAAGATAATATAACATCAATATTTTATGAAAATGGCGAGAATTTGCAAATGGCGCCACGTGCGCGTGGTGAAAATTAGAACTATATCTTTTGTCTCATTTTCTCTTTATTTTTAAAGAGAGACAAGGTATTTAGCAAAAGCGCTTCCAAGGATGATCGATCATTCAGCTTATTTATTCTCGTAATGTGAAACTCCTTGGTGGAATTTATATTTTTATAAAAAAAAAAACCGTTTGGGATACGCACGTCTCTATACAACGGACTACGCGGTAAAATAGGTGAGAGTACCTTTGTAGGATAAGGCGGAGGGAAATGCTCGGGTGTGACCCTGTGAGAATGGCCCAGAGGGCACGATGGAGCATACGGTGGAGATTTGCCCCGCTTGGGCGGAGCCCCGCCGTGTCCTCGTGGAGGCGATCGGCGGCAGCGACCTCTCGCGCCCGGCTCTGGTCCAGGCCATGGTACGGGGCGAGAGGGAATAGGAAGCACTCTCCTCCTTCTGCGAAGCAGTAATGCTCGCGAAGGAGGAGGCGGTATATGTGAGGGAGGCTCAACAACAGAGTCGCCTTCAGCAGCAGCCGCCGCAGGAGACGCCCTGGGCGTAGAACGTCGCGAGACGATCTTCGGCCACCGTAGACCCGGGCCTGCGGACGGCGAGTAGTGGGTAGCTCGGGGTCCGATCAGCACCAGGCCCGAGAGTTATCGGCGCGTAGTGTTCCACGCGCGCCTCAAAGAGTTGTCAGCAAACCATGACGGGGCCCGTCATGGCCGATACCTGCCCAGGGGTTGAGGATAAATTCGAAACAGAGTTACCGCGCCCCTGGGCATACAGGGCAGGCTGGGCTGGGGTAGGAACAGGGATGGGTTTAGTCAGTAAGAGTCTGACACGCCCTCCCACTCCACCCAGAGCGGGTAGATGTCATGGGATGATTTCCCAAACCCCCAAAAAAAAAGGTGAGATTACCTATTTTACCGCACATTCTATTGTATGGTGCGTAATTTTTAACTTTCGAACAATGTTTAGGTACAGCCTTTGTAAATGCATTTATTGAGCAAATGTGTTGAAAATGTGTTTAAAATACCTACGTAAGTATAATTGATTATACCCTTACAATGACTATAAAGCCTCCACCCTTATGACTCCTGCACCCTCAGCCTCCCTCAGCATTATGTACTTATAACATTTATTTATTTTTATTTATTAGCTTGATTAGAATATATAGTGCAACAAAAGCGAGTAAAGTCGGTCCCACACTTGTATCAGCTTGAAGTTCAAAATCAATCGTTTCGTATCCAATATTCGTATCCTAAGTATGGATGCCCATTTCGAGCATATCGTGTCACCATCTTATTGCACGCCGCCGTGTTTTGCCGATACTGTATCTTGTTAGGTAGTGTGTCGGCAACGCGTATTCAATTAATGATCGGTGAAAACCGCCTCAAGATGAAACGCGATGGATACGATACTGAAATGTACCAGATACGCAACAACATACCAAACGGGGTGTATCAGCTATGGCGTGTGACATGATCGCGTATCGTTTTACGTCCAAACTAGCGACAATGATACTTACAGGTCTAGGCCACGCTACGGAGATATAATTCACTAAAGTTATACAAGTGTAGCCCCGGCTTGATATGGATTTTCAATGTACGATACGCTGAAAATTGCAACTAACAGGCAATTAGGCCGTTAGGTTCAATGTCCCAGCGAACCTAAACTACAATGGAAGTGAATTTCCAATATTGTTGAAATACGTTGGGTCGCTTTGTGAGCTAATAATAAAAAATAATAATAAAAATTCGTTTATTTCCACCACTAAACCACGCTAACCGCGCGCGTTTTACGCTTTTAGTTTGAGCTGTGAATATTTTCCTCCTTTGGTGGCGTCATGGCGGGCTTGGAAATGAAGAGGTATTCCAACTACGTAGGTGCATAGCCGGCGGTCGCGAGCGACACAAGCCTGGCCCACTGTGTGCTCGTCAGGTGGACACTGGATACTGACCCAGTGGCAGCCACTGCGATTGTCCAGCACACAATACTTTAGGCGTGTATTTAGTTTGTCTTCAGTCTGTTGTGCCACTGTTCAATGAGCAACTTTTCTATGATTGCTTACGTGTCAACATTGTATTGTGTGCAGCAAAGTTTCAGCACACACAGTTCAGTTGGGTGGCACCACAAGTGTAAATAAAGCGCACTGCAGAAACTTACCATTAAGAAGTACATGAAAATCTCATTGCACTGCGCTTTGGAATTACTTACATAAACGGTTTCGTGAGTTGTTTCTCGAGTTTCATATTTATGTTGAAATACCGCGCCGAACATTCTGTTGGGTGGGCAGGAATAGATAAACTGTCAAAATAGGTACCTGCATAGGTTTAAATACTTGAACATTTGATGAACCATATTTCTAAAATGTCGGTAAATAAGCATCACTACACATTATAAAACAAAGTCAGCGCCGGGTCCTCCTTGCCGGACTGTCGCCAAGGGATCTGGAGGCCTGGGTCCTCGCGCTGCTCTGGGAGTGGCGCGAGGTGGCCAAACGCCGGGGCGAAACTCTGCTGCCGCGAAACCTCGCGGCTCTGTGGACGGAGCTCCGGCAGTATCTCATGGCGACATGGAGACAGCGACTGTCGCAACCCAGCGCTGGGCACGCCACCATTGCGGCGGTAGTGCCCCTCTTTGAGGAGTGGCTGGAGAAGCGTCACGGCGTCCTCACGTTCCGCCTGACGCAGGTCCTCACCGGACACGGTTGTTTCGGGAGGTTCCTGCATCAGATCGGGCGGGAGGAAACGCCCGGGTGTTACCACTGCGCGGATCACCCAGAGGAAACGATGGAGCATACGGTGGAGGTCTGTCCCGCTTGGGCGGAGCACCGCTGTATCCTCGTGGATGCAATAGGTGGCGGTGACCTCTCGCGCCCGGCCCTGGTTCAGGCCATGGTACGGAGCGAGAGGGAATGGGAGTTAGTTAGCTCGTGAAGGCGGAGGCGGGACTCGTGAGGGAAGCTCAACGGAGTGGCCCTCACGGTCCCGGCCACTACCACCGCAGGAGAGGTATTGGGCGTACTGGGCGTAAGACGTCGCGAGACGATCTCCGGCCACCGTAGACCCGGGCCTGCGGACGGCGAGCAGAGGGTAGCTCGCCGTCCGATCAGCACCAGGCCCGTGAGTCGACGGTGCGTAGTGTTCCACGCGCGCCTCAAAGAGATGTTGTCAGCCAAAAAAAAAAACGTGCCGCGTCTGTCTGTCTGCTTGTTCGCAAGACACTCAACATGCGGTTTTCACTAATAGACATATTGATTTCGCATTCGTGAGGAAGGGTTAGGTGTATAATTAAGAGATGAAACGAATAGCAGTTTAGCCGGATACTGGATATTCAGCCAACCTTGTAGCTGGATAGCCGGATATTCGGCGGCCGGAACGTTGCCATTTGGTGCATCGCAAGAAGCAAATGAAAACAATACTAGCTAGGTTCAACGTGAATATAAAAAACACGACAGCATGTGAGCTTTATTTTTATCTTAACTCAGTACGAATTGGTCGCTAGTATTTATTCACCACAATTTGCCCTTAGTGCAGTATGAGTAGGTACTAATTCATTTTCAAAGTTGTAGAACTATTGTGTGATTACTGATTATATTTCTTATGTGATACTAACTAAATAAAGCAATTATTTTTTTTTGATTTTTTAAATCCAGTATTCGGCCGGATAGTCACTAGTTATTTGGTATTCGGTTGGATAGTATTTAGGCCGCCGGATAGACCCAATACTGGGTAGCTGCCGGATATCCGTTTCATCTCTAGTATAATTTGTACCCGTGCGAAGCTGGGGTGAGTCGCTAGTGAGTAACAAGTTTACGAACGATGGTATCCGATTGACTATCGGTGTAGATTGTGCTCACAGGGCTTGAAGCTCTGGGCGGAGCACCGCCGTGTCCTCGTGGATGTGATAGGCGGCCTCTAGTGCCCGGCCCTGCTACAGGCCATGGTACGGAGCGAGAGGGAATGGGAAGCAGTATCCTCCTTCTGCGAAGTAGTAATGCTCGCGAAGGCGGAGGCGGGACGCGTGAGGGAAGCTCAACGGAGTGGACCTCACGGCCCCGGCCGCTACCACCGCTGGAGAGGCACTAGGCGTAGGACGTCGCGAGACGATCTCCGGCCACCGTAGACCCGGGCCTGCGGACGGCGAGCAGTGGGTAGCTCGCCGTCCGATCAGCACCAAGCCCGTGAGTCGACGGCGCGTAGTGTTCCACGCGCGCCTCAAAGAGATGATTGTCAGTCACCACTGACGAGGCCCATCGTGGCCGGTGCCTGCATGCCTAGGTGGGGTAACGGATAAATTCTTAACATGAGTTACCGCACGCCTGAGCACTCAGGCAGGGAAGGAACAGGGATGGGTTTTTGTCAGTAAGAGTCTGACACGCTGGGTCTGGGTGGAGTGGGAGCCACTCCACCCAGAGCGGGAAATGTTATTGGATGATTTCCCACCCCACAAAAAAAGGGGCTGTAGCTCGAGAGTCGGGCGAGCGGCGAGCGGCGACACCGCGCACTGCACTGCACTGACAATGCACGTTTTTCTGAGGGAAGATTTAATCTTGCGTCAGACATGGCGGCGCGCGCGGCTCGCAACCTTTTTTGTGCAATAAAACGCGGTCCGCTTTACGGACGGACATTAATGTGAATTTAACTGCAGCTCGCGGGAAAGGCTACGAATGTGTAATGTATCTACCTACGGCTGTGGATGACGAAGCATCCTGATGTTACGAGAAACTTCCTTAACCGATGTTTAGTTTCTTTTTCTTCAGTCTTTTCACATATCCGTGAGAAAATAAACTGAGTTTTATTGTAAGCGGATTCACCTATAAAACTAATAACTGAGAGCAGGGATCAAGCACGAGACCGAGACCGAGGCTCTCGTCGCGTAGAGGCTCGACACGAGAGCCACCGAGAGACGCAACGAGGACACCATCTACACACTTGTACTCGGCCTGTCTCGTGGTGTCTCGACGAACGTGTACAGCCAGCATAACTGCTGGCCGGCGGCGCCGCGGCGGCGAACGTCGTCGGCCCACTTGCAGCGAGTCATGAAGCCCCCCCCCTCCTTCCCTCCACCACACATAAATTCATCAAAATTAGCTTCGCGAACTTTCCGAAAGTTCATAAAATACACGAAGTTCAGCACTATGTGGTTATGTTATGTAGAGCTGCGAGGAAATTATATAACGTTATCAGTAAACCTATTTTACGGTTCGCTTGTCAAAGTGAAACTCTCGAGTTGGGACATGCCTGTAGCCTGTACTCGCAGCTCCCGCCAGCAGCTCGCGCCAGTATCTCGCGCCAGCAGCTCGCGCCAGCCACTAGCGCTAATGCTGCGCTCGCAATCATTAATAGACTCAATAGAACACGGTTCAGTTGGTTATTAGATTCATTTCATGCAATATAGCAATCAGCGATTCAAATTGGGACACGAGTACCTACGCACGTTACTGTTTCATGTTTGAGTCAACATAGGAATAACAAATTAGATTAATATCATACCGACATGGAGCATTCATTTATTTGATTGCTGTGTGAAGTAGTGTGCGAATGATTTCAAACACTCGCACCTAATAACTTTGTGTTACACATGGTTGAACATACGAGTAATTTGCCATCGTTTGTTACAATCAAAGAATATAAATGTAGTGAATCAGCATTACCGAGCTAAGTGGAGTACTGTGTTGAATTGCAATCAGTAAGCAGTAGTTTGGTATCGTCTCAGTATAAATATGGACAGTAGGGAAACTACGTACATACGTTCGAAACAGCACACTCACACAGACGCGCGCATCTACGCTAGCCCTAAGCGATAGTCGCAGTGCGCGTAGTTGCGGCTGCCGTGTCGAGACGAGTGGTCGTGTTATCTCTTGAGCCACGGACCGTTTTAAAATGCCACGAGCGTATTGCGCAGTGTACTGTTGTATGAACTCGGTTTCTTCAAATCCGGGGCTTTCGTTTTTTAAACTCCCTGCTGATCTTGAAAGGAATAATGATTTAATTATGAAAAATAAAGACTTTTTTTAAAATGTTAATGGTTTTTCATTTACATCACACGCATTTTCTGGTTGAAACGCGGTAAGGTACGCTGCCGCAGGGTTAACTAGCTATCGGCCGAGCGCAGCGCATTTTGACTTCACTTTAACACCCTCGAAAACCATGAAAATTTTTGCGCGACGTGAAAAAAAAAAGGGTAAGGCCTTTGTGGGATATCTTAATGTTTTTCAAATTGCGCGGCAACTTTGAAGCATCTTCCATAGATATTTTTTCCAAACATTAACAGTGACAACCCTAGCTCTCTAATGGAGCGTAGGTAATTATCTCAACAAATAGGCTTAGTTTCCATACTGTCCATATTTATACTGTGGTATCGTATTGGCAGTAGCGAGTCGGTATCGGTACGTGTAGCATGCGGTGGTGCACAAACACACTCCGATTACCAAACACTTCGCTCGCGCCGAACACTGCCTTCTTTCAAATATATACCAAATTTTGCACATGTAGTTGCAGTACACACACACCATAGATTTTGAATGACCTCATTCACCTTTGAATTAACTCTAAAAGCCATCGAGAATATTGCGGGTAAGACTAGCGTGATACTCGTGTCGCGGATAAATTTGAAAGCGCGTTTCTGCGGCCCTCGGCACAGGCAACTAAAGGAATAAGGTTGGGTTTTTGTCAGTAAAAGTCTGTCACGCCTTCCCGCCCCACCCAGAGCGGGAAGTCATTTGATGACTACCCACATAAAAAAAAAACTGGCCAAGAGCGAGTCGGACTCGTACGCAAAGGGTACCAATAAAATCAAGTTATTTTTTAAAACTATTATACTTTTTACCAGTTATAGGTTCTCCTGTAATCTATGTAAAGAACATAATTTTTTTTCAAATTTTAGGCTCAGGGGTTTCAGAGGTAAGGGGGGTAATTTTTCATCTATTTTCTTAGATACCTTAAAAAAAAATATATTTTAAAACTATGAAAAAAAATATTTGAGACCCTTACAATAAGCCCTTTCATGAAATATGTAGTTTTCCGATTTGCACCCCAAAAGGGACCCTCATATTCCAAATCCATTTTTTTACGTTATACCTCCGAGTTTGGGCCAAGGACATTCATGTGTGTACCAAAATTTCACCTTAATCAGTCCAGTAGACACGGAGAAAATTGACTATGACAGACGGACAGACTAACAGACAGACACACGAGTGATCCAACCGTTCCGTTTTTCATTCGGACTTTCGGAACCCTAAAAAACGGTGAGAGTCGTATAAACTGCAACAATCGTGCGTCAGTCGTGGAACAATCTCATGATGACTAATTTAAACATGTCCACTGCAGATTGCAAAGTTCGCCAAAAGTAAAGAATCGCTCCGAATCAGATTGGTTAAAGACGCATTGTGGTGCCTTTTTAATTAATGATGCCCTTAAACAGTCTATTGAAACTTCTACAGTAACTGTTTTATACAAATATAAATTGACAAGAAGACAATTGAACTGAGTTGGTCTTTGTCGCTGTTCGTTAAGTAATCTGTATCTGTCTGTAAATATAAAATTCAAAGACCCCTGACTGACTGACTAATATATCAACGCACAGCCTAAACCGCTGCTCCTAGAGACATGAAATTTGGAGGACGTGTTCTTTGTGAAGGTAAAGGTTCTTTGGAAAGGTATCCACCTAATCTTCTTAATACGTACTTGAATACCTACCTATACCTAAGGGTAAATCAACCCCTAAGGGGGTGAAAAAGGGGTTGAAAGTTTATAACGGGGAAAGTACTAATTCCGTGAGGGCGAAGACGCTGGCAGAAGCGAATATTAGATATTAGAGCTCGTTTCATAAAATATTCTCACCATGGTATACATAGGTACTTGTTCGAGTGCCGTCAGAGAAGTAATTCATCAATAGAGCACAGAATACATTATGATGAACTGATTTCAGTTAAAATTTCATAAAGAACTAAGATCTCGTTAGACTTGACAGTTTAGGATTATTTTCGCAAACCTAAGGTTTGTTCGTTTTTGAATAATTATTAGACAATCTAAATTGATTTCAAAAATTCCATAAATAATTCGGTTCTATTCGGTTTTAGTTGATCAGTATTGATTGATTCAACTTCTAATAAGGTTGAATGAATAATTTATAAAAGAAGAAGAAGGAGAACAGAAAATGAATCCTAATATATGTATTGAAAAGTGATCGGTGATATTGTCTACAGTAAAATTCTTTCTTGCCTTGTCAATATAGTGGCGGCGAGACTGTTGTCATGTCTGTTTACTTATTCAAAGCTAACACTGAAAGCTCCACCATAGGATTTTACGGAAACATCATCTTCTCATATATGGCATTACGTCGCGCAAGTAATCCTCTTACTGCAGACTGATGCGGTGTGTTAGTTATTACAGAAGCATGGCGTCCATTTTTCACGAGCTGCGGCGCAACCACGGATGCAGATGCAATACATTTCATTTTCTTTATTCAGTGCGACCTTGTTCAATCACTTGTGAGTAATTTTGAGGTACCCACTACGTATCAGGGAAATCAGAATTGATAAAAAAAATAAATCATTCGTTCATTCGCTGACGGGAACCCACAGGCTACACCGCTCGGTCTAGCTAGGCACAATGGTTCAGGGCACGCCACTATAGCGGTGGTAAGACCGGTTTGGCTAGAGAGACGCCATAGCGCCCTTCCTTTCCGGTTGTTTTTACTTGACAGTACTTGTTACTATCAAGTAAAGTACTTGTGATGATACGAGTAGGTCCGAGCCGATGCCTGGTTGCCACCATTGTGGCAACTGACTCGACGACACCGTGCAGCACATTGTTGAGGAATGCCCCGCTTGGGCGGTGCAGTCCCGTGACCTCATCGCGGCGGCGTTAACTAGCTTCCGGACATGGTCTAGCTCTAGTCCATGTTTGAATGCGACAGCGCGTGGGACGTCATGGTCTCCATTTGCGAGGAAGTGATTGTTGCGAAAGAGGTGACGGAAAGGGAGAGAGAGAGGGAGAATACCCGGGAGCGTGACGAAATGTGCAAGCAGTCCAGCACCCCAGCCAAAGGTAGCAGCAGAACACCGTGTGGCTTTAGTCAGGAAGAGTCTGACAGACTCAGGGATGTCCACAAGATAAAAGAGGCGCAATGGTTCCTTAAATAAAGAGGGTTATAATAAAATAACGTACATCGACGTTCATCATTTTTACCGAAGGAAATCCCATCGAGTGCACGGCTTGTTTGGTGCTTCTCCTTGAGCCGCTCGTTACTTCATTGCTGAACGTCGAGATAAGGTGCGCCAGTTTATATTTGAGATTAAAACTTGTTATTTCTTTGAGTACATTATTTCGATTAGATTAAAGACCAGACTGTTAAGACTTTGTTGAGCCACTTTTCAACAATACCTTAATTTTGAGTTGTTCTGTTGTTTGTTTTGACCTCACGATTGAAAGTCACCTCCTCTCCACTTCACGAGTGCGCGAGCTAATCTGAGACGGAGGCGTCGAGTGACTGCGGACTGGGGGGCGGCCTTGCGGGCCCACCGGGTCCACGGGGTCAAAGTAATTCCGTCGACGTAATCCCGGAGTGGAACCAGAAATAAATTCACTCGGAGCCTTGTTAATAACTTGTGTAAGGCCCCGGCAGCGGCCGGATAATGGCCGTTATTAGAGTTTTATTTGAGCCACTAGTCGCTCGCTGTGCACTACGATACTGCCGCACAGCTATAAGGGACGCACATTACGAATTTATTCCCATCCGGAATTCGGGCGACATTCCCCAGCCGTCCCTTTATGGATGGAACGACATTCCGGCGCTCGAAACCTGCGGCGAACTAGCCGAGAGGCTTAGTAAAAAATGAATGGGATAAAGTAGACGAGTAATTGAAATCGGCCGAGGGGACGGCGACTTACTTGTGACTGTGTCAGCTCCGTCAGCCCCGCAGCCTCAGCGGTGCCTGATAACCTAAGGGACTAAGAAGACACTGATCAACATCAGAATTGGTTTGATCTTCAAGCGTAATGTTTCTCTCGCTCCCTGTGCGAGTGTGCGTAGGTATCTATCTACTGTTACAATATATTTCGGTTCCCTTGGATTCAAAACCACATCGTCTTTTGTTGTGCTTCCTTTGTTCGTCACGAGTTAGTACTCCCTTATAAATGCTAAAATGTCTTTTGTTAGCACTTATCTACCTACAGAATAAATGATGGCTGAGAAGGAAACAAACGAAATACTGAAGTATGAAGTTCGATTAGATGGAACTATGTCTTTGAAGCGTTGTATTACTTGAGAGTTGTTCGCGATATTGTGATGAGATTAGACGAGTTTACCGCGCATTAGTGCGCTGGCGACATCGTCGGTGACCGCAGACAGACCCGCGGGTCCGGGCCCCGGGTCCCGGGGGAATGCGCGCCGCCGCGAGGGGCACCCGTGAGCGCGTAATCCCGCCCTCACATTATGTTGAGCATCGTCGCTGATCCCGCATTTATCCGTGGGATTTGATAACGCTCACCTCACTAGTACGCAAACGTGAATTTACATAATATAATAATGTAGGAAAACATTTTAGAATATTGTTTTAAATATTTCTTTGTGTAGCTACCTACTTTCATTACGAGTAGGAAAGACGTAAATAACTAAGAATAAGTATTCAGGCAAAGAGGAAAATGTCCTCTAAGTAAAGTGGGAAAATAGACTGATATTATTATTGTTAATGGATACTAAAATATGAAGGTTTGTAAATATAAATTCTTATCGTGGGAAAGAAATTTAAGTCACAAAACTTGCACTGGGCGAGGGGAACTCGCGTAAACGAATCCATGTTATATCTGTCGCTCTCAATAGGACCGTTGCACCACCCCCTACAATAATTCACTTTTAACCCCCAGTCAGGTAGGACGGCAAGCATTTCGGATTACAGCAGGATCGTCCGGATTCGAATAACCGTCACAGTTCTTTATTCAATTTAATCTTGCGACGTTCAAAAGTTGACTATTTGATTTCTATTAAAAGTGCAGCATCTAGGGCCGACCGCTTCTTATTTACTTGAGGGCTATTTTGTAGTTTTGTTGCCCTATGTCCTGGTAACCCTATACCCTCGCGGCAGATATGAAATATACGTTGTAGGCGCAACATAAATTGGCCGACTATAGCGAATATTGTTTGTTATATTTACGACGTCGCGTCACCTTATCGTGACACTGTTTTTAAGAGATTCGCTGGATTACTCAGAAGAGTCTGTTCCGATGTAGTCGCTTGTCCGCTCGTTTCTGAGAGATTTGCAAAATAAAAAGGTTTTTGTCACTTTAACATTGAATTTATAGCTTATGGCATTATAATTTATTACGTATTTTTTAACTTCAGGATTTTGCTTTGTAGCTTAACTTTTCTTAATTCTTTCGTTAAAAGGTCACAATTACACGAAATAAAAAAATATGAATTCGTTTTGTGCAGCGCCAACCTGCTCAGCCTCGCATTGAGCTGCGTCCTTAATAACGTTATCTAACGTTACAAGATGAATCCCTCTATGTGAGTGAGATCAAAGCATCAAAACCATCTCGCCAGTAGTCTCCAGTCAGCTGATCGCATCGCTAATTCGCTTCGTCTTGCAGTGATCACAAAGCTACTGACTTATTAGTTTCGCATGGCAAACACACTGAAACAATTGAATTTATGAAATCAGAAAACTAACAAAGAGGCTTTTGGTCTTGTGAAAATGACTGAGTGTTGAAGCTCTTAATTTGATATCTGTAGGGGGAACAGTGATTATAATTTTAGTAACAGACTATTCTGAGAAATTTTCAGAGTATAAGCCTGATTTCTCTTCAAATGATACGGCGAAGACAGTCACATTTGACAAGACTTTACTAATGTGAGTATAGCTGCTGGCTTGGTATGATCCAGTGAGTGTCGTCGCACATTTGCGTCATACATGCATGTTCAGGAATGGTGGCCTCTGGCTGCAGTCGACACTGACTAATGGAGTCTTTAGCGCGAGTTGTACTTGCAAAGTAAGGTAGGACCTAAGATTAGAGTGTTTAGGAAGAAGAGGGATTATTTACCTAAGTGTTCGCATTTGATTTCCAGAAACACTTTTAGATATTATTTTAACGGTTCTTACTGTTGGGTTTGGGATAGAACCGGCTCGTTGAGAAAGGGAAATCACTGTATTGGCATGGCATTATTTTAGAAATTATGGTAGGTAATTGTTTTCATGTGACTTCATCAGTAATATAGTTAACAGTAATTTTCTTCCACTCCCTGCACTTCATCGTACAACAGAGACGTTACCCCTCTGATGTAATATGAAGAGTTCTGTTAGCTGATACCAGCTCAAATGGTATTCTTCGGCAAATTGGCAAAAAGCAGTGAGGCCACAAGTCCAGCGCATTATGTTAAAGAAGACATACGGGCGCGGGGCCCGCGCGGCCGCTTCGGCGCCGCCACTCCTGAAGCTGAGTTATCGCGCCATTCATCAGGCTGCGGTGCACCCGCACTTCGCACCCCGCACCCCCACCCGCCCACCAAAAGAGCACATCATTTTGCTGATTTCATGGGAAACACCAGTTATTCCCTGATCGATCACGGATTTAATTCGGTAATACTTAGCAAAGCTACTATGTTGTGCCAACGATATGCCAGTCTGGCATACATTTCTAAGTAGGGCGATGACGACAGCGGCGCATGTTTCTAATTTATGCATATAAATGCAAATCCTCTGCAAAACATCTGAATGCTAGTTTAGAAGTGAACAGAGCGCTTCAAAAGATTTATCATCGCGGAGCGTCCCGTTCCTAGGAACGCACTAACTCCGCAAAGTTATTAATGTTGCCAGAATTTCCGTTACAAAAATAACTGGAGTCCAGCTTTAATTAAAACTTCGTGCCTCTAGGATTTTATATAACATTCTATTTTTACTTAATTTCCCAACAGAGAAATAATAGTTAGGGACGATCATTAACAGACGTGAATTTTAATGTGTGGAACATTTTCACATAAAATTGGCATTGTGTACTAGTAACTACCAGTGGCACTGATACCGCTTCACTTTGCCAAAAGGTGAATAAAGAAATAATAATTTTGCGCGCGCGGAGGGTTCTAATGTTGGGATACGCAATAACGCGAGCGTGTCGTCGATGTCACGCTCGTGATTGACGGCTGTGTGTTTCCGCAGTATGCACATTCTGAGAAAATAAGACATGCAAGAGTCAGATTAATTTGTGCGGGGTCCCCCCACCCCCTCACCCCTCCCGGTCGCTGTGTGCTACACTTAACATTTTTACTGAACTCATATGTCTTTTGAGGAGTGAAATAATGCCGGCACACAGCACACAGGTGATCGGTTTTTTTTTTGGAACGAAGTTTCTTATCGCGCGTTGTGAAAGGGGGCTAGACGGAAAAAAATCTTACGAAAAAAGTTGTCACGACAGTTTTTGCTATAGTAAGCTATTGTAAGCTGTGCGGCGTCGCATGTTTCTCTGTCTGTCTCTCTCTCTCTTATAGAAAGCAAGCCAGATATTTTCATTCCTATTTCGCATTTGATCTGAGCTGAGCTGAGCTGAGCTGAGCTGAGCTGAGCTGAGCTGAGCTGCGATGAGATGAGATGATGAAGTATAACTTCTTACGTGCGTGCGTGTGTGCGTAGTTAATAATTATAAAAAAAAAATAATATAAAAAATAATAAAAAAAATATAAATTAAAAAAAATAAAATTATATTACAATTCCTTCACTAATTAATCGAAAGGAACTTCGTTCCATCCGGGTGTCCCTTGACACCTCTCAAGTTTTTTATTTTTTTTTGGGAGTGGGAAATCATCTTATGATAATCTCTTCTTCCGCTCTAGGATGGAGCGGAAGGGCGTGTCAGACTCTTACTGACTAAAACCCACCCCTGTTCCTCCCTGCCCTACGCGCCCGGGGGCGAGGTAACTCTTTCGAATTTATCCTCAACCCCCGGGCAGGCATTGGCCGTGGCAGGCCCCGTCCTTTTGCTGACAACTCTTTGAGGCGCGCGTGGAGCACCACGCGCCGTCGACTCTAGGGCCTGGTGCTGATCGGACGGCGAGTTACCCACTACTCGCCGTCCGCAGGCCCGGATCTACGGTGGCCGGAGATCGTCTCGCAGCCCCTGGCGTCTCCTGCGGCGGCTGCGGCTGAGGGCGCTAGGGCGACTCTGCCGCTGTTGAGTCTACCTAACGTGTGCCGCCTCCCTCTTCGCGAGCATTACTGCTTCGCAGAAGGAGGAGACGGCCCCCCATTCCCTCTCGCTCCGTACCATGGCCTGAACCAGGGCACGGCGCGAGAGGTCGCTGCCGCCTATCGCATCCACGAGGACACGGCGGTGCTCTGCCCAGGCGGGGCAAACCTCCACCGTATGCTCCACCGTGTCCTCTGGGCGATCCTCGCAGTGGAAACACCTAGGGGTCACCTCCGCCTTGATCCGACACAGGTACCTCCCGAAGCAGCCATGTCCGGTGAGGACCTGCGTCAGGCGGAAGGTGAGGGCGCCATGGCGCCTCTCCAGCCACTCCTCAAAGAGGGGCACTACCACCGCGATGGTGGCGTGCCCAGCGCTGGGTTGCGACAGTCGCTCTCTCCATGTCACCATGAGATCCTGCCGGAGCTCGGTCCGCCGAGCCGCGAGTTGTCGCGGCAGCGGAGTTTCACCCCGGCGTTTTGCCTCCTCGCGACAGGTGATCGGTGATGCAGACAAATAATGATAAGCAGGCGCTGCAGCGGTGCAGTGGCAGTCAACCTAGTGCTTGTGTAATAGTTTTAATACTTGATGCCTAGAAGTTAGTTTACGAGTGGAGGGCGGCCATTGTCTGAGAACGTTATTATTCCATTTACGGCACTTTTATTTCAGCGCTGGGACGCGAGGATAGCAGGCTATGTTTGTACGAGTAGGCGGAAAGCTATGAGGCACTCACATTATTTTATTTAAGCTTAATTTACTTTTTAAACGACGTACCTACTTATAATTCTTATATTTGGCGATGAACTCGCCACCTACTCGTATTCACCTATCACAAATGCGGGTGGATATTCTTGTCTCTGCGTACATTCTCCCCTCCAGCTAATGTTATATAACGTTACAATTAATCAGCCAGATGAACGGGCTTCTACTTCTTAAAATATCGATGTGCTCGCTATTTCTGCTCTGCTAAGCCTGCCTTACGTCTGAGATATTTTTTTTTTTTTTTTTTTTTTTTTTTTTTTTTTTTTTTTTTTTTTTTGGGGTGGGAAATCATCCTATGACTTCTTCCGCTCTAGGGTGGAGCGGAAGGGTGTGTCAGACTCTTACTGACTAAAACCCACCCCTGTTCCTCCCTGCCTCGAGTGCCCGGGGGCGAGGTAACTCTTTCGAATTTATCCTCCACCCCCGGGCAGATTTATCCTCCACCCCCGGGCAGTACGTCTGAGATATAGCGCGAGCATCATGCCAAGAGATTTGTATGGTGCATGTATCGGTAACTCCGCGCAATATACTGCCGCCAGCCTCTCGAACTAATCGCTAAGCTGAAGTTATGCTCCCGCGCGAAGAACACGAGTCGCTGGTGTGCAGGCTTTTCGGGAGCACACTCACCGAACAGATAGGCACCTGCATGTATATTGATGGCTGTATTTCTATGAAGTGTAGTTAATTTTTCAAGAATATTGCATGAGCATGTAGCCAGTATAGACGACACCGGTGAGGTACGCAGTGGAGCACGCTGCACGGATCGTATTGTGCTGCCTCACACACATCGCTGGTGTTAACCGCTGAGCACGTCACGCGCGCTCGGCGCTCGGTCGTGCTCGGCCGCGCTTTGGCGCACACACGAGGTCCCGCAGCCGTTCATTTATTTACTCTAAACTTGTTCGGTTATAACACAAAGCTGGTGTAATATATATGTGCAGTTCTTTCTCTCGTCCGTCTTGTATAATTATGTTTGTTTTGCTCGCTGGCGCTACGAGCTCGCTGGCGCTACGACCTCGCGGCGTGCATTAGCGTCGCTCCGTGCCGCATTCATCACGCAGACGCGGCCATAGATTAAAGAATTACTCGCCGCCTTTGGCTATGGATCCCAGTTTAAAAGTAGCCACATTAAGTGCAGCTTCCAAAACACGTTTTAAGAGCAAAAAACTTGGCATTCTGTTCGCTCTTGTCGAATTCTTGGTTGAAATGTTTTGTAGATAAAAATCGACTCTTTTTACCGGACTGCCCCAAAAAGAGGGTATTGTTTATATTTAGGTAACATCACTGGCTTATAATAACTATGCAGATATGAGTCTAAAAAGACAGTTTCCGAAGCCGAAAGCCACATTTTCTACCCATTATTTGGATCATTTTTTCTACCAGACCATACCTGGGAATCCCCAGCGGATTCCCAGGTATGGTAATTTTGTAGATATTGAAGGTCAAAGTCGCAATTTTTTTTATAATTTTTTTACGAAAATGAATTCAAAGTATTAATATAACTAAACTTTTTTCCAAACAAACATTACCTGAATTTTCATTTTTTTTTCGAATTTTCGTAATTTTACGCATTTGAAGTTACAAAAACGCAATGAATATCAAACGTATCCAAAAAGTACCTACGTGCACTTGCCTTTCGTTTCCCAGCTATAATGTTTGCGCAAAGTTACTTTGTTAGATATACAGTATGCGTAGTTGACGGCTTTGTGATGTGTCTTTGTACCCTGTATGTTATTTCATTAATTTAAGATTACAGCTGATTGTCGCACCGATACCGTATTGATGAGTTTTATTCAGTTTATGCGTCGTACTCATAAGTGTCGTACCTTTAGTGGGTACGTACACTAAATAATATCTTAATAACTTAACGACGGTACCGCACATAAAAGTACCTATTCATCTGCCGATCAGTGCGATCATTAAACTTATAATCATGCGATTTGATTTGCTATTTCGACGTGTCGCTTGTTAACGTAGCATGATTGCTTTGATGTCGTTAGATGAAGACAATGAAGTAACTCCGCTAAGTTGTTTGTCACGTGTGTGCAATAAATAAACCTGTCGGTATGTGTAGAGTGCTGCGGCCGGTGCGTCCCGCACTCCCGCTGTCCCGCATCACTTCCGCGCGCTCGATGTCGTCGGGTGGAGTGACTGTGACCTACATTACGTCGCGGAGAGATCGCCGCAAAAACCGGATAACGACGACATAAGTCATCTAAAAGCCATACAAAAAACTTTCCCGGCTTATATTGGAGTCGGCTCCACTGGCGAAACTTGTTTTTCCTTGAGGCGGCACGAGGGCTTTCCGTGATCATATTTATTACATTCAGAGGCTCTGTGGCTTGATGAGACGCTCAGGCTTTGAGAATATTAAATATATCTAGTGGTTACGAAGGCTTTCGATTTTGATTCATGAACTAACCGTTTGTGTTAAGTGTAACGTAACGTGTGTAGTACTGCGCTCTGAACCTAGGTAAGTGGATCGTACGTGTTCCAGCAACTCGTCATAAACCAGTGAGGCACTTTATCTTATAAGGCTATACTACGTAAACTCCGCTTTACCTACAGATTAAAAAATAAGAAGTGGATCATGGTGCCACAAGAGACGTTTCTTCTCTCTGCGTGAAAGACAAATGTGTAACGGATTTTTATAAAAGTTTTTACAGAACAAAATCCGAAGAAATCTTACTCAATAATTAACACCCTCGACAGCATAGATACATTGAACAGCGACATTAGCGGGCGGCGAGTGTCGCTGGAACACGCGACATCACGCGTGCCCACAACATTAGGCTCAGTATCACATCGGCATCAAGTGCTCCGGAATTAGCTCACGCATTAGCGCGGCATTTCTACATCAAACGTTTTCAACATAATTATGAGTACAACGTGAACATTTGCCATCGTTAATGCGACAATTAGGTGCATGCGTAACTCTGCTCATGAAATGCGCGGCCGGCCAGCGGGAGCTGAGCGAGCGGGCGCGTGAGGTGAGCGAGCACACTGAGCGCTCGGAGCGAGCGAACCGTTGCGCGCGACGTGTGTTCCGCGCCTGCGGGTGAGTTACCGCGCGTCGATGGCGTTGTATCCACTGCTCGTAACGCGGCGCGCGCTAAAAATTGAATGTTATGTGTTTACTGGCTGCTTTACGAGCACCCGGCGGAAATGTGAATAATTGTGTGACGACAAAGCTCTTCTGTGTTTCACTGTGATTTCACGAGGCTAGCTTAATTTCAAGCTTTGAATGTTGTAAAACATTTTTTTTACGACCGAGCATTAAGTTGTCTCGTTTAATAAATTTAAATCAAACATCCACTTGTATGGTATGTCATGAAGGTAGTATTGGGATAGATCTGACACAGGTAGATAGTTCTCTGTGGCAGTAATGTAATGGACCTACTATACAGCCTGTGTAGCGCGGGCGTAGGCTGTCACGTCGCCAATCAGCGAGATTGCTCAATTATATCGCGGAGCGGTTAATTGATATTCCTGCTCAGATTCCAGCACTCAAATTATAATAATATACCCCCACACACACACACACACACACACACATACACGTGTATTACGATAGTGTTCGGTTCCATGTGGTTCCTCGTTATGTGCGCGTTAGCTTTCTTATTTGTGAGACTAATTACGCCACATTTCGTAGAAATTGAATTATTTCTTGTTTTAGTACTTATTGATGTGACTTTAAAAATGAAACTACATGTAAAATGTGTTATTTTTTTTATTTTAAACTGGCTCCCTACAAAGAGCCTGTAAACGATGAATCCCAAGTAACAGCAATATTTTTTTAATAATACTTCTGAAACAATTGGATACTTAGGTCATTTTACACTAGAATAACAATGCTAGTGACCAAAGGAAGTCCGATACATACTGGTGTAAAGTAAGTGCGTGAGCCAATGTCAGTAGTAGTAAGTAAATTGTGGAAGTCGGCGGCTTGTCAGATATGACCAGGAAGCGATGCCCCTCCCAACACGCCCTTATTGATGTACACGACTCCCGAGCCGCCCTCCGAGCTCTGAGTCCTCTGACGCAGCACTCATAGAGTGTGACTTCATGCATTATATCAGTTGATGGCGGCCTCGAGACCTCTTACACATTCCTTTGAGTTACGATGAATTAACTACCATCGATCTCATGATTCCTAGATAGGTACTTCGCGTTTTTTGTCGAAATGCGTAGAGGCCAATTTCACTTCCCGATATTTGGAGACCCAGTATTGTGAGGTGATGCAGGCTGACGGTAAGCAGTCTCTATCTCATCATCATCATCAGCCTTCTAATGTCCCCTAAAACTGTGGCACAGGCCTCCTCTCTGTGAGAGGGTGTGGGCCGTAATCCACCACGCGGGCCCAATGCGGATTGATGGATGTCACATGTCTTCGAATTTTTGGTTCTGGGACATGCTGGTTTCCTCACTATATTTTCCTTCACCGTTTTGAGAGCTTTGGTGATGAAATAATGTACACAAAGTAAAGCGTCTGCCTGGGTTTGAACTCACGATCTACAACTTGTAAGTCACGTTCAATGCCACTGGGCCACCACTGCTCCAGTTTCTAACTAATAGAATTATATTACGAGGATTCGATTAGAGCGCAATAAAAGATTTCAGTTATAGCTGTTGTAGTGATACTTTGTAAAATGAATAATAGCAAAATTAAAGCTGAATAGACATATGCAAGTATTCAGTTCGAATCATCCATATTTTGGCACCAACGCGTTATGTTCAGCAGTCGTTTGAAACCTAACTAACAGTAACTAACAGTAACAACAAACTGTTGGATTAACGTTCGATACAGCGTCGACGAGAGTTAACTAGCCAACTGTACGATAATATTTAGATGTTTCCCAGTCGAAGTCAAGGTACAAACATGGTCGTATTAATATAATTACAGTTTGGAGATTGAACCCGGCGACCGGTCGGCCACCGCGCTGAAACAGAAAACGGCGGAAACGTTTTATTGGGCAAATGGTAAGATGTGTGTGTCGTGATTATCGCTATTGTATAGCCCGGTTAATCTGATCACAGTAGTCGTCGAACAAGCAAAGCGATACACAAACACCTTTTTTTTGTGGGGTTTAGAAATCTTCCAATGACTTCTCCCGCTCTATGTGGAGCGGGAGGGCGTGTAAGACTTTTACTGACTAAAACCCACCCCTGTTGCTTCAGTTGCCTGAGTGCCCAGGGGCGCGTTAACTCTATCGAATTTATCCGCTACCCTTGGGCAGGATACGCAAACACCTAGCTTTTCAGAATATGCTCCCGCTGTGATTACGAGAAAGTGTCGACACCGACACGGCACGGGACTGTTGTTTCGTGTTCGACACGTGTTTGTCTAATAATATTACGTGGGTAGGTGCTTGCTGAGCCACATGTCCTTGTCAATACTTGTGTCAATGGAAGCAAATTCATATTTAACCTTTAACATAAGTATGTTAGTTGTTATTTTATTAATAAGTGTTTACAACATTGGTCAACCAAAGCTCGCGTACCTTTAAGCCAAAAATACATAAAGCCCATGACAGAATCGACAATATAAACTACCACGCAAAATACAATGGGTTATGTATGTGAGAGATAGGTACCTACAGAAAACCACAAATTTAAACATTTGTATAACTTTCAATGGCAAGAAAACAAAGCCTGTTGCTAGCGTGTATTCCCCGTATCGCAATTCAATCAGTAGTTTCTCTTAAACCTGACTCTATAAACGTGTATCACGTTCTTAAATCATTTAATATCACAAACGTGTACCGAAATATCAAATAAAAAGCAATAAGTTGCGAAGCCGGGGTTCGCGGGCGTACGGCAGCGCTCGCCAAGTCGCCACCCACCGATTTAAAAGCCCGAATTAAAAGTAAATTGACTAACTCGACCTCGACCATTCCCGTTACTTGGCGGTACATTCTGCTCTCAAATACACCTCATTTCTGAAGTGATTTGTTCTGTAACAAGTGTTGAATTCTATATTTTCAATTCAGTGTTCTGGAGGGTTTTATATCATTGTTATCTTAGAGTTGAATGAAACCATAGCAGCCTACCTGCTTCGATTTAATTATAAGCTGAAAAGTAAATACTTTTGTACTTTATACGATAGATCGACCTACCATATTTAAAACACTAACTGTATGAGAATACAGCTAGTGTTGGCAAACAATGTATGTCTGGGGGAGCTTCAAGAAGTCTGCAGTCACAAACTTGAGTCACTATCTGTGTCCCTGGGCTGTTGGACACCACCGACCCACCGAGCACAACTCCTGAACTGCGCTAAACTATAAAACCCGGAGTATCTAAGTTGTGTCAGTATATAAGTGGAGATCTTACCGGACCACGGCTGCGCACAAATAGCGAATCTGAATTTGCTGTCGTAGTAACAAAATTTGTAACTTCTGCCCGATACAGTCCAATCCAGCTTCATTTCGATTCTAGCCGTCAGCATGCTGTGGTACTTGTTTATGTTACACTGCGACACTCAAGTACTCGACATGGTTCAGTCATTGCTGCCTCACTAGCCCCATAAGGTTGATGTCTAACGTGGCTGGCAAGGAGTGGGCGTTCTGTCCATCTTTGTAGTATATACTGCTGTCATCTGCAGGCCGGAGACTTAGTTGAGTCGTGCTTAGTTGAGACAGCACAACCCTCACCGATGATGCAAGCGCGGCTGCCTTACTGAGCAACTGTCAGACAAGCTAAATTATGACGGTCGCGGTTACCTACGTTTTTATGTCTAGTTAGTCATCTGGGTATCTAAAATGCATGAGTTTGCTTGAATCCGTTAGTTTGTAATTGCAGTGCCGGCCTATCCCGACATTCTAAGGGGTATACTATTTTCCGCTTATCTACTTTTTATTAACATAACTACTGTCTCATAAAGTAATGATTACCTTTTACCATTTTAAATATAGAATTTGGTACGATCCCTTAGATTTTTCTGTTTGATTACGCTGGAAAGGTACCTAACAAAAATATATTTTTGTACCCCAAAAACGTTCAAAAATACATTATTCGTGAGCGTGCCTACCAGTAAAAGCTCCTCATTATTTCTATTTCCGTCTCGAGATGAGACTGAAGTGAGATCATTACTGTGATGCTGCAGACAATCCTAGTGTTTTATTAAAAGTCTGCTAAATAATATGGCCATAGGCACCCCAGCCTTACGGTTAGGGAGGATTAGCTGAGGATCTCCAAGATTGGACGATATAAGATAAGCCGGATTTCTGATTGGAGAAAAATTTTCAAGAATGCGTTGTACTGAGGAAAATCCTCTGACAGTTTGTAGGTAGATAGATATATATCTCCGATCTGCCCTAAACACAAGTTATTTTATAACTTGGCAAGGGTGCTAGTTGCAATGCAATACCTATCTGTTTTTGTTAATAATTGTACGTAATTTACAAACTTTTCTATTATATTTTAATTTCTGAATAAATCATTGTATTTAGATTTTTAATCTAAGTAAAATACAAACAGTGCATATGACACTTCATCACTTTTAAGTATTTTATCTGATAACACGGACAGTCATTATTTGTTAGGATGAAATAAAAACGATTTTTTTTTCTAAAACAATAACTATAGGTTGCTCCAAATAAACGTGCAATAACGGTCATTGACCCACCTACATTTATTGACATTTTTAATTTGAAAAACGGAATTGATGACTCAAAGCTAACATCTCTCGTGATCCTTAACATTGTCTAATAATGAAAAACGATTTATATTTAATTGTTCAGGTACCTACGAAGAGTTATAAGGGGAAAGGTCAATGTACTTTATTGCAAATTTATCTGAAACATAGTATAATTGAATGCTCAGCAGAATTTATTGTTTGTTCATTTCGATTAATTACTTGAGTATCTTTTTGAGACTCTGTTTTCCTAAAATAAATATTTGAGTTAGAACACTATCTAGGGCTCGTTAAGTGCTCCACCAGGTTGAGATACTCGAGCACATTAGTGAACGAGCGGTTATGACTATGACGCGTGCTCACCGCAAATCATTGTGTTTGGTGTGACAGCGTGCCTCCGAGAAAATGTTGTATTCATTGTAATCTCTACTCCGACTGCGAAGAGGAGGCACTATGGCTCTAATAAGATTAGAGATTTAATGCGGGTCGTAAGGGTCGGCCGAACTGTGACCCGAGCGAGCAGCCAGCACTCGCGGGGAAAAATGTAGCAGAGGTACTATTAACATAATTACGAACGTTAAATATTCAGCTCAGGTACCTACATGAACAATACAACTACTAAAGCACACAAAGGTATTACAGACTGAACTGACATCTTTGTTTACATCGGAAGCGTATCAGTTAGAATGGAAGGAGCAACAATGTCATTAAGGCGCTATTAACTACCAATGACCTTGAGTGGTTAGCTTGCGTGTTCTGTGCTGAGCTCACGTAACGCGTCGTACGTCCACCCAGTAATAGGACTCGCCCATCAAGGAGTGCAGTCCAAAATTAGACGCATTATTAATTTATTACGCATAAAACAACAGGTATTAAAATAAAATACTGAAACTAGATTATAAATAATTAAATGATCTTTAAAATGGTGAAGGTTTCATAAAAATACGCTTTATAGTTTTTGCGTGATTCTCAATTTTTTATCCGCGTTAGACATAACTTTACAAATTAATTACACTATGTTATAAAAATATAATTTCAAATATTCTCAGATCAAATTACGACGGAAATTGTCTAGTGTAACATATACTTTTTTCAAAGAAATAAGACTGGTCGTTTAGACGTGAATAATTGCGCCTTAACGTGCACTTATAACCTGATACAGATAACGCGCGGCATGCAGCGAGCAGGCGCCGCCGCACATTCCTCGAGGCGACAAATCGTGATCAGTGTGATCACGCCGCGCGATCCACTTATCTAGTGCACGCGATCCTAATGTTTGTCGTCAGAAGATTGTAAGATTTTTTAAATAATTTCCGAGAAAAACAAGTGATGACTTTAATAGCTTAGCCGAGGATGAGAGATTAGTTTACATAAGGTTGAATTGCTTTTCGAGATGGATAAAAATTCCATGTCTGTATTCGGAAAATAACCACACATTATGACATATTTTGGCACTGGAATTAGTTCTACATTTTCCAATTTTCACTTCAAAGGCAAGTATGTTCATAGGTAAGTATGTGAACACAGTACATGTTAGGAACTCGTGCAGTTTCCTCCCGAATAGTATCCACTCGTTACGTCGCTGTAAAGTTACGCGAATAAAAAATACAAGTGCGCCTCGCCGCGCCGCCTACCGCCGCCCGCCGCCAACCTTTGAAGTTTATTACCATTTTGAATTGATTAATCCTATGGAACTTTTGTATGGGCGAGCCAAGAATAAAGTTGAAGAAAAATATGAATTTCCCCCGCGATTCAGTCACTCAGTAGATTTATGTATTTGTGCGATTGTGAGGAGGGTGAAAAGGGAGGGGGTAGCTAATAGTGTTGACTGAACTTGTAACACGAGAGCTTATCTCAGTGAGACACGAAAATGTCTGGAAACGTGGGCTTTGGCCGAACATTGGTGGGGCAAAAGTTTAGGCAAAGGGGTTCAATCTTTATGTTTGATAGAGCTGTGAATAGTTAGGTTATGTTCGCATCAAACTACAGAAAATTTTCAATTTAATTGATGATCTATACTGAAGCGACAGCACGTCTCACATGATGAACAGCCATCAAGAGTGGCGCAGGAAATGAGCTGGTTGGCGGCTTCACTTCATAAATCATACATCGAGAGTGGAATGCTAAAAGGAGTAAGAGATGTGATTCGGAGTGGTTGGTACCTTCCCCTCTCAGCCAGAATTGTACGCTTTGAAATAACTAAACCAATATTATCATTTAAAACATAAGTGTAATGTGTAATTTACGTATTATTTTTGTTAACACATTATATGAGATAATAAAACCAATGAAATAGTTACGTACCTATTCTCGGATACAAAAACGGGCTGTTACGAAGACACGTACTTAGTACTACATAACAGCGGACAACTCTGCAGTGTGCACCGTGCGTCTCACCTGGTGGTGTCGTACGCTCCACACTCGTATACTCGTGCGCTCGTGGCTCGTGCGGTCGTGCCCGTGTGGAGTGGAGCTCTCGATAAATTCGTTGTCGCGGCGATCGCACTCGACGGCGACGGGAAATAAATTGCGTATTATTGCGCTGATCTTAAAGCCATCATATTGGACGCAGAAAAGTGCTTGTAATAACGGGTGGCCCCATCTGCCCCTGCGCCTGAGGCCCGGGGCCCCATCATATCGAAATTGATGGCATTTAATTAAGACGATTGGGGATGTACTGAACGGTTTCAGATCAGTGCCGTCCCGCGCCGCGGAATCGTATCTGTGACCACCGATGAGAGCGCACTGTTGAGGTTGGTTTGTGATCGAGTGATGTTGACGTTAATCTCATTAACAGCTGTGATTTTCGCCACAAAATGCGCATTAAGTATGTATCGTAGCACTTCATAGTAGAATATACCGTCCGGGGAGGATAAAAAGAGATCGTTTGAAACAGTAAGTGTCCACCCTGGTATATTACGGTTATGGTAAGTAGTTAGATATTTAAAACAAAGCACTCCTCAAATTAACACAAAAGTTAAAGACACGTACCTAATCAATAACAAAATGATGAACGCTTCTAATATGTTAGTTCACAGCACACAGCAGTCTGTTAGTATCACGATAAGCAGCAACCATGCGTGACAGCCAGCAGCCACGCATGACAGCCTGCTACCACGCATTATAGCCTGCTACCATGCACGACAGCCGGCAATCACGCATGACAGGCAGCAACCACGCATGAGAGGTTGCTATCACGCACGACAGCCAGCAACCACACATGACAGCCAGCAACCAAGCATGACAGCTTGCTACTACGCACGACAGCCAGAAATCACGCATGACAGCGAGCAACCACGCATGACAGCCAGCTTGATAGTCACAACCACACATATCACCCGATACTATTCATTTAGATCGAATTATATGTACATAAATACACTCACAGGAGTGAGAAGAAGAAGCTATTCATAAAACATAAATAACAGACCCTTGTCAGAGCGAGACTTAGCTTCGGGAAAACATTTCTGTTTCAGCTCGGCGTTGTAGCAGGCTAGCAGGTTGTACCTTACAAAACGATTTTCTATATAAAATATTGGAGAAGCGAGTCTCGAAGGATTAATCCAGAACTTTACTGAATATTTAGGCACAAGGGAGGCACGCTCCAAAATGTTAATTATTTATTAAAGTCGAGCTAATCATGCGCCATTTACAAGATTGCCGAGGAAACTATTAATATTAAGTTCATAATTTTGTCCCACAAGGTGGCAACAAATTCGCGCCATTTACTGTGAAGTGCCGGAGCCTGCAGCAGCAGGGAGAAGTCAGTTGGTAGAGAGTAGCCGTTGTTTTCCCGCCACTAAAGTGCAATACACACCACCGCCGCCACAACCGGCGGCCTACATGCCATAGGTCTTCGGCTGTGTCGGCGGGTTGGCGGCTTTGGTGTGTCTTGCGCTTAATGAAAACAAACAACACACATGCGGGTTAGTGCACGCACACACCGTGCTACACACCTGCGTCAGAGAACATCCGCTGGTAGATCTCGTCGCAATCTGCCGAACAACAATAACGTTCATAAGTTCGTCCTCAAAGCAAACGCGCTTCGGTAATTGATTCCCGTTGAGTCAACTTTCAAGCGAACAGTTTCTTGATTACTGTTTTCTCTCTGTACTTTGAGTTACATTAATTCATCTTTAGTTATCTGTATTGATATAGATCAAAGGAGCGTACCTTCCTATCTATGCGTAGTGATACCTCTGTTTGTCACCGAACGTCGCCCGTCAGCTGTAACGCGTTGTTATTGTACGCTGATTGACTTGGCGCAAGTTCTCGATTTCATTAAACATTACAAGATTCGGGAGTTTACTTTAAAGTTAAAATGTAAATACTCCCATTACATTGGAGTGAGCTTTAATTAACATTTAAGCAATATTTAACGGTTCCGTTTGAGGGATAGACGTCGTATCGTAAACAATATCATTTGTACATAGGCACCAGGCGTGGTGGTGCGCCAGTGGAGTTGGCGAGTGGCCAGCGCCAGTGGCTAGTGGAGCGGTAGCGCCGCACCAGTGATTGCGCCAGTGGTCGCGTCAGTGGCTCGGCTGCCGGCTGGACTAAGTTACCGAGAGACGTACTGATTTCTAACGGATTATTTGTTTGTTTATAATGTTTGTATCTGTTTCAGCGGCAATGTGCTGGTTACATACGTCAGCACATAATGTTTGTATTTTGGTACTGTAGGTACCTTATGGATTACCTTATTGACTTTAGGATGTATTTATCGGTATGGCAATGCGAACATGTTTTTGTTTGAAAATCATTATTACAAAGTTATATTTGGAAAATGTTTTGTTTCTTCTTTAGATCCTCAAAATTCCTAGAGATCGAGAATAATAACTATATTATCTTCAAAAGCTTTACTACATATCAAACAAGGTTAGCAAAAAATATAATATAGCTACTCTATCTAGTTTTTATTAGTTGGTATTTAACTAATAATAAATCAAACTGCCCGCGCCTTTCCCCAACTATCTTGGGGTCGGCTTCCAGTCTAACCGGATGCAGCTGAATACTAGTATTTTACATGGAGCGACTGCCTATCTGACATCCACAACCCAGTTACTGGGTAATACGATACCCCTTGGTAAGACTGGTTGTCAGACTTTTGGGCTTCTGACGACCCGTAACGACTGTCAAAGATCCACGATTGACCGCCGGGACCAACGGCTTAACGTGCTTTCCGAGGCACGGAGGAGTCTCGGTATGTAAAGATGGTCACCCATCCATGGACCAACCCCGGCAAGCTTAGCTTAACCTGATGGGTCGACCCGTGCGGCGGTTATTACACGAGCTCCTGTATAGAGGGGTGTGTAATGTATGATATAATAACAAATGCTCTAATTTCACTTGAAATAACGTTCATATCATATAATTTTCATATGCTATAAAATCATATAACCTAATTTCATATGACCTAATGTTTCATATGATATAATTTTCATTTAATATAAAACATTTAGTATAACGTTCATTTTATATAATTTTCAATATGTATAATATTCTTTTTATATAACATTCATTTCACCAAATGTTCTTTTGACCTAATTTTCATGTTTAATGGTCACAGTTCTAACCTAACTCAAATGGCACCTAACCAAATCTTAAAATATTCAATGCATGGTCGAGGGTGGGCTTGGTCGACGGAGCCCCGCCTCGCGGGGCTCCTACTTCTGGATGGTTTATAATAAAATAACCACGAAGGGGATGGCGGGGTCTATTCGCTCGCTTCGCTCGCTCACACGACCCCTTCATCCCCTTCTAACCTAACCTGTCCGAGTCGGGGTGCCCTAAAGTCCAGATTGCATCCAATTTCTACTGGTTACATATTTATAATTGAGGGTGGTAGGTGTATAGGGTATAAAGCGAAGAAAAAAAAAACAGTACAATATTTTTTTAATCATACCATAGCATCACATAAATATTACATCTTATTTCAGTTTTAAGTTAGAGGCCAAAGCCCGAAGGAATTCAATTTCAGTGTATTCCTTTTTGTTTTTAAGAATATTATCGATTCGTTCCTTTTTCTTTAAACAATTTTTTTTTTTGAGATTATGAAGATTATAGTAAATGAATAATATACTACATGAATATTATGTCAAATGTGCATTATAGGAAATGTTTATTATATCATAAGAAATTAGATAAAATGAAATTATATCAAAAATTCATTATCTCAACTGATCGTTATATTAAACAAAAGTATTTAACTGAAATTAGGTCAAGTGAACGTTAGATTTTTTGTTATTATATCAACCGTTACACACCCGTATAGAGAGAGTATTTAAATAATAATTGTTATTTATTCGTTATTCGTTTTATCTACACCTCATTAGAAACATCAAGGATGTCGTTGGCGGGCGTCGAGCACAAATTACATTGAAAAGGTGAGGAAAGTCAGCGTCACTTGTCATTCAGAGAACGTGGCGAGACGTCCTGCAGCAGAGCGGGAAGCGCGCGCCGCTACGGATACGCCACGCCGCAGCCACGCCACCGCCACGCCGTCACCACGCCGCCGCCACGCCGCGCATGTGACGCGGTGCCGAGTAATATGCGATAATTAGCATGAGGGATACTGTACTGCTCCACAAAGACACTCTTCGTTTGGCAAATGAAAGATAAACATTTGAAGGATTCATGGAAATCGAATACCGGACTCATTTTCTAGAATCTTGAAAACACTACTCTAAACGCGTTTCAGGTACATAAAGAGGAAAATTAAGGAATATTGGTTTTTCCGGGATTAAATACATTAACGTTTGTATTTAGTGAGTAATGAATGTTTAGCTTAAGTTGGTAGCGAGCCGCGGACGGGTGCGGCCATACAGCATCCCGCTTTTATCTCCGGATTTACAACAAATTGGTGTTTTGGGCGCGCGAGCTACCCGATTAATTCAAAGCACGCCCATTCGCTCCAATAAATATGTTAAAATGTTCCGTGACAATGGCTCGGTGCCGATTTCGCATCGCATTTTCGAGTCGCCGGCGTTTGTTCAAATTGTTCGCGCCTGTCCCCTCCCCCCTCCCGCATCCCCCGCACCGAAGGCAACGCCAACAGTGTCCACGCAACTAATCCGACAGATCCGACGTTACACAAGACGACGATAAACCATTCACGACGGAGCCCGAGATGCGCCGGGATGCTGCGACCGGCCAAAGGTATCATAATTTTATGTAAATCTCAGATAGTGGAGCACGCTGCTGAAGTGTGGGTGGAATATATTCCAGCACGGGTTTATAGTTAGGTCCTTACCTTTATAATCTACACAGCATAATACAGGTCTTTAAAGAACTTCAGCTATTTATAGGCCTACTGCTTGCCGTTTAAAGACGGTGCATGAAGCAGTTGCGCGGTGAGTGAGGGGTGTTGGCCCCCGTCATCAAGCTCGCTACTTCAGGCACCGTCTCTCCTGTAGCTGCTAAACTAAGACTCACCCACGACATGCAGCGTGACGAAGAAGGAGCGCACGGGCTGCGTTGACACCTGGCACTCGTACACACCGGCGTCGCGCTGCTGCGCCCACTTGATGTGCAGCGTCCAGTCGTCCGTCTGTGGCGAGTGCGTCGCTTGGAAGCGCTGATCCGACGTGTACGTGTAGCCGCCCACCGTCAGAATGTGCAGGTCGCGGTGCCGGATCCACGAAACCTGCAGGAGATAGAAAACGAGACAGTTAGTCGACAGGGTCAATAATATTCTTCATAGAAGACCAAGTTTAAGGCATATGCCACCTATGCTACGGACCTATGGATTCGTAAGGCAACAGGTTACACTGGTTCACACACGGTTTATCGCAAAAATACTCTAATCTAACCGTACAAATCTGCGGTTTCTTGGCCGTACGTCATGGCCATCACAGTTGTATGGTTCACTAAGGAAGCTTGATTACTATGGTGCAGTATGGCAGATGTTGACAGCGAAACAGTTCTAACACTTAAATCTAAAGCCTAGAGTATATTCTCAAAGCATAAACTATGCCTTCTTTAATGTTAATATTATAATATTAACATTTCCGATTTATAAATCGGAATCATTACTCTACAAAAATACTTTAATAAATAAAGAGCAGTTCAGTGAAAGGCAGAACTTATTGCTCTGTTATCGCAAAACTTTAAGCAATACAAAGCCGGAGATCATTCAAGAAATTCAATTTAAAGTGGCGCGTTGTGATTGTTGCGATTTCCTTGCGAAGTGTCGGCACGTTTCTATAGCTATACGCTTCAGTTATATTTATAAACATTCATCAAAGCTAACAAAAGTCTTTCGGCAATGTGGCGGCATTTATCACGCCCAAACGTCGAGAAACCGAGCCCGATCACTCAGCAAAGGCGTTATTGAATGTGAGCTCAAAGGGGCCACGTGGAGCGCAGGGGCCCGCGGGGGCCGGGGCCAGGGAGCCACGGGGCCCGTTTGAAGTATTTTTTGGCATTAATATTCGTCGGCGGTTGTTTTAGGCGCGGCGGCCATTGGCATGCAAATCAGCCGTCTCTATGAAAATTGCGAACGGCTCTTTATTACTCATTCCTTTTATTTACTGTTGGCATGTAGAGCTCCCGGTTTCAGCTCTTTAATTATCTCGGGTGCGTTAAAACTCCACGTTTTTTTACTTAATTTACCCGTTGAAATTCCTAGAACATTGAGAGCGGCCCGTCTGATTATGCGACGCCTTTTTTTTCTTATTTGCGTGTCTGAGTAAAACGGCTTATCTCGGCGCTAAGAGCTGTTGAAATACTGCTCGATGACGTCACGGGGCCTGCCGCGTTTATTAAACGAAGGTAGCTCCTTGTTGAAAATTAACTCAACTTTAAATTTGTATCTCGCAATCTTAGTAAACATTGTAATTTAGGTTTTGCAATCAAAATAAAAAGAAAACTCATTTTTTTCATTATTAAATGATGATTCTAATCGGAGTTGAATAGTTCTTACAGTTCTTACAGTCCTGAAAACAGAAATACAACAAGTATATATATCAAGTATATATATATCTTATCTACAAAAAGCCTAATTACATTACGAACTTTGAGTCCTTGTCCTTGGTCATATAGAACTACAGAGTAATCTAGACGAGTCTACCTCCGTCAGAGTGTACCAACTATATTTCTAGCAAATGATCTAGATTCCTTCCACTCAAGTTTTTGTTTTCATGACGTTCTTACAAAGAGATTCTTTTTGTACGTTCGTTTATTTATCAAATCAAATACCTGGTGCCAAGCGTGACGTCATGATTGAGCCACTTTTGTACGTCTAAGGCTAAATTAGGAATTGGCTAGACACATTAGTTGTGGGTGATGACACAGCTCGATTGTCAACAAGGCAGGAGCATGCCACAAAGTTCGGCAGTAGTATGTCTGCGAGTTGTAGGCAAAAGGGTGTAGGCTATTCCTATATACAGGGTGGAAACTTTCAGCGGGGCAGTAAGGGGAACTACCTTAACCGATGCAGCTACACGAAAAAGGTCTTAAGAGACTATCCATAGTTTTTTGTGAAATTTTGACCAGGCCCAGGCTAAACCACATAATAAATAGTGCTGAAGTACGACTTAGAAAAAATATTGTAAATGATAGTTATTATGTGAAGAATATACTAATGAGGCAAATACTAAGTGTATTTGACGTATTTTTGTAGATATGTTTTTCTACTGAGGGTGTTCGCACGTCGGATGTCGATTAATTCGCCAGTCTTGTTGACAGTTCTAGGTAAGTGTAAATATTTAGTACTCCTTTGATTTCTAATTTGTGTTAGGTACTTATCTGTCACAATCTTTGTAAACATGTGTCCATTGTATTTACTGGGCTTTTTTATGGGTGGGAAATAATCAAATAAATTCGCCGAGGGGGAGGGCGTGTCACAGTCTTACTTACTATAACCCACCCGTATTCCTTCAGTTACCTGTGCAGGGGTCTGTGGAGGGGTCGCAGTGACTTTTTCAAACACATCTGCGACCCTGGCAGGCATCGGCCCTAGCGGACCCCGTCACTGCTTGCTGACATCTCGATGAGGTGCGCGTGGAACACAACGCGCCGCCGACCCGGGCCTGGTTCTTATCGGACGCCGAGTTATCCATTGCTCACCGTCTGCAAGCCCGCGTCTACGGTGGCTGGGAAACGGCTTGCGACTCTCAACGCCCAGGGCGTGTCCTGCGGCAGCTAGGGGCGTGAGGGCGCAAGAATCGCCTCTCCCTCACGCGTCCTGCCTTCTGCGTTCTGCCTTCGCAAGAATTTCTGCTTCGCAGAAGGAGGTGACAGCTTCCCATTCCCTCTCACTCCGTACTATGGCCTGTACCAGGGCCGGATGCGAGAGGTCGCCAACGCCGATCGCTTCCACGAGGACACGGCAGTGCTCCGCTCAAGCAGGGCAGACTTCTACCGTGTTCTCCGGATGATCAATGGTGACACCCGTTCGTTTCCTCCCGCCTTATCCGGAACAGGAACCTCCGGAAGCAACTGTGTCCGGCAGAAGGTGAGGATGTCGTGGCGCCTCTCCAGCCACTCCTTAAAGAGGGGACTTACGGCCGCAATTGTGGCGTGTCCAGTATTTATGGTTCTTTGATTTGTTTTCGGATGTTTTTCTTTAATCACCCTTGTTGAGTGTGCTAAGATGTTGTGTAGTGCCTGTGGCACCCGCAAGACAGATGTTATGATACTTAATCGTACATTAATCATAATTTTAGTACATACATAATTTTTAATTTCAATGATGAATAAATCACCGCTCTGACCTAACAACGACATTGATGAATGACAGGTGAGTTAGATGCGAGAATTAATATTATTCATAATATGAGATCGGATTAGCATTCGCACCTGAATACACACTTGTGATAAGTTAGACGTGATGTGCTTCAATCAGTTGCAGTCTGCTAAGTTTGAAACTCATAGGTATGTGTCGCGCATGTGGCGCCTCCTGGTGGCCGCCGCGGAATCGTGAGTACGTGACATGATTTTTTTTTATTTTTGTTTGGTGGGAAATCATCAAATAACTTCACCCGCTCTGGGTGGAGCGGGAGGGTGTCAGACTCTTACTGACTAAAACCCACGCGTGTTCCTTCAGTTACATTTGACAGGGTAACGCTTGTAACAAGGCAGTGATAAAGCCTTGTTTATTTTTTGACCTCTATTCCAAAATTACGTTCTTTGCTACCTTTTTTTAAATTCAAATTCAAAAATACTTAGTTTTCTCTGTCAAGTCTCTGTTTTCATATTGAAAAATCAGTTCAAATTCTGGAGCCGAGCTAGTAGAAGCTCCTCATTGTCATTTTTCGAATCTTCAAGTGTCAGTTACCAGTTTCCTAGAATTGTGCATTAATACAATTAAATTACGTAACTAATCACAGTTTATGTGTTCGTAATATTATAATAAAGCCCACTGTTGTAAATAACAAATATAATGTGTTAACTCGTCGTGTGTTATTATTCATTGAACTCTTCATCTACGGTCCTCCTACTCTACGTCCTCCTCTACGTGTCACACCACCACTCCGGTCCCGCAACGAGACACGCCCTCCGTACCGTGACACGGTGACTCCTTCGATGACTCCCGCGACCCTGGCAGAGGTGACATGACTTGTGGATACGACCACATGTGGATACCGACGTCTGACGCGTGTGGGGACTTGGGCTAGCCTGGGTATGAGCGGGATGTGGGAACAGTTTCACCAAAGTTCTAGGTGATATCAAGAGAAAGTCGCTTCACCTGCTAGGTATCTGGAAGTGTAAGCTAACTGCATACCTGCTCTAAAACCGATATTTTTACAAGAAATTCAATCTTGCTTTTATTTGACCTGTCAAGAAAACATCTCTCTTATCTTGATCTCTATCTTGTAATACATATAAAAAAAAATGACTAAGCTAGATATGTTAGGTATCACAGTTATCCAACTATTGGTTGTTTTCATAACGCTGAAGCGACATAGCGACGCTGCAATAACTTCGTCGCCATTTCTCAGCGGTCATCGTCTCCGGTCATTGAAGATAAAATTCCTAACATGCATTCCCGGCGCGCGGCGCTTCACAGATGCCAACAGTTCTTAATTCTTTATTGTACACCACATCTTAACATAAAATACAGTAATTACACAGTTCATGTACAATGGCGAGCTTGACTCAAAGTTGAGTTTTCTCCCAGCAAACCTATGAGTGATAGAGTGAGGTCAAATTCGAGGGTAGGATTGTTTTTTTTTTTTTTTTTTTTAGGAATTACTCCTGTATCGTGGGTGCGTTCACAAACATATAAACTCACATACACAAGACACCCAGACCCGGAACAACTATCTGTAGGCAATACAAATATTTGTTCCGTGCGGGGATCGAACCCGCGACACGCAGCGCAGCAGCCGAAACGATCAACCACTGCGCCAACCGTGCCGTCATTGTGTACAATATAAACTTATATAAATAAGCCCTATAAATAAAATACATACAAAATACTATATACTAATATATACAAATATACACCAATATAAATACCCTAATAATGTCATTGAGAAAGGAATTGCTCTTTTATTTTCCTCTTAAAGACATTCCGAGAAGGGCTGTCGCGTAGGGAGTGTGGAAGAGAGTTCCAGAGACGCACTGCAGTTACTGAAAAGGAGCCATTATAGCGGCTGGAAGTGTGATGCGGAGTACGAAGGAGAAGAGAAGAGGCGGTGCGACAGTTTACCTCTCGGAACAAGGTACTCAAAGCGTTCACGAAGGTATTGAGGAGAAATAGAATTATGCAGAATAGTATAAAGAAGGGATAGGATATGGGTATCTCGCCGAAGCCGAATCGGCAGCCACCCTAATCTAGTCCGAAACTCCGACACATAGTCGTATTTGCGGAGGCCAAAAATAAAGCGGATGCACAAGTTTTGCAGTCGTTCAAGTTTGTTTAAAAGTACCTCCGTAGCATCTAGGAAACAGACATCCGCATAGTCTATGAGCGGTAGTAGGAGAGATTGAGCAAGAGAAACCTTAGTGTGAAATGGTAAGAATTTTTTGAGACGTTTAAGAGAATGAAAGGAGTAGAAGACCCTCTTACTCACATCAGCAATGTGAACCTCCCAAGAGAGTTTAGAGTCCATGTGGACGCCCAGGTTTTTAGCGTTTTTGGAGTATAATATGGGCACTGAATCGTACACCACAGGTGGGAGCGACCGGTGATCTAATAGGTTGAGCATGTATTTGCCACCCATAATGGGCGCTTGAGATTTATTTGGGTTTAGTAAGAGTCCAAAGGATTTAGTTAACACTCCCGCCGCTGAATAATTCCTCAGCTTTAATGAATAAACAACCGTCAGATACAACCATCTGCGGAATCCATTTCTTTTTCCAACGTCAGCCGCATGAATTAGACAAGTTTATTTAAGAACTGTTGGGTGTGGGTCACTGTGGGCCAATGTGGGCTATTGTGAGCTTGAGACTGAAGTACGGTCACCTTTACGATTGTTCCTATTTTTAGGGAGCTTAAAATAGTCGGAGTGAAAGGATGAGAGACACGGCTATGTCAAGGGCTTTAAAGTCGCGCTCGAAAATAAAAGTTAAGGTGGGACTGGGCGAACGTAAAAAAGTGCAAAACTTGACCTTTTACAAAAGGACTGTGTAAACAAAGTGATACGATGATAGAAATCTCGTATAAGCGTTGCGATTTGTATCGCGATGCGTCCTCGTTCCGTGTCACTATCTCCAAATCACATGCTGTCGTGCGACACTACATGCTCAAGTGTCCATATATATCGTTCCAGTGTACAATCTCGCATCCAAAAGCAATTGTAAATTCTTTTTTCGAAGAGCGTGAATGAATGAAATGAACGTAATGTTATCATAATCGTTAGGATCACAGTCGTCATCAGACATTCAAGGGGTCGCATCGTGGTGTTGTCGAAAAAAAGTAAAACGTTTGGTTCCATTGTGTTCATTTACAAAACCGCCATTGGACAAGTAAGTACCTATTGAAAAGTGCAGATGCCGTGTGTGAGCTTCTGGGTTCAATGCCCAGTTCAGTTATTCCGTAATTAGGTTAGACTGTGATGAAAGTTTTTGTTAGATTTGCAAATATGTCTAGTACCTATTCAGCAATTGATGTAAGCAAAAAACATTGTTCCTAACAACACTTAGGTATGGGATATAAAAACCATTTTAAAATAATATCAATATATTAGGTACTGATATAAAACATTTGCAGTATCCAGCTTCTGCTCAATATCGCAACAAACGTGCTTATAACGTGACTATAAATGCTGCCACTTTTGAAGTCTTTGTGCAGTGAGCCCCCATTTTCACAAGACTAGGTGACACCTAAATTAATTGTCGAAATAAAAGCGCACTGTGTGTTGGATTTTTAACGGTCTGCTCAGCGAAGAAAGTTGAAATTTCAACAGTGCAATCATATTTAAGCATTTGAGAGTCACTTGGTCTTACAGAAAAGTTGAAAGGGAACTGCTTATCTTGGTATGGTCATGTAAAGAGGAGGGATGAAACACATGTAACTAATAGAGTTATGAATATAAATGTGGATGGATGGAGAGGGAGAGGGAAGCCAAAGAAAGGATGGATGGATTGTGTGAGGAGTGACATGAAAGAAAAGGGAGTTAGTGATAGCGTGACAGCTGACAGGACAGAATGGAAGAAAAAAAACGTGTTGCGCCGACCCCAAGTAACATGGGATAAGGGCAGGCAGATGAGAGGAGAGTCACCTGGTCTTAGTGACAACTGGCGTAACTCACGTCCTGTAGGTGACAAACAGAACGCACACGTGTGTGTTTGAGAGTCACCTAGTCTTAGTGACAACTGGCGTAACTCACGCTCTGTAGGTGACAAACAGAACGCACACGTGTGTGTTTGAGAGTCACCTAGTCTTAGTGACAACTGGCGTAACTCACGTCCTGTAGGTGACAAACAGAACGCACACGCGTGTGTTTGAGAGTCACCTAGTCTTAGTGACAACTGGCGTAACTCACGCTCTGTAGGTGACAAACAGAACGCACACGTGTGTGTTTGAGAGTCACCTAGTCTTAGTGACAACTGGCGTAACTCACGCCCTGTAGGTGACAAACAGAACGCACACGCGTATGTTTGGAGAGCGCTCTGGCGTGTCATTGGGTTACTCTCCCCGAGAATACGTAGAACTTAGCCGAGGCAGGTATAACATAGAGTTACAGGATGTATGGAATAGGTTCATCCTTTCTAGTGTTTTTGTCTTGGATGATGGTTTTTTTTTTTTTTGGGTTGGGTAGGAAATCATCCAATGACTTCTCCCTCTCTGAGTGGAGCGGGAGGGCGTGTCAGACTCTTACTGACTAAAACCCACTCCTGTTTCTTCCCTGCCTGAGTGCCCAGGGGTGCGGTTACTCATTTTTAGAATTTATCCGCTACCCCTAATGAAACCGTGTGTTGTGTATGGGCAATGAACGGTATTAGATTATGCTTGACCCAGAGAAGTGTTAAAATTAGTTTTTTTCGCCATAAAAAAACAGTATTAAGGTAGAAATACCAAGAATATTATTATCCACTAGAAGCCTCGTCAGAAACGCAAACTAATCTATAAGCGAGATGTCTCAAAGTTGTAATCAGTCCAGTCACTTGCCCCGTGTTATGCAGTAGGTACAAATTGGAGTGGACTGATTGATGTCCTCCCAACAAGTAAGGTTTGGTACTTGAATGTTAAGGGCACCAAAAGGGTGAGTTGTCTAAGTAACCGTAGCTTGTTCAGCTCCAGCTGCTGTTCGGCGCTGTCCGGGCCGGACGATGCGGCGGGACGGTTCGTGTCAGCACGAGACTAGGCCCGGACAACAGCTGTTGTAGATAACATAATTGTTATGACAGAAACAGCCCTTATCTAATATGTATTTTATATTATATGCTCGAAGATGGAGTAAGCTCGCCTAGAAGTAAAAGACTTAAAGACTTGAGACCGATATATCGACTTTAAGTGTACACTTGATGATTTCGTTTTATACTTTGTTTATAAAATATTGCGCCTTGCTGCAATCCTACATGAATTCTCTAGACTTAATGCCGAAGACGTCCATTGGACTCTTGATTTTAATAAATTTTGACATCGGAAGAACGCAGTTTTATCCAATTTCATTCGTTCTCGGAGACAAGTGGCTTGCGAGTGTCGCTGGTGAAACCACAGAGTATACACTCACAGAAGAGCTACTGAACTTGCCACGAAGATCACACTCACACAAAAGGTGTATAAAGCATTTGGAAATCACTGTAGTAGGTTTTTTTCGAAATCATGCCCGAATTTCAGATTTTTCTTAAGTCTTGACTAATAGTAAGTTCAATCGAACTAACCCCCCAGTCCCGGCACATTGTTGGGAATCGATTTTCTATCACACCATGGCTTTCACTGGAGTCATGAGGAGGAGACTTTAGATTTTTGATTTATTTTTCCTGACTTCAAAGGTTGAAATTAATATATGAAAAATATAGAACCTCTTCAGCTATGCAGCGCAGTCGCAATAAAAGCTTGAGCCAACACTTTATAGCTGGACATAACACAATAACACCCGCCCTGCTGGCTCCCTGTGGGCGCGGCGCAATGCTGAGCACACGACTCCGTGAATACTAACGTGCTAGATGACGAGCTACCTAGCCTGTACGTGTGGCGGCGTGTTTGCTCCCATCCGTTTGTTATTCACGCCGGAGACGACGCCTCGCGATAAAGCACTGTGTATAGTAAGTATGTGAAGTCTTCAATGTTGACTGTTTAGAAGTATATTTGTAACTCTGCCTTGTTTCCATTGACAATGATAGAAAGATAAAAAATGGAGTACAGGTAAATCAGAGATTGAAGCCTGCCTCGCATGATAATTAGAAATCGTCCTATTGAGATCGTTTGATTTTATAGAAGACTAGCTTCTGCCAGCGACTTCGCCCGCGTGGAATTATTACTTCCCCCGTTATTAACTTTCAACCCCTTTTTCAGCCCCTAAAGGTTAAATTTCAAATGAAAAAAAAATCCTTTCCTATTCCTCGTCGACGTCTTAAAAACAACATCTGTGAAAAAAATCAGCTTTTTAGTCCAAGGGTTTGGACTGGGTGTCGATGAGAGTCAGTGAGTCAGTCTATCTCTTTTTAATCGACGAAAAAAAAGGAGAAGGTTCTCAATTCGACCGTATATATATTTTGTGTATGTTCACCCCTCACTCCGCCATTTATGAACCGATGTAGATGATTATTTTTTTGTTACATAGGATATACCTCAGGAGTGGTCCCATGTCAAGGAAATCAGGATCTGATGATGGGATCCTTATAAAATTGAGAGAAAACATCGAAAATTTTACACGGGCACGATTAATGTTTCTGTATGTATGTTCGGCCTTCACTCCGCTATTTATGAACCGATTTTGATGATTCTCTTTTTGTTAGATAACCCATACCTCAAGGGTGGTCCCATGTCAAGGACATTAGGATCTGATCATGGAATCTTGATAAAATTGAGAGAAAACCTCGAAAATTGGGCACGAATATTGTTTCTGTTTACTTTTCATAACTTAATCAGGTATTTGCATTTAGGAATCATCACATCATGAAACTGAGCTGATGATGGAAACCATACCTTTCCTAGACAATAGAAATTAGATTTAAAAACTGGTTTTAGTGACAGAAACCACTTAATATGCTTTGAAGAAAAGACGTCTTTAAATTACAGTATTGGACTAATTGGTAACCTCAACTGGTCAATATCCTGGGAACCTCAAGGAAGGATGGTTACATCATCAATTCAGTGGCAAGAGGAATGATGAAGGATTAGAAATTAGCCTCAGAGTATTGAAAGATGATGTGAGCCACAAAAAATCATAAAATAAAACACTTATTAACAAAAAATTTAACTGACGAAAAAGAACTAAAAATCAAAAAATAAATAAACCTTCTAAGTCTTGTGTATTAATCTAAGTTACATAAAATATCAAATTTTATATAAACTAATTTTGAGTCAGCGCCGTTAGTCGGTTAAAATTTTTTGTTAAAAAGTTTTTTAATTAAATAGAAAAACAATTTTATTCCATAGGAAAAAAAACAAAAAAATAGGTATTACATAGTTCTGCCAATAAGGAACAATACACAGCCACAATGTTAGAATATTTCTTTTATTTTCGCGTTGTATATTTGTTTGTTGCTTTAATTGCTTTATTGTTTTTTTTCTTTTGTATTGTTTATTTTTGTTTTTAATTGTTTTTGTACTGTAATAACTATTAAACATTATTCGTTCATTTAGCCGGCGAGGCCGCAGTTCTCTTACATGTGTACAATAAAATTAACTATTGCACGTATCAAATACCAACTGGTATTGTTATAAACATTGCGTTACAAACGACATTGAATACAAAATTCTATCGCATATTTGTCGCATGAATAATATTGAAACGTATTGTTAAAACGTAAACAGTCATTTATCAAGCTGAAATTTAATCTTTTACATAATTTCAAACTACCTCACAAAATATAATAGTTGTGACAAACCGTACCCTTTCTAAAAATTGGACGTAACGTTACCTTTAACATTAAGTGACACGTTTGACAGAATGACATGTTTGAAAGAATGACATGTTTGACAGAACATATAAGTGACAAGTAGTGATAGGTTTGAAAGTCTCTCGGATACGTGTACGTCGTCCGCGCTACGTGACAGGGCTCAGAAATGAAACTGCGGGAAATAAAATATACAACTTTTGATAATAGATGAATTTACCGTAAATATGACTTCTGATGGCTATAAGAGTAAGGGAAGGCCAAAGAAACGATGAATGGACTGTGTGAAAAAGGATATGGGTAAAAAGTGGGTGACAACAGAGATGACGACTAATAGAGAAGTATGAAAGAAAAAGACATGTTGCGCCGACCCCAAATAAATTGGGATAAGGGCAGGAGAATGATGATGATGATGACTTCTGTTTGCCCCTCAAGAGTAACGGAAAAGTTTGCTTATTAGCTGAGCTTTGACAGATTTTCTGAGATAATCGGGTTGAATTAAATCACAATCGCGATTAGATTGAACCCTAGCACCTCCAAGTTTTTGAAGTGCAAACTTCTTTAGGCGCGTTGGGCATTTTTGTTCAAGTTTTCACTTCTGTCAGTACTCTCGGAGTGCCACTCTCTTTTTTTTTTAAACATCGCTCCACACTAGGAATGACTTCTGTATCGTAGGTGCGTTCATAAACATGTAAACTTAGGTACACACAAGACACTCAGACCCGACACAACTATCGGGAATCGCTAAACCACTACGCAAGCCATGCCGTCAAATCAAATCAAAATCAAATCAAATCATTTATTCGCATAGAATGTAGGTTCTGTTCAGTCAAGTTCGAATTTATTGATTTAAGTGAGACTAAAAGTTAGTTAAAAATATGTGCTGAAAATATAAAGGCAGTTTACGGATTGAGTTGTAAGTACACAAAATTAGATCTTATTACAGTTGACTATCGGCACAGTTCAAATGCCAAATACGCCTCGTATAGTGATGATTACATCAATTGTTCGTAATATGTCTGCCTCAGACCACATGATATCCCTATCATGTGGTCTGAGGCAGACATATTACGAACAGGGCAGCTTTGTAGCGGTTTTTTTTTTTTTTTTTTGTTTTTTTTTTTTGGGGGTGGGAAATCATCTTATGACTCTTTCCGCTCTGGGGTGAAGCGGAAGAGCGTGTCAGACTCTTATTGACTAAAACCCACCCCTGTTCCTCCTTGCCCTACGCGCCCGGGGGCGAGGTAACTCTTTCGAATTTATCCTCCACCCCCGGGCAGGCACTGGCCGTGGCAGGCCCCGTCCTTTGCTGACAACTCTTTGAGGCGCGCGTGGAACACTACGCGCCGTCGACTCTCGGGCCTGGTGCTGATCGGACGGCGAGTTACCCGCTACTCGCCGTCCGCAGGCCCGGGTCTACGGTGGCCGGAGATCGTCTCGCAGCCCCTGGCGTCTCCTGCGACGGCTGCTGCTGGGGGCGCTAGGGCGACTCTGTCTCTGTTGAGTCTCCCTAACGTGTGCCGCCTCCCTCTTCGCGAGCATTACTGCTTCGCAGAAGGAGGAGACGGCCCCCCATTCCCTCTCGCTCCGTACCATGGCCTGAACCAGGGCACGGCGCGAGAGGTCGCTGCCGCCTATCGCATCCACGAGGACACGGCGGTGTTCTGCCCAGGCGGGGCAAACCTCCACCGTATGCTCCACCGTGTCCACTGGGCGATCCTCGCAGTGGAAACACGCAGGGGTCACCTCCGCCATGATCCGACACAGGTACCTCCCGAAACAGCCATGTCCGGTGAGGACCTGCGTCAGGCGGAAGGTGAGGGCGCCATGGCGCCTCTCCAGCCACTCCTCAAAGAGGGGCACTACCGCCTCGATGGTGGCGTGCCCAGCGCTGGGTTGCGACAGTCGCTCTCTCCATGTCACCATGAGATCCTGCCGGAGCTCTGTCCGCCGAGCCGCGACATGTCGCGGCAGCGGAGTTTCGCCCCGGCGTTTAGCCTCCTCGCGCCACTCGTACAGGTGCGCGACGATTTTTGCCTCCAGATCCCACGGTGACAGTCCGGCAAGGAGGCTCGCTGCCTCACGGGAGACCGTGCAGTATCCCCGGATGATGCGGATGGCCATGACCCTCTGGGCCGCGTTCATCTGGCGCGTTGACCGCTGCGTCAACGAACGCACCAACACCGGTGCCCCGTAGAGGGCCATGGACCGCACGATCCCCGCGTAGAGCCTCCGGCAGGAGGCGTTTGGCCCCTTCAGATTGGGCAGGAGCCGCTTCAAGGCGGCCCCGGCCCTGTCCAATCTGGGAGCCAAACGTCGAAAATGCTCGACGAAGTTCCACCGGCTGTCGAGGACGAGTCCCAGGTACTTCATCGTACCCTCGACGCCGATGCGAACCCCTCCTACCGTGATCTGGGAACCCGCCGGTGGCTCGTTCCGATAGCCATGAAAGCACATGGCCTCGGACTTGTGCAATGCCACCTCGAGTCCCAGTTGCCGGATCCTCCCTATGACTGTCGCAACCCCGCGTGTCATACGGTCGGCCGCCGCCTCGTGCGACCACCCCTGCGCTAAGACTAGCGTGTCGTCAGCGTAGCACACTACGCTGACGCCAATGGGGAGGTCGCAGCGCAGCACCCAGTCGTATCCGATGTACCACAAAGGCGGCCCCAGGACCGATCCCTGTGGAACACCGCACGACATCATCCAGCCTACGATATTCTCAAGTTGTAGAATATCGTAGGCTGTGTACCGATGGATTGCGTGACCTTGACTTTCCTCAAGAGTTCTCCAGGTGTGCGTATGGGGCATGTAATTTAATAGAGCACAGAATTATTTTGGATAACTTATATAGCGAAATTGTTAATACATTAATCACCGCTGCAGAACAAACTAATCAAAAGAGCAGGCATAGGCCAAAGATAGGGAAAGTGCTATGCGGCTGGAATAAACATGTGCACGATTCTTACCGAGAGGCCAGGCTTAAATTTGATATATGGGTATGGAATAACCGTCCAACTTCTGGAATAATTTTTGAGCAAATGAATGAGGCACGGAGAATATTTAAGGGGCGCCTTAAGTGGTGCCAGAAAAATCAGGATCAGATCAAGATGGACATTATAGCTAAACAGAGGGCAACGAATAACTTTAGTAAATTTTGGAAATCTACAAATAAACTAAATACTCGGCCTGGCCTACCGGTAAGCGTTGGGGGAAAAGGAGATTCAGAGGGGATTGCTAACATGTTTAGGGAATTGTTTGAGGTGCAGTCTCCCCTTGGTCCCTCAGTTGCGATGTCAGGTGCTGGGTCCGCCAGTCCGGGGGTGCAACCTTTGATTTATGTTACAGCTGAACAAGTTAGAAACGTAATTAGAAATATGAATAGAGGTAAATCCCCCGGGCATGACGGACTCAGCATCGAGCATTTCAAATATGCGGGGGTCCATCTACCGAGGGTCCTGTCTCTATTGTACACAATGTGTATTAGTCATTCCTATCTGCCTGCTGAGCTTATGAGGACAATAGTAGTGCCCATTGTTAAAAATCGAACAGGTGACATTTCTGACAAAGGCAACTATCGTCCTATCTCTCTCGCAACTACAATTGCCAAAATATTGGACAGTATTCTTGATTCATGCTTAAAAGAACATCTGCATATGCACGATGCACAGTTTGGTTTTCAGTCCAAATTGTCGACAGAAAGTGCTATCTTGAGTCTCAAGAATACTGTCCAATACTATACTGACCGCAGAACCACGGTGTATGCATGTTTCCTGGATCTCTCCAGAGCCTTCGACCTAGTGTCATATGATGTGCTCTGGAGAAAGCTGGGGGACAGGAATATACCACCTGGAGTTCTCAGAATTTTGCAGTATTGGTACGCAAACCAAACAAATACTGTGAAATGGTCAACAACGCTTTCTGATCCGTATAGGTTGGAGTGCGGTGTGAGGCAGGGGGTCTGACGTCTCCTAGACTCTTCAACCTATATGTGAATGATCTTCTGGTCGGGCTCAGCAGCATGCGAGTCGGATGCCGAGTGGGGGGTGTTACCATTAATAATATCAGCTACGCGGACGACATGGTGCTGCTGGGTCCGACTGCGGGATCAATTAGAGAGATGTTGAGAGTATGCGAGAACTATGCAGCTACACACGGACTCGTTTACAATGTGAAAAAAAGCGAATACATGATTTTTAAGGCCGCTGGTAAGGCCCCCGATTATGTACCAAGTTTTACTCTGAATGGCTTGAGTATAAGGCGAGTAAATAGTTTTAAGTACTTGGGGCACATACTTACCGACGACCTTAAGGATAATGTAGACATAGAGAGAGAGCGCAGGGCATTGGCGGTCAGAGGGAATATGTTGGCGCGCAGGTTCTACCGTTGTACTAATCAGGTTAAAATAACCCTTTTCAAAGCTTATTGTCAGGGTATGTACACGGGGAGTCTGTGGGTCGGCTTTACCAAAAGATCGCTGGAGGTCCTGCGCATCCAGTATAATAATGTTTTCAGAATGCTGTTGGGACTGCCCCGTTTTTGTAGCGCATCTGAGATGTTTGCGCTGAATCGAACTGACGACTTCTATGCGGTCATTCGAAAAAAGATCTCGTCTTTAATAGCAAGACTACGGGACAGTGACAACAGTATTTTGAGGACAGTGTCGGAGAACATCTACTCTCCTATTCTGAGACGTTTTGTGGGGGTGATGAATGAGTGAAGTTATTTACTTTCGCTTGTGTGTCGCCCACATGAAACGATCTCAAGTAAACCTGTTTTTTAATTATTATAATTATTATTACTTTACTAACATTAGTTATAAGAAATTTACTAACACAGTGGATCTATGTTGTCCGTAATAAAGAATTTATTATTATTATCTCTCGCCGATTCCATTCTCCCTGATGACCGGGGTAGATGACGGCTCTGTCCGTCAAATACGCCTCGACTACGCGATGGAGGTAGGGCGGTACCCGGTGATACCGGAGTGCCTCCACTATGCAACTCCAGGGCAGGGTGTTGAAGGCATTGGAGATGTCCAAAGACACCGCCAAGACGACCCTGCCCCGGGCAACTGCCTCCCCCGTCGTGAGGGCTCGTACGCGCATGATGGCGTCCACCGTGGAGCGCCCCCTGCGGAAGCCGTACTGGCTCTCCGCCAGATCCGGCCCCACCCGCACCATCTGCCCGACGAGGCGGTCTGCAATTACTCTTTCAAAGAGCTTGCCCACCTCGTCGAGCAGCACAATGGGCCGGTAAGCGGACGGAGAGTCCGCAGGGCGCCCCACCTTCTTGATCAGGACCAGCTTCCCCGTCTTCCACCGACGTGGAAACTGGCCCCTCTCCAAGCATGCGCTTAAAAGCCCTCTGAGTCGAGGCCCGAGAGCCTCTTGCAAGGCCCTAGGACCCAGGCTTTCCCATGAAAGCCATCGGGTCCTGGGGCGGTGCTTTTGGCGTTCAGCCTACGCACCGCCAGCTTTGTAGCGGTAGTACTGAGTACTCCGGCAATATTTCCCAGAACCTACCCCCGGGTACACGTGCACTTGACCACTAATATCAGCTGCAATGAAAGTAGGCACGTTGCGGAGATTCAATTACATTCACAGAAATGATTTCGTGTTTGTAAACATAATTATCTTGTATCGGTAAACGTACCTACTTGAAAAAGGTTACTAATATGTTTGGGTATGCAGTTTGTTAGAGGAAAAGTAGGTCCTAAAAAGCCATTATTTTAGAATAGAATAGAATAAAACTTTATTGTACACCAAAACAGTCACACAATTGTTTTACACGAGCTTAAATCTATGGGTACAATGGCGGTCTTGTCGCTGAACAGCGATATCTACCAGACAACCTTGGGATGGACTGAAAGAACTTAAAATCTAAAAGGGGTAGTCTGTGGTGTACTGCTAATAAGAAATGGATGTCAAAATTTTACATTTAAAAATACATACATATACATATCAAATGTTACATAATTTCGTAGGAGGTGAGAAAAAAGGAGAACAAAGAATAAAACGAGGACTAATTATGGAAGAGATGAGAATATATATAAACAGAAAGGTATTAGAGAGAAAGGAAATGGTCTTTTACTAGATTTTTAAAAGAAGTGTGTGACTGGGCTTGTCTAACTGGCATCGGCAACGCATTCCACAATATTTTAATATTGTAACACACGTCAATCTGCCTAGCCTTTTCCCAATTATCTTGGGGTTGGCCGCTAGGGCCAATGCTTGCCTGGGGTCGCGGATAAATTCGAAATAGAGTTAAAGCGGCTCTTGGCACAGGCAACTGCAGGAAAAAGGGTGGGTTTTAGTCAGTAAGAGTCTGACACGCCCTCCCGCTCCACCCAAAGAGGGAGAAGTCATTTGATGATTTCCCACCCTCCAAAATAAAATCCATACTTTACTGAATCTAAGAAGAATATAATATCAAGGTAAACTGATAAAGGTTACCTCATAGAGTACATGTGTCACGTTCGTCCGGAAAACGTAAACCTGGTGAGTTTAGCGGTAACGTTTTACGACAGCAACGTAACGTAAACGGTAACGTAATGTGCGAACTATGAATAAATCCATTTTACAGTGTAGTGCAGCGAACGTGCTCGGAATACTTCACCCGCGGTAGTTACTGCATGGAATAGAGTAGTTAGCGCGTACATAGTGATGTGTTAAGAGCACTCCAAATTGATTGATTTTCATTTGAACAATTTAGTTTCGGTTGTCAATGGGTGATTACTATATTAATTTCACAATAGAGTCGTTATTGTAATTTTTGTTCACTGAGAGCCACATCTTAATCGTTTATTAAGAGTTTATCCACTTCTGTTTTATACGTCGTTGTATTTCAAAACAGAACGTGAACAAGGGTAGGTGTGAAGGTCGCTATATTATATTACACCCTCGAAACATTAAGCTCATCTTATAAGTTAAGTTTGTTCCTCCCCACATACTTGCTACTTGGCATAACGTTGATAGCCTTGTAAATTGAGTGGCACATGACAAACTAAATTACTACCTCGCCGAGTGGGATACCCAGCCACCCCGCACCGCGTACCCCGCACCCCGCACCCCACGCCGCACCGGACACCACACTGCTTTCATTTAGTTTATATGCCGGTAATTCCTGGCGTCATAAGGTCCAACTATTTGCATGACATTCTCGACAGTTATTACGTACCGCCCCTCCCCCTCCCTCCCCCCCTGAGGGCTACACAATAAAATTTGTCGAAGTATGCGTGACGTCACTCAGTTAATTGGTTTCGGTCTAGAAATAAGTTCTAAAGAAAACAAAATGGTGCTCATTAACTTGTGTTTAAACGAATTAGCTATGATTGCGCAGACGGGTGTTTACTTTGTATATCTATGACTTTAGAGCTTCGTTCGGTTGGAAACAAACTCCACGTGGATCCAATAGCGAAAGTTTGAAGCCGCAACATACACAACGCGTGTAAGTCTTAAAAGATTAAAAGTTGTGGATTGATACGTGTGGGCTGTGGACGCGGCTCGTCACTGATAAGGAGGCTCTGATAGGCCTCCCTCCGGCGGCTCGTCTACCCGCGCGTATCTGCGATCTGTCGGAACACTTTCAATTTATCCGCGCAATTTGTAGGCTCTGGTCGGGCACAGCGATCATGTTACGCAAGATATCAAGTATTGCAAACATTTCTGGACACATAAAAGTGTCGTATTTGCCTAAATTATAATGATAAGAACTAGAAGTTGTAGAATTGTATTCCAACACAACTTGGTTTTGTGATATGGACTTTCTGAACTAAAATGTGCGCAAATATAACTTTATTAGTATTCCAAGTAAGCGTTTAGAGTTACATATGGATAGGTACAATCACACTCACCACAAATGCGCACCACAAAAACAATTTTGAAAATGTTTTTTAATGGTTGCTCCCGTCCATGTGAAGTGGGGATGGTTTTTTTCTCGCTTATCCTATAGTGTGGTGTATTGTTACATAGGTCTTTTAATATCTTAGGTGAAGATGTTACTTATTTAATATATAAAACGGGAATAAAACTTTTATTTTTCGTTTTAATTTAAACGTAAAACCGTTTTTATGTTTACAGTAATAAACATAAAGCCCCCTTCTAATGTAACGTCCGCATGTTATAACGGGCGACTGCGGAACCCTACACTGCGCGTGGCCCGACATGCACTAAACCGGTATTTCTTTCTTTTAAAGATCTTTTCATGAAGTCCCTGTCCAAACTTAGTGTTTGTGATAAATTCTTAACATGAGTTACCGACCCCTGGGCACTCAGGCAGGGAAGGAACAGGGGTGGGTTTTAGTCAGTAAGAGTCTGACACGCCCTCCCGCTTCACCCAGAGTGGGAGATGTCATTGGATGATGCCCCACCCCACAAAAAAAAAGCAAGCCATAAACACTAAGTTACAAAAACATTCATAGTTGATCCTATTTCGAGCCTCTTAGAGCACCGGCGTGACACTTGGAGGCTCTACCATAAACAAACCAAATGACGTCCGTGCACCCTTCCAACGCGAATTCTTCTAATTCTTGTTTAAATAACATCTGTATTTTTTTTCAAAGGAGACTTTATTTTACTTTTATTATAAATATCCTCGCAAATTGTCACTCTAAAACCTCTTCAGGAAAATTGCGAGCTTGAGGTTTTGTGTTTCAATGAGAAAAACCCCGAAACAAAGGGTAGCGGGGGTGGGAGGGGGGAGGGTGGGTCAGCGTGCTGCTAGGTAATCGACTTACTTCCGCTTCCGCTCCGCCCGCGCCGCGCCGGCTGATGGTGCCGAGTTAGGGGTCACTGTCGAGCTGTCCTGATGTCTTCATACTTCTCTTTGTGTTACTTTGATCATCTAATCTGAGTGTTCAACATATCTAGTCAATTGTTGGTTACGTATCGTCGGCGTCCATTTTATGAAGCGTTCGTTATCGTGTGTGTGTAATAAATCTTGTAATGTGAATTTATTCGTTAAATATTTACACGATGTATTTAGATACCAATTATTGAGTTTGCTAATCCAATGGAAATATGTACTATCCAGTTTATATAAATAGCTTGAAAATCAAATAGAAGCTTCGGATTAAACGATCCGGCCTGACCTCAGTAAAGCGTCAATGTATCGAGAGAATGTTTGTGGAGCAAAATGTTCTGTAAACACATCAATGAATAGTTAACTGCCTCGTTTGCATGAGACACGAGCGGAGACGCCGGCAGCCGCGCGGCTCCGACGCAGTGCTGCCACGCCGTATTTATGAGAGAGCAATTAATCCTGAAGTCGTAAAGTCCTTGAAGTGTGTCCTCCATGGATCTAAGATGTCCTGTAATCTACAGAGATGGTACATTTCACATTTATGGGGTCAAATATTTGACACGGTTTTGAAGTGTTATGTTACTATTAAATTGACTATGTCATGGTGTGTAGGGTCATCAAATCTATATCTAATAGATGACGACGTTATTATTCTAACGGGTTTAATGCAGCATACCGTCTCCAATGATGTTTCATTTAAGGAATGTTATAGAGACGGTTTTTTGAATTATTTATTTATTAGTATTAAACTGACATACAAAAAATACATCTTTATTTTGCCATGTCGTGAATACCGGGATAGATCACTAGTTAATACTAAACATACAAACATGCATTAACTCACACGTTTTATCTCATGGGGTTACGCAAAGAGTGCAGTAGATTTTATGCAAATTATACGATTTCCATTCAATTAATACGAAAACACACCACACGATAATTTCAAAACACACAGTTTGTTTTTGAGAAATACATTGTCAGCCGTAATGTAATACTAATCTAAAAGAAACAGTAATTTGTCCGCGTGTTTTATTACTACAACGCCTTAAAATTTAATATGCGATTGTGGAGAGTGAACAGCCTCTTAATGAAAAAAATAGCTTTTAAGATGTCAGCCAACCCTTTGTGAACGTTCTTAGTGACTGCTTTTAAATATATTTATCTTTTTCCCGCAGCTTCACTTTCACGGCCTCTCTGTCCTACAGAAACTATTTCCAGCTCATTTTGTAAATCTCACTACGAGATAAATAACCTGCCACCAACCAACCGGTTATAGTTTGGCTTTCTATCGGTTAAATATATATTTACTAAGATTTAACAAATAAATCTCAATGTTTTGTCATATCAAGTTAGAAAATGACTTAAAGTGCACTCTCGGACTGCCTAGAAAAGAAAGAAGAAATGCGAGATGACACAATACTTGCAATTTATTGCAAAATATGAAGCATTTTATCGATTTACTCTAAAGCTATTAAAAATCTAAAACAACAAAGTTTTGCATTAAGATTGATTAATTATCACACTAATATTATAAAGGCGAATGTTTGTGAGTAAGTGTTTGTATGTTTGTTAATTCTTCACACTCAAACGGCTGGACCGATTTGGATGTAATTTGGTACGTAGATAGCTTATACCCTGGACGAACACATATACTGCTTTTTGTCCCGGTCTACGTGAGTGAAACCGCGGGGCGCAGCTATTTTGTTATAAATTACCGACGCACGTTGGCTAGTATACTACTGTAAAAAAAAAGTTCAAAGTTAGAGGTAAGTTATACGATCATTTATATCTAGGATTTTATTTTAACAGTCACAATTTTCATATATTAATTTTTCTGCAGCTTCAAAATAATGATTGATTGATTTGGCAATTTTCTTTCAGCAATTTTAACTGTGTGAATCCGGGATGGGGGCTAGTTTGTAGTAAGACAAGAGTCTCTCTGAGGTTAGCTGGAAGAAGCGAGAGCGAATGTGTCAGGAATTAGTAATAAATCTAGGGCATAGAAGCAGTTTCCAATTTATTAGTTACCAACTAAGATGGTGTTGGCGAAGTGATTAATGTAAGTGCCCAAGACAAGGTGAGTGATGTAACACACATTTATTTGATTTTGTTATTGTTAGTTCTCAGAAATTAAATCTTTGCTTTACATCATTTTCTTTCTCCACGGAGAGCCTAACACGCGACGAAAAAATATGTTAACAAACAAATAATTTAATTTCTTTGTAACATTCATTTAGCTTAGGTATCATAATTGAAAATTATTAAATGCGTAATGGTCCGTGGCAGCTGGATCAGTGCTGTGAGGCGTGAGTGGACGCTGACACTCTGACACTCTGACAGCCGCTAAAAGGTTAATCCAGTCAAAGCCGAAAGGATTAAAATTAATGCAAATAAAAATAAAATACTGTTTCCTGTACCATTGTGACGTCACTTCTGTACTTTTTTTAATTTCCTTCGTATAAAATAAAATATCTGAAAGATAGAATCATAATAATATTTTTCAAACAATCATCCTATCCAATGCTCCTCACTCAAAAACTGCGCTTTTGTAAACAAACACTTCGTAGCCAGTTCTAGTCGAGATGAGGGCAGTTTGTTCATCTCAAAAATCCGTTGAGTTCCGTCCAATCCCGTTCGTTGTATGTTTCAGCCCCTAAGTCCTGAAGCTTTAACGTTTCAGCAATAAATTAAATGAGAGGCTCGCAATTGTGATGCAAATAGTAGGCGATACAACGTACGCTAGGGGTGAGTGGAGGGGGGGGGGGGACAGGGACGGCAGTAGCGCACAATACCAGGGTTCTTTCATTATCGTTATGTCTGGTAGGATTGAGGGATATTAGTTTAAAAATATTTTTTTACTAGCATAGACTAAAAATTATTTCAAATAATATGTGAACAAAATTCCCATTCTAGTTTCGCAAAACTAACAGAAACTGTGCGAAAGCAGTGCGAGATTCATTAAGGCGCTATAAACTGCCAATGTCCTTGAGTGGTTAGCTTGCGTGTTCTGTGCTGAGCTCACGTAACGCGTCGTACGTCGACCCAGTAATAGGACTCACCCATCAAGGAGCGCTGTCCGAAATTAGACGCATTATTAATTGATTATACATAAAACACGTATACTAAAATATAAATAGTTAAATAAACTATAAAAAAATGAAAGTTTTATTAAAATACGCTTTGTAACTTTTGCGTGATTCTCAATTTTTAATCCGCGTTAGACATAACTTTACAAATTAATTACAACGCGCTTGATTGCGACTCACAGCAAGTCTACGCCGTAGCAGCCGCTACGCCGTAACCGCGTAGCCGCTACGAAAGTTGAGATATAATGAAATGGATGCAGTTTTGTGAATAGATTGCAATGCTTAGCTTGTTTTTCACTTGGTATTCAGGGAAGTTCTTGCTCGGTTGATTTTCCGGTGGAATCGTAATATTAACACGCTTTTATTAGCTCAGTATGTATTTATGTAACAGAATGTTTCGAACGTGATTTTCACCCACTTCAAAACGTCAGATTGAATTGAAACTTCGCACACATAACAAGGGCCGATGACAATGCATGGTTAGCTCCATAGATGGCGGACTAGTTATTTTGTATACATTTGAATGTTATGGGTATCAAATAAAACGGTTTGCTGAGAAGAATATGAAAAATAAAAAAACTTTTTACAAAAAAAATACAACCGACTTCCATAAATAAAACTAAAAAATGCAAAATAACTTTAATTTCGGAAGTCGGTGTTTCTAGTTTGGTTTCTTCGTTATTTGACACCGACTTCCGAAATTAAAGTTATTTTGCATTTTTTAGTTTTATTTATGGAAGTCGGTTGTATTTTTTTTGAAAATAGTTTTTTATTTTTCACTTTTTAGTTGTTGTACCCCATTCTAAAACTAAATTAGTTGTAAAGTTATGCCCGAATTGATAGCCCCAAAAATCGGGAATTTGAACATAGTTGGTGAAATTAGGGTGTATCAGGTTGAACTGTACAAATCTGTATACCCCTTCAGAGCGTATCAGCGTGATGTAATGTTGTGAAGTGGTGAAAACAATATACAGACATGCGATTGCAGCAATTCTGGAAGGTTTGCTATCATTTATTGAAGAGTTCCATTGTGTATCTTCGAAGTTCTTCATCAGATCTTCACCAAATTAAAAAAATCTTCAAAATCGGTTCACGTAGTGAAAAGTTATGAGGTAACACACATAAAAAAAAAAATACAGTCGAATTGAGAACCTGCTCCTTTTTTTGAAGTCGGTTAAAAATAAAGCGAGTTTTTTTTAACTACAGAAAATTATTTAGGAAGTTAAAGGAATGTTTGCTATATTTGACTTTTGAATTCGAAAACCAATTTCAAGTCCACAGTAAATACTTTTTAGAACCTTTTAAATACGAATGGTCACTTAAAAGTCACCTTAATACACATGATGCTAAAGTCGATACTTGAGTTGATGGCGATTAATTCAAATAATCTTGAATAATTTTATCAAGTATAGTTGATGGCCTTTTCAGACCAAAAGACTACAATTACAGCAATATAAATTAAACAGACAGCCGAATTTAAACAAAAGCAAAGTTAAAACATTAGTGGAAGATAAAAGTTAATAGTCCATTAGTTAAACGAAACATATTGTAATGTCTTCGATATAATTGCGAACGACTTATTTATTATTCGACTTTTCATTAAGTTTGAGAATTACTTGAATCATTAATTAGGTTCTAAGAGATGCGATGGAATTACATACAATTTGTTTGATGTTGATTAAATAAAAGTTAACTCTAATTTGTTTTGTTAATCACACACAGAACGTTTAGTTTAACAGTGCTGTCTGTTTTCAGTCAAATTACACAAACAATCATTATCAGTACTGCGTGAAACATGTGACTGAACTATAAAGTTTAGTTACATTGTGAGGTTATAGGATAAATGATGTTCATCCCGGCAGTACGTCCTCATGGAATCATGACTTGGCGAGGAAGTCGCGGTCTAAAGCTAATCTGTATATATAAAATACAAAATCCTGACAGACTGACTGATATATCAACGCACAGACTTAACCACTGATCCTAGAGACATGAAATTTGGAGGGTGTGGTCTTTGTGAAGGGTAGGTATCCACTAAGAAAGGGTTTTTCAAAATTTAACCCTTAAAGGGATGAAAAATACCCGGGCCTGCGGACGGCGAGTAGTGGGTAGCTCGCCGACCGATCAGCACCAGGCCCAAGAGTCGACGGCGCGTAGTGTTCCACGCGAGACGAACAAGAGTTGTCAGCAATATATGACGGGGCCCGTCATGGCCGAAGCCTTCCCAGGGGTCGTGGATAAATTCGAAACTGATTTACCTCGCCCCTGGGTACTCAGTGCAGGGAAGGAACAGGGGTGGGTTTTAGTCAGTAAGAGTCTGACACGCCCTCCCGCTCCACCCAGAGCGGAAGAAGTCATAAGACGATTTACCACCTACAAAAAAAAAAGCTGGTTCGCCTGCATGGAATTATTACTTTTTCAACTGTAAATTATGTAGCCTATGTGCTATTCCAGATAATAATCTATCTCTGTGCCAAATTTAATTCAAATCCGTTGAGCCGTTCTGGCGAGATTGAGTTACAAACTTCCAACATCTACCAATCAAACTTTCGCATGTATACTCGTAATATTAGTAGGACGTGAATGTTTATTTATTGAACAATCACGTTTCAATAAAGGATGAACATTGGAACTTGGATAGATTATGGTCTGGATAAAACCTCATCTGTCACGTAGGTCATATGTGACCACGAACAATAGATTTTCTTTTGTGTCTGTTGTCTGACAGATCAGCCATTAAGGACATGGAGCACTTTATCCCGGTCGAACTCCGAGAGATAATTTTGAGGTGAAAGCCCCAATTTGCCTGTAACTCGCACAAAATTGTGCCATAAGAAGTTGTAACCGGTATATGTCACTATAAAAGCTAGAACATTGAATAGTGAGGATATCGCTACCTTAAGACAAACAATATTTCCTCTCATCGCGCTATTAATAGCCGGGAACGTTGGCACCTGCACTTATCTGCTGAGTGAAGCATGGAAGTCGCGCTGTAATGCAGTAACTGCTTGTTGAACAAACTGCATTAAGATGGAACGGTTCGAAACGGGTATTAATCAGTGCATCGTATACTCTCCATTTTATTAACGTTCAGTTTAATAATTATGAAACTGATGTACCTACACACAGTGGATATTTTTTATATATATAACGTTGTCCCACACTAGAAAATACTCATTGTATTGTGTATACAAACATGTAAGTTCACATACCTACACAAGACACCCAGAACCGGAACAACAATCTGTAGGCCATACAAATATTTATTCCGTGTGGGAATTGAACCCGCGATACGCAGCAGCTAATCTCTCAACCACTACCACACCTACCACAGAGTTTTTAATAGTTGTGCAAGATGCGTATATATAAATATAGTGCACCAATGTCATCGTTACATTAAGCATATGCCAAACACAACACACAATTGCAGAATATCTAAAATAAAACTGCTTGCCCAACTACTCTCAGTCAAAGTTTCACATATTACAGCCTTTTATACACACACCTATACGTCGGTGCCCTTTAAAATATGTGTGAGATCTCGGTGCGGCCCCGAGCCGGATAAAGAGCTTTAAAATACAACACACCGCGCGCTGCGGGGGTCCCGGCGACCCCGGCGTGGCGGGGTCAATGACTGCCGCTAAACGTCGCCCGCCACCGGCGCACGCATCTACTTCAGGTGAGCCCGTGGCTCGGGGTAGTGAAGAAAATTCTTACATAAATTACTGGTATTTACCAATTAGACTAGTGCTACTTAAAAACGCTGTCCTAGTGAGAATGGTAATAAAACTAATTATGCAATATTAAAGTGGCGCCAGGCAGAGAACATAATATTTTATATGTAACATTTTAAGAATCTACTTTAGTTGTTCCACGGTTCTGTAGAATGAATCGTTCGAAATATTGTTGACTGAACTTCTTAAGACGAAGATAAAGAATTAAGATTGTTTTCACACGAAGATCCAGCCGAAGCACGTCCACTGCTGGACATAGGCCTCGCCCAAGTGCCGCCCCAACGACCGGTCCAGTGGGTCTCGCATCCATCGGTTAACCGCTGCCCTTACCAGGTCATCAGTTTAACATGTGGCCTTTGTGAAGACCACACTCCGTTTTAAAACGTTTAATTTTATAATAATTAGGTTATAATTTCTTCTAATGACTTCTGAGCGCTACGAAACGTCTGTTATTGACCTTAGACTTCTCTCCTCTCCAGCATTTAGTGCGGTTCAGGTTCACATGTTATTATTATTATTACACTGCTCACTGCTCGCCCCATTAGTGTGCACGCCACATTAGGTCGACGCCGATGTGTAGGCGCCTCGTTATTTCGAATGTCAGGGTTATCATTGCCATATTTCAACATTGTGATGTGACGGAATTATATCAGTCATCAATTTTAGGTATGCTTGATTATAGTTATGATCATTTGAAATATACGGAGGCACACAAATGGAATAAACCTCAAGGCGCGCGGCGGACCGGTTATATACTACGTCGCGCTGATTCTGTTGAACACTCCCGCGCCCCACAAGTGAGTAGCCTGAGAGTTGCCATCGTGCGCGGGAGTGCAAGTATAACGAAGTAGAACGCTTTGTATCACTATCAGTAGGTAAATAATGATTTGTTCACCTAAACTGTCACGTTCCTTACCTTCAAGAAGACTCCTTAACCTCTTGCGTGTCTGGCGGACAGCACATGGGCCGTAAACAATTAAAAATCTATTGTGTCTGCTAACTAGGGTTTATTAATCATTGAAGAAATTAAGATTTTAAAAGAGTCGATTGATATTGTAATACAAAGTAAAGGGTACGTCCATATTCATTTACTTTTATTTCAAATGGTCACATAACATTTGCGAAAGATGAAAAGAAAATGAGTTTATTGGCGCCTCATATGACGCGCAAAAAGCAGTTTCAACCAGATAACAATCGAGCCAACAGAATAACGATTACAGCTTGTATGCTGTAAATCCATATATTCTCTGGTAACCACATAAGTTCTGACTTACAGACCTTGTCACATCATGACGCCGTCTCTTCGTAGTAACACGTCGGTAATCCGCTTTTAATTAGTGACCCTCATCTCACCACCCACGACGCGCGAACACACAGTAGCTACAACTTTTAATAGGGACCCCCCAAACTTGAGCTACTACTGACCTTGTGGGGGGGTGCAGGCAGGCAGGGGGCGGGGGGTAGTGGTCAGCGGACATTAATCTCCATCCCTTTGTTGTGGACGCTTTTTAATCGTGAGTGATGTCCGTCGACAAGGAAGCAGTGTTAGGATGAGATTGAGGCAGTGTGCGATGTTCTGATAGTTTAGAGGTTTCGGTTCAGTTGGGGTCGTTGTTGTTGAGTTTGACCTATTTAAGAATGTAGGTTTTGTATTGGTGTCAAAAGTATATTATAATCTAACACTTTAATTATTTTAATGAATAGCTATAAAGGACAGATTAGACAAATGAAACTTAATTCAAAAAAATCTGCGATACGATCGAAGGCATTTGGACAAGAATAGATATGAGGAATGGATGTTAGTACGAGTAGGTCAGACACAGTCGCAGGCGCACGTCTGATTATTATGACCTCACTTCACACTTACTTACAATTTTTTTTAAACGTGTGTTTTAGAAATCATAGGTTTCTTATAGATTTTCCTGCTATCTAATAAGTAAAGAACTATTTACTAGTTTCCGAGGTAAGGGGCGGTGGGAAGAGGTAAATTTTCTTCAAAAACTTTAAAACTGTTAATTTTAAAATTAAGAAAAACATACATTTTAGACTCGCTTTAAGCCCTTTGATAAATGATATTTATTTTGTAAATTGGTTACAAAAAAACACTTCTAAACGTCATTTTTTTTTCTTCAGTTTAGCTAGATGAGATCGGTGTTTCCTAGCTGACTATCCTGAGAAGAAACACCGAAACAAACTCAGAGGTCAATGTCTCTCTTAAAGTCCATACAATACATTTGAACTGGTCAAATTATATGAGAACCATGTACGTTATTGTCTGAGATGACCTTTAGAGGAAAGCACCACGCAGATTTAAGTGGAACTATCCAGACAGTGCAAGCATTTGTCAGTTATCGTGTAGCTCAATTCAGAACTTTAAGGAGTTCAACGAGCCGACGAACAATACCAAAGTAAGGAAATTTGGGTAGGCCGCAAAAGTACTCAAACTGCCAGACAATCATGAAATCTACGTGACTATAATGACCTTCACAGTTCTCGCATTTACAATATGCTAAATGAGGACCATGCAGATTAGTGTCTGTAATGGTCTTTTGAAGAAAAAACCACACATGTTTGAGTGGATAAATTTCATTCGATATGTCACACAGTACTTAGAGTTTGAAAAACTTATTTTTTTTTTTTTTATTTCGGTAAGGTACAAAGTGACCCCCATATTCCAACTTTAGTTCACAGACTTGATATTTATGTGTGTACCAAATATCAACTCAATCAGTCAAGTAGATTCGAAGCAAACTGGCTGTGGCAGACAGACAGACGGATAGACCGACAGACACACACAAGTGATCCTTTAAGGATTCCGTTTTTTCGTTCGGACGTTCACCCTCATTTTATCGACAAGGACTGCTAGATTGTAAAAAGATTATTAAGTGACAAGTTTTTATGAACAAGGGTGTGCTCTTTGAGTTTGACATTTTGTATAAAAGGTCAAATATTTTCAGGGTAAAGTGCTCGCTATCGCTAGCTGGAAAAACATAACCAGGAAAATTTTCCCATTTTCAAGGAAATTACAGTATAAATATCTGTGTAACAGTGTGAAGAGATAAAGAGGAACACAAAGGCGGCCGGCGCCACCACGAGACGAGCCATTTCCCTTTTTAATCGAAGCTTTAATATTTACGAGCCTGAAATATTTAACTCTCATTTTCGGAATACGTTCTTAATCGCTGCCCGTTTACGAGCCCAAAACAATTGTTTTAAGGACGTAATGTGCTGAGAATATCTACTGTTAAATAAATAAATATATACTAGGTGCCTTTTCAAAACTGTTTTATGATTAAGAGTACATTATTAACACTTTAGAAAAAAATAGTAAACCAAGTATATGTATTGAATTAAGATTTCTGAAACTGTAGGGTTCAGCACAAGACGAATTATTAAGAAAAGTATCCTAAACAAACCGGCCAAGTGCGAGTCGGACTCACGCATGAAGGGTTCCGTACCATCGTACAAGATTAAACACATCTACTTGTTGCCATTATTATTTTCTGTTATAGCGGCAACAAAAATACATATTCTGTGAAAATTTCAACTGTGTAGGTATTACGGATCGTAAGATACAGCCCGCTGACAGAGAGACGGACAGGGGAGTTTTTTTTGGGGTATATCTCATGATCCATAATAGGTTTTTTTTTTTTTTTTTTTTTGGGGGGTGGGAAATCATCTAATGACTCTTTCCGCTCTGGGGTGGAGCGGAAGGGCGTGTCAGACTCTTACTGACTAAAACCCACCCCTGTTCCTCCCTGCCCTACGCGCCCGGGGGCGAGGTAACTCTTTCGAATTTATCCTCCACCCCCGGGCAGGCACTGGCCGTGGCAGGCCCCGTCCTTTGCTGACAACTCTTTGAGGCGCGCGTGGAACACTACGCGCCGTCGACTCTCGGGCCTGGTGCTGATCGGACGGCGAGTTACCCGCTAC